>NC_069399.1:7402653-7431011 GCF_026875155.1 Cherax quadricarinatus
CGAAAAGGATTTCACGAGCCCGTCACGCGCGACTGCTCCACAGTAAAAATCATTGACCTATTCTTATCAGAAAGGTTAAACTTCAGTTATTTTATAGCAACCAATTTGGTTAATATAAACGAAACATTATAAATAACACAAGCAAACATCAAGAGTTAACTTGCTTTAAGGAAAATACATCAACATTATATGTTTAAGTTGACAAGAAAATGCATTTTTCAGTTGTTGCACAGAATCCAACAAAATCTGCGCCTACTCAGCCTAAACTCATAAAACGTTTCATCCATCTTATACGATACATCAGCCATAAACACTGGATGCCCTTCACAGTTACATTATTTTAATAAGATCAGAGCCTTAATACCTTTAGGGGGATCATAGAGCGCCTGTGAATGGTAGATGGGGGGAGACAACCCCACTTCCTTGAATCAAGATCCCATCACCAGAATCAAGACAAGAATGTAATATTGCAAAAAATATACTACCATTTAAAGATAAAAATTGTAAAGTTGGCACCTACATACTTCATTAAATATTTCAAACTTCTTCTAGCAGCGAAATATTTTAGTTGATAATAGAAAACTTTCTCCATTGATCACAAAGAAACTAAACATTGGAACAACCTGAGTAACATTGTTCATAGATCACTGACGCTTCCAGTAAGTCTCACAAATGTTACCATAGATACAACACACCGACACTGAAAATTGAAGCCGGCCTAATAAGGCCTCTTCTAGTAATAAACGGAAATTTTGAAGAAAGAAGAGAAAAAACTGGCTGAGAATATTCCGAAAATAAAAAAGTTCAATAGTTAAACTTAAAAATGTAATGAAAACGAATTTATTAAGTTTTCTTTTGCCTTTTATATTCTAGTAAAAATAAATTACAAATATGTAAGAATCTCATTAAATAAAATTAAAATTGATGATATTGGCTATAACAAAAACTTATCATGTCTGTACTTATACAGCTCAAAATTAATGAAAATGTTACACAAATAACCCGCACATAAAAGAGAGAAGCTGACGACGACGTTTCGGTCCGACTTGGACCATTGACGAAGTCACTTTGACTTTGTCAATGGTCCAAGTCGGACCGAAACGTCGTCGTCAGCTTCTCCCTTTTATGTGCGGGTTATTTGTGTATCGTTCCAGTCACGGTATTGTGCCTTTTTTGTTATTTAGTAAAAATGTTTCCAGTTAAGATAGAAAAACGTGTCCAGTTTGAAGCCGTTCTGAAGAAGCATTCTCTAGTAATTACATGGGAAACAATTAATTTAATAAAACAGGCAAATTGAAATTTACACATCTTAAAACGAGTCGTAAGCATTGTTTACATAACACCCTCCACTGATGAAAGTTTGAACCCAGTCAGAGAAAGTATTCTCGAGAAACTAAAATGATTCCAACAATTCCAATATTTTTTTAAATTTCTGTAAAATTTCAAATTTCCAGACTCTAACTAAACTAATGGAGAATTGTCCTTTTTGTGTGATTTTTTTTTTAATATTGTGAAGCCCATAAGAAGTTTTCTTAGTTACTGACTATAAATAAATATCGCTCTGTATTCAATAATATTCATACCAATTAACAGTGTTTAAGAAACCTCACAAGTGGAGAAAATTTGAATCCGATCAGAAGAGGCATTCCCTCCCGGGATTGTCATGGATTCCAGTGATTCCAAGTTATTTTAACTCTGTCACTATTTTGACAAATTTTCCAACAAAAAAAAAATAATATCTGCAGTCCTGGCGGTAAGTTTTATCATCCATTAAATACTGCAACTTTTCATAAACGATTAACTGAATTATATTTAAAGTGATACAATGGGAATAGATTTTCATACTAATTTACGCATAAAATTAATAAATCTCTTCACACACTCGAAGTTTCTCCTTCTCCCGTCGTCCGAATTGACGAAGTAATTTTTTTAACGTTTGAAAAGGCCATGCTGCGACAGTTTTGGGAAGATATTAAAGTATTCTAAGATGCTTACGACGACGTTTCGGTCCGATTTGGATCATTTACAAAGGATCGTTGTATATCGTTTCAGTCACAGTATTGTGCCATTTTTTGTCCTTTATTTAATTTATGTTTGGAAAGTTTGTCAGAGCAAAAGTAATTTTATAATTAACTTTATAATCGCTGATTTCCACCCCTGCATGTACGAGAAACGTCTCTCTTATCGTATTAAATTTTAAATCACTTGATGTTCTTCCCATAAAAATAAGTCAACTTTGCTATTGGTCTCACAAGTAAAATGTTTTACAAAAATATGCATTTGTGAAATTTAGATCAGTTATTGAAAGTTGTTGCTTCTTCTGATAATATGTTCAAACTTTAGTTATATACGATCGAAAATATCATTTTTTGTAGAATAATTGTTTTTATTTTTAAGTTATATTAAGTATTAGAATTTTGTACACGACACTTCATTTTCCAGTGCTGGCACATTCAAGGTTCTCATTGGCTGTCCACGCTCATTTCTGCCACGCTTGCGTTACTCGTTTGACAACTGTGATGTATTCTGGGAACATGTGTGTAACATACTGTATCAGACCTTTCCCTCTTACATGTCCTCACTGCAAATGTCCTCACGTCAAGCTATTATCTGCTAAGAACTACTCTGTTCCAAGTTGGGTGGACTCATTGTGTGTAGAGTAAGATCTCTTTGGGTTATCGACACATATTCTTGCCTTCGCGAACTGTTTCCGCAGAGACTTATTTAGAATTAGAATCTTGAATATTTGTAGTTTGACAGTCGTGAGACAATCAATATGACTCTCGATCTACCCTTACTATCTAGTACTACACACACTGTTAATTGTCAAGTTTGGAACTTGCTGGACTCATGGGTTCAGTAATTTGGAATTTTTTTAACTTTCTATAGAAGCTGAGGATTGTCCTCCGTTGAGGTCGCACATTGTTTGTCTACTTATAACTACTCGGTACATGTTGCTGTTTTTGTTTACTTATTGATAAGTCTGCGAACCACAATTCACACACATAATATTACTTTTCCAAGTACTATATGCACAGTCACGGTACCAGATACACAGTTAATTTAGCTATAATTTTGTACTTGACAGTTACAGTATCGGGAACGAAGTGCAATCTTGAAGCACAGATTAAAGAGATCAATTTATGAAATGTTTGGGGGGGGGGATATGTCTAAAATATTTTTATGATTCCTGATTAAGTTATGTTCAGTTTCATATAATTTTACCTAAGATATTGATTTTTCTTTTTTGGAGTTAGGCTCCAAACTTCTAGTAGCAAAATTATTGGTCTTCCTTATTTAATTTTATTTAAAACACAATTTTATATGTGCTGAAGGAACTGTCCTGCCTACTAGAGTTGAAGGATAAAACTGTAAGGTGTTGCAATCCAGGTAAAGTTAGATACTTGAAGATATTAATACTTTGATTTTAGTTATTATCTGCTGATAATTATGTATACATTTAACGGTCATGTAACATGATGCCTTTTCAATGAGGTTTCAGTTTGCACTGTCAATTAACTTTATTAATAGAAAGTATGGCTTTCCATTACCTCCTGCAATCTAATGGGTTATAGCTCTACGAGTTGATGCAAGTTAGAGTAAACAGTTGACGAATCCCGTTGCAACGACCTTGATCGGATAGGAGGCGTGTGATGAGCGAGTATCAGGATATATGGGGGAGCGTAAGAGAGCATTAGTGAGCAGGACTGTTGTCAGAGGCTGGTCGATGTGGGCACAGCGCGTCGACGCGTGCGGGCTGAGAGATGACAGAGGGGGTCAATTTGTCTTCGCATAAATTTCTTTTTATCAAGTTGTGGATTTCTAAAAATCACGAAATCAAATACGTTTATGTTTGAGGATTGTCCAGAGGTTTTAAATAGAAGTGTAATAGGAAAAAAAATGTGACAACCTCGTATTTTTATTTCACTTTAAAATTTCGCGAGTTTAATGAACCCTTAAATTTCGAACAGCTTCAGTAATGAACAGTCACATTTTTGTGCACATTATTATTATTTTCCATTAACGTCCTAAAGGGGTTTCATTTATAATTTAAAAAAGTTGTTTAAGCGACTAAGTGAAGGTTAAGGAAGCAACCAACAAGTGTAGGTGTTATTTCCTCAGTTTTATAAAACCATTCCCGAAATTGGTTTCCTTGCGAGAAGTTTTCTAAGCATCTTTTGATCGATAAAATCCAAAAAAATAGTATTAAGAAAGTCATTATCACAAATTCTTCAAATAAAAATAATTATATAAATAAATCTAAAAAATAAATAAAAAAAAAAAATAAAAAAAATAAAAAAAAAAAAATAAAAAAAATAAAATATCATTAATAAAAAAAATAAAAAAAAAAAAATAAATCCAAAAAAATATAAAAAAATAAAATAAAAATAAAATAAAAAAAAATAAAAAAAAAAAATAAATTTAAAAAATTCATAATTATAAAAAAAAAAATATATCATAATAAAAAAAAAAAAATAAAAAAAAAAAAAAAAATAAAAACAAAAAGAATAATAAATAAATAATAATAAAAAAAAATAAAAAAAAATTAAAAAATAATAAAAATCTAAAAAAAAAACTAAATAATCATAATAAATAAAATAAAAAAAATTTAAAGAAAATAAATAAAATCTAAAATAATCAAAAATAATAAAATAAAAAAAAAAAAAAAAAAAAAAAAAATAATAAATTTATATAAATAAATAAAAAACAAATAAAAAATTACAAAAAAAAAAAAAATAAACAAAATAAAAAAAAAAAAAAATTAATATATCCAAAAAAAAACAAAAAAAAATAAAAAAAAAACAAAAAAATCATACCAAAATTAACACCATTAAATTCAAAAAATAATAAAAAAAATAAAAAAATCAAATAAAACAAACAACTATAAAAAAATAAAAAAATACAAAGCTAAAAAAAAATAAAAAAAAAAAAAAAAAAAAACACAAAACTAATAACAAAATAATAAATAACAAAAGTAATTAAATAATATACCATACAAAATAAATAACTAAAGAAAAAAAAATAAAACAAAAAAAAAAAACCCAAATCCAAAAACTACAGAAAAATAAAAAAAATCACATTAAATAAAACAAAAAAAAAAAAATAAAAACATTACATAATAAAAACAAAAATAAATAAATAAAAATTCCAAAAATTAAAAAAAAAAAAAAAAAAACAAAAAAAAAAAAATAATACAAATTCAATCAATCAAAAAAATAAAAAAAATAAAAATTAAATTAAAAAACAAAAAAATAAAAAATTTTAAAAAAAATAAAATAACATAAAACCACCAAAAAACAATCAAACAAATCAAAAAAAAAAACCAAACAAAAATCTAAAAAAAATAATAATCAAAATAAAAAAACAAGTAAAAAAACTAATAAACAATAAAAAAAATAAAAAAAAAAATAAAAAAAACACAAAAAAAAATAAAAATAACAACCAAAATAAACAAAAAAAAAAAAACAACTAAAAAACAAAAAAAAAAAATAAAAAAAACATACATAAACAATAAAAATAAAAAAAAAAAAAAAAAAAAAAAAAATACACATAAAATACAAAACAAAATAAACAATTAAGACATAAAACACAAAAATAATCAAAAAAACTAAAAAAAAAAAACATAAAAAAAAAAAAACAAAAATAAAATAATAAACAAAACAAATATAAATAATAAAAAATAAATTAATTATAAAAATCAAAATAAAAAAAAAAATAATAATAAATAAATGGAAAAAAATTACATATATCAAAAAAAAAATCATTTAATAAAAAAATAAAGAATATAAAATAAAAAAAAATAAAAAAAAAATTGCCAATAATAAAAAAAAATAAAAAAAATCAAAAAAAATGTAAAAAATAAATAAAAAAAAAAAAAGAATCAATATATAATTATATACTAAAAAAAATCAAAAATATCCGATAAAAAAATAAAGAAAAAAAAAAAATCAAAAATAAATAAAAACATAATAAGTAAACATATCATAAAAAAAATATTATTAAAAAAAACAATAAAATTCCTAATTCAATCATATTAAATATAAAAAAAAAAATAATATATATAAAAAATAAAACTAAACAAAAATAATAAATAAATAGTAAATAAATCAAATAAAAAAATAAAAAAAAAAAAAAAAAAAAAATATAAAATAAATCCGATAAAAAAAAAAAAAAAATAAACAAAAAATATAAAAAAATTTATTATAAAAAAAAATCAAATAAAAATATGAAAAAAACAAAATTAAATAATTAAAAAAAAAATAAAAATATAAAATTAAAATATGAAAAAAAAAATAATAAAAAATATATAAAATAAAAAATAAATAATAATTAAAAAATTAAATAAATTATAAAAAAAACAATATAAAATCAAAATCTTAAAAAAAAAAAAATAATCGAAAAAAAAATAACAAAAAAAAAAAAAAAATTAAAAAAAAATAAAAAAAAAAAAAAAAGAATAAAAAAAAAAAAAAAAAATAAAAAAAAAAATTATAAAAAAAAAAAAAAAAAAAAAACAATAAAAAAAAAATAAAAAAAAAAATAAAATAAAAAAACAAAATATAAAAAAAAAAAAGAAAATAAAATCATTAAATTTAAAAAAAAAAATAATATTAAAAAAAAAATAAAAAAATAATAAAAAAAAAAAAAAAATAACAATAAATATTAGGGGTAAAAATAAAAAATAAAAAAAATAATCCAAATTAAAAAATAAAATAAATAAAAATTAAAAAAAAAAAATATAAAAAAAAATAAAATAAAAAAAATATAATAAGAATATAATAAATAAATAAAATTAAAATAAATCAATAAATAATAAATTAATAAAAAAAAAAAAAATAAATAAAAATAAAAAAGAAAAAAAAAAAAAAAAAAAAAAAAAAAAAAATATAAAAAAAAAAAAAAAAAATCTAATTATCTAAATCTAAAAATAAAAAAAAAAAATCAAAAATAAAAAAAAATAAATTAAATATAATAAAAAAATAAATAAAAAAAAAAAAAAAAAAAAAAAATAAAAAAAAAAATAAAAAAAAGTAAAATTAATAAAAATAAAAAAAAGAAAAAAAAATAAAAAAAGAAATAAAAAAATTATAAAAAATTTATTAAAAAATATATAAATAAGAAAAAAAAAAAAATAATAAATATAAATAAGAATAAAAAAAAATAAATAAATAATTAAATAATCAAATTAAAAAAAAATATAAAAAAAAAAATAAAATTAAAAAAAAAAAAAAAAAATATAAAAATTAAAAAACATAAAAAGAAAATTAAATTAATAAATAAAAAAAATAAAAAAAAAAAAAAAAAAAAAATATAAAAAAATAAAAAAAAAAAAAAAAAAATTAAAATCAATAATAAAAAAAAATAAATAAAAATAAAAATAAATCAAACTGCTCAGGGTAAAAAAATAAATCAAAAAAAAAAATAGATAAAAAATAATAAAATATAAAGAAAAAAATAAAATAATTAAAAAAATAAATAATATTCCTAAATCAATTATAAAAAAATAAAAAATAAAAAAATTTGAGAAAAAAAAATATAATAATATCATAAATATAAAAAATATTAAAAATTAAATAAAAAAATAAATATTAAAAAAAGATATAAAATCTAAAAATATAAAATATTAAATTAAAAATAAAATAAATGAAATAAATAAAATTAAAAATATATTAATAAAAATAAAAAAAAAAAAAAAAATAATCTATAAAAAAAATCAAAAAATAAATAAAAAATTAAATAAATCATAAATAAAAAATAAAAAAATAAATAAAACCAATCAAAAATAAAATAATAATTAATATCTTATAAAAAAAATATAAATAAAAAAAAATAAAAAAAGATAAAAATAAATAAAAAAATAATATTAATAAAAAAAATAAAATAAAAAATATAAAAAAAAAATAATATAAAAAAAATAAATTAATAAATCAAATAAAAAAATTAAAAAAAAAATAAAAAAAAAAATAAAATAAAATTAATAAAAAATATAACAAAAATTAACAAAATAAAAAAATAAATAAAACAAATAAAATAATCAATATAAAATGAAACATAAAAACCAATGATAATATTTATATATAAAATAATAAAAAAATATCAAAATAAAAAAACATAAAAATAAAACAAAAAAATATATAAAATAAAAAAAAAAAATACTATAAATAAAAAATATAAAATAAAAAAAAAATAAAAAATAAAAAAATTATCAAAAATAATTAATTAGTAAATTAAAAAATCTCCAATTCATAAAAGAAAATAAAAAAAAAATAAATAAAATAATAAAAATAAAAAAAAATACTAAATATAAATAATATATCTAAAAAAATAAATAAATTAAAACAAAAATAAATAAAAAATATAATAAAAAAAAAAAAAAAATACATAATAAAAATTATAAAAAAAATATAATTAAAAAAAACATTAATATAAATTAAAAAAATAAAAAAAAAATAAATTAAATCAACAAAAATAAAATAAAAAAAAAAAAAAAAAAAATAAAAAATAAAAAAAAAATATAACTTATATTAAATAATAATAAAAAATAAAAATTAAAATAAAAAAAAAAAAAAAAAAAAAATAAATAAAAATAAAAAAAAATAAATTTTTCTATACAATCTATATAAAAAAAAAAAAAATCAAATAAGAAAAAAAAAAATTATCATTCAAATTAAATCGCAAATAATATAAACTAATATAAAAAATAAATAATAAAAAAAATAAATAAAAAAAAAAAAAAATAAAAATATTAAATCATAAAAAAATTAAAAAAATATTAAAATCCATAATCAAAAAAATAAAATAAATAAAAAAAAAAAAATATTACAAAAATATAAAATTATTTTAATAATGAAAATAAAAATTTATAAAAAAAAAAAATGATAATTATATTATTTTAATAAAAAAATAAAAAATTATAAAAATCAAAAAAAAAAAAAAAATAATAAAAAAAAAATTTTATAAAAAAAATTAGAAAATAATAATATTTAAATTTACTAAATAGAAAAAAAAAAAAATAAAAAAAAAAATAAAAAAAAAAAAATCAAAAAAAATATAAAAAATAAAAAAAATATAAAAAAATAAAAATAAAAAAAAAATAATAAAAAAATTCTAATAAAAAAAAAACAAAAAAAAAATAAAAAAAAAAAATAAAAAAAAATAATAAAAATTAAATAAAAAATTAAAAAAAATAATAAAATATAAATATTAAAAAAAATAATAAATAATCAATAAATTTAAAAAAAAAATTAAATAAATCAATAAAAAAAATAAAAAATAAAAAAATCAACAATAAAAAAAATAATAAAAAAAAAATAAAAAAAAAACTAATAAATATAATATGATTTAAAAAAAAATAAATTTATAAATAAAAAAAATAATAAAAAAAATAACATAATTTAAATAAAAAAAAAATATGTATAAAAAAAAAAAAATAAAAAAAATTAAAATAAAAAAATAAATCAGAATTTCAACTTTCGGTCAAACTATTACAAGAGGTTAGAAAACAATAGGAGACTCTGACAAACGGGATAAAGTAATTGATAAACATCAAAATGGTATACAATACCGACAGGTTGTTAGGTAAGACCATATGCAACGTTAGACAACTTTTATTCAGAAAATGGAAGCCATACTTTCTATTAATAAAGTTAATTGACAGTGAAAACTCGAAACATATTGGAAAAGGCATCACTGTTACAATACCGTTAATTATAACATAATTATCAGCCAGATAATAACTAAATCAAGTTATTAATATCCTTCAAGTATCTAACTTATACCTGGATTGCAACACATTACAGTTAATTATCCTACAACTCGGGTGAGTAGAGCAGGACCAGTGTACTTCTGCACTTTTTTTTTAAGGTATAAAATGTGTTTTAAATAAAATTACAATAAGAAGACCAATAATTTGCTACTAAAAGTTTGAGAGCCTAAATAAAAAAAAAAAACAATATCTAAGGTAAACATTATATGAACTGAAATAAACTTAATCAGGAATCATAACTATTTTTGCACATATCAAAACATTTCATAAATTTATCTCTCTTAATCTGTGCTTCAAGAATGCACTTACGTTCGATACTGTAACTGAAGAAGCCTACTGTGTAGGCGAAACGTTTCGGAATAAAGTTGTCTAACTGTTGCATATGTGTCTTACCTAACAAAGTAATTGATAGTAAAGGATCCGTGCCCTAAGCCCTAAGCCCTAAATAGGTTGGATAATTGGTTCAGAGGAAGATGCCACCGTACTTAATGAGGATTTAGACAAGCTCATGCATCTCCCTTATAAGTGGCAAATGCAGTTCAATGTAGACAAATGCAAAGTTCTGAAGTTCGGCAGTGTAAATAACCCTAGCAGTTATAAACTAAATAAAATAGAACTTAGCCATACAGAATGCATAAAGGACTTGAGAGTTATTGTAACCAGGAACCTGAAGCCAAGACAGCAATGCCTAAGCGTACATAATGAGTAAGACACATATGCAACAGTTAGACAACTTTATTCCGAAACGTTTCGCCTACACAGTAGGCTTCTTCAGTCGAATACAGAAAGTAGGCAGGAACAGTAGAGATGTGAAGACGATGTAATCAGTCCATCACCCTTGAAGTCGTAGAATTTGAGGTTGTCAGTCCCTCGGGAACAGTAGAGATGTTAGGTAAGACACATATGCAACAGTAGTATCTTATTATGAAACGTTTCGCCTACACAGTAGGCTTCTTCAGTCAAGTACAGAAAAGTTGATAGAAGCAGAATGATACATGAAGACCGATGTAAATCAGTCCACACCCATAAAGTATTGAGGTGGTCAGTCCCTCAGTCTGGAGAAGAGCCATTGTTTCCATAGTATGAAACAATATGGAGATGAATGTAAAAACGAACGAACGAAAGTTCAAGTAAGAATCCAAATGGGATGAGCGGGGAAGACGGGGAGACAAAATAGTGCTGGAGAGGAGTTTCTTAGTCGTAGAAATAGACAGGCTTAAACCAGCAGCAAAGGCGATCGGGGGACAAGATTGCAAAAAAAAAGAAAAGAAATTACGGTTCTTCTGTTGGGACTCCGTGTGTGAGTCTGGGAGTAAGGGACTTGCGACGTTTTTAGAGCTAGAGAGAGTGCAGAACTGAGTCATGTCTTAACCCAACACAGCTTAAGGCGAACGTGGGGGTCAGAGAATGGTACCTGTCTTAGAAGGTACCTGTCAGCGATCCAAGGTTATTTGTAAGTAGGGTTTTAGGAGCCAAGGATCCATGCAAGGAGTAAAAGGTTTGTGTTTGTTTGTGGGTCGCGAATGTCTTCGTCCCAGGAGAGAGGTCCATAGTCATGTCGTGTCTCAAGTATTTCTATCTGTCTGCCACTGAGCCGCTTCAGTACAGATTCAGCCAGGGAGTCTAAACTGGGCATGGAGAGACTACGCTTGTGGCGAAGTCTCCCATCTGACATCAACACCCAGCGCAGTGCCTTGTTCTGGACACGCTGCAGTTAAGTAAGTTTTGTTTTTGCTGCAAGAGAGAGGGCTAGAGGAGAGTAAAGTTATCAGAGGACGTATAGTTAATTTGTAGAGGTGTAGTTTGGTGCGTTGGAGAGGCATGTTTCAGCTGTAGAGGCCCGCAAGGGCCTTACTAGCTATTGCAAGCCTTGAGTGAATGTGTCCGTGTAAACGAAGCAGGTAGTCAATTAAGCCAAGGACAGGGACAGATTGTGGATAGGGAAGTACGTGCGGGTGTCCGCTGTTCGAATCGACAGGTAATGGAGGATCACTTTTCCTGTAGTTTAAAATACGTAATCTGATTTTTGCATGCCTATGGTTTTGATCCCCATTTATTGTATCCCAGATGTCAATCCTGTCCACCTCATTTGTGTTTTGTGAGTGCGTGTATCTATATTGGCTATAGCTGATAAGATTGTGTAATGTCGACGCTAAGGCCTAAGTGTGATGAGTTGTGGTATTCAGGTGTGGAATGTCGTTTATTGTATAAAAAAGTAAGTGTAGGGGAACGGACAGATCCCTTGGGTACTCCAGCATTAGTGTGAAGTAGTCAGAGTAACAGCCCTAAGGAAATTGGATTCTCATGGTACGGCCGTCTAGGAAGTTGTCAGAGAGTTATACGATAGTAAGAGGCAGTTGAAGTTAGTGCAGAGTTTGTACTTGACCCCTCGTCCACACAGGGTCAAAAGCTTATCAACGTCTTTTTGCAACCAGGGCTGTCCTGTCTCTTCTTTGTTTTGTGTTTTTGTGATGTATTGAGAATGAATGTATAATGGCATCCTGTGGTGTATCGTTGTGTTCTGAAGCCGAACTGCCATCTGAAAGTAGAAATTTAAGTCCAGGTTTCTGCTGCAGGCGAGATTAATGATTTTTCAAAGAATATTCCAAAAGTTTCGAGGAGGCTGATAGGGCGATAGTTTACTAGGGTCATGAGTGGTCTTTATGGTTAGGAAGGATGATAGCAGTACAGCTTTGGAAGATGGGAAGGGAAGTATCCAGAGGCAAGGAGGCATTGAGGAGGTTTGTGTAGGCAGTAATGATAGATCAGAAGGTTTTTAAGGATAATATGGTTTAGGGCCAGAGGCACAGGAGCCATTGGAGGAAGGTGTCTGAGGAGAGTTTTAATGTCTGTGTTGGTGAAAGGAGTGTCGATTCTTGGGAGGAGGTAAGAGTGTCTAGAGTATGTGCTTCTGGTGTTGTATCTTGTGTGTGGTCAGTGTTTCCAGTTCTATGTTCTGAATGTAGTTGAATAGACGATAGGGCAGGTGGTGAGGGTGGGAAGATGATCTCCCCAGATGTGTTTGGAAGATGGTTGGTAGCAGCCTGGGGTTCTGCGATGAGTGTGTTGTTGTGGGTGATGTGTTTTGAATTTGTTGGTGGAGTAGTGCCTCTGATTTTTAGATATAGTTCCAGAAGCTTTAGTGTTTTTTAACCCGCTGCCTGTCCCTGTTGAATTAGTCTGACCAGTGATTGTTGTGGTCTTGGTCTAGCTGTGTAAAATGATGTTCTAAGGTATGTGAATCTAATTCGGACTTGATTAAATCTATGTGTTTGTAAGAGGAAAGCTGTTGTGGTACAGATATTAGTCTTCTAGTTCTGAGTGACGGATTGAGGAAAAACGAGTGGTGTGAGATTTTCTTTGGTAATTGCGATGGTTGGCAGCTTGGTAATGGTGTCCTGATGAGATCAAGTTGAGTAATCTGATGTCAAGATAGGTTGGTTGTTGAGTCCCCCATAGGTGAAGGTTAATATAGTACTATGTTATTGTTGAAAGCATCCCCAGTCAGCTTCTTGTAGGAGAATGAAGGTGTGGTTGAAGAGGATAGGGTTGGAGGAGATGTGTTAAAAAAAAAAAAAAGATGGACTGGGAGTGATCAAGCCTGTAATAGGGCAGGTGAGATGTAATGTTTAAATAGAGAGCTGGCACGGTTTTGCCAGAATGATGATCTTGGTTTTGGCCTTTGGCCCCGTGGGTTGAAGACGGATTGGAAGTCTGGGCCAGATGATTATTGTTAAGGTTTGTGAAGTTGAGTAATGGTACCAAGTGTTTTTTAACTGTTGATGAAAGGCAGTGTGTTTGCATTCATGTCAGCTAGTAGGTAAGTTTGGTGTGTTGTGTTAGTTGAAGACTAATGAGAGGTCGTGATGTTTAGAGTAGTGTTTGCCGAGCATAGGTGGAAAAAGATAAGGGGCCAAAGTGGGTGTGTATTCTGACCGCAAGACAGTGTTGGTGATATAAAAGGTATTGGGAAGAAATTCATGTTTTTATGTGGGGGGGGGGGGGGGGGGGGGGGGGGGGGGGGGGGGGGGGGGGGGGGGTTGGAATTGGACAAGGAGGCAACCCCAACGGGGATCATAGGGACGTAATGCAGTATAACCAATAATGACGGATACATTGAGGGTCCTTGATCAGGTGACTGTTTGAGCAAAACAATAACTGGCCTCCGCCTGCTTCAAGGAGCCTCGGCCAGTCGGTGTCTAATTGTAAAGTAAGAACGTACGTTGAACTGAATCACTTAAACGTGATTCAATGTTTCGTCTTAGCAAAAGTTAATGTCGGGGGAGGATTTTGGATTAAAGCCCGGGATAGGGAGCATCAGTGGATGTTGTTTTGGTAGGTTGCTACGACCCGTTTCCTGGAGGGGGAGAAGAGATGTTCGTTTTTATGTTCTTTGGTCTGTCCGTTAGATAGAGGGGTAGGTTTAGTTTTGAGTGGATTTGTCTGGAGGAGGTGGAGTTGGAACGGATGAGGTTTTGGTCTGAGGAGTGGGCGAAGTTGGATGCACAGAAGTTGAAAGTTTTGTAAGCTGTGAGGAAGTGGAAGCTTTGGAAGGGGAATGAAGTGGGTAAGGAAGTGGGGGAGGGTGTCGTAGCAGTAGAAGTAGGGGTGTTGCAGTCAGGGAAGAATGCTGCAACTGACGAGGTACCGAGTTGGGTTTAAACGAGTCCTAACAACTTGGGTAGTTTTTGAAAAGGAATTGGATAAGTTTTGTGAACAGACCTTCTACAGTGTTTCTTATGGGGATAGCGATGAAGACGTTGCTTCAAGTGGTTTCCGCTATGTTATAGAGATCCACTAATCTGGTTGTAAGAAGTCGGAATAAAAAATAAGTGATGAATTCTCAGGATTCTTCGGTATTGAGTGTTGTCTTCTGTAGCGATACAGTCATGAGTTTCTGTAGTTATTCAAGTGGGTGTGTGAATTACGGTGTTGTCCGCAGGGCACTCGGAACATCCACAGACCAGCATTCTTCACCCTGACCACTGCTTTCTGAACCGGACTAGAAATATACTCGCCGTTCCCTCCACTCCACACAGAGTAAAGATCAAACCAGCGAGTTGGTATAACCAATGAAGTCGTCCTAACAAGCACTTGCAGCTGTCGTTAGTGCAGGCTGCAATTCAAAAGTAATGCGATTTTATCGCTCAAAGATGGCCTTTGGTTGTCGTCTGTACAGACGAACACAGAGCTGAGAAACTACTTACCGACCACTGCTACTACCACTCTCCGAGACCAGATCTCGTGTCCCTTGACCTCCACAGCACTGAGGGCCAGGAGAACTGTGTTCCTCAAGCGACTCGACAACCTTATCACTGTACAGGCCACTGAAGAAAGCAAGTCAACTATCGAGCAAAGAACCCTTGGGCCAAGGTTGGACATCATTACTAAAATACCTAATGCTTCAATCCATGCTGAAGGTCACGTTCAGTGACGTCAACATGGCACCAGAGCTCTCGCTGAGGGCCTGGCTTTTCACTACTTCCACATCAACCCAGCCTCATCGAAGCAGAGAAATTCCTACATATCTCACAGTGCATAATAGGTTACCCATACTTTTACAACACCACAAATGATTTGTCCTACCAAGGACAGAAGTTCTGCTCCACCTGTGGCCGGAGGTCAGACTACAAGAATTGCACTACTGCTTCACCACCTAAATGCTTGAACTGCAAGAATGACACACCATACTCTTGCTGCCAGGTGCCCTACCAAAGAGACATACTCAAGAAACAACAGCAACAAAAGAAACCAACCCACAAGCAACCACATATTCTGCTATCGCCAAGCTTCAAGCAGACACTACCAAGATACTACATATTGTCGGTATTTCATACCTTTCTTGCACAAGATACTACATGCCACGAAAGGTGCTCCCACCACATCCTCCACACCTACTGGCCGACTCCACGGCCGGCCCCGGGGCCAAGAAATTCTTTGTTGCATTATGTTGTTCCAGGTACAGAATGCAGCTGAGCCCTGGTTCCTTCAACACCACCATCAAGAACTTTTCAACTAAATAATATGCCTGGCCTCACATTCCCTGCATCACCACCTTCCACTGAGATCCTAAATCTACTGCAAATATTACCAGCATCACCGCTGCTCCACCGCTTCAAACCTCCACTAGACACAGAGATGGACCAATCAGAGACACTGAGACTTCGGCAAACCCCACCAATGAGAGTACACTACCGCTTTCCATCCACTGCTAGAGCAACTGACCAGTCGGAAATCTCGCCTTCACCAGTTCAGCCACTCAGCCAAGAAAGCAAAAGCCAAGACACTGCGGATGCACCCCACGGTGCCACTGCCACTGACACTGCGCCCACACAAGTCCGATATCGAAGGTGTCTACTTCTACACAACCAAGCAGTATATGACACAATGCTGTCTTCAGAAATACCATCATCACCTCCAGGACGAACAGTCAAGTATAACCTACGACCAAACTGCTACATACACCACTGCAGACATGACCATACTACTCACTACCAACACTCCAACCCTTGGGAAGTCGAGTACACCTCAAAGAGGAAATTCAGGATGCTTCAGAATGGGGACCTTGAAGACGGTACCCTCGTCTAGCACGACTATCCTGACCCTTCACCAGCACTTTGCTGTCTGCTAAAGCTGGGGTGTGGCTCCAATCAACCCTGTAACGCTGCCTCTGCCCTACTGCGCTTTCCTCTTTGGGGAATCACATCAAGGATGGAAGAAGACGACATCCTCCAAACCGGAGGGGCCCCAGAATGATGATTATCGTCACCCCCCACCCGGGGGGCCCACTGCCGGGCCACTCAACTGGAGACGACCCGGGGGCCAGAAGGACCTGCGAATCACATGAAATGAAAATGAACATCCAACACACGACACTCCTCACAGGCGAGCACAGCGCTAGCACGACGACACCAGCATTGCCCTTCTAGGGCATGGTTGTGCCAGAGCCCGAGTTGTAGCTCACAAGATGATGGGGTACTTGTGCCACCTCCCCATGGGAACTTAGGTCTCAGACACTCCCTAGACAGAGCCAGTGCCGGGCCACCACTTGGAAGGGCCCGGGCCGGGAGCATACCGGCGAATCTTTAACAAACAACAACAACACCCAGGTAGTTCTGTTTGTGACATGAAAAAGCACCCTGTGTGGGCGAAACGTAGTCAATAAAGGATCACATATACTGCATTGGGTTTATATTCCAAACACTTAATACATCTTTTATAGAAAACGTTTTCTGTCCTGGAACCTTGAAACGTTATTCTAATCAATATGTTTATAGTGTTTGTTACATGTCTTTCTAAACCAACTTGTCGGTATTTATTACCAAGGTTATACAGTCTTCAAATTTAGTTTTCCAAATAGGTGAGTGAGAGGATGGATTTGAGTGGGATTGCACATGAGATTAAATGGTATCAGAGCTTGTTGCTTGAAGTAGCACTGAAAATGGGATGGGCAAATATTTTTGTTAGTGGGTTTGGGTTTAAGAAGAACCTGTCTAGCATGAGCCAAAGACGTGCTGCAGTGTTCCTCTTTTCTTTTTTTAAATTGTCTTATAAGAAACATAAGATTGAGAACACTACGAAAGCCTACTGGCCCATATCAAAACCAACCCAACCCAAAGTACCCAAGAATTTACCCCTGTAACCAATGACACCAATCGAACCCAGCCCCTCCCACTCATCTATTTGACCAATCTCTTTTAAAGTACCCAAGGTCCCTAGCCTCGATCACTCCTACTCAGAAGATTGTTCCCACGCCATCGGGTTATTTTGGGATCGTTCCAGTCACGGTATTATGCCTTTTTTGTTATTTAGTAAAAATGTTTCCAGTTAAGATAGAAAACAAACGAGTCCCAGTTTGAAGCCGTTTTCTGAGAAGCATTCTCTAGTCATTACATGGGAAACAATTAATTTAATAAAACAGGCAAATTGAAATTTACACATCTAAAAAACGAGTCGTAAGCATTGTTTACATAACACCCTCCACTGATGAAAGTTTGAACCCAGTCAGAGAAAGTATTCTCGAGAAACTAAAATGATCCAACAATTCCAATATTTTTTTTAAATTTCTGTAAAATTTCAATTTCCAGACTCTAACTAAACAATGGAGAATTGTCTTTTGTGTGATTTTTTTTTAATATTGTGAAGCCCATAAGAAGTTTTCTTAGTTACTGACTATAAATAAATATCGCTCTGTATTCAATAATATTCATACCAATTAACAGTGTTTAAGAAACCTCACAAGTGGAGAAAATTTGAATCCGATCAGAAGAGGCATTCTCCGGTATTGTCATGGATTCCAGTGATTCCAAGTATTTTAACTCTGTCCACTATTTTTGACAAATTTTCCAACAAAAAAAAAATAATATCTGCAGTCCTGGCGGTAAGTTTTATCATCCATTAAATACTGCAACTTTTCATAAACGATTAACTGAATTATATTTAAAGTGATACAATGGGAATAGATTTTCATACTAATTTACGCATAAAATTAATAAATCTCTTCACACACTCGAAGTTTCTCCTTCTCCCGTCGTCCGAATTGACGAAGTAATTTTTTTAACGTTTGAAAAGGCAATGCTACTGACAGTTTTGGAAGATATTAAAGTATTCTAAGATGCTTACGACGACGTTTCGGTCCGATTTGGATCATTTACAAAGGATCGTTGTATATCGTTTCAGTCACAGTATTGTGCCATTTTTTGTCCTTTAAGTTTAATTTATGTTTGAAAGTTTGTCAGAGCAATAAGTAATTTTATAATTAACTTTATAATCGCTGATTTCCACCCCTGCATGTACGAGAAACGTCTCTCTTATCGTATTTAAATTTTAATCACTTGTGTTCTTTCCAGAAAATAAAGTCAACTTTGCTATTGGTCTCACAAGTAAAATTGTTACAAAAATATGCATTTGTGAAATTTAGATCAGTTATTGAAAGTTGTTGCTTCTTCTGATAATATGTTCAAACTTTAGTTATATACGATCGAAAATATCATTTTTTGAGGAATAATTGTTTTTATTTTTAATTATATTAAGTATTAGAATTTTGTACACGACACTTCATTTTCCAGTGCTGGCACATTCAAGGTTCTCATTGGCTGTCCACGCTCATTTCTGCCACGCTTGCGTTACTCGTTTGACAACTGTGATGTATTCTGGGAACATTGTGTAACATACTGTATCAGACCTTTCCCTCTTACATGTCCTCACTGCAAATGTCCTCACGTCAAGCTATTATCTGCTAAGAACTACTCTGTTCCAAGTTGGGTGGACTCATTGTGTGTAGAGTAAGATCTCTTTGGGTTATCGACACATATTCTTGCCTTCGCGAACTGTTTCCGCAGAGACTTATTTAGAATTAGAATCTTGAATATTTGTAGTTTGACAGTCGTGAGACAATCAATATGACTCTCGATCTACCCTTACTATCTAGTACTACACACACTGTTAATTGTCAAGTTTGGAACTTGCTGGACTCATGGGTTCAGTAATTTGGAATTTTTTTAACTTTCTATAGAAGCTGAGGATTGTCCTCCGTTGAGGTCGCACATTGTTTGTCTACTTATAACTACTCGGTACATGTTGCTGTTTTTGTTTACTTATTGATAAGTCTGCGAACCACAATTCACACACATAATATTACTTTTCCAAGTACTATATGCACAGTCACGGTACCAGATACACAGTTAATTTAGCTATAATTTTGTACTTGACAGTTACAGTATCGGGAACGAAGTGCAATCTTGAAGCACAGATTAAAGAGATCAATTTATGAAATGTTTGGGGGGGGGGATATGTCTAAAATATTTTTATGATTCCTGATTAAGTTATGTTCAGTTTCATATAATTTTACCTAAGATATTGATTTTTCTTTTTTGGAGTTAGGCTCCAAACTTCTAGTAGCAAAATTATTGGTCTTCCTTATTTAATTTTATTTAAAACACAATTTTATATGTGCTGAAGGAACTGTCCTGCCTACTAGAGTTGAAGGATAAAACTGTAAGGTGTTGCAATCCAGGTAAAGTTAGATACTTGAAGATATTAATACTTTGATTTTAGTTATTATCTGCTGATAATTATGTATACATTTAACGGTCATGTAACATGATGCCTTTTCAATGAGGTTTCAGTTTGCACTGTCAATTAACTTTATTAATAGAAAGTATGGCTTTCCATTACCTCCTGCAATCTAATGGGTTATAGCTCTACGAGTTGATGCAAGTTAGAGTAAACAGTTGACGAATCCCGTTGCAACGACCTTGATCGGATAGGAGGCGTGTGATGAGCGAGTATCAGGATATATGGGGGAGCGTAAGAGAGCATTAGTGAGCAGGACTGTTGTCAGAGGCTGGTCGATGTGGGCACAGCGCGTCGACGCGTGCGGGCTGAGAGATGACAGAGGGGGTCAATTTGTCTTCGCATAAATTTCTTTTTATCAAGTTGTGGATTTCTAAAAATCACGAAATCAAAATACGTTATGTTTGAGGATTTCCAGAGGTTTTAAATAAAGTGTAATATAAAAAAAAATGTGACAACCTCGTTTTTATATTTCACTTTAAATTTCGCGAGTTTAACATCCAAATGGTATCGTGAATTAGTTTCCGACAAATGTTGGAAATTTTAAAATTGCATAAAAGGTTCCTTATGACTACTTCCCCCCAAGGTAAGTCACAAACAACTACGGGATGAAGGAAGCGAGTATGGTTATAGTCCGGTTCGAAAGCTGAGTCAGGTGAAGAATAGCTCATCTGATGCTACCGAGTTGGGTTTATAAGCCCCTAAAAACCTTGGGTAGTTTGGAAAGGAGATTGGATAAGTTTGTACAGACCTTCTAGCAGTGTTCTTATGTGGATAGCGATGAAAAATTTACTTGGCATGGTTTCGTATGTACAGAACCATATTCTGGTTGAATGTCTGTTACTCTAGAAATAAGTATGATCCCAGGATTCTCGTATTGAAGTGTTGTCCTTTCTTATCATAGTCATGAGTTCTCAGTAAGTTTATCAAGTGTTGTGTGATTAATCTGTGTTGTACGCAGGCACCTCGGTACATCATCAGATGCAGCATTCTCACCTGACCTTCATCTTTCTGAACCGGACCTATTACTCCGCCGTATCCTTACTCTAACAGAGTAAAGATCAAACCAGCGAGTGGCATAACCAATGAGTCGTCCAAACTAGCACTTGCAGCTGTCGTTAGTGGCAGGCTGCAAGTCAAATGTAATGCGATTTTATCGCTCAAAGAGGCCTTTGTTGTCGTCTGTACAGACGACACAGAGGCTGAGAAAACTACTTACCACCACTGCTACTACCACTCTACGAGACCAGGGATTTCTTGTCTTGACTTCCCAGCAACTGAGGGCCAGGAGAACTGTGTTCCTCAAGCGACTCGACAACCTTATCACTGTACAGGCCACTGAAGAAATCAAGTCATCTATCGAAGCAAAAAACCCTTGGGCCAAGGTGGACTTCATTACTAAAATACCTAATGCTTCATCCATGCTGAAGGTCACCTTCAGTGACGTCAACATGGCAGCCAGAGCTCTCGCTGAGGGCCTGGCTATTCACTACTTCCACATCAAAACCCCGCCTTCATCGAAGCAGAGAAATTCCAACATATCTCACAGTGCTATAATTGTTACTCATACTTACACACCACAAATGATTGTCCTACCAAGGACAAGAAGTTCTGCTCCACCTGTGGCCGTGAGGGTCATGACTTCAAGAATTGCACTACTGCTTCACCACCTAAATGCTTGAACTGCAAGAATGACCACCATACTCTTGCTGCCAGGTGCCCTACCAGAAGAGACATACTCAAGAAACAACAGCAACAAAAGAAACCCAACCCACAAGCAACCACATATTCTGCTATCGCCAAGCTTCAAGCAGACACTACCAAGATACTACATGCCACGCAAGCTGCTCCCACCACTTCCCTGCCAGCACCTACTGCCGACTCCACCAAGATTCTTTGTTGCATTATGTATGCTTCATGTACAGAATGCAGCTGAGCCTGGTTCCTTCAACACCACCATCAATGAACTTTTCAAACTAAATAATATGCCTGGCCTCACATTCCCTGCATCACCACCTTCCACTGAGATCCTAAAATCTACTGCAAATAATTACCAGCATCACCGCTGCTCCACGCTGTCTCAACCTCCACTTAAAGACACAGAGATGTACCAATCAGAAGACCACTGAGACGTCGGCAAACCCCCACAATGAAGTCCACTACCGCTTTCATCCACTGCAAGAGCAACTGAACCCAGTCGAATCTCGCCTTTTCACCATCAAGCCACCAGCCAAGAAAGCAAAAACACAAGACACTCTGCGGATGCACCCCACGGTGGCCACCTGCATCTGACACTGCTGCAAACCACAACACGTCCGATATCGGAAGGGTGTATACTACTACACAAACCAAGGCAGTATAAAACACAATGCTGTCTTCAAAATCCCATCATCACCTCCAGGACGGAACAGTCAGAGTATACCTACGACCAAACTGCTACATACACCACTGCAGACATAACCAGACTACTCACTACAACACCCAACACCTTGTGGAAGTGGCGTACACCTCAAAAGAGGAAATTCAGGATGCTTCCGAATGGGGAACCCTTGAAGACGGACCCTCGACTAAGACACGACAAACCCATGAACATTCACCCACACTTTGCTGTCTGCTAAAGACTGGGGTGTTGCTCCAATCAACCCTGTAACTGCTGCCTCTGCCCTACTGCGCTCCTCTTTGGGGAAGTCAGCGCAAGATGGAAGAAGACGACATCCTCCAACCGAGGGCCAAGAATGATGATATCGCACCCCCCCGCCGGGGGGCCCCAGCCGGGTCCCCATCAGAGAAGAAGACTGGTTCCCGAAGACCATGCGAATCACATGAAGAAAATGAACACCAACACACGACACTCCACACAGAGAAGCACAGCGCTAAGCACTAATCGACACCATGGAGCACATTAGCCCTCAAGGGCATGTTGTGCCAGAGCCCCGAAGTTTGTAGCTCACAAGATGGAGGGGGTACATGTGCCACCTCCCATGGGAGACTTGGTCTCAGACACTCCCCCTAGACAGGGAGCCAGAGCCCGGCACCACTTGGAAAGGGCCCGGGCCGGGAGAATACGGCGAATCTTATAACAACAACAACAACACCCCAGTAGTTTCTGTTTGTGACTTGAAAAAGCCCACTGTGTGGGCGAAACGTAGTCAATAAAGGATCACATTATACTGCATTTGTGTTTATATTTCCAAACACTATAACATATTTATTAGAAAACGTTTCTGTCCTGGGACCTTGAAACGTTTTCTAATAAATATGTTATAGTGTTTGTTTACATGTCTTTCTAAACCAACATGTCGTATTTATTAACCAAGTTTTAAACCACTTCAAATTTAGTTTTCAAAAATAGGTGAGTGAGAGGGGATGGATTTGAGTGGGATTGCACATGAGTTAATAGGGTTATCATAGCTTGTTGCTTGAGTAGCACTGAAAATGGGATGGGCAAATATTTTTGTTAGTGGGTTTGGGTTTAAGAAGAACCTGTCTAGCATGAGCCAAAGACGTGCTGCAGTGTTCCTCTTTTCTTATTTTAAATGTTCTTATAAGAACA
This sequence comes from Cherax quadricarinatus, assembly GCF_026875155.1. Taxonomy (NCBI): domain Eukaryota; kingdom Metazoa; phylum Arthropoda; class Malacostraca; order Decapoda; family Parastacidae; genus Cherax; species Cherax quadricarinatus. The sequence goes on from NC_069399.1 coordinate 7,426,047, forward strand.
TAAGATTGGAGGAACACTACGAAAGGCCTACTGGCCCATATCAAAACCACCCAACCCAAAGTTACCCAAGAATTTACCCCTGTAACCAATGACACCAATCGAACCCAGCCCCTCCCACTCATCTATTTGACCAATCTCTTTTTAAAGCTACCCAAGGTCCTAGCCTCGATCACCCTACTCAGAAGATTGTTCCACGCATACCACAACTCTGTTCGAAAACCAATACTTACCTATGTCCTTTCTAAATCTAAATTTTTCCAACTTAAATCGTAATTCTGGCTCCTTACCTTGTTTGGCACCCTCTGAAATTTATTAATATCACCTATGGTTATGCCCATCATCCACTTATACACTTCAGGGATATCTCCCCTCATTCTACTTCTCTCCAGAGAGTGGAGATTCAAGGCTCTACATCTATCTTCATACAGGAGACTCCTTATGCAGTAAATCATTTTAGTCGTTCTTCTCCCGTATATTCTCCAATGATGGTATAAACCTTGGTAATAAATACCGACAAGTTGGTTTAGAAAGACACGTAAGCAAACACTATAACATAATTATTAGAAAACGTTTCGGTCCTGAGACCTTGATCACTTCTAACACACTAACGAACGAACGAACGAACGAAAGTTCAGGTAAGATCCCAAATGGGATGAGCGGGGAAGACGGGACAGACGAAGATAGTGCTGAGAGGAGTGTTCTTATCCGTAGAAATAGAGCAGGGCTTAACCCAGCGCAAAGGCGATCGTGGGACCGATATTGAAAAGAGAAAATTCCGGTTCTAAAACTGTTGGGACTTCCGGTGGGTAGAGCTGGGAGAAAGGACTTGCGACGTTTAGAGCCTAGAGAGGATTGCAGAAATGAGTCATGTCTTAACCCCAAAAAAGCTAAGGCGAACGGGGTCAGAGAATGGTACCTGTCTTTAGAAGGTACCTGTCAGCGGATCTAAGGATATTTGTAAGTAGGGTTAGGAGCAGGATCATGCAAGGATAACAAGGTTGTGTTGGTTAGTGGGTCTGCGAATGTCTTCGCATGAGGAGAGAGGTCCAGTAGTCAAGTCCGTGTCTCAAGTTGTTGTTCCTATCTGTCATTCACTGAGCCTCCTTCCATACAGATTCAGCGAAGGGACGTCCTAACCGGCATGGAGAACTCCTTGTGGCTAACCTCCCATCTGACATCAAGCACCAGCGACAGCGCCTTGTTCATGGACACGCTGCAGTTAAGTAAGTTTGTTTTTTGCTGCAAGAGAGAGGGCTAGAGAGAGTAAGTTATCAGAGACGTATTAGGGATTTGAGAGGTGTAGTTTGGGGTGCGTTGAGAGGCATGTTTCAGCTTTGTAAGAGGCCCCCCGCAAGGGGGCCTAACTAGCTATTGCCATCTTGAGTTAATGTGACCTTGTACAACGAATGAAGGTAGTACCAAAATAACGCCAAGGAACAGGACCAGAATGTGTGATAGGGAAGTAAGTGGCGGGTGTCCCGCAGTTCTGAGTTCGACAGGTAATGGAGGATCACGTTTCCAGTAGTTAAAATACGTAATGGCTGGGATATTGCTGGCATTGGTTTTGATCCTCCAGTCTTGTTCCCAGATGGCTATCCAGTCAACCTCTATTGTGTTTTGTGGAGTTAGTGTAATCTATATTGGCATATGATAAGTTTTGTAATGTCCGACTGCATAGGATAGTGTGATGGAGTTTGTATACAGGTGTTGGATATTCGTTAGTGTATACAATGAAAGAGTAGGGAAAGGACAGATCCCTGGGGTACTCCCAGCATTAGTGTGACTTAGTCAGAGTAACAGCCTGGAAATATGATACACATGGTACGGCCTCAAGGAAGTTGCAGAGGAGTTTACGAGAAATTATGAGGCAGGTATGAAGTTAGTGCAGAGTTAGTACTTGAGCCCCTCGTGCCACACAGTGTCAAAAGCATTTACCAACGACTTTAGCAACCAGGGCTGTCTGTTTCTTTGTTTTGGTGTTTAAGTGGATGTAGTTGAGAATGATGTTAGATGGCATCCTGTGAGGATTCTGTGTGTTCTGAAGCCGAACTGGTCCACTGAAAGTAGAGAATTATGTTCCACCAGGTATCTGCGAAGGCCGATGATTAATGAGTTTTTCAAAGAGTTTTCCTAAAGTTTTTCGAGGAGGTGATAGGGCGATAGTTTTCTAGGGTCAGAGTGATCTATATTGGGTTTAGGAAGGCGATAGCAGTAAGCAGCTTTTGTGAAGAGGGAAGGGAAGTATACCTGAGGCAAGGGAGGCATTGAGGAGGTTTGTGTAGCATTTAATGATAGATTCAGGACGTGTTTTCAGGATACTAGGTTTTAGGCCAGAGGCACCAGGAGCCTTTGGAGGAAGGAGTCTGAGGAGAGTTTTAATGTCTGTGTTGGTGAAAGGAGTGTCGAGTTCTTGGGAGGAGGTAAGAGTGTCTAGATGTATGTGGCTGTCTGGTGTTGTTTCTTGTGTGTGTGCAGTGTTCCAGTGTTCTATGTTATGAATGTGTTGAATAACGTTAGGGCGAGGTGGGTGAGGGTGGAAGATGTTCTCCCCAGATGTGTTTGAAGATTTTGGTAGCAGCCTGTGGGTCTGAGATGTGTGTGTTGTTGTGGGTGATGTGTTTGAATTTGTTGGTGGGAGTAGTGCCTCTGATTTTTTGATAAAGTTCCAGAAGGCTTTAGTGTTTTTAACACGCTGCCTGTCCGCTTGTTGTATTAGTCGTGACCAGTGATTGTTGTGGTCTTGGTCTAGGCTGTGTAAAATGTTGTTTCTAAGGTAAGTGAGATCTAATCGGACTTGATTAAAATCTATGTGTGTTGTAGAGAAGCGGTTGTGGTAGCAGATAATTAGTCTTCTTGTTCTGAGTGATGGTTTGAAGGAATAACGAGTGGTGTGAGTTTTCTTTGGTATTGCGATGTTGGCTGCTTGTGTAATGGTGTCCTGGATGAGATCAAGTTGAGTATCGATGTCAGAGATAGGTTTGTTGTTGTAGTCATAGGTGAGGTTAATATTGTCTATGTGTTGTTTGAAAGCATCCCAGTCAGCGTTCTTGTAGGAGAATGAAGGTGTGGTTGGAATGAGGATAGGGTTGGAGGAGATGTACACACAGAGGTAGAAAGACATTATATATATAGGCGGAGAGTGAGATTGACGCACGTGACCTGAGGAATGTCATAAGAACATAAGAATGGAGGAACACTGTAGAAGGCCTACTGACCCATGCGAGGCAGGTCCTTATCAAAACAACCTCTACCTATGGAAATAAATGGTATAAAATACCGACACAATGGCAATATAAACACAAATGCAGTATAATGTGATCCTTTATTGACTACGTTTCGCCCACACAGTGGGCTTTTTCAAGTCACAAACAGAACTACCTGGGGTGGAAGGAACGCGAGTATTTATAGTCCGGCTGAGGTCAGGTGAAGAATGCTGCATCTGATGATGTACCGAGTGGGGTTATAGAGTCTAAAAACTTATCCAATCTCCTTTCCAAGCTACCCAAGTTTCTAGACTCTATAACCCCACTCGGTACATCATCAGATGCAGCATTCTTCACCTGACCTCAGCCGGACTATAAATACTCGCGTTCCTTCCACCCCAGGTAGTTCTGTTTGTGACTTGAAAAAGCCCACTGTGTGGGCGAAACGTAGTCAATAAAGGATCACATTATACTGCATTTGTGTTTATATTGCCAAACCTCTACCTATGATGAGGACGGGTAGACGATGAAATCATGTGACTCCTGTGTTGTTGGGTTGGTGCTGCTTAAGTATCATGTATGCCAATGTTTTTGAAATTTTGTAGTTTCCAGTGTTGGGTTCAATAGTGTCGGTGACGGCGATTAGTGAGGCTTCTAGGCACCGTCGGCAAGCACAGCACTGAGCGGGCTGCCCATTGCCATCCCAAAGCATTGTTTGTAACAGTTGTCCTGATACTTGAAGAAGCTGAAATTAACACAAAGTTCCACTAGATTGATGAAATCTAGAAGAGGTAAAGGGAGGTCGTGGTTTTCAGTGAGCCTCAGTCTCAGAATGTTGATTGCAGCGTCAGTAGGAACGTTGGTAAAGAGGGCTGTGACATCGAAGGAAGCCATGCTTTTGTTTTTGACATTCAGGTTGGAAATTCGGGAGAGAAGGTCACCTGAGTGTTTGAGGTGGGCTTGACTGATGGTGCCCAGAAGCGCTGAAAGGTATTTGGCAAGGTGGCTAGTCTGTGTGGTGCACTCCCTATGCCCGAAGTGATAGGCCGTAGTGGGATGCCAGGTTTGTGTGTCTTAGGAAGGCCATACAGGCGTGCTGGTTTCGGTTGACCTGGTAAAAGTTTAAGTAGTTTTTCGCCTTGTTCTGATTTTCGTAAGATGCTACGAGCCTTTTGAAGGAAAGTCTGGTTTCTTTGAAGTGACCTTCTCTTCCGAATTTCCAACCTGAATGTCAAAAACAAAAGCATGGCTTCCTTCGATGTCACAGCCCTCTTTACCAACGTTCCTACTGACGCTGCAATCAACATTCTGAGATAGAGGCTCACTGAAAACCACGACCTCCCTTTACCTCTTCTAGATTTCATCAATCTAGTGGAACTTTGTGTTAATTTCAGCTTCTTCAAGTATCAGGACAACTGTTACAAACAATGCTTTGGGATGGCAATGGGCAGCCCGCTCAGTGCTGTGCTTGCCAACCTCTTCATGGAAAACCTAGAGACAGAGAAATTCAGCACCCTCATTCCCAACACCGTTACCTGGCTAAAATACGTTGATGATATATTGGTTTTCTATCCGAGACGTCTCAATATCCAGGCCCTTCTCAACAAGATCAATGCAGTTGAACCATCAATAAGTTTACACTTGAACTCGAAAATGATGGCAAACTTCCTTTCCTCGACGTTCTAACTGTGCAGATCTCCCGACAGTGACAAACTTCTCTTCAAAATGTATAGAAAACCTACCAACAAGGACGATCTTATAC
>NC_069399.1:7439011-7447540 GCF_026875155.1 Cherax quadricarinatus
GAGGGGAAAAGAGTGAGTGGGTGGACTTAGAGTCTGTGGAGACCAAAGAAGCTTTGTCCTTGGAGGGCAAAGAGGGAATGTTATGAGAGTATAGTTTTTACCAACGCTCTATATGGGTGTGAAGCATGGTGATTGATGTTGCAGCGAGAGAAAGGCTGGAGGGCAGTGGAATGTCATTCTGAAGGGCAATGTGTGATGTGAATATAATGCAGAGTAAAAATTCGTAGTTTGGAAGTTAGGAGAGTGCGCGGCTTACCAAAACTGTTGTCCAGATGGGTTTGGTGAGAGGGAGTTCGGACCATGTAGAGAGAATGGAGCGAAACAGAATGACTTCAAGAGTGTATCATCTGTAGTGGAAGGAAGGCGGGGTAGGGTCGGCCTAGGAAAAGTTTGGAGAGAGGGGGTATAGGAGGTTTTGTGTGCGAGGGGCTTGGACTTCCAGCAGGCAATGCGTGAGCGGTGTTTGATAAGGAGTGAATGGAGACAAATGGTATTTAATACTTGGCGTGGCTGTGGAGTGTGAGCAAAGTAACATTTATAAAGGGGAATCAGGGAAACCTGCAGGCCGGACTTGAGTCCTGGAGATGGGAAGTACAGTGCCTGTCACTCTAAAGAGGGTGTTTAATGGTGCAGTTTAAAAAATGTTGTGCAAGCACCCTCTGGCAAGACAGGATGGAGTGAAATGATGGTGAAAGTTTTTTTCTTTTCTTCGGGCCACCCTGCCTTGGTGGGACCGATCGGCCAGTTGATAATAATATAATATATATATATATATATAATATATATATATATATATATATATAATCTATATATATATATACATATATATATATATATATATATTATTACATAATGTCGTGCCGAATCGGCAGAACTTGCGATCTTTTTGGGGGGCCCCTTAAAAAATAGCCAACGTCACTTGCCATATAGGGACAAGCGAAAATGTGTGTTTTGTATGCAATAATTTGCCAAGAAAATCATTCTGAACCTAACGAAAAATAAAGTATTTCACTGTGTTTGTTTAGTATTAAAATTATTGTAAACAAATCTAAAAATATATTTAGTTGGTTAAGGCTAAAAAAAATTATATCTTGTTATAAACAAGGTTAGGTAAGTTTTTTAAGATTCTTCTGGGAGCAAAATAAAATTTTCTACATTAACATTAATGAAAAAAAAAATATCTCTTTAAACGTATCTAAGAGAAAATTTTAGAAAGGACTAATTTTAAATGAGTTGTTGCTAATTGACCAGTTTTACATATTCGCACGACGTAATATATATTATATATATATATATATATATATATATATATATATATAGATTAATATATAATATATATGATATATATATATATAAATATAAAATATGTCGTGCCGAATAGGCAGAACTTGCGATCGTGGCTTAAATAGCAACGCTCATTCTTGCCCTATAGGGCAAGCGAAAATTTGTGTATCAATAAATTCGCAAAATTTTCCTGAACCTAATGAAAAAATATATTTCACTATGGTTGATTAGTATTAAAATTATTGTAAACAAATCTAAATTATATTTAGTTGGGTTTAGACTAAAATAAATTGCTTCTTGTATAATAAGGTTAGGTAAGTTTTCTAACATTCTTTTGTGCAAAATTAAAAAAATACATTAACATTGATGAAAAAATATAATATTTAAACCCGTATAAGAGAAAATTTTAAAGGACTTCTAATTTTAAATGAGTTCTTGCTAATTGGACCTCAGTTTTGCATATTCGCACGACATATATATATATATATATAATATATATATATTATATATATATATAATATATAATATATATATATAATATATATATATATATATATATATATATTATATATATATATATAATATAAAGGAATAACCACCTCTATGGCTGGAATGGGGACCCTCATCCTACAGAGAAGACAATAAACGTACCCTCAGGAAAACTCAAGTTCTCGCCCGGAGCTGTTGAATATTTTCTTCTCCTATCCACCCCCTATGTTTGATATTATATGTGAACATTTATTAATAACAGAATACATTCACAGAAAAACAAAAACATGAAATACAATGGCCAATGTATCAAATATCATGAATTGCCTCCCAGCTCCTCCGAGGCTGGACTGAGCCAAGTATGCATCAAGCATTTCCCCTTGTTTGGCTATGTTCTTGAGGCCCTGGAACAGTGAAAGTGGCTGCCCTTTGGTTCCCTGGTGGTGTCGATGAGTCTGGAATAAACCCAATTCTTTAAGAAACGTGTTGGGGCTTTTTTTTTTTCCCCATGATCCAAGGTCTCTGATCCACTGGGAACAAATTGATACTGTTGGCTTATGTCCCCGTACTTGCTGATCTTGTACCCTTCCCTGTGGTTCAGCAGCTTCTCCCCTGTCGTCCCACACTGTGATGGATATGTGTGTCAGCCAGTGTGGACACATAGTATAGTCCCATTCTAAGAGCTTGCCATTCTTCCAAGATAGATGGTGATCCGTCGGGGCAGCTTGCTCGGGTGTGGGTATTGTTGGCTGCTAGTGACATTCGGGGCTCCCTCTCGGCTGGGCATCCAGACTGTAGTAAGGGTTCTCTCTAAAGATGTCGTTGACTTCAATTGTGTCTTGCATTCTAGCCTTTGGTTTTGGAACAGTTAAGAAAACCATGAAGTACGTGTTGGTCTGCTTTGCGCCCCCCCCCCTCCAAACAAAAAACCTGGGGCAAATGCACATATAAGTGTGTGTGAATTGGGGCAGCAAGGCGCAGACCCTGCAATACGGAGGGGCTTAGGGGTCGAGTCGTGTTCGCCATTGCCGATATGGGAACTGTTTGGAGGAAGTCCCCCCGGAGTGATGTGTGCCTCACAGCCTGGAACATGCAGTCCCTCCCTATCTGCTGTTGCAGCCCTGAGCATGCTGGCAAGGCACCTTTTCAGAGATCGGGGCTATCCCAGACTTGACTGTTTGTGAGCCAGTGCTGCACTAGGGTTTGGTGCAGGAGCAGCAAGAGTCTCCTACCATTCAGTGATGGCACTGCTGAGTCACTGAGGGTATCAGGAAGAATTTGGTCTTATCAACTCGTTTGATGCTATGTAAGAGGATAGGAAAGCTGGTAGAGCAATCTTGGAGGACATCCATAACTTCTAGCCCTCCAAGCCTGACCAGAAGTGAGGCTTGCAACCACTGTCCATCTTCATGGGAAATATTCAATATACTTATCTACATGGTTTTAAGGGAGAGTCATATTCCTTGAGTTTGACTGCTGAAGGTTGAGGGGAGCATCTCAGAAAGTAGTAAGTTTTGGATTGACAGGCACCTGTGAGTATGGCAGAGAGGAATCGGTGGGGGGGGGGGTGTGTCCAATGTCTTTCATCCTGCTTTCCATCGTCCGGAGGTCTGAGACTTTTTTTTCTAGGATCAGATCGATTGGCATTATTGACCCAAGAGGAGCACCAAGGAGAGTGCTATTGGCTGATCAATGGCTCGTGCTTCTGGTAAAACGGCGGCTAATATTCTGGATCATCTTTGATTGGTAGAAACTGTTTCACATTTGTAGGTTTTAAAGAAAGGCCAAGGCTTTCTCCTGTGTCTCTAATTTTCCTGATGTCCTCTAGGAGAGATTCTGTTGTGGCCAGATAAGGTACCACATCCAGAACCCAGATATTGAGCTCGCTGGAGAGTGCGTTCCGTGACTTCGTTGATGACTGCAAACAGCATAGAAAGGGGGCGAGAGGTCCCCCAGTGTTGCAACAGCCCCACAGTGAGTCAATTCAGAGTCCCTAAACAATTGTTTGGAAGTCACACTATGTTTATTTCTTGGAGATTGAGTTATCCTGTGTTATTTTAACTATTGTAAGAGAATAAATTGGGAAAAAAACAAATCATCACTTAATATTATAGCGCAAAAGTCCCGTTTTATTTGCTAAAATAGAGACTTTCGGGCGTCTTTATTATTATCTGTTTGAATAATAAAAAATACCATGGTATTATCACTATTATTTTATTATTATTATTGTTAGGTAGGATTCTTATGCAATAGAGCATAAGTCTCCGAACCCTCCGGCGAATTGTTCAGTGTTTATTGTCCGGCTGACAGACGATTGGGTCAGGTGATCACCAACCTGACAACGGGTCAACAGACTGCAGTATCAGTCCGCTCCCTGCTCTAGCCTTGACAACTGATCTATATTGGTTCTCCTCTTAGGGTTACAGTTTGAATGGATTTGAGAATTATAGGCTCTAGGAGCTGACTCAGTTTGTTCCTCATTGCTCTGAAAGATTTTGATATTTATATTCTTGGTCAGTTCAGTAATACCATAAGATACGTCTTCTCAGACAACTCTTCTTTCAAATACACTCCTTTAACCGGCCGGATTCAAATGTCTTGTTTGAATCTTGTACATTTTGTAGTTTAAGTTTACACAGTCTTGGTTAAGACAAAGACGTAAATTTAGTGAAGACTTTAATACAGGAAGAATAATTAATCTTCCTTATTAATGTGATACTTCATGATTTTGAACTAATATGTATATTGTAAATTTTATTGTATAAACAAAGTATTAAGATATAATATTAGGTACAGAGAAAAGATAAAGTATTGTATTTAAATAAATTTGAATATTATCTATGGGTTTCCCAGTTGAATTATTTCCCCTAGACTCTAAAATGCTTTAACTAAATCTGATCCAAAATGCTTGTTGCCCTATGAGAAGAGATAGTACTGACGCACATTCTGAAGTTCTTTATAAAATTTCTTATTTGCAACAAATGGGGGCCCTGTCCGGGAGCTCTGTTGTTCTAAGACATTGACCCAAAAGAACAATATTAAAGTTATATACTAGGGAATTTATCTTTAGTTAATTTCCAAAATTTTTATCATGGAAGATCTCATTAAACATTTAATTTGAAGATTTAACATTATCAAAGCTGGACTCCTTGAAACTTCAAACATGCTGGCAGATAGCCCTTAAATTTGGGGAGTAACCATACGACAGATATTACACAGCCAGTACCATAAGGGCAATAATTAGAAACAAAATTGTTTCCCCGGGGGGCCTCTAACAATCATGTAGCAGATTCTAGAACTCTAAAGTTTAGTTTCTCAAGTACGCTAACCATCGAGATTCGAAATATTAGAGAAAAATTTCAAGGAGTTGATTTTGAAATTGAACCCGATAGATCAGGGTTCCCCTTTTTGGTTCTAGAAAAGTAGATAAGTTTTACAGGGTGCAGCCGCTGTTCGTTTCCCGGGTTACGAAGGGAAATTCCCTATTAATGGTCAGTCGTCACCACGGGGTCCCGTCCAAAAGGAAATATCCACGTCCCACCAGTTCAATTCCCCCCTTTTTCATACCATGGGGGCATATTTCTCAAAGCATTTTGAAAATTTTAGGAGACATTTTTTTTACAGACTGTCAAATTGAGGCCAAACGAAAAATTAAATGAGAAGACTTTAAAAAGGGAAAATGCTCGCTAATAAGCCCAAATACAAAGAGCATTTCAAAACAAATTTCGCTCAGCTATGAGCCCTACTTTGCTAAAGTGAAAGTTGGGAAGACGAGCCAATTAGTTAAAAATTAAATTTCCCTTCCGTGAAATTTGGGAATTTTTTTAAACCCTTATTGAAGCAGGGCATACTTCCCGTAAGTGATACGACTCACACCAAGCTAGATGTGTTATTAGAAGCCTATGGAGGCGCCATTATAAGAGTCCCTCTTCAGAGGATATACATCCAAACACCAACCTATACTGGCTTTGTGTCGGTAGGTATATCCAGTGAAACTTTTCCTATTCGGGGCATTGTTTTAAACTCATAGGCAATGATCTAGTTTATCCGGGTATAACCCCGGAGCCTCTAGTTATTGAAAATTTTCCCTATGACATTAACTATGCCATAGAAGCTCGAAAAAGGCTCCTACCTTATTTCCTTAAATGTTATAACTAAGCTATGTCTAGAGCGCCTCAAAATCCTTTGTCAACCGAGTCCTAAGTGAAGGTAGGATTTAGGTCTCGGTTTATTGTTCAGCCGATCCTTGAAACCCCGGGAAATCTTCAAATTTGAAATATTCTATGATAGGCCCTTTTCAAGATTCTGATATTAAAATATATCGAAAGAAGATTTAATAATGGATCAGTTCCTTGATCCATCCCTAGAGAAATTACGAGAGATAGCTATTACAGAAGACGACGCCCAAGACCTGGACAATTGTTACTATCTTGCTAATGGTATATTAATGAGAAAAGAAAAGTCTCTTTTGTCTTCCGACGATCATCTGTCTACCAGCAAATATCTAGTAGTGCTACCTAACACCTTGAGAAAATTAGCTATTAGTTTCGCCCACCATAGTCCCATGGGAGGACATTTGGGAGTAAAGAAAACGCTGGGCAAAATAGCCAAGCATTTTCATTGGCCCAGAATGAAGGAGACTGTGGAAAGCTATCTAAAAAGTTGTCAAGTCTGCCAAGTGACCAGCAAACCTTTGCACACACCTCCCCATTTCCCCCCTCATTCCGTTTCCCCGTCAGTGGTGAGCCCTTCTCACGCCTGATAAAAAGATTGTGTTGGTTCGTTACCCAGGACTAAACAAGGAATCAATATCTGTTTACAATTATGGATGTCGTTACTCGATATCCGGAAGCTATCCCTTTGAGAAAAATTAATTCTCGCATCATTGTTCGAGCTTTGCAAAAATTTCTCTCAGGTGGGGATTCTCCGAATAATTCAATCTGATCAAGGTTCAAATTTTACCTCTAAGATGTTTCGTGATGCCTTATCTCGTCTCGGAATTAAGTCCGTATTTTCTGCGCATATCCCCCTCAGTCACAAGGAGCCCTAAAAACGATTTCATCAAACATTAAGAGCGTATTGCGAGCAGTTTTCCGAGTTTGGGGACGAGGGAATACCATTTCTCTTGTTCGCCTTAAGGAAAGCCAGCAGAAAGCACTGGGTTTAGTCCTTTGAATTAATTTACGGACACCAAGTACGCGGCCCCCTCGCGGTAACTAAAAGATTCATGGACGGGAAAATCAGAACCCTCGTTTTTAAAAAAACTCCAACTCTAATGCAAAAGCATTTGTCACAACTGAGGAAATTAGCCTCAAAAAATTTAGCTAAGGCCAATCCAAGATGAAGCATTGTTATGACAAACACACACGCTCTCGTTCTTTAAACCAGGTGACTGGGGATGGCACAGAAATTTTACCTGGACACGCTCTGCAACCTAGATACGAAGGCTCTTTGAAGTGATTGAGCGGCTCAATAGGTAAATTACGTACTAACGAAAATCCAGGAAAGAGAAAAGCAAAACGTACTTATCACATAAACCAACTTAAGGCTTTCCACCCTAGTCCCCGTACCAATTATGACAGTTTCTTCCTTTAGCTGAAACGGAAAAAAGTACGTCTGCCCCGCATCTCTAAAGCGATAGAAGTACGTTTAAAAAATTTAGAGCATTGCAATCTCTTGATACCTTTCTTTTGGGCCTTTATTTGGAAAAAGCAAAAGATAACAAAGACTTGATATTACATTATGAGGTTTCTTTCGATGAGTCCCCAGGTGTTGCACATTGGGAATTTACGACATAGATGCACAAGGAGCTAAGCCTTGCAAACAGTCACCTTATAGGGCAAGTCCACTCAAACAAGAAGCATTAAACAAAGAAGTAAATTTTTGTTGTCCCATGGACTCATAGAATGGAGTAAAAGTCCGTGGGCCTCACACTGTATATTAGTTCCCAAGCCTGATGGAACTTCTAGAATGTGCACTGATTATCATGGTACCAGATGGTTTCCCACTGCCCCATATTGATGATCTAATAGACAGAGTATCAGGAGCCGCCTATGTTACCCACCTGGATTTATTAAGGGGTTATTACCAAGTGCCGCTTACCGAGTGAGCCCAAGAAATATCCGCATTTACTATACAAGGCGGATTATTTAATTATCGCGTTATGCCCTTCGGGTTGTGTAATGCGGCCTCTACCTTTCAGCACCTGATGAACCTGCTGACCAATGATTTAGAAAGAGTGGATGCATATCTAGATGATCTTGTTATATATTTAGCAACAAGTGGGAGCAACACATAATTTGCCTGGAAACATGGTTTAAGAAGTTAGAAAAGTACAACTTCACCATAAATTTAGCCAAGTGTCAGTTTGGACAAGCCAAGATTAAATACCTCGGTTTTTGTAAAAGTTAGGGCCATTGCCGAGTTTCCTATCCCTCGAGATAGAAAGTCTGTTCAGAGGTTCCTTGGAATGACTGGTTAATATCGACGTTTCTGTCCTAATTTTTCTCAGGTTGCATCTCCTCTTACTGAGTTGACCAGTAGTAAGATGAAGTTTTGCTGGTTGAAAGATTGTGAGATAGCTTTTAATCGGTTGAAGCGGTTGCTTTCTTCGCCACCCGTATTTGAAAAAATCCTGACTTTAATCAACCCTTCTATTTACACATTGATCCCCGGTTTTCTGTGGGGGCGGTGTTTTCTTCAAAATCTCCCCCTTAAATGATATTTTTTCATCTATATCTTATTTTTCTTCAAAGT
>NC_069399.1:7448040-7470540 GCF_026875155.1 Cherax quadricarinatus
CTTTTTTTGTTAGGAGGAGAACATATTAAATTATTCGTGCTTAGTTCAAGTTTTGATTGTCTAACTACTGTAATTATCACTCGATCTCTTTCCCTCCGGCTTCTGGGTGTTGCGGGGCAGCAACTGTCCCAGAGAATCACGTGATCGAGGGGGGGGGGGTGTACACCCCGCCGGGAGTGTCGTCTGGGAGACTCTTTTGGGTGGTTGGACGATTCCTGACAAGCTGCCTAATTTCCCTTATTGGCCCTTTTGAAAGATCGCTCTTCGTTTTATTTTTGGGGTTCTGTGGAATCTGTTCACAAAACATTTTTAGATTAGTGTTTTCGACGTTGTACTGAGGTTGGTGGCATAGGCACTCTGAGAAACTTGGGCCCGAGCTATAGCTTCCCTAATTTGTCTGGTATTGTGTACTGTCCAGTGGGGGTTTTTTTATGCTGAATTTAGTTTTTTTTTCAGATTAGGGGAGTTTGGTGACATTTGTGGAGGTTTTGCAGAGGGCCCCTACTTAGTGTCGTTATTTATCTCCTTGATCCTGTTCTGTGTCGCGTTGCTTGTATTTGCTATTGGGCTTAGCGGTCATTTATTGCTCAAGAAAAAGTTGTTCTGATTGCCAGGTGGCAAGAAGTTAGTTTATGTGAGGACTTTGTCAGTCACTGGTTTAATCTAGTCGATCGTGAGACATAGCGAACTACTTAGGAACTTACACACAACTCACAAATTTATTTGTATATTGTATTGAAGGTTATGTCCCAGACGGTATTAAGATTAAAATGGATTGTACCTTCAGCACAATACTACTGTAACGACAGAAGTGATTATTTTAATTTGTTTAGTTTTTATTAATTTATTTTAAATTTGATAAATACTCCTAGACATTTGATTTTTAAAATAAATTTTTTAAAATTTTTAAAATTCCTAGTTAGTAGCCAACCTTTGTATCCTGAAGCACAAAAATTTTATTGAATTCCAAGGATAATTGGACCGATATGACTAATTTTTCTGAAAACCCAGTAAAAGGCTGGATGTAGAAAGGGGAGTCCTTTTAGTATTCATGGGGATTCTAAGCTTATTAGAAAAACCGTTTTCGTTAAAAAAAGGGGGCCTGTCTGGGGTGTCTTCTCCAACGTGTTGGGAAATTGTCCGTTTGACCACTAGTAACTCAAATTTTCAAACACTTTGAGTAAATTCCTAATCTGAAGACTTTGAGTTTTGTCTTGTACAACATAACATGGATTATGACTTGACTGAGTCTCTTTATCCAAGGGGAGGAAATACTTTTAGGAGCTCTAGCTCTAAGACAATAACACTAAAATTCCTCAGGGTTATAGTTTCCCTAATCAACTCTTGTAGTACTTTATTTTCGTGATGTTCCCAAAGTGAAACAGTTAATTGATACTCTGACTTTGTCTGAGTTAAGTAATTAAAACTTCAGCCCTGTGGCAAAATAGCAAATATCTCGTTATGACGTATAACGTAATTACACCGCAGAAACTGTCAGAGCATTAATTAAAGAATTTTGTTTCCGCCTACAGAGATGTTGATTATGTTTCAGTACAGAAACCCAGTGTCACAATTAAAAGTTGACTCTTTTGAGATGTAGAAGAGAGAACTAGGGCCAGAAGTGAGCCTATGTCTGAGCTAGTAAAAAT
Source organism: Cherax quadricarinatus (assembly GCF_026875155.1). NCBI lineage: Eukaryota > Metazoa > Arthropoda > Malacostraca > Decapoda > Parastacidae > Cherax > Cherax quadricarinatus. The sequence continues at coordinate 7,449,690 of NC_069399.1, forward strand.
CTGTTCTAGCTAGCCTTCCCCCTCCGACTAACAAATAGAAAAGAGTGTGCTAAAGATGACTCACCTCATATAAACCGTGTATGCTACACCTGTATTACTTATCCTAGACCAGATTAGACTCTCTAGGGATAGCGGACAAGGTGCCCGACCCAAAGGGCCCTCCAGAAAGACATGTTTAATTTCCCCCCTCCTCCTTCACTGGGCCTATCTTGAGGAACATTTGAGGGGATGGAAAGCCTATTTATTGCAGACTGCAAAAAAAAGAGGGACAGGGAAAATTTAATGAAGAAATTTCCAGAGAGAAAATGTCTCTTGGAAGACAAGGACTGATAATCTGATAAAGTTTATAAACTGTTAGTACAAACAGGGCACATTTAATGTGCAGAAAACTGCCCGATGGTTCCAAGTTTTTTGAGGTGATTAGAACCTTGTGATGTTCTGAGAACCAGGGGGGGATGTGCTATGAACTGGTACATAAGACTGGGCACCTTGTTTCACACAGTTTGCGGAAGGCTCAAAATTTCACTGCTGCTTTACCATTTGCCAAGTACATTAGTTTGGCGCGTCAAGCAAACTATCTAGAGTCAATAATTGTTACTTAAATTATCAACACACATTTTCGTACTTACAAAATGACAAGATAAACTTGTGTAAGTTGCTCGTGAGAAAAAAATTGCATTTGAGAGATGGTCTAGAGCTGCTAAATGTTATAACTACGACAGTCTTGTTCAGTTGTTACTTCACGAAGAGTTTAACAACTGTATGTCTGCTGATATACAAGAATATCTGGTCGATCATACTGCCTTGGATATTCTGGAAACTGCAGCTTTAGCAGACAATTACGAGACTCCTCACAAACTTGTACATACTAAAACAGTGAGAAACAAGGTAACTAAAAGTTGTCCTAGAAGTTGGCAACCTGCTCAGTGCCAGCCTGATGTACCTGCTACTGTAACTTCTCATACCTTTACCAGGAAACTCACAATCCTGAATCTGTCTCTGTGGCTAGACAGAAATCTGATAACGAGAAGAAGAAAGTTAAATGTACCTATTGTAATAGAAAAGGATATGCTAGAGAGTATTGCTATAAGTTAGAAAGAGATACGAGAAGCAGTCGTGCGGCTGGCACCCCCACACAAGTCATATCCTCTTCCGTGCAACAAAGGCACCAAAATTCTAGTAATACCTCTGATCATTGTCCTCATTGTCTCGGGCTGTGTGGACAGGTTGTGCAGTCGCTCCTGAATCAGCTGGTTTTCTGCAGTTTTGCTCAGCACTTTCATAATGGTGGAAGGTGGACATAGACGTGTCAACACTGTTTGTCTTGAACTTGTGAAGGGATCACTCAATAGTCAGAACACCCATCTTTTGCTGACGGCGATATTAAGAGACACGTATGGCATCGCAAATGAGGAACTCTATGGCGTGTCGTTGAATGGTAGTTTAAGGCTTTTTGTCAAATTCCGGCAGAGCAGCACATATGAAAATATGGTGGCCAGGTACCAGGATGTGGTTAAGCCAGTTAACCCTGGTGTTACTGTCCGCCTCCATGATGTATCACAGTTTTACACTTGGATCAAGGTGCATAATGTTCCTTTTGAAGCTGATGAGAGTGATTTAAGGAACGTTTTTGGGCGTTATGGTACGATACATTTGTCGACAATGGGACGTTGGCGTGATGGACCGCTTGTTGGTATTTCGGAAGGGTCTTTTCCCTTAAAATGTCCATAAAGCACCTTATACCATCGTACTTGGTGATGGAGGACTTCCGTACTCAAGTCTTCGTTACGTACACGGGTCAGAGGCGTATGTGTCGACTATGTGGGACATATGACCACATTGTGGCACAATGTCCTACGCGACGAGGTAGATCAACGGATGATGCAAGGACTGATGATGCAATGAAGCAGCAAACATATGCTATGGCAACGCAGCGTGAGTCTCTGGCATGGGAGACGTGAAGTGAGGATGTAGAGAGGGAGACAGAGTTGTCTTCTACATGTGTGACCCTACCTGGAGTTGGAGAGGACGTAGGCTTGGTGTCGGCGAAGGGTGAGGAGGATTCTGCAATTGCTCAGGATGTGATGGAGGCTTACATTCAGGAGGCTCTGCATAAATTGCTGGACGTTTCGGCGTCTGAAATGACCCATGCTGGGGTGGAAAACGAGGGTGTAGATGCAAGGGCAGGAGGCCCCAACATGCAGGTCGCGTGTGGTGTGGAAGCAGAGCAGGTTGTAGTAGTGGACGTCCACAGGGATACCGGTCTAGAGGAGGATATGGTTGCAGATCGTAGCTCTCGCAAGAGAGCTGCTGTGATAACCAATAGTGATGACGTTTTGACTTCTGGGCAAAGGTCTGGGAAAAAAGCATGGTACGGTGTGCCCCGTAGGGGTACGGGTGGAACAAAGAGTGTTGAGCATGTGAAAGGGGAAGGCGTGGGGGGTGTGCGGGGGGGAGGGGGGGTGCTCGTCTAGGATCTAGAGTATTAAGGTTGTCTAAAGGCAAGCCTCCATTAAATCCTTGAAGTGTATTACTTTAAATATTAACTGGTTGAAGTCAGCAGATAAATGTAAGAGTCTGGAGGTATTTTTAAAGAGATATGTACCTGACGTCGTGTTCCTGCAAGTACACAATTATAAATCATTGGGAGAGTTAATGATTGATGAATACAATGTGAACATGGGTTGTTCTGTACGATTGAAAGGTGGTGTGGCATTGTTAATTAAAAAAGCTAGCCCGTTTTCTCTGCAAAGATGTGAGGTGGGGGAGGAGGGTCGGGTGGTTCAGGTGGATGGAGCATGGGATGGGGTTCAAGTGGGTTTCATAGGGTTCAAGTGGGTTTCATAGGGGTGTACGGGCCTGCGGAAGGAGACATGGGCATCAAAAATAGGTTCTTTAGGGATGTCCTTGTTTACCATTTAAGATCGCTGCCAGTCATAACGATTCTAGGTTATTGGAACTGTATTGTTCGCCGTAAGGATGTAGAACCTAGTGGAAGGGTTTTTTTCTCGGGGTATTTAGGGGATCTGTTGCGAGGTGTGAATGTAGGGGACGTGGGAGGAGAGGAGGTGGGTGGGGTCATGCATACGTTCATTAGGCGCGATTATGCGGCGAGGCTGGATCGAATCTATGTTTCTCGGGGGGTGAGGGTAAGCAGCGTTTGTGCATTGAATGTATTCACTGGAGATCTCTAAGCTTAGAAATCGCGTTTTTTGTAACAAGAGGGTACTGTTGGATGGAGTGGTAGTAGAGACTTCCAGGAGGATTCTTCGCACAGCATTGATTATTTCCTGTTTCACTGTGATGATTTCACACTAGGAGGGATTGAGGATGAGTCCCAAGTCTTCCCCTGTGTTTTCACCTGTTGTAGGTCCCCTACCAGGGACTCTTCAGTACCCGCCAGCGTGCCATCATCCAGGTACCAGATGTTGAGCTCGCTGCATAGGCTGGAAGTTAGTTCTCTTACTGCCAAGCAGAAGAGAAGTGGAGCGAGTGGGTCACCCTGCTGGACACCCTCTGATGAGAGAATTTCATGTTCTCCAAACAAAAGAATTGAGGGTTTGCTGTAGCAGGCTGAAATGAAGGGAAAAAGACCGGGAAACCGATCCCGAACAGCTGGCAAGACAGCATTTCTCTTCACCATATTAGAGTCATTTCTAAAATCAAGTTTAACTATGGCCTTGTCTTCTGGTAGGTCCCTGATGTAGGCCCTTGCCGCATGAGCTGTGGCTTCACTAGCTTGAGAGACCCCCAAAGCCCAATTGGTGTGGCTGGAGTAAAGTGGCAGCTTCTAGGCAAATGTTTCTTACTGCTGCTTTGGCAACGAGACGGCGAAGAGTGTTACCAACAGCAATGGGTCTGATTCCCCCATCCTTCTTCTGCAAAGCACATAGTGAGGCTACAAAAAGAAAGGTTTAATTTCTTCTGGGATTCGCCAAGCCAGGCAGTTGTTGACGAAAGTTGTTAACTCAGTGAGAAGAATTGATGCAGATGCACCGAGTACTGGATTTACCATCTCTTTGAGGTGCTGAGGTCGAATTCCAGTGTAACCTCCTGCAGATCCTGCTGGAAATGACACAATCGCCTTATAGACTTCCGATCCTGGCAAAATTAATTGTTCATTGATGGGGTCTTCCTCAGGGGTTTTTGTTGATGGGTATGGTGTCCCTGGTTGGAAGCTTGTCTCTTGTGCTTGGGCCGTGGTCTCATCTTTGGGGGCTACAGTGTCGTCACTTGTAATTATTCTGATTGCTCCCACTGTGTTACCGTCTTCGATTTTTTTGCTAACCTGTGCGCAAATTTTCGCGTTTTCAGTGGGATTTTTCTTGGGTCTACCTCTGTGATTCCTGCGATGATGGGGCAGAGGGACACAATTATCCGTTCTTGGGCAGTTGCGCACTGCCTTGATAACTGATGTGGTTAGCAGTTTGCCTCGTCTTTCAGGAATTGCAAGACAGACATTGCCGAACAGGAGTAGGTTGCGCCATGCTTGGATGGTGCCTCGGGATTCTAAGATGGTGGAACCTCCATTCACCTGCTTAAGAAGGCCTATAAATTTCCCAGCTGCATATGGGCGAGCCGCTTTAGGGATGTGGGAGAGGGTACTGCTAGCAGTGGATTTGAATGCCAACAGAAGGTTATCGCAAGTGAGGAGGTTGCCATTGGAACTGTCATCTGCCTGTGGAAGCTGTGGGCTGCTCTCTGCTGGGGGAATATGTGATCCTGCACACCCATGGTGTGCACGAATGCGGCCATCACTGTTGCATGCTCGAAACTCTCCACACACCTGACATGTGCCTCTTCTTTCATTGTGACAAATGGTTTCAAAAACCATTTATTACAATGAAAACCACTGTGTGGCGAAACGTTTCCTGAATAAAGATTCCCATATGTTGCATAAGTGTCTCCATCTTCATCTTCTTCATTGTTGGGTGCACTGTTTCCCTGGCTTTGTGGCTGGCTGGCTTCGTCATCTGCCATACCTCAAACTGTGTGGTAAGTCCAGGCTAAAGGGAAACTGGTTCATGCTAAATAATGCGTGTGGTTCATGGTGGTGGTGGGGAGGAGAGGGATCTCCCTTCCTTGTGGTGGGCGGTGGAGGGAAGGGAGGAGTGTAAGATGTGTGATGAGGCGGAGTAGGGCACTCCCACCCAGGACAAGTCACCATACACCACAAAGTTCTGTGCACATGTTATTTTACATGATACTGCACAGCCCCCACTATAAAGGACGCACCGCTATACAGTACACATGCTATGCGCATACCATGCACATATTACGCACTATACACTATATACACTATACACACGGTGAACAAACACTCCATTGTTGTAACACGAGCACACGGTGTATGCACGCCAGTTTGGGGAAGGAGAAGGGGGGGACAGAGTTTTACCCTTCAACCTCCGCCTCCTCAACCTCCATGAGGCCTCCCCTCACCGACCTCTCCTACCCATAGGTGACTGTTGTTTCCTCACTGAATTCACATACACAACACTTTTTTTGATCCTGAAGTAAGAGACGAAATGCAGAGTCTTCTGGACCTTTCCAACACGAGCAGCAGATATTCACACACCAGCCTGTTGATGATAATCCTGATAGGTGTTCTTCAGTGGACGATATTGTGCCAAAATCACAGAGTAGGATGCCCACAGCCTCTCTCTGGCAGAGGTGCCAGCGCAATATGCATATATATATATATTTTTTTTATTATCACACTGGCCGATTCCCACCAAGGCAGGGTGGCCCGAAAAAGAAAAACTTTCACCATCATTCACTCCATCACTGTCTTGCCAGAAGGGTGCTTTACACTACAGTTTATAAACTGCAACATTAACACCCCTCCTTCAGAGTGCAGGCACTGTACTTCCCATCTCCAGGACTCAAGTCCGGCCTGCCGGTTTCCCTGAATCCCTTCATAAATGTTACTTTGCTCACATTTCCAACAGCACGTCAAGTATTAAAAACCATTTGTCTCCATTCACTCCTATCAAACATGCTCACGCAGCCTGCTGGAATTTCCAACCCCCTCGCACACAAAACCTCCTTTACCCCCCCTCCCTCCAAACCCTTTTCCCCTGGGCCGACCTACCCCGCCTTCCCTTCCACTACAGACTGTACACTCTTGAAGTCATTCTGTTTCGCTCCATTCTCTCTACATGTCCGAACCACCTCAACAAACCTTCATCAGCCCTCTGGACAACAGTTTTGGTAATCCCGCACCTCCTCTAACTTCCAAATACGAATTCTCTGCATTATATTCACACCACACATTGCCCTCAGTCATGACATCTCCACTGCCTCCAGCCTTCTCTCGCTGCAACATTCATCACCCATGGCTTCACCCCATATAAGAGTGTTGGTAAAACTATACTCTCATACATTCCCCTCTTTGCCTCCAAGGAAAAAGTTCTTTGTCTCCACAGACTCCTAAGTGCACCACTCACCCTTTTCCCCTCATCAATTCTATGATTCACCTAATCCCTCATAGACCCATCCGCTGACACGTCCACTCCCAAATATCTGAATCATTCACCTCCTCCATACTCTCTCCCTCCAATCTGATATCCAATCTTTCATCACCTAATATTTTTGTTATCCTCATAACCTTACTCTTTCCTGTATTAAACTTTTAATTTTCTTCTTTTGCACACCCCTACCAAATTCATCCACCAATCTCTGAAAACTTCTCTTCAGAATCTCCCAAGAGCACAGTGTCATCAGCAAAGAGCAACTGGGACAACTCCCACTTATGTGTGATTCCTTATCTTTTAACTCCACGCCTCTTGTCAAGACCCTCGCATTTACTTCTCTTACAACCCCATCTATAAATATATTAAACAACCACGGTGACATCACACATCCCTGTCTAAGGCCTACTTTTACTGGGAAATAATTTCCCTCTTTCCTATTTACTCTAACTTGAGCCTAAACTATCCTCGTAAAAACTCTTCATTGCTTTCAGAAAACCTACCCCCTACACCATACACCTGCAACATCTGCCACATTGCCCCCCTATCCACCCAGTCATACGCCTTTTCCAAAACCAAAATGCCACAAAGACCTCTTTAGCCTTATCTAAATACTGTTCACTTATATGTTTCACTGTAAACACCTGGTCCACACACCCCCTACCTCTCCTAAAGCCTCCTTTTTCATCTGCTATCCTATTCTCAGTCTTACTTTTAATTCTTTCAATAATACCTCTAACCATACACTTTACCAGGTATACTCAACGACTAATCCCCCTATAATTTTTTTCACTCTCTTTTGTCCCCTTTGCTTTTATACAAAGGAACTATGCATGCTCTCTGCCCAAACCCTAGGTACCTTACCCCTTTTTCCCTACATTTATTAAATAATGCACCAACCACTCCAAAACTATATCCCCACCTGCTTTAACATTTCTATCTTTATCCTATCAATCCCGCTGCCTTACCCCCTTTCATTTTACCTACTGCCTCACGAACTTCCCCCCCACTCACAAATGGCTCTCCTCACTCCTACAAGATTTATTCCTCCTTGCCTATACACGAAATCACAGCTTTCCCCATCTTCATCAACATTTAACAATTCCTCAAAATATTCCCTCCATCTTCCCAATACCCCTAACTCTCCTTTAATACTCTCCTTTTCCTATTTTTAACTGACAAATCCTTTTTTTCTCTAGGCTTCCTTAACTTGTAATCTCACTCCAAAACTTTTTCTTATTTTCAACAAATTTTTTGATAGGTAGTAGGTTGGAGACAGCAACCACCCAGGGAAGTACACCCTCCTGCCAGATGACTGTGAAACAGAAAAACCCGTAACTGTTTTTGCATGATGGTAGGATTGCTGGGGTCTTTTTCTGTCTCATAAACACGCTAGATAACAGGGATATCTTGCTACTCCTACTTACACTTTGGTCCCCTTTTACAGACATGCACATGCATATATATATACATACATCTAGGTTTTTCTCCTTTTTCTACATTGCTCTTGTTCTTCTTTATTTCTTCTATTGTCCATGGGGGAAATGGAAAAGAATCTCTCCCCCGTAAGCCATGCGTGTCGCATGAGGCGACTAAAATTTCGGGAGCAATGGGCTAGTAACCCCTTCTCCTTTTAGACATTTTCTAAAAAAGAGAAGAAGAAAAACTTTATAAAACTGGGATGCTTGAATGTGCGTGAATGTAGTGCAGATGACAAGAAACAGATGATTGCTGATGTTATGAATGAAAAGAAGTTGGATGTCCTAGCCCTAAGCCCAAACAAAGCTGAAGGGGGTAGGGGAGTTTCGGTGGGGGGAAATAAATGGGATTAAATCTGGAGTATCTGAGAGAGTTAGAGCAAAGGAGGGTAGCAGTAATGTTGAATGATCAGTTATGGAAGGAAAAAGAGAACATGAACGTGTAAATGCAAGAATTTTGTGGATTAAAGTAAAGGATGGATGCGAGAAGTGTGGGCATAATAAGCGTGTATGCACCTGGAGAAGAGAGGAATGCAGAGGAGAGAGAGAGATTTTGGGAGATGTTAAGTGAATGTATAGGAGCCTTTGAACCAAGTGAGAGAGTAATTGTGGTAGGGGACCTGAATGCTAAGTAGGAGAAACTTTTAGAGAGGGTGTTTGGTTTGGTAAGTTTGGGGTGCCAGGTGTAAATGAAAAATGGGAGCCCATTGATTGAACTTTGTATAGGGAAAGGGTTTAGTTAAAGGTAATACATATTTTTAAGAAAAAGAAGATAAATAAGTATACAAGATATGATTTTAGGGCGAAATGACACTAGTTTGTTGGATTATGTATTGGTAAATAAAAGCTGTTGAGTAGACTTCAGGATGTACATGTTTATAGAGGGCCACAGATATATCCCGATCACTTTCTAGTTTTTAGCTACACTGAGAGTAAAAGGTAGATGGGAAAACAATGAGAATAGAAGCATCAGGGAAGAGAGAGGTGAAGGTTTATAAACTAAAAAGGAGGGAGTTAGGGAAAGATATAAACTTATCATATGCTAACTTTTTCTCCTTACTTCTTCTCTTTACACCTCATTCCACCAATCGCTCCTCTTTCCCTCCTGCACCCCCACTTTCCTGTAACCACAAACTTCTGCTGAAAACACTTCTAACACTACATTTTAAACCTACCCCATTCACTCTTCGTCCCATGGACTATGCTCTCATTAGGCCATCTATCCTCAAATACTGTATATATCTTACCATAACTGCCTTCCTCTTTTATATATTATATATATATAATATATATATATATATATATATTATATATTATTATATATATCTATATATCTTTATATATATATTATATATCATATTTTATATTATATATTAGTATATCCATATATTCTTCTATCAACACACCAGCCCGTATCACCGAGGCGGGGTGGGCCCAAGAGAAAAAAACTAAGTTTATCTTTTTTAAATGTTTAGTAATATATGCAGGAGAAGGGGTTAATAGCCCTTGCTCCCCGGAATTTTAGTCGTCCTCTTCAACCACAGCATGGCTACGGAGGAAGAATTCTGTTCCACTTCCCCATGGAGGTAAGAGGAAAATAAACAAGAACATGGACTAGAAGAAAATAGAAGGAAAACCAGAGGGGTGTGTGTTGATATATATATGCTTGTACATGTATGTGTAGTGTGACCTAAAATACAAGTAGAAAGTAGCAAGACGTACCTGAACTTTGCATGTTTATGAGACAGACAAAAGAAACCAGCATCCTACCGTCATGTATAACCAATTACAAGCTTTCGTTGTACACTCACTTGGCTGGACCGGTAGTAACTCCTGAGGCGAGTTGCGTTTACCAACTCTACCTATATATATATTTATATATATATATATATATATATATATTATATATATTTTTATATATATATATATTTTATCATATATATATGTATATATATTTATATATTATATTATTATATGTATTTTATATCTATATATATATAATATATATATATATTTATATATATATATATATATTTAATTATATATTATATATATATATATATATATAATATATATTATTATATATTTCTATATATATTATTTATTTATATTTATATATATTATATATTGTATATATATGTCGTGCCGAAATATGTAAAATGGTCAATTATGCAAGAACTCCTTTTTTTTCCCTTTTTCTCTTTTTTTCCTCCCTTCTTTTTTATTTAAAATTAAGTCCTTTCCAAAATTTTCTCTTATGCCGTGTAAAGGTAATAGTTTTTTCATTTATATTAATGTTAACAATCTTTTATTTTGCTCCAAAAGAATTTTTTTTTTTCCTTTAGGAAAACATACCTGACATTATTATATACAAAAACAATTATTTTAGCCCTAACTCAATTAAATCATAATTTAGATTTGTTTACAATAATTTAATACTATAACAAAACAGTGAAACATATTTTTTTCATTTGTTCAGAATGATTTTGGCGAAAATTATTGCATACACGAATATTCACTTGTCTTATGGCAAGATGAGCGTTACATTTATGCAACTATCACAAGTTCTGGCTATTCGGCCACCCGACGACATATCTATATATATATATATATATAATATATATATATTTATATTATATATATATATATATTATATATATTTATTATATATATATATAATTATTATATATATTATATATATATATATATATGTTATAATATATATTATATATTTTTTATATATATATATATATATAATATTATATATATATATATATATGCCCAAAAAAACCACTGTGTGGTTGTGGTTGTTTTGCATATTCTGAAATCACCTGTTTCCTGTGATTTATTGCTTATATTATTAATATATATATTTATATATATATATATATATATATATATTATATATATATATACTATATACTAAATGGATCGTGCCGAATAGGAAGAACTTCGCGATCTTGGCTTAATAGCAACCGACTCATCTTGCATATAGGACAAGTGAACAATTTGTGTGGTAAGCAATAATTTCGCCAAAATCCATTATTGAATATTCGAAAACAAATATTTTCCACTGTGTTTGTTTAGTATTAAATTATTGTAAACAAATCTAAAAATATATTTAGTTTGGGTTAGGCTAAAATAAATTGTTCTTGTTATAATAAGGTTAGGTTAAGGTTTTATAAGATACTTTTGGTGCGAATTAAAATATTTTACATTTAACATTAATGAAAAAAATGTATCTTTTAAACGTATAGAGGAAATTTTAGAATCGACTTAATTTTAAATGAGTTCTTGTTTAATTGATCCAGTTTTTACATATTCGGCACGAATATATATATATGTTTATATATATATATATATATATATATATATATATATATGTATTATATTATAATATATATATATTTATATATTATATATATATATATTATATATATGCAGTAAGTCACAGTAAGTAAACTAGGTGATTTCAATTTGCAAAAAACCATCTGTATAAGAATTAGAGAAATTCCATGCGCTTTCGTGAATATCACAGTCTCCCTTGATAATGTGAGTTGTCTCGGAAAGAGCGCTTGGGAATTTCTGTATTCTTTCAAGTGGTTGTTTTGCATATATATATATTATATTATATATATATATTTATATATTATTAATTTATTTATTTATTACTTATATATTTATATATATATATATATTTTATATATTATTTTTGATATATATATATATATAAAAGAGGAGTGCCAAAGAATTTTAGGGGGAATAAGTTGCTGTGTTTTTACATGTGTAAAGTGTATGGTATGAGTTATTATTGAATGAATTAAGAGTAAAGGAGATTGGGTGGTAGCAGACACGAACTAGGAATGCTTTTCTTTAGGAAAGGTTAGAGGGGGTGTGTGGACAAGGTCTGTTTCCAGTGAAACATATAAGTGTACTGTATTTAGATAAGGCTAAGAGGTACTTTGTGGCATTTATGGATTGGAAAAAGGGCCGTATTTTGACAGGGTGGGCATAGAGGGGCAATTGTGGCAGATGTTGCAAGTGTAGGGTTGTGCCAGGAGGTAGGTTATGAAAAAGCAGTGTGAAGAGTTTTTAAGGAGGATAGTGAGGCTCATGTTAGAGTATGTCAGGAATGAGAGGGAAATTTTTTCCCAGTAAAAGTAGGCCTTGACAAGGATTGTCGTGTTGTCACCGTGTATGTTTAATATATTTATAGTTGGGGTTTTGTAAGAGAAGTAAATGCGAGGGTCTTGGCAAGTGGCGTGAGTTTAAAGATTAAAAGGATATCATCACAAAAATGAGGAGTTTTCACAGCTGCTCTTTGCTGAGACACTGTTGCTCTTGGGAGATATCTGAATGAAGAAGTTGGAGAGATTGGTGGATGAATTTGCGTATTATAGGGTGTGCAAAAGAAGAAAAGAAAATTTAAGGTGAATACAGGGAAAGAGTGAGGTTATGAGGATAACAAAAAGAATTAGGTGCTGAAAGATGGTATATCAGATTGGAGGGGGAGAGTATGGAGGAGGTGAATGATTCAGATATTTGGGGAGTGGTCGTGTAAGCGTATGGGTCTATGAAGATGAGGTGAATATTGAATTGAGAGGGAAAGGACAAGACGTGGTGGTGGACTTAGGAGTCTGTGGAGACAAAAGAACTTGGTTCCTTGGAGGCAAAGAGGGGAATGTATGAGAGTAGTTTTACAAACGCTCTATATTTGGGGAGTGAAGCATGGTGATGAATGTTGCAGCGAGGAGTAAGGCTGGAGCAGTGGGGAGTCATGTCTGAGGGCAATGTTTGTGATGTGAATATAATGCTGAGGAATTCGTTATAGTTTGGAAGTTAGGAGGAGGTGCAGGGATTAACCAAAACTGTTGCCAGAGGGTTGTTGAGGGGTCTCGGACATGTAGAGAGAATAGGAGCGAAACAGAATGAATTTCATGAGTGTATCAGTTCTGTAGTGGAAGGAAGGCCGTGGTAGGGTCGCGGCCTAGGAAAGGTTGAGATGAGAGGGGGTATAGGGGTTTTTGTGTGCGAGGGGCTTGGATCTTCAGCAGGCATGCGTGAGCGTGTTTGATAGGAGTGGAATGGAGACAAATTGGTTTTATTACTTGGGCGTGCTGTTGGAAGTGGTGAGCAATGTATACATTTTATAAAGGGGGATGGGAAACCTGCAGGCCGGACTCTGAAGTCCTGGAGATGGGATAAGTACAGTGCCTGCCATCTAAAGAGGGTTGTGATGTTGCAGTTTAAAAACTGGTTGTGTTAGCACCCTTTCTGGCAGGGACAGTGATGGATGGTGAATGATGGTTTGAAAGTTTTCTTTTTCGGGACACCCTGCCTTGGTGGGAATCGGCCAGTGTGATAATAATATATATATATATATATTATATATTATATATATATATATATATTTATATATATATATTATATATACATATATTTAGATATATCATATATATATATACATATGTCGTGACGAATAGGATGAACTTAGCGATCTTGGATTAAATAGCAACGGTCATCTTGCCATATTGGGACAAGTGAATAAATTTGTGTATGCAATAATTTCGCCAAATATCATTTCTGAACCTAACGAAAAAAATTTATATTTCACTGTGTTTGTTTATTGTATCTAATTATTGTAAACAAATCTATAAATAAATATTTAGTTTGGGTTAGGCTAAAAATAAAATTATTCTTGTTATAACCAAGGTTAGGTAAGTTTTTTAAATTACTTCTGGCCCAGGCAAAATTAAAATTTTCACTTTAACATTAATGAAAAAAAATTCTCTTTAAACGTATAAGAGAAAAAATTTTAGAAGGATTAATTTTAAATGAGTTGTTGCTAATTGACCAGTTTTACATATTCGCGCACGAACATATATATATTTTATATATATATATTATATATATTTATATTTTTTATCATATATATATATATATATATATATATATATATTATATATATTATATGTCGTGCCGATAGGCAGAAAGAAACTTGCGATCTTGGATTCACATCGAACGCTCTTCTTGCCCAATATAGGGCAAGCGCAAAATTTGTGATGCGATAATTTCGCCAAAATTTTTTCTGTACTAATGAAAAAAATATATTTCACTCAGGTTTGATTATATTAAATTTTGTAATAACAAATCTTAAATATATTAGTTGGGTTAGACTAAATAAATTGCTTTTGTTTAATAAGCGTTAGGTTAAGTTTTCTTACATTATTTTTGGTTGCCCTAAATTAAAAAAAATTACATAATCATTGATGAAAAAATATATTTTAATCGTATAAGAGAAAAGAAATTTTAAAAGGACTTAATTTTAAATGAGTTCTTGATATTGACCAGTTTTGCATATTCGCTCGAGCATTATATATATTTATATATATATATATATATTATAGATTATATATATTATACTATATATATATATATTTATATATATATATTTATTTATATATATATAGATATTATATATATATTATAAAGGAATTAACCACCTCTATGGATGAATGGGGACCTCATCCTCAGAGAGAAAATATAAAAAACGTAACTCAGGAAAAAATCAAGGTTCTACCGGAGCGGTTTGAAATTTTCTCTCTCCTACCACCCCCTAGTTTCGTTTATTTTATGTGAACATTTATTATATAAACAGAAAACAGTTTTGGTAATCCCGCAACCTCCTCCTAATTCCAACATACGAATTCTCTGCATTCATATTACCACCACCCATTGCACTCTGGACATGACATCTCCACTGCCTCCAGACTTCTCCTCGCCTGCAACATTCTCACCCATGCTTCACACCCATATAAGAGTGTTGGTAAAACTAATTACTCTCATACAATTCCCCTCTTTGCCTCCCCAAGGACCCAAGTTCTTTGTCTCCACAGACTCCTAAGTGCACCAACCTCACCCTTTTCCCTTCATCAATTCTATGATTCACCTAATCTTCATAGACCCATCCGTGACACGTCCACTCCCAATTTTCTGAATAATTCACCTCCTCCATACTCTTCTCCACTCCAATTCTGATATCCAATCTTTCATCAACCTAATATTTTTGTTATCCTCATAACCTTACTTCTTTCCTGTATTCACTTTTAATTTTCTATCTTTTGCACACCCTCACCAAATTATCAAACAAATCTCTGCAACTTCTCTTCAGAATCTCCCAAAGAGCACAGTGTCATCAGTCAATGAGCAAACTGTGACAACCTCCAACTTATCATTCCCCCGCATGATTCCTTATCTTTTAACTCCACGCTCTTGGTCAAGACCATAGCATTCTACTTCTCTTACAACCCCATCTATAAATATCTTAAACACCCACGGGACATCACACATCCCTTCTAAGGCCTACTTTTACTGGGAAATAATTCCCTCCTTTCCTATGTACTCTAAACTTGAGCCTCACTCACGTAAAAACTCTTCATTGCTTTCAGTAAAACCTACCCCTCCCCTACACCATACACTGCAACATCTGCCACATTGCACCCCTATCCACCCAGTCATACCGCCTTTTTGCAAATCCATAATGCCACAACAGACACTATTTAGCATTATCTAAATTTAAACTGTTCACCTTATGTTTCACTGTAAACACTGATGGGTTCCACACACCCCCTACCTTTCTACTCCTCCTTGTTCATCTGCTAACCTATTCTCAATCTACACTTTTAAATTCTTTCATAATAAAACTCTACCATTACACTTTACCAGGTATACTCAAACAGACTAATCCCCCTATAATTTTGCACTCTCTATTGTACACCATTGCCTATATTACAAAGGAAACTATGCATTGCCTCTCTTGTCCACATCCCTAGGTACCTTACCCTTCTTCATACATTTATTAAAATAAATTGCCCAAACCACTCCAAAACTATTCCCCAATGCTTTTAACACTTTCTATCTTTTATCTATCAATTCCCGGCTGCCCTTACCCCTTTCATTTTACCTACTGCCTCACGAACTTTCCCCCACACTCCACAACTGGCTATTTCACTCCTACAAGGATGTTATTCCTCCTTCCCTATACACCGAAATCACAGCTTCCCTATCTTCATCAACATTAACAATTCCCTCAAATATTCCCTCCATCTTCCAATACCTCAGACTCTCATTTAATAATCTCTCCTCTCCTATTTTTGTTAACTGACAAATCCATTTGTTTCTAGGTACCTTCACTTGTTAATTTTATTATTTTTATTATCATACGGCCGATTATATATACCGATAGGCCAGGGTGGCCGAAAATATAGAAAAACTTACACCATTCATTCATCCATCACTGCTCTTGCCAGACTGGTGCCTATACACACATACAGTTTTTTTTAAAAATGCAACATTAACCACCCCTCCTTCAGAGTGCAGGCACTGTACTTCCCATCTCCATGACTCAAGCCTCCCCGTCTGCAGGTTACAACATGGAATCCCTAGACTCCCCCCCCCCCTCCACCCCCCACATTTTACTTTGCTCACCTCCCACAGCACGTCACTACATTAACCCAACATATTTGTCTCCATTTCACTCTATCAAAACACGTACGCACGCCTGCTGGAAGTCCAAAGCCCCTCGCACACAAAACCGCCTGTACCCCCTCCCTACCAACCTTCCTAGGCCGGACCCCTACCCCGCCTTCCTTCCACTACAGGAATGATAAATCTTGAATCATGCTGCTTTCGCTCCATTCTCTCTACATGTCCGAACAACCTCTACACCCTTCCTCCAGCCCTCTGGTACAACAGTTTTGGTAATCCAGCACCTCCTCCTAACTTCCCAAACTACGAATTCTCTGCATTATATTCACACCAAACTTTGCACTCAGGACATGACATCTCCACTGCACTCCAGCATTATCCTCGCTGCAACATTCATAACCCACGCTTCAAACCCATATAAGAGCGTGTAAAACTATACTCTCATACATTCCCCTCTTTGCTCAAGGTCAAAGTTCTTTGTCTCAACAGACTCCTAGAAGTGCAACCACTAACTACTTTTTCCCTAATCAATTCTATGATTAACCTCATCTTTCATAGAAACCATCCGCTGACACGTCCACTCACCAAATATCTGAATACGTTCCACCTCTCCATACTCTCTCCCTCCCAATCTGATATTCAATCTTTCATATAATAGATTTTTTGTTTATCCCTACATAACCTTACTCTTTCGGTTTTTCACCTTTAATTTTCTTCTTTTGTAGACACAACCCTACCAAAATTCCATCCACCAATCTCCTGCAATTCTCTTCAGAATATCCCAAGAGCACAGTGTCATCGGCAAAGAGCAGCTGTGACCAACTCCACTTTGTGTGTGATTCTTTATCTTTTAACTCACACGCTCTACTTGCCAATACCCTCCGCATTTAATTCCTTCTTAAAACCCCATCTATAAATATTTTAAACAACCACGGTTGACATTAACAATATCCTTGTCTAAGGCCTACTGTTACTGTGGAAAAAAATTTCCCTCTTTCCTACATACTCTAACTTGAGCCTCACTATCCTCGTTAAAAACATCTTCATGCTTTCTGTAACCTACCTCCTACACCATACACTTGCAACATCAGCCAACATTGCCCCCCTTCCACCCTGTCATACGCCTTTTCCAAATCCATAAATGCCACAAGACCTTCTTTAGCCTTATCAAAATACTGTTCACTTATAATGTTTCACTGTAAACACCTGGTCCACACACCCATACCTTTCCTGTAGCCTCCTTGTTAATCTGCTATCCCTATTCTCCGTCTTACTCTTAATTTCTTTCATTTTATAACTCTAATACACTTTACCAGGTACACTCCAACAGATTATCCCCTATAATTTTTTGCATCTTCTTTATCAATTTTTGCCTTTATACAGAGGTAACTATGCATGCTCTTTGCAATCCCTAGGTACCTTACCCCTCTTACATACATTTATTAAATAATTGCACACAACCACACCAAACTATATCCCCACCTGCTTACTTCTTCCTATCCTTTTATCCCATCAATCCCGCCTGCCTTACCCCCTTTCATTTTACCTACTGCTCACGAACTTCCCCCACACTCACAACTGGCTCTTCTCTCAATCCTACAAGATGTTATTCCTCCTTGCCTATACACGAAATCACTCGCTTCCCTATCTTCATCAACATTTAACAATTCTCAAAATATTCACTTTCATCTTCCACTACACTCTACTCTCCATTTATTAACTCTCCTCTCCTATTTGTTAATGACAAATCCATTGTTCTTTGGCCTTTATTAACTTGTTAATTTCACTCCTAACTTTTTGTCTTATTTTCAACAAATTTTGTTGTAACATCTCAACCCACTCTATCATTGGCTCTCTTTTTACATTGCTTACCACTCTCTTAACTTCTCTCTTTTTCTCACATATAATCTCCCTCTTGCATCACTTCTACTTTGTAAATACTTCTCATATGCCTAACTTTTACTTCCCTTACTAACATCACATCATTTACATCATCATTCACCATAATCGCTTCCGCTCTCTTCCCTCCTGCACACACTTTCCTGTAACCAACAAACTTCTGTGAACACTCTAACATCTACATTTTTAAACCTAACATACCTCTTCGACCCCATTGCCTATTGTCTCATTAGCCAAGATATCTCCATAGCTGTTTATATCTTACCCTAACTGCTCCTTATTTTAGTTTATAAACCTTCACCTCTATCTTCCCTGATTGCTTCCTAATTCTCCTTGTATCCCTCATCTACCTTTTTACTCTCAGTGGTAGCTTCAACTAGAAAGTGGATATCGATATATCTGTGGCCACCCCTCTATAAACATGATACATACTGAAGTTAATAAAAAAGTCTTTTATTACCAATACATAATCCAAACAAACTAATGTTCCATTTCGCCCTACATCAATATCGTGTATACTTATTTATCCTCTTTTTCTTAAAAATATGTATTACCTATAACTAAAACCCTTTCTATACATAGTTCAATTCAAAGGGCTCCCATTATTCATTTACACCTGGCACCCCAACTTACCTACCACCACCCTCTCTAAAAGTTTCTCCTACTTAGCATTCAATTCCCCTACCACATTTACTATCTCACTTGGTTCAAAGGGTCCTATACATTCACTTAACATCTCCCAAAATCTCTCTCTCTCCTCTGCATTCCTCTCTTTCTCCCAAGTGCATACACGTTATTATGACCACTTCTCGCATCCAACATTTACTTAAATCCAAATAATTCTTGAATTTACACATTTCATATTCTCTTTTCTCTTCCATAAACTGATCTTTTAACTTCACTGCCCTCCCCTTCCTTTGCTCTAACTCTATCGATACTCCAGATTTAATCCCATTTATTTCCCCCCACTGATAACTCTCATAACCCCCTTCAGCTTTGTTTCGCTTAGGGCCAGGACATCCAACTTCTTTTCATTCATAACATCTGCAATCACTGTTTCTTGTCATCCAGACACTACATCCACGCAATTTAAGAACCCAGTTATATAAAGTTTTTCTTCTTCTCCTTTTTAGGAATTGTATACAGGGAGAGGGTTACTAGCCCTTTCTCACGGCATTTTAGTCGCCTCATACGACACGCAGGCTCTTACGGAGGAAAGATTCTTTTCACTTCCCCATGGACAATAGAAGAAATAAAAAAGAACAAGAGCTATTTAGAAATAGGAGGGGAAAACCTAGATGTATGTATATATATATATGCATGTGCTGTGTCTGTGAAGTGTGACCAATGTAAAGTAGGAGTAGCAAGATATCCCCTGTTATCTTAGCGTGTTTTTGTGACAGAAAAGAAACCTAGCAATACTACCATCATGCAAACTGTTAAAGGTTTTTGTTTCACAGTCATCTGGCAGGACGGTAGTAACTTCCCTGGGTGGTTGCTGTCTTACAACCTATACTTGTTTATCTCACTCCAAAACTTTTTCTTATTTTCAACCAAAATTTCGTTGATAGGTTAGTAGGTGGTAGAAAGCACCCACCCTGGGAAGTACTACCGTCCTTGCAGTGATGTTGAACAGAATACCTGTAAAATGGTTTGCATGATGGTAGATTGGCTGGTGTCATTTTTCTAGTCTCATAAACACGCTTAGATAACTGGGATATCTTGCTACTCCAAACTTACACTTGGTCACATCTTCACAGACATGCCACATGCTTATAATTAATATTCATACATCGAGGTTTTTCTCCTTTTTCTACATAGCTCTTGTTCCTTCTTTTATTTCTTCTAATTGTCCATGGTGGTAGTGGAAAAAAGAATCTTTCCTCCCGTAAGCCATGCGTGTCGTATGAGGCGACTCTAAAATGCGAGGAGCAATGGGCTAGTAACCCCTTCTCTGTAGAATATTTATAATGAGAGTAAAAAGAGTAGAAAGAAACACTTTTATAGATAAACTAGTGATGCTTGAATGGCGTGGATTGTAGTGCACGGATGAAAGAAACAGATGACTTGTGATGTTATGAATGAAAAGAAGTTGTATGTACTAGCCTAAGCGAACAAAGCTGAAGGGGTAGGGGGAGTTTCGGTGGGGGGGGGAAATATGGGATTAAAATCTGGAGTAGCTGTGAGAGTTAGAGCAAAGGAAGGGTAGCAGTAATGTTGAATGAACAGTTTGGAAGGGACGAGGAGAAAAAAAGAAAAGAGAACATGAATGTGTAAATGCAAGAATTATGTGGATTAAAGTAAAGGATGATGCGAGAAAGTGGGTCATAATAAGCGTGTCATGCACTGGAGAAGAGAGGAGGGAAATGAGAGGAGAGAGAAGAGATTTTGGAGATGTTAAGTGAAATGTATAGAGGCCTTTGACCAAGTCGTGAGAGTAATTGTGGTAGGTACTGAATGCCTTAAAGTAGGAGAAACTTTTAGAGAGGGTGTGGTAGTTAAGTTTGGGGTTGCCAG
>NC_069399.1:7475540-7556263 GCF_026875155.1 Cherax quadricarinatus
TTTTAGTCGTCCTCTTCAACCACAGCATGGCTACGGAGGAAGAATTCTGTTCCACTTCCCCATGGAGGTAAGAGGAAAATAAACAAGAACATGGACTAGAAGAAAATAGAAGGAAAACCAGAGGGGTGTGTGTTGATATATATATGCTTGTACATGTATGTGTAGTGTGACCTAAAATACAAGTAGAAAGTAGCAAGACGTACCTGAACTTTGCATGTTTATGAGACAGACAAAAGAAACCAGCATCCTACCGTCATGTATAACCAATTACAAGCTTTCGTTGTACACTCACTTGGCTGGACCGGTAGTAACTCCTGAGGCGAGTTGCGTTTACCAACTCTACCTATATATATATTTATATATATATATATATATATATATATTATATATATTTTTATATATATATATATTTTATCATATATATATGTATATATATTTATATATTATATTATTATATGTATTTTATATCTATATATATATAATATATATATATATTTATATATATATATATATATTTAATTATATATTATATATATATATATATATATAATATATATTATTATATATTTCTATATATATTATTTATTTATATTTATATATATTATATATTGTATATATATGTCGTGCCGAAATATGTAAAATGGTCAATTATGCAAGAACTCCTTTTTTTTCCCTTTTTCTCTTTTTTTCCTCCCTTCTTTTTTATTTAAAATTAAGTCCTTTCCAAAATTTTCTCTTATGCCGTGTAAAGGTAATAGTTTTTTCATTTATATTAATGTTAACAATCTTTTATTTTGCTCCAAAAGAATTTTTTTTTTTCCTTTAGGAAAACATACCTGACATTATTATATACAAAAACAATTATTTTAGCCCTAACTCAATTAAATCATAATTTAGATTTGTTTACAATAATTTAATACTATAACAAAACAGTGAAACATATTTTTTTCATTTGTTCAGAATGATTTTGGCGAAAATTATTGCATACACGAATATTCACTTGTCTTATGGCAAGATGAGCGTTACATTTATGCAACTATCACAAGTTCTGGCTATTCGGCCACCCGACGACATATCTATATATATATATATATATAATATATATATATTTATATTATATATATATATATATTATATATATTTATTATATATATATATAATTATTATATATATTATATATATATATATATATGTTATAATATATATTATATATTTTTTATATATATATATATATATAATATTATATATATATATATATATGCCCAAAAAAACCACTGTGTGGTTGTGGTTGTTTTGCATATTCTGAAATCACCTGTTTCCTGTGATTTATTGCTTATATTATTAATATATATATTTATATATATATATATATATATATATATTATATATATATATACTATATACTAAATGGATCGTGCCGAATAGGAAGAACTTCGCGATCTTGGCTTAATAGCAACCGACTCATCTTGCATATAGGACAAGTGAACAATTTGTGTGGTAAGCAATAATTTCGCCAAAATCCATTATTGAATATTCGAAAACAAATATTTTCCACTGTGTTTGTTTAGTATTAAATTATTGTAAACAAATCTAAAAATATATTTAGTTTGGGTTAGGCTAAAATAAATTGTTCTTGTTATAATAAGGTTAGGTTAAGGTTTTATAAGATACTTTTGGTGCGAATTAAAATATTTTACATTTAACATTAATGAAAAAAATGTATCTTTTAAACGTATAGAGGAAATTTTAGAATCGACTTAATTTTAAATGAGTTCTTGTTTAATTGATCCAGTTTTTACATATTCGGCACGAATATATATATATGTTTATATATATATATATATATATATATATATATATATATGTATTATATTATAATATATATATATTTATATATTATATATATATATATTATATATATGCAGTAAGTCACAGTAAGTAAACTAGGTGATTTCAATTTGCAAAAAACCATCTGTATAAGAATTAGAGAAATTCCATGCGCTTTCGTGAATATCACAGTCTCCCTTGATAATGTGAGTTGTCTCGGAAAGAGCGCTTGGGAATTTCTGTATTCTTTCAAGTGGTTGTTTTGCATATATATATATTATATTATATATATATATTTATATATTATTAATTTATTTATTTATTACTTATATATTTATATATATATATATATTTTATATATTATTTTTGATATATATATATATATAAAAGAGGAGTGCCAAAGAATTTTAGGGGGAATAAGTTGCTGTGTTTTTACATGTGTAAAGTGTATGGTATGAGTTATTATTGAATGAATTAAGAGTAAAGGAGATTGGGTGGTAGCAGACACGAACTAGGAATGCTTTTCTTTAGGAAAGGTTAGAGGGGGTGTGTGGACAAGGTCTGTTTCCAGTGAAACATATAAGTGTACTGTATTTAGATAAGGCTAAGAGGTACTTTGTGGCATTTATGGATTGGAAAAAGGGCCGTATTTTGACAGGGTGGGCATAGAGGGGCAATTGTGGCAGATGTTGCAAGTGTAGGGTTGTGCCAGGAGGTAGGTTATGAAAAAGCAGTGTGAAGAGTTTTTAAGGAGGATAGTGAGGCTCATGTTAGAGTATGTCAGGAATGAGAGGGAAATTTTTTCCCAGTAAAAGTAGGCCTTGACAAGGATTGTCGTGTTGTCACCGTGTATGTTTAATATATTTATAGTTGGGGTTTTGTAAGAGAAGTAAATGCGAGGGTCTTGGCAAGTGGCGTGAGTTTAAAGATTAAAAGGATATCATCACAAAAATGAGGAGTTTTCACAGCTGCTCTTTGCTGAGACACTGTTGCTCTTGGGAGATATCTGAATGAAGAAGTTGGAGAGATTGGTGGATGAATTTGCGTATTATAGGGTGTGCAAAAGAAGAAAAGAAAATTTAAGGTGAATACAGGGAAAGAGTGAGGTTATGAGGATAACAAAAAGAATTAGGTGCTGAAAGATGGTATATCAGATTGGAGGGGGAGAGTATGGAGGAGGTGAATGATTCAGATATTTGGGGAGTGGTCGTGTAAGCGTATGGGTCTATGAAGATGAGGTGAATATTGAATTGAGAGGGAAAGGACAAGACGTGGTGGTGGACTTAGGAGTCTGTGGAGACAAAAGAACTTGGTTCCTTGGAGGCAAAGAGGGGAATGTATGAGAGTAGTTTTACAAACGCTCTATATTTGGGGAGTGAAGCATGGTGATGAATGTTGCAGCGAGGAGTAAGGCTGGAGCAGTGGGGAGTCATGTCTGAGGGCAATGTTTGTGATGTGAATATAATGCTGAGGAATTCGTTATAGTTTGGAAGTTAGGAGGAGGTGCAGGGATTAACCAAAACTGTTGCCAGAGGGTTGTTGAGGGGTCTCGGACATGTAGAGAGAATAGGAGCGAAACAGAATGAATTTCATGAGTGTATCAGTTCTGTAGTGGAAGGAAGGCCGTGGTAGGGTCGCGGCCTAGGAAAGGTTGAGATGAGAGGGGGTATAGGGGTTTTTGTGTGCGAGGGGCTTGGATCTTCAGCAGGCATGCGTGAGCGTGTTTGATAGGAGTGGAATGGAGACAAATTGGTTTTATTACTTGGGCGTGCTGTTGGAAGTGGTGAGCAATGTATACATTTTATAAAGGGGGATGGGAAACCTGCAGGCCGGACTCTGAAGTCCTGGAGATGGGATAAGTACAGTGCCTGCCATCTAAAGAGGGTTGTGATGTTGCAGTTTAAAAACTGGTTGTGTTAGCACCCTTTCTGGCAGGGACAGTGATGGATGGTGAATGATGGTTTGAAAGTTTTCTTTTTCGGGACACCCTGCCTTGGTGGGAATCGGCCAGTGTGATAATAATATATATATATATATATTATATATTATATATATATATATATATTTATATATATATATTATATATACATATATTTAGATATATCATATATATATATACATATGTCGTGACGAATAGGATGAACTTAGCGATCTTGGATTAAATAGCAACGGTCATCTTGCCATATTGGGACAAGTGAATAAATTTGTGTATGCAATAATTTCGCCAAATATCATTTCTGAACCTAACGAAAAAAATTTATATTTCACTGTGTTTGTTTATTGTATCTAATTATTGTAAACAAATCTATAAATAAATATTTAGTTTGGGTTAGGCTAAAAATAAAATTATTCTTGTTATAACCAAGGTTAGGTAAGTTTTTTAAATTACTTCTGGCCCAGGCAAAATTAAAATTTTCACTTTAACATTAATGAAAAAAAATTCTCTTTAAACGTATAAGAGAAAAAATTTTAGAAGGATTAATTTTAAATGAGTTGTTGCTAATTGACCAGTTTTACATATTCGCGCACGAACATATATATATTTTATATATATATATTATATATATTTATATTTTTTATCATATATATATATATATATATATATATATATATTATATATATTATATGTCGTGCCGATAGGCAGAAAGAAACTTGCGATCTTGGATTCACATCGAACGCTCTTCTTGCCCAATATAGGGCAAGCGCAAAATTTGTGATGCGATAATTTCGCCAAAATTTTTTCTGTACTAATGAAAAAAATATATTTCACTCAGGTTTGATTATATTAAATTTTGTAATAACAAATCTTAAATATATTAGTTGGGTTAGACTAAATAAATTGCTTTTGTTTAATAAGCGTTAGGTTAAGTTTTCTTACATTATTTTTGGTTGCCCTAAATTAAAAAAAATTACATAATCATTGATGAAAAAATATATTTTAATCGTATAAGAGAAAAGAAATTTTAAAAGGACTTAATTTTAAATGAGTTCTTGATATTGACCAGTTTTGCATATTCGCTCGAGCATTATATATATTTATATATATATATATATATTATAGATTATATATATTATACTATATATATATATATATATATATATATATATATATATATATATATATTTATATATATATATATATATATATAAGGAAATACCACCTCTATGGCTGGAATGGGGACCCTCATCCTCAGAGAAGACAATAAACGTACCTCAGGGAAAACTCAAGGTTCTCCCCGGAGCTGTTTGAATATTTTCTTCTCCTACCACCCCCTATGTTTGATATTATATGTGAACATTTATTAATAAACAGAATACATTCACAGAAAAACATAAACATGAATACAATGGCACAATGTATCAAATATCATGAATTTCCTCCAGCTCCTCCGAGGCTGGACGTGAGCCAAGTATGCAGCAAGCATTTCCCCTTTGTTTGGCTATGCTGAGGCCCTGGAACATGAAAGTGGCTGCCCTTGGGTCCCTGGTGGTGTCGATGAGTCTGGAACCCAATTCTTTAAGGAAACGTGTGGCTTTTTTTCCCCATGATCCCAAGGTCTCTGATCCCACTGGGACAAATTGATACTGTTGGCTTATGTCCCTGTACTTGCTGATCTTGTACCCTTCCCTGTGGTCAGCAGCTTCTCCCTGTTGTCCCACACTGTGATGGATATGTGTGTCAGCCAGTGTGGACACATAGGTATAGTCCCATTCTAAGAGCTTGCCATTCTTCCAAGGATAGATGGTGATCCCGTCGGGGCAGCTTGCTGGGTTGTGGGTATTGTTGGCTGCTAGTGATCGGGGCTCCCTCTCGGCTGGGCATCCAGCTGTAGTAAGGGTTCTCTTAATGATGTCGTTGACTTCATTGTGTCTTGCATTCTAGCCTTTGGTTTTGGAACAGTTAAGACCATGTAGACGGTGTTGGTCTGCTTGCGCCTCACTGCAAATGCACATATATTGTGTGTGAATTGGGGCAGCAAGGCGCAGAGCCCTGCAATACGGAGGGTCTTAGGGTCGAGTCGTGTTCCCATTGCCGATATGGGAACTGTTTGGAGGAAGTCCCCGGAGTGATGTGTGCTCACAGCCTGGAGACAGGCAGTCTCCCTATCTGATGTTGCAGCCCTGAGCATGCTGGCAAGCACCTTTTCAGAGATCGGGCTATCCCAGCTTGACTGTTTGTGAGCCAGTGCTGCACTAGGGTTTGGTGCTGGAGCAGCAAGAGTCTCCCATTCAGTGATGGCACTGCTGAGTCACTGAGGGTATCAGGAAGAATTTGTCTTATCAACTCGTTTGATGCTATGTAAGAGGATAGGAAAGCTGGTAGAGCAATCTTGGAGGATCTCCATACTTCTAGCCCTCCAAGCCTGACCAGAAGTGAGGCTTGCAACCACTGTCCATCTTCATGGGAAATATTCAATATACTATCTAGCATGGTTTTAAGGAGAGAGTCATATTCCTTGAGTTTTGGACTGCTGAAGGTTGGGGAGCATCTCAGAAAGTAGGTAAGTTTTGGGATTGACAGGCACCTGGTGAGTAGGCAGAAGGCATCGTGTGTGTCAATGTCTTTCATCCTGCTTTCCATCGTCCGGAGGTCTGAGACTTTTTTTTCTAGGATCAGATCGATGGCATTGGACCCAAGAGGAGCACCAAGGAGAGTGCTATTGGCTGGATCAATGGCTCGTGCTTCTGGTAAAACGGCGCTAATATTCTGGATCATCTGTTGATTGGTAGAAACTGTTTCACATTTTGTGGGGTTTAAAGAAAGGCCAAGGCTTTCTCCTGTGTCTCTAATTTTCCTGATGTCCTCTAGGAGAGATTCTGTTGTGCCAGATAAGGTACCATCATCCAGGAACCAGATATTGAGCTCGCTGGAGAGTGCTTCCGTGACTTCGTTGATGACCAAACAGAATAGAAAGGGGGCGAGAGGGTCCCCCTTGTTGCACGCCCTCACATGAGTCAATTTCATAGTCCCTAAACAATAGTTTGGAAGTCACACTATGTTATATCTTGGAGATTGGTTATCCTGTGTTATTTAACTATTGTAAGAGAATATGATCATCACTTAATATTATAGCGCAAAAGTCCCCGTTTATTGCTAAAATAGAGACTTTCGGCGTTATATTATTATCTGTTTAATATATGAAAAATACCATGGTATTATCACTATTATTTTATTATTATTATTGTTAGGTAGGATTTCTTATGCATATAGAGCATAAGTCTCCGAACCCTCCGGTGAATTGTTCAATTGTTTATGTCCGGCTGACTGACGTTTGGGTCAGGTGATCCAACCTGACAACGGGTCAACAGACTGGCAGGTAGTCAGTCCGCTCCCTGCTCTAGCCTTGACAACTGATCGTATATTGGTTCTCTCTTAGGGTGTACAGTTTGAGTGGATTTGAGAATTAGGCTCTAGAGCTGACTCAGTTTGTTCCTCATTGCTCTGAAAGATTTCGATATTTATATTCTTGGTCAGTTCAGTAATCCATAGAGATACATCTTCTCAGACAAACTCTTGCTTTCTACCTCCTTTACGGCCGGATTCAAAGGTCTTGTTGAATCTTGTACATTTTGTAGTTTAAGTTTACACAGTCTTGTTAAGACAAAGACGTAAATGTTAGTGAAGACTTAATTACAGGAAGAATAATTAATCTTCCTTATTAATGTGATACTTCCATGATTTTGAACTAAATATGTATATTGTAAATTTATTGTACAAAGTATTAAGATATAATATTAGGTACAGAGAAAAGATAAAGTATTGTATTTAAATAAATTTGAATATTATTCTATGGAGTTTCCCAGTTGAAATTATTTCCCCTAGACTCTAAAATGCCTTTAACTAAATCTGATCCAAAATCTTGTTGCCTATGAAGAAAATAGTAACTGACCACATTCTGAAGTTCTTTATAAAATTTCTTATTCGCAACAAATGGGGGCCTGTCTGGGAGCTCTGTTGTTCTAAGACATTGATCAAAAGAACAATATTGAAGTTATATACTAGGAATTTATCTTTAGTTAATTTCAAAATTTTTATCATGGAAGATCTCATTAAACATTTATTTGAAGATTTAACATTATCAAAGCTGGACTCCTTGAAACTTCAAACATGCTGGCAGATAGCCCTTAAATTGGGAGTACCATACGATAGATATTACACAGCCAGTACCATAAGGGCAATAATTAGAAACAAATTGTTTCCGGGGGCCTCTAACAATCATGTAGCAGATTCTGACTCTGAAAGTTTAGTTTCTCAAGTACGCTACCAGTCGAGATTCAAAGTATTAGAAGAACAATTTCAAGGAGTTGATCTTGAAATTGAACCCGATAGATCAGGTCCCGCTTTGGGTTCTAGTAAAGTAGATGAAGTATTACAGGGTGCAGCCGCTGTTCTGCATTTGCCGGTTACTGAAGGAATTCCTATTAATGGTCAGTCTGTCACTCACCAGGGTGCACGTCCAAAGGAATATCCACGTACCGCCAGTTCAATTCCCTCCTTTTCTATACCATGGGGGCATATTTCTCAAAGTCAGTTTGAGAAATTAGAGAGACTATTTATTTTACAGACTGCTCTAATTGAGGCTCAACGTAAATTAAATGAAGAAGACTTTCAAAGGGAAATGCTCAGCTATATAAGACTCAATACTAGAGCTATTTCAGAACAAGATATTCGCTCAGCTATGAGTCCCTACTTTGCTAAAGTGAAAGTTGGGATAGACGAGGCTCAATTAGTTGAAGTTAATTCCTTCCGTGATACTGGAAGTTATTTAACCTTATTGAAGCAGGGCATACTTCCCGTAAGTGATACGACTCACACCAAGCTAGATGTGTTATTAGAAGCCTATGGAGGAGCCATTATAAGAGTACCTCTTCAGAGGATATACATCCAAACACCAACCTATACTGGCTTTGTGTCGGTAGGTATATCCAGTGAAACTTTTCCTATTCAGGGCATTGATTTACTCATAGGCAATGATCTAGATTATCCGGGTATAAGCCGAGAGCCTCTAGTTATTGATAATTCTACTGACATTAACTATGCCATAGAAGCTCGAAAAGAGGCTCCTACCTTATTTCCTCTAAATGTTATAACTAGAGCTATGTCTAGAGCGCCTCAAAATCCTTTGTCAACCGAAGTCCTAAGTGAAGGTGAGGATTTAGGTCTCGGTTTATTGTTCAGCCGATCCTTGCAACCCGGATCTTCAAATTTGAAATATTCTATGATAGGCCCTTTTCAAGATTCTGATATTAAAATGCTATCGAAAGAAGATTTAATAAGGGATCAGTTTCTTGATCCATCCCTAGAGAAATTACGAGAGATAACTATTACAGAAGACGACGCCCAAGACCTGGACAATTGTTACTATTTTGCTAATGGTATATTAATGAGAAAGGAAAAGTCTCTTTTGTCTTCCGATGATCATCTGTCTACCAGCAAACATCTAGTAGTGCTACGTAACACCTTGAGAAAATTAGCTATTAGTTTCGCCCACCACAGTCCCATGGGAGGACATTTGGGAGTAAAGAAAACGCTGGGCAAAATAGCCAAGCATTTTCATTGGCCCAGAATGAAGGAGACTGTGGAAAGCTATCTAAAAAGTTGTCAAGTCTGCCAAGTGACAGGCAAACCTTCGCACACACATCCACCAGTTCCCCTCATTCCGATTCCCGTCAGTGGTGAGCCCTTCTCACGCCTGATAATAGATTGTGTTGGTCCGTTACCCAGGACTAAACAAGGGAATCAATATCTGTTTACAATTATGGATGTCGTTACTCGATATTCGGAAGCTATCCCTTTGAGAAAAATTAATTCTCGCATCATTGTTCGAGCTTTGCAAAAAGTTTTCTCTCAGGTGGGGATTCTCCGAATAATTCAATCCGATCAAGGTTCAAATTTTACCTCTAAGATGTTTCGTGATGCCTTATCTCGTCTCGGAATTAAGTCCGTATTTTCTGTTGCATATCACCCTCAGTCACAAGGAGCCCTCAAACGATTTCATCAAACATTAAGAGCGTATTGCGAGCAGTTTTCCCGAGACTGGGACGAGGGAATACCATTTCTCTTGTTCACCTTAAGGGAAAGCCAACAAGAAAGCACTGGGTTTAGTCCATTTGAATTAATTTACGGACACCAAGTACGCGGCCCCCTCGCCGTACTAAAAGATTCATGGACGGGAAAATCAGAACCCTCGTTTAAAACAACTCCAACTCTAATGCAAAAGCGTTTGTCACAACTGAGGGAATTAGCCTCAAAAAATTTAGCTAAGGCCCAATCCAAGATGAAGCACTGTTATGACAAACACACACCCTCTCATTTCTTTAAACCAGGTGACTGGGTGATGGCACAGAAATTTTACCTGGACACGCTCTGCAACCTAGATACTAAGGCTCTTTGGAAGTGATTGAGTGGCTCAATGAGGTAAATTATGTACTACGAACTCCAGGAAAGAGAAAAGCAAAATGTACTTATCACATAAACCAACTTAAGGCTTACCACCCTAGTCTCGTACCAATTACGACAGTTCTTCCTTTAGCTGAAACTGAAAATGTACGTCTGCCCAGCATCTCTAAAGCGATAGAAGTACGTTTAAAAAATTTAGAGACATTGCAATCTCTTGATACCTTTCTTATGGACCTTGATTTGGAAAAAGCAAAAGATATCAAAGACTTGATATTACATTATGAGGTTTTATTCGATGACGTCCCTAGGTGTTGCACATTGGGAATTCACGACATGGATGCACAAGGAGCTAAGCCTTGCAAACAGTCACCTTATAGGGCAAGTCCACTCAAACAAGAAGCATTAAACAAAGAAGTAGAATTTTTGTTGTCCCATGGACTCATAGAATGGAGTAAAAGTCCATGGGCCTCACACTGTATATTGGTTCCCAAGCCTGATGGAACTTCTAGAATGTGCACTGATTATCGTAAGGTTAATGCTCTCATGGTACTGGATGATTTCCCACTGCCCCATATTGATGATCTAATAGACAGAGTATCAGGAGCCGCCTATGTTACCCACCTGGATTTATTAAGGGGTTATTACCAAGTGCCGCTTACCCAGTGAGCCCAAGAAATATCCGCATTTACTATACAAGGCGCATTATTTAATTATCGCGTTATGCCCTTCGGGTTGTGTAACGCGGCCTCTACCTTTCAGCGCCTGATGAACCTGCTGACCAATGATTTAGAAAGAGTGGATGTATATCTAGATGATCTTGTTATATATATAGCAACAAGTGGGAGCAGCACTTAATTTGCCTGGAAACCTTGTTTAAGAAGTTAGAAAAGTACAACTTCTCCATAAATTTAGCCAAGTGTCAGTTTGGACAAGCCAAGATTAAATACCTCGGTTTTTGTATAGGCCAGGGCGAGGTACGTCCTGTTGATGTAAAAGTTAGGGCCATTGCCGAGTTTCCTATCCCTCAAGACAGAAAGTCTGTACAGAGGTTCCTTGAAATGACTGTTTATTATCGACGTTTCTGTCCTAATTTTTCTCAGGTTGCATCTCCTCTTACTGAGTTGACCAGTAGTAAGATGAAGTTTTGCTGGTCGAAAGATTGTGAGATAGCTTTTAATCGGTTGAAGCGGTTGCTTTCTTCGCCACCCGTATTGAAAAGTCCTGACTTTAATCAACCCTTCTATTTACACATCGATGCCAGCGGTTATGCTGTGGGGGCGGTGTTACTTCAGAAATCTCCCTCTACTGATATTTTGCATCCTATATCTTATTTTTCTTCAAAGTTGAAACGTCACCAAAAAAATTATGCCACTGTAGAGAAAGAAGCTCTTGCCCTAGTAATAACTTTGGAACATTTTGACGTTTATCTGGGAACCTCCCCCCATAAAATTATGGTATTTTTCGATCACAACCGTTTAATTTATATTAATTCCATGAAATCAAAGAACACCCAGATCCTCAGGTGGGCTCTGAGGATCCATCCCTATCTGATTAGTATTCAACACTTAAGTGGAACTCTTAACATATTTTTTTTTATATTTTATTTAAAACTCAGGTACAAAATAGATATGGGTGCGTAAAATAATATGTCAACGAGACACCAGGCACTAACTAGATTATTATTATATAATAAATAATTAATTCAAAACACAGGAAAATATAAACACTATACTAATAAACAATGTGACAAAAACAAGCACACCGAATTACACATACACAAGCAATCACGTATTATACAACGTGATACTTCATTTGACATATAACTAGGCATGGCTTCCGCCTGCCAACACACAACGTATCCAAGACTTAATCTAAGAACTCAGGTGCCTTAAAGAGCACAACAATTCGTTAATTTGGGCGACTACCACGGGGTTATTATCATTGACTAAGGATAGGCATTATAGTTCAAAGGTGAAACAGGACGACACTACAATTCACAACAATGAAAATATCTAATATAACAAAACGAAACTACACTGTGATATTTGACATCTCAATAAACACAAATGCAAGCAGATGTAAGTGAACTTATACACTGACGAGATGCACACATTGAAAAATTCTGCCTCCACATACAGTTCAAGCTCCATCACAGCTTACAGAAAAACGAACACTTGCATAGATACATATACTATTGAAAAGCACACGGACACGGCATAAAGTATAAACGGAAATAAGAAAACGTTCAACTGTGCTAGGAAGCACACCATATATAAAATGTACACCAATGACTTGTAATTGAGGCATAAATGACGAGAAACATTCCTAAAAGTTGTATATACAAAGCACGTAAGATATATCGTCATCTCCGTTACATAGGAGACGCACATAAACTCTGAGAACACAAAACATTCACGCACTTGACAAACACAATTAGACACAGCTGACCAGCCCGTTAGATTACCCACTGAACACTCACAACTATCCCAAATCTCGTAACTCCAAGGCTTTATATTCAGGCGGGAAGTCTCTCTCCCATCTCCCCTCATATACCAACCTATTTCGACATTTTGTCCTATAAATCGTCCTCGCTAAAACCTTAATTCTTCTGTTACCATCAACGTGCCTCATAGCCCATGACACGAAAATATAATCGGCCACAACGTACGACACCGCACGTTGTACACGCAAGTCAACCCCACCTACATCAAAGCTCAACGCCCGGAGTACCAACAAACCTCCCCCCCCTACCAAACGCAAAACCCTACTGAACCACTCTCGTATCACACCTAAAGTCTCACAGAAATACACAACGTGAAAAGCAGATTCCTCCATCCCACACGCCAGACAACCCCAGTCTTCCTCCAAACGCCTATTATACAACACCACCCCAGTCGGCAAGATTCCATGTAAAAATTTAAAAACCACTTCCCGTACTTGAGCAGGCAGACGCAACTGTTGAACTCGTCTCCATATATTACCCCACACATACATGGGCTACATTCCTTCAACTCGCACCACGACTACCTCCCTACCCGCCCTTTCTATAGTACATAATTTTACACAGCGCACGTCCCTCATGTTCAATAATACGCAAAGCATCGCATTGCACCAAATTAAATTCCTCCCTCTCCACCACCTGCGCAGGTCGTGATACAATTCGCTTAACCCACCATGCATCCCACTCAGTCGGAGAAAACGACGCTTAACGTAACATGCCATGACACGAGCCTCTAAGTCTAGAGGAATGAGACCCAACCCTCCCTGATGCATTGGTGTCTCCACCACCGCTCTTGTGAGCCAATCGCATCCTGAACCTCACAAAAATCGATAAACTCTATGCAAAAGACGTTTGACGTCCCCCTGCAACAGAGGATACAGTGCAGCAACGTGCCATACTTTGCTATAAAGCAGAACATTAATGACCACCGCCCTCTGATGCAGGGTTAAATGTCGCGGCCAAAGACTATTTAAGCGCCCCAAGACACTATGTACAACCCTCCCCGAATTGCACGCCCTCATCTGATCGACCTCCCGCATATAATGAATACCACAAATAGTGATACGATCAACCACAGTCCACCCCTCTGCATCCACCCCATCCCCCACCCACTCCCCCAACTCCATAATCTTCGATTTTTCTCTATTAACACACATCCCCGTAGCCTTGCCAAATATGTCAACAAGTCTCCCAACAAAACCCAATTGCTCCCGTGAACGTAATAACACAGTAGTATCATCTACATAACCCACAAGGGTCGGTCGACCACTACTCGGACCCCACGATGTCTCTATTCCCCGCCCACAAACAGCCCAGTAAAAAAGGGTCCTGCATACATGCAAAAAGAATTTGAGACATGGGGCATCCCTGACTAATGCTCCTGCTCAAGTGTACAAAAACGCCTAACTTGCTATTAATTTGTACTTTAAAACCCGCTCCATTGTACAATGAACGGGCCCACATGATGACCTCATTTCCAAAACCCTGCCATCTCATAAATTTCCACAGAACCTCCCTTTCCACACTATCAAAAGCGGCTCGCCAGTCTTAAGCCAAAACACCACCCCCACCCCTCACCCCGCATTCCTCAACAAACTCCCTGATATTCCCATGACCATCATACATTGACCTACCTGGCACACCAAACTGACTCTTATGGATTACCTTATCAAACACTTTCTTAATTCTATTCATCAATATTTTCGCATATAGTTTATAGTCACTACACATCAACGATATGGGACGGTAGTCCTTAATCGATAACGGCACATCACAATTCCTAAGACAAACACTGCCGTATGCTGAGACAGACCTAACACCCCCCCTCCTTCATCGCATTGAGTAAACGAACCATAAAAGTCCGTATTACCTCCCAATGTTTGATATAAAATTCACAAGGGATACCATTAATGCCTGGAGCCTTCCCCTTACTCATTCCTTGTAGTGCCTCCCACACCTCTGCCTCAGATATAGGCCCACCCATGAAAAGGCGATCATAATCATTTAACTCGCATCGTACTCCTCTCCCCAAATCCTGTATCGCATGCTCACTTACGTCTTTACTTTGCATCTGGAGCTTACTCCAAGTATCGACATAAAAACTTATCCCCTCAGTTGTTGTTAAGACCTGTCCCTCACTAATACCCGTCAACTCATCCTGCACCACTAAACTCACAATTTCAGTCGCTTTTCGCCTTTGTGTCTGACTTCGTAAGACACAAGCAGACGGCTTGTCACCCCACAAAGCCTCCTCCACCCCACTCGAAATGCGAGCCCCATCGAAAACCTTATTTTTCAATACTTGGATTTGTTCTTAATAGCATCGATCTCATCCACTGGTAAACCCCAGATGCCTCTCCCTGCGCATAACATTGTCGTAGATGACCCTCCGGGTACCTCTGAAAACCAACTCCAAGCGTGGCCCCTTACACCGAGCCATAAAAATTTTTAAATTTTGAGGCTTAAAACCTCCCCCACCATCGTCTAAACCCACCCCCCCCGGGAGCTACTCCCAAAAACCCCAAAGTCCGCGAATATTTCCCTACATCGCATTTTGTAGCTCCGCGATTCATTTTCCATACCCTTAAAAACGATCGGGGGACCTCCCCATCGAGCTCAAAAAAACTCCCCGGGGTTTGGAGAAAAAGACATTAAACACCACTTGATTACGACCACCCGCCCAGACACATACACCCTTTTAAAAACTCCCGCATACCCCCCCGCACAAAGATCTAAATCCCCAAGTCAGCCCGCACATCTACCAACCCCAACCCAAAACAATCACCCAAAACAAGCAACAAAAACCCCGCCCCCTGGGTTCAACGTCTTTAGGCGCACCCACCCCCAGTCCCCACACCACCACGGACCCTTGGGAAATCGGCAGGGACCCGTTTCAATTTAAATAATTTTT
The DNA here is from genome assembly GCF_026875155.1 of Cherax quadricarinatus. Taxonomy (NCBI): domain Eukaryota; kingdom Metazoa; phylum Arthropoda; class Malacostraca; order Decapoda; family Parastacidae; genus Cherax; species Cherax quadricarinatus. The sequence continues at coordinate 7,491,180 of NC_069399.1, forward strand.
ACCCAAAAACCAATTTCCCTAACAAAAGTATTTTTAATATTAACATCATGTTCAGCCGGTCCATATACCCCTACAAAACCAACCCTTCTACTACCCCCAATCCCCCAGACTCTCACCACGGACCCTCCCCCCCTTCCTCCCCTGTCTCAACACAAACGGGCGGGTTTGCTTTTATCAAGCAGCCACTCCACCTTTCAGACGTCTGAAGTGAGTCACATGAATGTCATAACCATCCATCTCAAACAAATTTCCTACCTTTGGTTATGTTCTTGCAAAAAACACACATCCACTGCAAAACGATTCCAACCACTCACGCACCTGCACACCACTTTCTGACAGATTTCAAACCATTAAAATTAATAGTTACACACCTAACTGTGTTAAAGGGTGGCTTTCCTCTAGGGGCAAACCACTCCCTTTTTCTCTTTGGGGCCGGCAAGCACCCAAAAGCACTTCCCGCACCTTTGGCAATCCCCGTGATATTACCTGCTGTCCTGACTCGCGCAACCTTCCCCCACCCTGATTTCCGACCACGTCTTTTTCCTAAACGTTTTTAAGGGTCAAGACATCATCGGAGTCGGACGGGGTAGCCGCACGCTTCCTAGAAACAGCATCTTCAGACATGTCAGTATTTGGGATGTTCCCTTTGAATTTCGGCCTCAACATATGAACTCTCGAACTCTCCAAATCTCCACTTTAGCTATCTGATCAGCATCATCTGCAAGTAATCTTCCCTCATCAGAACACGGCACAGAATCAACTCAGCGATGCTAATAGGTCACTTAACACAGATACAATGTCGGCCTCCATATCACCTGCCTCTCTTGCTAGAGGGATTTCACTGTTCACATGTTCCACCTCGTAAAGGGAGGCAGTCCCAGGTAGAGTCACACAAGATGACTCTAGAAAGCATGGCCCGATCAACCTAAGCACCCCAGGGATGTCAGACGCGCGAGTTCTCGACAACCTCCTCTTCCAGAGCCTGAGGGGGTACCTCACCGCCCGGGAGACGACCACGCCCCATGCGGCGGGCGCTGAACACACTGAGCCGCTATGTGATTCAAAGCGCCGCAGAGGGCAAGTTCTTCTCTGTCCAGAATACGTAACGAAACACCGGGAACAAAAAATCCTCCAGTTGTACTACGAAGGAATCGGCTGACGCAGGGACATTTCAATGTAAATGACCCCTCCTGAAGACCACATAGGGCCATAAACCCAACCTACCCATGGTAAACCAGGTGGATCTTCCCATAACGTTCAAAAACGTCACATATATCAACTTCATTGGTCTCAAAAGGCACGTTTCCACACGTACCCACGTATAGTATCTGAAACGTCATGCAACGACAGAAACTGCTGGGTGACTTTTACTTAATCCGGGTATGGGTCACAATCTTCTTTAAATCTGAGTTCACAAAACTTGACGAAGATCCTGAAGTTCCATTCAAGGCGACGCCACACAAGGATTTACGTTGAATGCCATATGTATCACGAATGATTGCTGGCATTAACACATTTTCTGATTCGCTGGGGATAGAGCCCTGCGTTAGTTGAATACAAACAGTATTAACACGTCGGCGAAAAGCAGTCGCCATTGTTGCTGATGTTGCAAAAACTCCTTTCCCCCAGGGGTCGGGGCGAGGAGAAGCAGCTGACAACCGCTCACACAATGTCTGAGCAGAGAATGTGGATCCATCCTTATCTGATTAGTATTCAACACTTAAGTGGAACTCTTTAACAAATTGCTGACGCCCTTTCTCGCCCCTGAAAAAAAAATATATACCTTAAAATTTAAAATTAAAGATAGACCTTAGAGCCTAATTTATATATATGTTTTTTTATATATATATATATAATATATAATATATATATATATATATATATATATAATATATATATATATTTAAAATATATATAATTATATATTATATATATTTGTTAATGATACTCTTTTATATTGACAGTATTATTATGAAAACCGTTTCGTTTGATGGACGAAGTATTAAGCCACATGGATGACCCTGACAGTCAATGTCTGGGAAATCCTATTCTCGAATTTCGATGGATGCCACTCCAGATAGTTCTTCCGGCCATTGTTCCAGATGCTCATCCTCTGGCAAATAACCATGCTGATTGAGTTCTTTCATCTTCATTCTTCCGTCGTCCTACATGCCTTATTTACCAAGAGGACGCTTACTATAAAGAAGATATTACTGAGAAACGCTTGCAAACTCTCTACTGCGACCTATTGTCGTACGGGGGGGGGTGTGTATATCTTGGAGATTGTTTCCTGTGTTATTTAACTATTGTAAGAGAATATGATCATCGCTTAATATTATAGAGAGAAAGTCCCCATTTATAGCTAAAATAGAGACTTTCGGCGTTATATTATTATCTGTTTAATATATAAAAAATACCATGGTATTATCATATTATTTTATTATTATATTGTTAGGTAGGATTTCTTATGTAAATAGAGCATAAGTCTCGGAACCCTCCGGTGAATTGTTCAATTTTTTTTTTTTTAATTAACTGCTTTATTACTAATACCTATATTAATTATTATTATTATAATATATTATTATTATTATTATTATTATACATAAGAAAATTTGAATAGCTGTACTTTTTACATCTGTGACTTCTTTTCCTTACAGGGAATGTCGTGGTCCTGGTCGGTGCTACGGTCTCGCTCTCCTCGTCTTTGTTCTGGAGGCAATTAATGAGAGGATCAAAATGACACGCCTTAAATTGTCACACAACTATTAAGGTGCAGATGCAACAATTTCCTAAATTTATAATTTTTTTTTTTTTTTATATTTATTTAAAACTAATACAGTTTATTTTTATGTTAAAGAAACAGTATGGATCTCAATCAAATTAACTGACAAACGGATTGCACCTATATGCTGGCAAGATATTGCTGCCAAACATACAACAAGAACTACGGCAAAAACATAACTAAAAAAAATACTGTCACAGGGTCATGAATTGACATATATACACATTCATTAATGCAAAACCTTGCATATAATAACTTTTACATATAACATGACATCGACAAAGGCACATACACTTGAACATAAAATATACAAAAGTTATGTCAGTTAAATCCATCCTTCGCATTAATAAAAAAAAAAAAAAAACTAACATCATATCTTACTAGAACATCTACATATGTATTCTAACAATACAGCTTTACATATGCAACATAACGAAAAAAAAAACATTAAAACCGTCTAGATATGTCTGTATACCATACAGACTAAAACTTAACATCAAGAACTTAGCATTGACACCAAACCGGTATCATGGTACAGACCATAATTATAAACTTTAAAAAGAATCGAGTCATACATATATAAAGTATTACATAACGTCTGACCCATGACAAAGGCTCAATACCAATAGAAAGGGATATATATATATATACACACACCCACATAACACACACACACCACACACAACACACACACACATCCACACACACCGTAACACACAAAAAGATTCACAAAATCACATAATCAAAATCACTGTATGCACAAAGCAAACAGTATCTAAGTATATCTCATCGTGCAAAAACTCAGCACGTAACATACAAACTAAAACACACTTCATATCGCAAATAACTTACTACTCAAGAACGTGTCATACAAGAACTATACACATCAAATTATAACATAAAAAATCTACTATATTATACCTACATTCTGAAAAGTGTGTATCTAACAATGAGACCTTGAGCTCTACATCCACACTTGGCTGCCATAAAATCTCAATGAAAACCAGGAAACCTTTCCAAAACCCACATTCACACACTCTCTTAACGACCCCCCCCCCCCAAAGGAGGCGAGCCCGTTTGTGACCCCCTGACTCCCTCCAAACCTATGAAAAACCCCTTCACTCACTCATTATCAATCACAGATTTACGAGAATCCCTAACGTTAGCATTCTATAACCCCTCTGAGAAAGCCTGATCCCACCTCCTCCCATACAAATCTCTGTTACGACACATCGTACGAAAGAACGTACCGCAAAACCTTTCTTCTCTCCTCACTATTCCCTCTCCCCCACATCACCCACGACATATATATAAATCTACCTGAATAATCTAAAGCTCTTATGGACACCCTAGTCTAACCCACCCGTATCTAGACTTAAAGCACGCAGAACGACACCCCATTGGCCCCCTGCCCTCTGTACCAACCTACTTAATCAGCACCTAACCTCCTCTAGCCTTCACAAAAGTAAACTACATGGAACCAGTCTATCCCTTCCACAGATACCACACGCCCCCACCCTCTACAACCTGTCTGTTTCGTAGTATCTCACCAGACGGCAGGATCCCATGCAGGAAACGAAACATCACCTCACGCGCCCAGGGTTTAACTTCATTTTACTAAATCTAAACAAAATACTCTTCCATGCATACATGGGGAACAAACCCTCAACTGGGATAACGCACCCTACCTACAAGTAAACCTACTACAAAACCCTTATACGAACCTTTCTCAGTTCCTTAACCAACATCACAGCCCTCAAAAACGATTTCGCATTCCCTCAACTCCATTCCTCGATACCACACACCCAGCCTGTCGTGTATCATTCCAACTGCCCCGCGTTCACACCCTCACGCAACACTTCCCATTTAATAAACACATATTTAGCCCTCCGTTCAAATCCATCAACCCCAACCCACCCTGACTTACAGGTAACATTACAACTTCCCTCCATAACCAATCACAACGTGAACCCCACAAAAATTTGTACACCCGTCTTAGAATTCGCACAATCGCTGTCCCTGTAATTGGGAACACAGCTGCAACATGCCAAATCTTACTATACAATAAAATGTTTACGACTATCACTCGCTGTATAAGAGTTAGGTGCTGGGGTCTCAGAACACCTAGACGCCCCACGATCCTTTCCAATAACCTATCCGAGTTTTCCTCCCGCGTCGCAACCATGTCATCCTTATAAATAATACCACAAATCTTTAAAGACATCGCCCATTCTTTAACAACATAACATCTCCCCCCCACATCCCCCACCCAAGAACCCAACCCCATGCACCTTGACTTCGCACTATTTACCTGCATACCCGTGGCACTTCCAAATAATTGCACAACCTCGTCCAACACTCCCATTGGCATCCCTTCACGAATGAGCACAGTGGTGTCGTCAATGTATCCAATTAAACCCGGCCAGGCCCTCCCACCCTCCACACTTCCCTCACATGGCGTACATAAGCTGCGGTCAACCATTCTATAAAAGGGGTCCTGGAAACACGCAAACAATATTTGGGACATGGGGCATCCCTGTCTAAGGCCTCTACCCATTGCAATATCCCTCCCCATACACCCATTAATCTGTATCCTCATTTTCGCCCCCTTGTATAGCGTATTTACCCACTCGACTATTTCCTCCCCAAAACCCTGTCTCCTAAGTATAACCTGCAAAGCTCCCCTTTCCACTCTATCATATGCTCCCTGCCAATCTAGAGCCAACAAAGCCGCCCCTTCAACCCCCACCCTTAGCTTCCACAAAACTTCTCAGTATGACCATGTCCTTCAATCATCGACCTTCCCGGCAACCCAAACTGAGATTTGGCACGACCCTTCCCACAACACATTTGAACCTATTACCTAAAATTTTTGCGAACACCTTATAGTCTGCACGCAGCAGTGATATGGCTCGGTACTCCCGAAGGGTGGCTGCCCACTTGACCTTCGGACCAACACTACAACCGCTGTTACCTGCTTCTCCCCCAACGTACCCTTCTCCTTCATACGATTAAATAACCTAACATAAAATCCCCTTATTAACGTCCAATGTTGTAAATAAAATTCTACTGGGAGACCGTCAATACCCGGCGCTTTCCCCTTCCTCATTCCCCTTAACGCATTCTCTATTTCCTCTGCCGTAATAGTCCCACCTAAAGCCTTTCTATCACTATTTCCTAAATTACACGTCACATACGTACACACCTTGTCCAACGCCACGTCACATACGTACACACCTTGTCCAACGCCACGTCACCCACCCCCCCACTGTTCCAGTACTTCTCTTACCAAGCCTCCGCATACGCAGACATCCCCTTCGTGGTTCGTATCTCCTGCCCTGCTCTATAATTCCCAACCATCTCCGTTACCTCTAAACATGGGATAGCTGTCACTGCCTGCCTTTGCTTTTGATGCCGCAAAACACATGCTAACGGCTTGTCGCCCCAAAGCACCTCTTCCACCCCTGCCTGCACCCTTACAGCTTGAAACCTTTCATTTTGCAACACCCTCAACCTCCCCTTTATTTCAGCTATTTCATCCATAGGAAAATTATTCCCCCACCCCCTGCCCATAGCAACCTCTTAATCTATCCTCTAAATAGTTAGCCAGTCCATATTTTAAATTATTAATACGTTTTCCTTCTCTCACATAAAACTTTCTAATCCTTTCCTTTGCAACACTATCCCACCATGTCACAATGTCATCCACTCCCTGTTCTTCCACACTAAGCTCCCTCCATAGGACTGAAAACCCCTCCAACCCCTCCTCTCACCTAATACACTTATATTTAATTTCCAATAGCTTCTATATATGTCCGTGGGGCGTCCCCCACCCAACCTCCACCACCACTGCCCTATGATCTGACATTATAGCCTCCACATACTGAAAGATTTCACATCCACTCCCTGAGAAAGGTACACTCTATTAGTCTCGCAGCATATCCACTCCTAACAAACGTATATTCAGTCTCCCACACCGCCCCCCCCGAAGGCATCACGTAACCTAACATCCCTTAATAAATCCCTAAGAGCCACAGCATAACCAGCCCCTTTTGGGTCCACATCAGCCACCCTGATTACACTATTCCAATCCCCACCAACAATTGCTACTCTCTGGCATGCACTTAAGAAAAACACAAGATCCTCACACACAAAATCATTCTTTACCTTGATAGTTATTTTCTGCGCATACACACTCACAAAAGACCACGCTTACCCATCCACCACCCATCCACAGCACGCAACACCCTCCCTCCCCCACTTCCCTCGCTTCTCTGCAAAACAAACGGGCTCGTCTCCCTTATTAAAATTCCCACACCACCTTTTAGATGGGAGATGGTAGGGTAACTACTTCGAAATCCTGCCACCTCCAACACCCTAACCTCTTTAATATTGTGCCCTGCAGGAACACAACATCCACTCTAGATTTGTTCAGGAAATTACGAAAACCAATCTCTCTTCATACCGCTACATAACCCATTAACATTTACAGACATACACCTAAGGCCTATTAAAGTTTCCACCCTGCTTCCTCTCATCACTGTTTACAAATCCAGAGCCTTGAATTTAAGTTTGACACCTTCAGAGTGCTCTCTTTTCCCTCCCCCTTCTTCCGGTGCCTCCTATCATGGCTACCACCACCTACACCACTACCTTCACACTTCACTCAGTCTGTTTCCCAGGCCTTTGTGCAGGCGTAAGGACGTCATCAGAATCTGACGTAGCTGCCCTCTTCTCGTGACCGTCCATGTTACACATATCTTGATCAGATGTTGCCTCTAATGAACCTCCACCTCTACCTGAGAATGGTTTAATGATTCAACGGACGACTCCAAACCACCATCACGTCCTAAATTATCATGTCTCCGACTTTCTGGAAGCGACGGCTCTCCGATGCACCACCCCAGATGTAACGTCCCTCTCTGGTGGTGACAAAGTCTTCACACCTCCACCAATTCTTCCTCAATCTTAAGAACCTTCTCCTGTAATTGCTGCTCCTCCTTATCCACAGGAGACGATACCTGATTCAGAGCAGCTGGGGAAGGGACTCCAACTCACCACCTGTCCTGTGTGCCCGATCCACTATCTCGCTCCACAAAACACCACGCCCTCATCCGATTTTGTTTTTCAACCTGCCACCTTTGAAGCAGGGGCTGCGACATCCACCACAGGTCCAGGCACACGTCCTTCGCTTGTCACAGGTCGCCGCTATGTGATCATACTCACCACATAGGCGGCATGTGTCGTTGTCCTGGGTACATTACCATTACCTGCGTCCTGAAATCTTTAGATACACATATGATGGTATTGGTGCCTCAACGTCATTTTGAGGTTGAAAGAACCCTCTAGATAACCAGCATAGGCACCTGCCGCCACATACCATGTTGAGCATAATGCACCGTCCCATATGTCTCAAAAACTTTCCTTATATCCGCCTCGTCCGCCTCAAAAAGAACGTTGCGTAACTTGATCCACGTATAATGCCGTGAAACATCTATCAATCTTACACTGACAGCTGGTGTGACGCTAAGACTTACGTCCTGAAACCTGGTGACTAACGATTCATAAACGTAGCTGATAGCAGTTTGACGAATATTCTTTGGCTTCCGTTTAAATGCTACACCATACAAGTCACTATCTTGTACGCCATATGTCTCCCGGATGATATTTGGCAATAAGACTTGCGCAGAACTAGGCGTTATCGTTCCTTGAAGTAGCTCAATGCCTACAGTATTTATCCTGCGTCTCACCGCCATCTTGACACTCACAGTGCACCTATGTTGTTAACAGAGGCGTGATAGCACCACTTCACACGACTGGCAGGTAATCAGTCCGCTCCCTGCTCTAGCCTTGATAACTGATCGTATATTGGTTCTCTCTTAGGGTGTACAGTTTGAATGGATTTGAGAATTAGGCTCTAGAGCTGACTCAGTTTGTTCCTCATTGCTCTGAAAGATTTTGATATTTATATTCTTGGTCAGTTCAGTAATCCATAGAGATACGTCTTCTCAGACAAACTCTTGCTTTCTACCTCCTTTACGGCCGGATTCAAAGGTCTTGTTGAATCTTGTACATTTTGTAGTTTAAGTTTACAGTCTTGTTAAGACAAAGACGTAAATGTTAGTGAAGACTTAATTACAGGAAGAATAATTAATCTTCCTTATTAATGTGATACTTCCATGATTTTGAACTAAATATGTATATTGTAAATTTATTGTACAAAGTATTAAGATATAATATTAGGTACAGAGAAAAGATAAAGTATTGTATTTAAATACTTTAATAAATTTGAATATTATTCCATGGAGTTTCCCAGTTGAAATTATTTCCCCTAGACTCTAAAATACATTTAACTAACTCTGATCCAAAATATTGTTGACTTTGAAGAAAATAGTAACAGACCATTCTGAAGCTCTTTATAAAATTTCTTATTCGAAACACACTATAACGCGATTCTATGAAGGGATAAAGGGAAGAGAAGTTTCTATAAACTGCTTGGAGAGCAGCATCCCTTCAGACTGAGTTGAAAGCGTTGGCAAAGTCAAATTTGACCAAGACTTTATCATCGGACATGTTTTTGATACATACTTTGATATATAATGTCATGCCGAATAGGCAGAACTTGCGATCTTGTCTTAAATAGCAACGCTCATCTTGCCATATAGGACAAGCGAAAATTTGTGTATGGAGTAATTTCGCCAGAATCTTTCTGAATCTAACAAAAAAAATATATTTCATTATGTTTGTTTAGTATTAAATTACTGTAAACAAATCTAAAATATATTTAGTTGGGTTAGGCAAAACTAAATTGCTCTTGTTATAATAAGGTTAGATAAGTTTTCTAAGATTCTTTTGGTGCAAAATTAAATTTTTTTACATTAACATTAATTAAAAAAATTATATCTTAAAACTTATAAGAGAAAATTTTGGAAAGGACTTAATTTTAAATGAGTTCTTTCTAATTGACCATTTTTACATATTCAGCACGACATTATATAATATATATTAATATAATATATATATATATATATATATATATATATTATATTATATATATATATATAAATATAATATATATATATATTGCATATATATATAACTATATATATATATATAATTGTGTGTAAGGTGCGAATAGTAAAGTGGTCAATTACCAAAAACTCGTTTATAATTGAGTCCCTTCAAAAATTTTCTCTTATACGTTTAAAGAATATATTTTTATTTATGTTAATATAATTATTAATAATTTTGTACCAAAAGAACCTTAGAAAACTTATGTAACCTTATTATAACAAGCACAATTTAATTTAGCCTAATCCAACTAAATGTTTTAGATAAGTTTACAATAGTTTAGTAATAAACAAACACAATGAAGTATATTTTTTCGTTAGCTTCAGAATGATTTTTGCGAAATTATTGCCTACACAAATTTTCGCTTGCCTTATTCGGCAAGAAGAGTGTTGCTATTTAAGCCAAAACCATAGGTTTCACCTATTTGGGACTATATATTTTATCCACGGAACAGTCAGGACTACTGGGTTCAAGATTACGCCAGTGGAATTTACTGCACGCAGATATATAAGAATCAGTTTGTTCAGAAAGCGAAAGAAAAACTAGGAACTTACTTGAAAATGCAGGAATCACTATGCTACTTTTGTGATGTTTATGGTTATTTCGGTGTTTTGGGTAAACATCATGATCCTACAATGTGGAGTTTGTTAACCGATTCCTGCAAAACAAATTTGAAGGCAGACTTACTTCACAATGGTAACTCCTTACTAAGTCTGTCTTCAGTTCTTGCAGGAGAACTGGAAGATGGGGGATACTCAAGAACACTTATGATGGTCTTTTGGACTGCCATAACAATGATTACAGAAATATCGAAGAAGCGCTATTGATTAGATATTATCTACTGGGATAATGAATGTCCCTGATTTTTCATTTCCTTCATTCTCACCTTGAAGATATATCAGGGAAAATATATCAGGGAAAATATATCAGGGAAAATGACTATCAGTTTGATGGTCAACTGCTGCTTGACACAGGCATGAGAACTATACTGAACATTAGCGAACAAAAAAAATTAAAAACTCAGATGTAGACAAAACGTTTGTATGACTGAATGGAAATGAACCATAGGAAAGAATAGTTTGTCTATATGCACCACACAATAGAATACCAATGATGCTTGGTAACATATATCATGTGATTCTATAGTCTAAATCAAAATATTAATTAAGATTTCGGAAAAAATAATTGTGATAGAGTAAACTAGAGCAGATGCGTGATCAGCGCATCAAAGTTAACTTAAAAAAACAATTAGGTTTCTGAACTTAATAAAAAATTAAATTTCGTAGGTAAGTGTCACCAGTTTAAATTTCTCTGCCAAATGATAAACTTGCTTAAGCGAAAAACGTCCAATTTAACTTTTCACATTAGCAAAGAGATATGTTAAAATTCGCTGTTAATACAAAACTAATAACATAAATTCTGATCCAGTTAAGTTCAGGCAATACTAGCTTAAAAATTTATTTTTTTATACCATTTTTCCTAAATTTTTTTATCAGCGAGTAATAAGCTTCGCTTATAATCCTCTTCAAGGGGGGCTCCTTGGCGTGGTGAAGAGGCTCTTGGTCTGAGGAATTAGACCTGTCGGTCTCCTTCCTCAGACCGAACCTAATTACCCCCCAACCCCCTGTTCCCTATCCATCCTCCCCTTTTTCCTTTCCTCCTTCTCCCCACCCCTCCCTTTTGCCCTTCCTTTTTGGCCTTTGGGGAATTTTTTTTTCCATAGGCACGCTAGTTCTTAGGTAGGGGAAAAGGTACCAGGGTCCATCCCATTCCGTTGAGGTTCTTGGCGGTGGCGTAGTTTGCCGTGGAATCTGGATTGCCTGGGGATGTCTCGATCCCTCTCCGGAGGGTGGCTTTGGGTGTCTCTCGGGCGACGGGTGTATCTCTGGAAGCCACCTTTCGGATTCCGGGGGTGGTGGCCGAAGGAGGTATGCTTTGTGGCGGATTTCTGCCGCCCTCTCTTTTGTCCACCGAGATAGCTCGGCAGATGTGAGGTTGCTATCCCGGATTGCCGGTTTACTGGCATGATGTGTAGGGTATGGCACGGGTTCCATGCTGCATCTGCGCTACTTGCGGTGCTGAGGTTCTCTTGGGCATGGAGGGAGATTTCTGGCCCTTTCATTCCTCCTAGGAACTATCCCTCCCCGGTCCCCCCTTTTTTTATTTTTTATTTTTATTTTCGTTTTTCTTTTTTTTTTTCTTAACAAAAAGAAAGTAACCTAACCATGGAAGCCCTAGTCCATGAACCTGCTACCCCCGGGCCATTTCTTGATACCGCACCGTTCTGACCCCGCCTCGTCTTTGGACCACTCTTCGGACACTCCTCATGCCTCTGTACCTCTTGCTGGTGCTGTTTCCTCACCCGCTTCAGGAACTGAGGCCTCAACTGACTCCTTCGATTTATCTGACCTTCGCTCTCCTCTGACTATGCTTCCGGCCTCTCCCTCTACGGTGTGGCAATTTTCGAATCACCGGCCCATTCCACGTCGGACCAACTCTGGTCCCACGCCTAACGCCAACGACAATTACCTGCTGATGATACTTCTCCACCTTCTCGTTCTTCTCAGAAAAGATCGACACGTCCTTCACTACCTTTCCACGCTCAGTTTCAGACTGCACAATGGACTAAATTCTTCACTTTACGACCGACTTCCTCTACTGCCTATCTTTCTGACCACATTATTGGCAAGGCACTCCTACGCCATGTTGGTAAAGATATTTCTTTTCATGCTCTTAAGAGCGGTACGTGCATCATCACCGTACAGAATGCTACCCAGGCTCATGAGCTTTCTAGTCTTTCCCATATCGATACTGTTCCTGTCACTATTGAAAAACATCATTCCCTCAATTCTTGTAGTGGTACCGTCATTCTGCCCCATACCATAGTTCAACAAAATTTCCAGACATGTGGCATTGACATTCTTGAACAGCTGGAACTCCAAGACCTCCCAATCATCAAGGTAGACACTCATGTTCTTCCTGCCCGCAGGCGGAGACGATACCCTAGCAATGTGGCTCGTTTAACTTTTGACAGCCGTGAACTCCCATCCTCAGTTTATGTAGCAGGACATCGGTTACAAGTTTGAAAGGTGATCCCTAAAACCGAACAGGTAGAAATTGCTGGCGATTTGGCCATCCAGCAAAATATTGGAGATCTATCGCCAAATGCCCGGTCTGTGGTGCCGATGACCATTCTAATGTCTTGCAATCGACCTCCCTCTTGCCTTAATTGTCATGAGGCTCACTCTTTGTACTCTTGCCGTTGTCAAGTCTACTTAAACGAGGGAAAATCCGTTCCCCCTCAAAGAGGCAGAAGGCCCCCCCTTGTCATGGCAGTTTCTCACTCGCCCCAAAGAAAACACCTCGGTTTCTATTCCCGTTTTCAAAACGTCCCCCCCCTTCTGGGATCCCATCTTCTGCAACCACCTCTGTGGTTTTACCTCTCCCCCATAGTCACCCTGTACTAATTTTTTGCTGGGCCTAGGCTCAGACGCCCTACTTCAACCCTCAGTCTGATTCCGCTTCTTGTGTTCTCCCCACAAAGCCTCAGTAACGACGAGGTCTCGATGACACCTAATCGCCCCCTACTTCTCAAAAGTAACAAAAAGGTCGTTAAAAACCCCCTACCCCCTCTTCCACCCCTCATTTTAACCTTCCCGCTCTATACCCGGTTTTTTCCCCTCTCGTTGGGTCTGTTACAAGTGTAGAGGTTTACCCCCTCCTCCCAACTGTACCTTCCTCCCCTGTTCCCCCCAAGTTTCTTCCTCTTCCTGCCACCTCCCAGGTTTCTGCCCTTCTGTCCCATTCCATGCTTCTCCAGTTCCCTCCACCCTTTCGCCCCCCCTACCTTGGTACAGTCCATTACAGTTCCAATCTTTACTCATCCTCCCCCTACCATTTCCAATATTGTCTCCCATACGACATCTCTGAATTCCGAAACATTGAAGCAATCTCTGAATATAATTGCCACAGACCAAACCATCAATGGACACTGATCCACCCTCCGTTCCTCTCTCTCTCCTCTTCTCCATCTGCACAACTCCTTTCTTCACAGCGCACCATTCCTTTGCTGCTTGAACGTTTTCCACTGCCTCCGCATGTGGACTTTTCTAACCCCTCTAGTCCGTAGGAACCCTTACCTGCGGATTTCAGGTATCTTTATCATTGCCATTCATGGCCTATTTACAGTGGAATATATGCGGTCTCAGGGGTAATCGGGGTGAGCTTCAGATGTTACTCTCCCAGTTTTTCCCTGTTGGTGTTTGCTTACAGGAACCAAAATTACACTCTGCTGTTATCTCTCCCATCTCAGGCTATAATTTATTGTATTCTTCAGATCCTTTTCCTGATGGGACCTTTAATGAAAGTGCCCTTCTTCTACGCACTGATATTCCGTACCATCAGCTATTTGTTTGTACTTCGCTGCATTACACAGCAGCCCGTATCCACTTACATAGGTGGTATACGCTCTGTTCTTTATATCTCTCTCCTTCTCGAGCATTATCTATTCCGGATATTGCTTTTCTTGTTTCGTCATTACCGCCACCGATTCTGTTGGTGATTTTAATGCCCACCATTTCCTCTGGGGGGGGGGTCTCGCTGTGATTCCCGTGGCATTCAGTTAGAGGCTTTTCTTGCCACCCACCCCCTCCATGTTTTAAATACAGGTACTCACACCCATTTTGATCCGCGGACTCACACTCTCTCTTGCATCGATCTCTCAGTGTGCTCTTCCTCCGCCGCATTAGGCTTCACTTGGTCTGTTCTCCCGGACTTACATAACAGCGATCATTTCCCAATCATTCTTACTTCCCCTTCATATTCACCACCTCTTCGCATCCCACACTGGCAATTTGATCAGGCAAATTGGATCTTTACTCACACCTAACTGTTTTTAGAGAGGTTCCTTCTTCGTCCTCCATCGATGAGCTTTTACACCTCTTCTCGTCCTCCGTTTTAACCGCAGCTTCTAATTGTATACACCCATTTTGATCCGCGGACTCACACTCTCTCTTGCATCGATCTCTCAGTGTGCTCTTCCTCCGCCGCATTAGGCTTCACTTGGTCTGTTCTCCCGGACTTACATGACAGCGATCATTTCCCAATCATTCTTACTTCCCCTTCATATTCACCACCTCTTCGCATCCCACACTGGCAATTTGATCAGGCAAATTGGATCTTTACTCACACCTAACTGTTTTTAGAGAGGTTCCTTCTTCGTCCTCCATCGATGAGCTTTTACACCTCTTCTCGTCGTCCGTTTTAACCGCAGCTTCTAATTGTATACCCCAAACTTCGGGCAGGCATTCTCAGAAATGTGTGCCTTGGTGGTCTCCTGCTTGTGCTTGTGCAGTACGTTTGAAACGCGCTCCTGTTCTACGGGTTGCCGGTGTTGATATAGCAAACCCACTAGATGTTGCCAATGAAATTGGCAATCATCTGGTCCGTATTTCTCAGGGACTCCATCTATGCCCCTCATTTCTTTCCTCAAAGTCTGCCAGAGAGTTAGCACCCTTGGACTTTTCTTCTCTCAGAGAAGAACAGTATAATGTGCCTTTTACACTTCAAGAACTGGAGGCAACACTCTCAGCTTGCCGATCATCGGCAGCTGGGCCCGACGATATTCATATTCGTATGCTACAACATTTACATCAGTCAGCCCTTACAGTCCTATTACGCCTTTACAATCTTATTTGGTCACAAGGAGTTCTTCCACAGCTGTGGAAATCCGCCATTGTTCTCCCTTTCCGCAAACCAGGCACTACGGGACATGAAGCCTCCCACTATCGTCCCATTGCTCTTACCAGTGCAGTTTGCAAAGTGATGGAACGCCTAGTAAATAGACGTTTAGTGTGGTATTTAGAGACACACAACAGTCTCTGCACTCGTCAGTATGGCTTTCGTAAGGGACGTTCTACCATAGACCCCTTACTAAGCTTGGATACGTATGTTCGTAATGCCTTTGTGAATAACCACTCAGTTATTGCCATATTTTTTGACCTTGAGAAGGCATATGACACAACTTGGAGGTATATTTTATCCCAAGCCCACTCCTTAGGCCTTCGAGGCAATCTACCATCCTTCCTTAAGAACTTTTTAACTGATTGGTATTTCCGTGTTCGGGTTAATAATGTGCTCTCCCCGGACTTTATCCAAGCTGAAGGTGTCCCCCAGAGATGTGTTCTGAGCACAACACTTTTTCTCCTTGTTATTAATGATTTGGCCTCTAGTTTTCCATCAAAAATTTGGTCATCACTCTGTTGATGACTTCGCTATTACTTGTGCAAGCGCTGACTTGTCACCTCATTACAGTTTCTCTCCAGCATGCAGTCGACCGTGTTTCCAATTGGGCCACCACACATGGGTTTAAATTTTCCAGCACTAAAACCCACCAAATTACTTTCACTAGATGCTCTGTCATTTCCGATCATCCTTTGTACCTCTATGGCTCCCGTAACCCTGAATGTGATAGACAAGTTTCTGGGCCTCCTCTTTGACCGTAGGTTATCCTGGAAACCTCACATTACCTCTCTGAAGGCAACTTGTCACAGCCGGCTGAACCTTCTTAAAACCCTTGCTCATCTTTCATGGGGAGCTGATCGTCGAACCCTCCTTTGCCTACATTCCACCCCCATTTTATCGAAACTTGATTATGGTGACCAGATCTATTCAGCGGCATCTCCTGCTACTCTCTCTAGCCTTAACCCCATTCATCACCAAAGATTACGTTTATGCCTTGGTGCTTTTCGCTCTTCCCCTGTCGAGAGCCCCTATGCAGAAACGAACGTTCCATCCTTATCCGATCGCCGTGATGCCCATTGCCTTCGCTACTATGTATGCTCTCATGATCTACGCAATCCTTCCATTTATAGAATGGTCACTGATATTAGTAGACATTCTTTATTTGTTCGCCGCCCCTGTTTACTCCGTCCCTTCTCTCTTCGCCTTCATTCGCTCTTGTCTTCTCTTCAATTACCACCTTTCTATGTTCATGTAGCATCTCACTTTTCCCTACCCCCCTGGGAAGTTCCAGCTGTTCGAGTCTGTTCTTTCTCTCTCCCTTGCTCGAAAGCCCAACTGTCTATGGTCGTTTCCCGCTCTCTTTTTCTTGACCACTTCCACTCTCATTCTCGTGCCATTGCTGTGTACACAGATGGCTCTAAGTCTTCTGACGGCATAGGATTCGCAGAAGTGTTTCCGGACAGCGTCGTACGCGGGCATTTACTATCTTCGGCTAGTATTTTTACTGCTGAATTGTATGCCATCCTTGCAGCACTTATCCGTATTGCATCTATGCCTGTTTCATCATTTGTGGTTGTCTCAGACTCCCTTAGTGCTTTACAGGTTATACAGAAATTTGATACACCTCACCCCTTAGTCCTCCATATCCAAATTTGGCTACACCGCATCTTTACCAAGCATAAAGATATTGTTTTTTGTTGGATCCCTGGTCATGTTGACATACGGGGCAATGAACAGGCAGACATTGCTGCGAGGTCAGCAGTACATGACCTACCAGTTTCATATAGAGGTATTCCATTTACGGACTATTTTGCTGCAATATCTTCCCACCTTCACACCCGTTGGCAACAACGTTGGTCTACTATGCTCGGCAACAAACTTCAATCTATTAAACCGAGTATAGGTTACTGGCCGTCTTCTTATCACCAGTGTCGAGGTTGGGAGACTACTCTCTCCCGTCTTCGCATTGGCCATACTCGTCTTACTCATGGATATCTCATGGAGAGGCGCCCTGCTCCTCTCTGTGAGAATTGCCAAGCTCCATTATCAGTCAGCCACATTCTGTTGGACTGCCCACTTTATCAACGAGCACGCAGAATTTACCTCCGTCGTCGTCTTCGCTCCGCTGCTCTCTCTTTACCTTCCCTTCTCGCTGATGGACCCACCTTTCATCCGGACTCTCTCAATGACTTTTTGACAACAACTGACTTACTCCACAAATTCTGATACCTTCAGCCCTTTCTACTTCAATCTCTTGCTACCCTCTACCCCTGTACTATCCCCAACCCCGCTGTTTTCTGTAACCTACTGATCATCCCTCCTCCCTTCTGCCATGCAATACCCTCGCTTCCTTCCCTACCTTGCAGCGCTGTATAGCCCTTGTGGCTTAGCGCTTCTTTTTGATTATAATAATAATAATTCGCTTATAATAATATCTTTATTTCTACAAGTACAAGGTATACAGTCCTAGCTGACATCAGTGACATACAACTATATAGAATGCTGCTTGTTATGCAGAGCATTTCGGGCAAATTAGGTTAGTTTTGTCCCGAGATGCGACCCACACCAGTCGACTAACACCCAGGTACCCATTTTAATTGATCTGTGAACATGGACAACTAGTGTAAGGAAACACGCCCAATGTTTCTACCCTTGCCTGGAATCGTACCCGGACTCCTCTGCGTGCAAAGCGAGAACTTTGCCATCACGCCACTAACCACCGTGGCCTGGTTACACACGTGAATACTTTGTTATGTAGGATGAATTTTTAAAGGGCTTATAGGTGTAGAAGACAAACGCTAGGTGGATGAAGACAGAGGTAAAATGAGACTGATGTAGATAGTAAAGTACATGAAAAATGAGGTAGACAGAGACTGAGGTAGGCCGAGATTTTCGCAAACAGAGACTAAGGGAGACAGACTTAGACAGAGACTGAGAGAGATGAGGCTATGGATAATGAAGTCAAAGGGAGATGAAGGTTGTGGTATAGGGAGGCTAAGGTATGAAGAGGATGAGGTAAATAAAGGCTCTTGGTTGACAGAATTAAAGGCTGGGGTAAATAGAGATTTTTGACGACGGAAGCGCTAATAACAACATCCTGGGTAAGAAAATGTTGAACTAAACATAGGCTGAATTTAAATGAACGTTTGTATAGAACAGATGGAAGACAGAGTAGGTGGCAGATGAAGGAGACAAACACTGAGGTAAACGGATGAGGGAACTACAAAAACCTGACAAATTTTATTATCAGAGTTTGTGTGGTAGAGAATTCTGTGTTAGAAATTCTCAAATCCGAAAACTTCCAAAATCCGAAAGTTTTTTGGGTGTTGATAAGACGCTTCATTAATGAATCATTCAGTTTGTTGTCAGCAGCAATTGCTCATTGATTATCTGGTGTTTTGTGCTTTGTGGTATGAAGATACTTCTGAAAATGTCGAAATGATCTATGGGTAATAGTGAAAAGAAAAAAGAGGAAGCATTTGTTTATCTATATCACAGAAAGGTTAAGTTGTTGGAAAAACTTGATAGTAGTGTCAGTGTGAAGCGTCTGCCTGAGTAGTTTGGTGTTGGAACATACACTATCAACACCTAAAGAATCAGAAGGACAATTTGTAGGTCTGTGCTGAAAGTGATGAGCAGAAGTTAATGAAAAATAGAAAAACATTGCATAGAGAGAAAAGGAAGATCTCGATCATGTACTGATGGAGTGGACTCGTTAGCGTGCGAGTGAACAGATACTGCCTAGTTGTAGTGTCTGGGCCTACATTTATTTTCCTTTTCTAAGACAATCATATTTTTGGTACAGTACCTGTACAATACAATACAGTATTTAGACTTGGGTCCTATTTCCAAGCTGTCCCATTTTAGAGAGGGAACAAATATTCCAAAATCAGAAATTATCCGAAATCCGAAGAACTTCCTTTAACAAGAATTTCGTATAAAGGATTCTCAGCTGTAATAGCTAACATTTTGTGTAAATGAAGATGCTTTTCAGTTAAATTCGTCTTTAAGGGGTGCTTCTTGTTGTGGTAAAGAGGGTTTTGGTTTGAGAAATTCGACCTTTCTCTTCCTCCGACCAACCCTGATTAACCCCCCCCCTCCTCCATATCCTGCCCAGTCCATCCCTTCCCTACCCCATCCTTCCCTTCCATGCCCCCTCCCTCCTTCTTTCTCCATCCCCCCTTCCCTTCCTCGCTTTTAGCCTTTGGAGTTTTCCCCTCTGAAATTCTAGCTCAATAGGTTGGTGAAAGTGTGTCGTTATCTGTCCCATTCCGTTGGGGTCCTGGGTAGGGGTGTTGTTTGCCGTGAAATCAAAATTCATGGGGGAATGCCCAACCCCCTTGGTTGCGGGGGTTGGGGCTTAGGGTGCCCTTCGGGTAGGGGTATATTTCGGGGGCTGATGACATTTCCCAAAGGAGGTGGTGGACGAAAAGAGGAAACCCTTTGGGGGCGGGTACCCAGCCACCTCTTTGTCTGCTGAGGGGGTTTGGGGATTTTAAAGGGTGCTATTGGATTGCGGGTTTACCGTCACAAAGGGTAAGGAATGGCAGGGGTCCAAGGGCCTCTTCTGCATTACTGGCTGAACGGGGGCCCTTTTGGGGTGAGAGATTTTAAAAACCCTTTTTCTTTTCCTCTTGGGACTATCCTTCCACTTTCCCCCCAACCCCCCTTTTTTTTTTTTTTTTAAAATAAATTTTTAAAAATGGAAAACTTTTTAAAGGGCCCAAAATCCCTGACCTGTTTTCCTCCGGATCCTTTGCTGCAGCCCCCCCCTACAGCCCCCGGTCATGTTTTTTCCCCCCCCAAAATTTTTGGACCTCTCTTTAAAATCTGGTACCTTCCCCTTTTGCTTTTTTCGTTACCTTCCCCGGGTACCCGCATTTCCGCCCAAACAAGTTGGAAAATTTAACCTCCGTGCGATTTAACTATGACCCAAAGGCCCTTCCTTTTAAAAAGGGCCCGTCGATTTTTGGTTTCTTAACTTGTTAAAGGACGGCCCCTTCTAACCCGCCTGTCATGATGCCCCTACCCATTTTTCTCTCATTCTTCAAAGGAAAACTCCAACTAAAATTCCTCCCCTTACGCTCTACTTTCGAATTTCTTCTTGGAAAAAAATTTTTTATGCTCCAACTAACTTCTAGGACTACCTTTCTGGAAACAGTAAAAAAACAAGGGCCCAATCCTTCACCTGTTGGGGAAAAATTGCCTTAAAGGGTTCTTAAGTTTGCACAGTTCAAAATGGAGAGCAAGTAAAAAAAAAAAACCCCTTTTCACTTCTTGACGTTGCGAGAACACCCCATTTACGTTTTAAAAGCAAAACTTTAATTTTTCTGTGGATCAATTGTCCTTCCACATACTTGAAAATACTCGATTTTTCTCGTGTGTAGTAAAAGATATTCTAGAGCAATTCGAGATCCAGAATCTCTCAATCATTAAACTTGATGCATGCGTCCTGCTGCATGGCACTATCTTGCGATATAGCTAGGCTGACTTTTGTCAGCCGTCAACTGCCACCACTTGTTTACGCAGCAGGACAACACTTATGCATGTGGGAGGTGTTTCCTACCCCGCATCAGTGTATAAATTGCTATTATATTGCAGATCAGAGACAGAATGCCCTGTCTGTGGTGCTGCTGACTATAGCATTCCAACCTGCAGTCACCTTTCCTCTTGCCTAAACTGCAAAGAGGAGCACCCCACCTACTCACGCTGTTGCCCGATTTTCTTAAGAGAAAGGAAGATCCATTGTTATAGACAGAAGATTTCTCCTATGCCATGGCAGTTTCCCATCTCCACCTCCATGGGAGACTACTACGGCTCTCTTATTCCAAGGTCGCTACACGGTTCCAAACTTTGTTGGTGTCTGCTTCAACAATTGCCGCTGTGGTACTTCTGCAGTCAACTCTGTGTCCAACATGTGAGCTTTCTGCTCACATGTTTCAACTTCTCAGCATCCCATCCAATCTAAATCGAGACCATATTTCCCATTCCTTCATTTACGTCCAAATCTCCTTCAACCCCCAAACCACAGGACATTCAGAAATGTTATTCTCTCCATAACTCGGAGTCTAGACCTTTACCTCAGGATACATCTGATACTATTGTGGAGGTTCATCCACCCCGAAATACAGTTGCTCCCTTGCCTGTCCCTCCGGAAATTTCTACCTGCCAAGACACCTCTACCCCTTCTTAGGTGTTTTCTGTGGTCTTTCCACTTTTTACTCAGACCAGATCTTCTTCCTCCGGCAAACTCTCTCTGCCTTTTATCTCATCTAATATTATTGAAGCCATCTCCACGTTTATCGAGGAGATAACACCTATGAAGTCCCATGTCCACTCCCCAACACTTCACATTCTCATCTTCCGTGCCTTTTTTCACACCATCTTTCTTCACGCCATCCCAATACCTCCCAGTGCCCCAGCATGTTGACTTTATTGATCCTTCTCGTCCGTAGACACTTGCAAAATCCTACTGTTAGCCAATGTTAGCTTATTTACAGTGGAATAATCGAAGCCTCATGGGTAATCGGTGTGAGCTTCCGGTGTTGCTTTCCCAGTTATTCCTTGTTTGTGTCTGTTTGCAAGAACCAAAATTGTGCTCTGCTGTTTCCATCCTTCTCGGACTATATCTTATTCATTCATAGGATCCTTTTCCCGAAGAGACTTAATAAAAGCGCACTTTTCGTGTGCCACGGAACACAATATTCTAGGGACTAGCTCATACTACGCTACATTATACCGCAGACCGCATCTACTTGGACAAGTGGTATACAGTCTGCTCTTTATATGGTTTTAAACCATTTATCACATCTGTCAGACACTGCAACATTATGGATCTTGATACAAGAATCTTCAATCTTGTCCAACTTTGGACGAAGACCTACTTCACTAGTGGATGGTTCCACTATGACCCCGCCTCCTCCTGCTTCACCTTACTGACTACAGTATATAAGCCACTTCTACGGCCTTATGCTATACTTTCTACATGATTGAGGGACTGAACACATCGACTCCAGGCTGAGGGACTGATTACCTCCAACTCTTCCTCTCCTTACACCCTTCTAATTTGTACTGGACTGATGAAACCAGTGTGGCGAAACGTTTCTTCAATATAGATTCCCATATGTTGCATAAATGTCTCAGTCTTCAACTTGTTGGTTTTAAACCATTTATCACATTAGTTATTATATGTTTGATTTTTTCTTAATTTAATATAGACGTGAGTCTACTCGTGTTAAGATTTTTATTTTATTGTCTGGACTTTACTATAGTTACATTTATAATGTAATGTTTAGTTATCGCCATTTCTCTTAAAGACCTTCAGCCTGTCATGTGAAGGATTTCTTATCCAGTTCATAATTTCCTTTTATTTTCTTCTCAGCTTTGTGTATGGTTCTGGTCACCCGACAGATGCGAGACAAGAAGAGCAGCGCAATCTGATAATAGATCAGAAACTTGATATTTCATCACCTTGGGAACTCTGTTATTCCTTCCCCTTTTGTTTGTCAACACTTTTATTACATTACGATAACTCTGTTGTTCTACTACCTCTGCGAAGGTCCACGACCTCGTCAAAGGCCTCATCTTGGGAACTCTACTGTTCCTTTCCTTTGGATCTACAGGCTAACAATCTCATTAAAAGTCTCGTCTTGAGAACTCTGCTTTTTCTATACCACAACGACAGAGCCTCTATTTCTGCAATATTCTACGACTGAGGAACTTGGCCTGTTCCTTATACCTCAGTTGCCGATCTCCAGCTGTCCATTACTGCCAACTCCGTTAGACTGTCAAGAGACCATCCACTCCTCTCAAGAATAGAACCCTCTGTTGTCTTTTATATCCGTTCCATTTTCCTTGGTAGTTTAAGTTTATTTTGCAAGCATGGAAGAATACAAGTTTTTGGATGAATATGGGAATGAGTTTGGGTATAACTGGTCAAAATTTTGAAGCTTTCATTGTCACAAAGATCCAGGAAAGAAAGGATGAGTTAGCAAAAGAAGAGAAAAAGGAGAAAGAAAGATTTGAGAGTGAAGAGATCAATGAAAGAGAACTGAGAGAAGAGAGAAAAGTGGAGAGAGAAAGAGAAGACTAAAAGAAGCGTGATAGACTTGATCGTGAGGAGAGAGCTAGAGAGCGTGCAGAAAGAGCCTTGAGTTGGAAAATAAGAAATTATCATTCACACAACAGAAATTGGAAGAAGGCATACTAGAACAGCACATAGACAATTCAAATACACCGATGCCTGACTTACCTCCCTTCACAGAGGGTGATATAACGTCTTACCTCAGTAGGTTCGAAAATACTGCTACCCTCTGTGACTGGCCCTCTGATTCCTGGGCTACCAGGTTAAGCATGCTATTTTCTGGGACAGCATTAAATATCTATCCCACTTTATCACAAGATATTATTTGTGATTACAATTTAGTTAAGAAGACCATTCTGAAAGCATATCAGAAAACCTTAAAATCTTCTAGAAAAGATTTCATGTATGCCACGTTAAAGCACGGCCAGAATTTTCAGCAATTTCAGATTACCCTCTTTCGTCTGTTTGACTTTTGGATTGAGAGCACTGGAATTGATTTGGATTATGAATCTCTTAGAGATTTCATGGTTGCCGTCCAGTTCCTATCAGCTCTTCCCCACCGGATTCTGACTTCCGTCAGAGAACATAATCTGATTAAAGCTGATAAACTTGCTGAGGCCGTTCACATATACGCTGAGGCCCACAATTCATATAAAAACCTAAAGGGGTCGAGCACTAAGGGCAAGGTTCACCTGAACTAAAGATAAAGAAGCCTCTAAAAAAAAGGACATCCTTTATTTATTTATATCATTTATGTGGTATTTAAGGATATAAGCGACCAGACTCAGTTACTAAAAACAACAGACATAGCCCCACTCCACAAAGGGGGCAGTAAAGCAACAGCAAAGAACTACAGACCAATAGCACTAACATCCCATATCATAAAAATCTTTGAAAGGGTCCTAAGAAGCAAGATCACCACCCATCTAGAAACCCATCAGTTACACAACCCAGGGCAACATGGGTTTAGAACAGGTCGCTCCTGTCTGTCTCAGCTACTGGATCACTACGACAAGGTCCTAAAATGCACTAGAAGACAAAAAGAATGCAGATGTAATATATACAGACTTTGCAAAAGCCTTCGACAAGTGTGACCATGGCGTAATAGCGCACAAAATGCGCGCTAAAGGAATAACAGGAAAAGTCGGTCGATGGATCTATAATTTCCTCACTAACAGAACACAGAGAGTAGTCGTCAACAGAGTAAAGTCCGAGGCAGCTACGGTGAAAAGCTCTGTTCACAAGGCACAGTACTCGCTCCCATCTTGTTCCTCATTCCTCATATCCGACATAGACAAGGATGTCAGCCACAGCACCGTGTCTTCCTTTGCAGATGACACCCGAATCTGCATGACAGTGTCTTCCATTGCAGACACTGCAAGGCTCCAGGCGGACATCAACCAAATCTTTCAGTGGGCTGCAGAAAACAATATGAAGTTCAACGATGAGAAATTTCAATTACTCAGATAAGGTAAACATGAGGAAAATTAAATCTTCATCAGAGTACAAAACAAATTCTGGCCACGAAATAGAGCGAAACACCAACGTCAAAGACTGGGAGTGATTATGTCGGAGGATCTCACCTTCAAGGACCATAACATTGTATCAATCGCATCTGCTAGAAAAATGACAGGATGGATAATGAGAACCTTCAAAACTAGGGAGGCCAAGCCCATGATGACACTCTTCAGGTCACTTGTTCTATCTAGGCTGGAATATTGCTGCACTCTAACAGCACCTTCAAGGCAGGTGAAATTGCCGACCTAGAAAATGTGCAGAGAACTTTCACGGCGCGCATAACGGAGATAAAACACCTCAATTACTGGGAGCGCTTGAGGTTTCTAAACCTGTATTCCTGGAAACGCAGGAGGGAGAGATACATGATTATATACACCTGGAAAATCCTAAGGGACTAGTACCGAACTTGCACACGAAAAATCACTCACTACGAAAGCAAAAGACTTGGCAGACGATGCACCATTCCCCCAATGAAAGCAGGGGTGTCACTAGCACGTTAAGAGACCATACAATAAGTGTCAGGGGCCCGAGACTGTTCAACTGCCTCCCAGCACACATAAGGGGGATTACCAACAGACCCCTGGCAGTCTTCAAGCTGGCACTGGACAAGCACCTAAAGTCAGTTCCTGATCAGCCGGGCTGTGGCTCGTACGTTGGTTTGCGTGCAGCTAGCAGCAACAGCCTGGTTGATCAGGCGCTGATCCACCAGGAGGCCTGGTCACAGACCGGGCCGCGGGGGCGTTGACCCCCGGAACTCTCTCCAGGTAAACTCCAGGTAAACTGTTCTAAGAAAATACAAATAGTGGGTAAGTATTTTAGAGATTGTAATGACAAGGCACCATTCTGTTCTGGAACGGTTAATGGAATTAATGTATCAACCACATTACGTGACACAGGATGTACGTGCATAGAAATTTCTAACAAACTATTCCAACCCAGGTTCTCAAAGGCCTGTTATCCTGGGTGTAAAGGGAGCAAAATAAACACAGCAGAAAAACTTTGACTTATATTATCCTTCACCGAGTATAAACAGCAATATGTACACTATACACACTTTGCACAGCAATAGGTTTTTAGTGCACGCCACGGAAATTTCAAGGAAGCTTTTCTGAAGCCAATAGAATGCAGACCACCGTGTTTAAAGTCTATCCAATACAAATCAGTATTTAAAACCAATTCAGATGAGATAGACTACTCCATCTTGGTTGTTCCGACCCTTGCAGGGAGTGTTGTTAAAATGGCCAATAACCTGCCAGTGGCAGAACATTTTTCACATAGTAAAACCTTGAATAAAATTAAAGACTCATATTTATGGCCTATGATATACTCTGACATTACTTTGTATTGTAGATCGTGAAAAGTATGCCAGCTGTCATCCTCCCGAGGTACCCAGCTAGTACCTATGGTCAAGATGCCAATAAACCATACCCCCGGCCGGAATTGAACCCGCGGTCATAGAGTCTCAAAACTCCAGCCCGTCGCGTTGCAATCGTGTCATTACGATTTCTTAAGTCAGATGCCAATCTTTATGGTACTGTGTGAAAGGGTAGCTATTGACATTATTGGTGCTTTATCTCCACTTTCATCTGGAGGACATTGATACATTCAAACATTAGTAGATTGGGCTTCGAGTTTCTCGGAAACCTTGCTCTTAAAATCCATAACGACTCTAGAGGTACCTGAAGCCCTTCTGTCCATCTTTTCCAGGGCTGGCATCCCAAGAGAGATTTTGATGGAATGCGGAACTCATTTCACCTCGGACCTGACGCAACAACTCTACCAACTTTTGGGAGTGAAACCTCTCTTCACCACACCATATCATCCAAGCTGTAACGGGAGGATTGAGCTCCAGCACTCTATTCTCAAGTCTATTTAAAGAGCTGTGCTCCCTTAAACCAAAAGGAGTGGCCCCGATATCCACCCTGTGCTTTGTGTGCCATGAGGGAAGTTCCAAGTGACTCTTTAGGGTTTTCTTTCTTTGAACGTTTCTATGGTAGACAGGCCAGAGGTCTTTTGTCCATTCTTCATGACTTGTGGACTAATGAGAAGGGATATGCTGAAGTTAAGTCTTCTTATCAGTTTCTCCTTGACCTAAAATCCAAACTTGAGGAGACCTCTGACATAGTTGCTAAAAGTTTTATGTTTATCTGTGGACCAATATAAAACCTATTTTGATACTAAATGTCAGAGGAGAAGTTTTAAGGTAGGGGATGAAGTTCTAGCATTGTTCCCGGGTTTAAATAAATTTTAAATTATTAGTGTTTGGAAAGGTCCTTATAGAGTACTGAAGATTTGTGAAAAGGCTGACTACTTCATTGATGTGTAGGGAAAACCCAAGCTTTATCACATAAACATTCTAAAGAAATATTACAGAATTCTGTTAACTGTGTTAATAACTTTCATTTAGTTTTTCCACACCAACAGTATACAGAAACTGAAGAGTGCAATGTGCGCATAACTGACTCTTCGGCTAAGCTGAAGAAATGCTTCCATGGTTTTAATCAAATTAGATATCTAGAATTTATTCAGTTTAATAATTCTTTACAGCATATCCCTAGTAAGATTCAAGCTTTGATAGAGTTTAAATTCCCCAGAACCAAGAAACTCATGCATAGTTTTCTTGGCTCTGTGAATTTCAATGCCAAATTCATTCCCAGTTTGTAAGGAAACCTCTAGAAATTTCCGAGGAAGCTCGAGAAAAATTTAAATCAATAAAGCACATGTTTTTCAAGAACCCCATACTTAAGATTCCTGATATTAGTAAAGCATTCTGTTTTGAGAACTGATGCTTCCACTACCGGCCTAGGTGCGGTGCTATTACTGTATCACGAAGGTACTCCATTCCCTGTATGTCTCTTAAGTAGGGAAATTCTTCCAGCAGAACAGAGATACTCCACCATTGAAACGGAATGTTTAGCCCTTGTGTAGGGTATCTCAAAACTTAAATTTTGTCTTTTAGGTAAATAATTATTTTGAAAACTGATTACAAACCTTTGATATACCTAGAAACTTTATAGAGAACCAACAATCGCCTCTTAAGGTGGACAATGGCCATCCAAGCTTTTAAGTTTCATATTGTGTATATTAATGGTTCGCCCAGTTATTTCTCTGACTGGGTAATCGTGACAGTCAGTAGTATATTAAATTGTTAACTACACGTTTTTTCCTTTGTATAAACTTTTTCTTTGACTATAATTCTTGATATGGGGGAGTATGAGGGAGAAGTTCATTAAATGGCAGTGGAAGACTGAATGTGTGGTGGAGGTAGTATAACTGGTAGTATGACTTTTCAAAAATGGGTAAGTTACCTTCACCCCCTTCCCCCTTTTCTACACCGGGTGGGAGTCAACAAGGGACCCTAGCTGACGGAGAAGCGTCACTTGGCTTCCTACTCTCATCAAGTCTTAGTATGTAGTTCCACTCATGATTAGTTATTTCATGTTCGATTTTTTCTTAATTTAATATAGACATGAGTCTACTCTTGTCTGAATTTTTAATTTGTTGTCGAGACTTTACTAGAGCTGCATTTATGATGCAATGTTGCCATCACTATTTCTCGGGTCACCCGACAGATGCGAGACGAGAAGAGCAGCACAATCTGATAATAGATCAGAAATCTGATATTTCATCACCTTGGGAACTCTGCTGTTCTTTCCCCTTATGTTTGTCACACTTTTACTACATCATTACGAGAACTCTGCTGTTCTTCTACTTGTGTGCAGGTTCACGATCTCGTCAAAGGCCTCATCTTGGAACCTCTGCTGTTCCTTTGCATTGGATCTACACTACTACATCATTATAAGAACATTGCTGTTATACTACTTCTGCCCAGGCCAACAATCTCATGAAAAGCTTCATCATGAGAACTCTGCTTTTCCTATACCACCAAGACGGAGCGACAACATTTGAGGAACTTTCCCTCTTCCATATACCTCTGTGGGCAGTCTCTAGTTGTCTATTACTTAGGTTAGGTTAGGTAAGGTTCGTCAGGAAACAAGACAAATGTTTCCTGACGCGGGTCTTAGTCAGATGATGACCCGCCTTTGGAGCTTTTGGTCATCTGACCGAGGCCTTCCGCTGGCTTACCGGTCCACCCCTTTAAAAATTATGGTCATTTATAACCATTAATTTGTTGACAGCAGGCAACTCCGTTAGCTCAGCTGCTAGCTACGCACCCTCATAGGCATTGTTACTTTCTGGAGCTGGACTTCACAGTAGTCACAACCACCTGTGACCTCCCTACACTATCTCTAGTTTACTGTTCCACTCCAGTTACTCCCGTGCGCCTTACCATACCAATGGCAGACTCAGAAGAACATAATTCTGTACATATTAGGCTTGCTTTATTTTATTTATTTATATATTTATTTATTTATTTATTTATTTATTTATTTATGTAATTTTTCCATCATTTGCTTCAGGTCGAGTTCATATTTAATTGTTTTATATTTTGAAAGATTTGCTTATATTCAATAAAAATTTGTTTATCTTATTTTATAATTACTTTTTCTGTTTTCTTTTCATAAGAAGGAGGGGTTTTCTTCAGATGCTCTTTGAGGGTCAGAAGAGGCTCTTACACCTTCACACACACCATGTGACTTACCACAGGCAAGGGACTCACTAGGTGGAGGAGGCAGCTGAGTGACTCACACAGGTAGTTCTTAGGTATCCCTCGCCCCAACAATACCACGTGAGTATTGGTGAATGAATTCAGGTGTACACACGGGCATAAAGGTGGCACTCACACGCCCAGAGATTACTATAGCAGCTGTCTGTCAAATCACACTGCCTACCGTTTGGAATAAAGGTCAGTACCTAATTGATTTGAGTACCCTGGAGTGGAGCGGCAGGCTCCAGGCTGAATTCAATAAATAGACCTTCGGTGTGGTATTTAGACACAGTAGTCTCTCTACTAGTCATTTTGGCTTTCGTAAGGCTCTCCATTATTGACTTACTCCACCTAGATATCTATGTTCCTAATGCCTTTGCTAGTAACCACTCAGTTATAGCAGCCTTTTGGATCTTCAGAAGGCATATGACACTGCCTAGAGATATAACATCTTGGCTCAAGCTAATTCCATAGACCTTCGAGGCAATCTGCCATTTTTCCATAAAAATTTCTTATGTGAGAGACATTTCCATGTTCAGGTTAATAATTTGCTTTCTCCCGATTTTGTCCAAGCTGAAGATGTCCCTCAGGGATGTGTCCTCAGCACCACTTTTTTTCTACTTTTCTCGCTTCTGTTCTCCCATCTAATCTTTGGTCTTCACTTCATGTTGATGACTTAACTATAACTTGTGCAGATGTTGACTGTCGCCTAACAGCAGCCATCTCCATAATGCTGTCAACTTTGTTTCCCATTGAACCACTATGAATGGGTTTAAAATTGCTTTGTGCTAAAATGCATCAAATTACTTTCAAACAGACGTTCTGTCGCCTCTTATACTCCATTGTACTTGTAGACTCCCCTATCTCTGTACTTGATATTGGTCTGATTTCTCGGCCTTCTGTTTGATCGCCAGCTGTCCTGGAAACCCCACATCATCTCTTTAAAAGAAACTTGTCATAGCCGGCTGAGCTTCCCTCATCTTTCCTTGGGGTGCGGCGAAGATCGTCGAAATCTCCTTCGTTATCATTCAGGCTTAATTTTATGAAAACTAGACTATGGTGACATGATATATTCTGCGGCCTCTTCCGCAACCCTTTCTAAAAATTTATCCATTCCCCTCATCAGGGATGAGTTTGTTCAGGTGGTTTTTGCTCCTCTCCCTGTCGAGAGCCTGTATGTGGAGGCGAATGTTCCATCCTTGAATGGTTAACGTGATGCCGATCGCCTCCGTTATTTTGTCAGCTCTCATCACCTTCACGATCCTTCTACATACAGGATAGTAACGGAAGTTAGTAGAAGTCCATTATTTGCTGGCCACCTCAATTGATTCCATTTCTTTTCTCTTCGTCTTTACTCTTGTCTTCTCTTCAGTTGCCCCTTTATATGTTCAGCTAACATCTAACTTTTCTCTTACCCCTTGGGAGGTTCCATCAGTTCGAGTTTGTTCTTCCTCACTGCCGTGCGCGAAAGCTCATATACCTGCAGTTGCTTCTTGCTCCCTTTTTCTTAACCACTTCCATTCTCATTCTAATGCCGTTACAGTTTACACTGACAGATCTAGATCCGACTGTGTCGGGTTTGCAGTGGTGTTCTGGTGTTCCCGGACAGTGGAAATATAAACACATATGCAGTATAATGTGGTCCTTTATTGACAACGTTTCGCCCACACAGTGGTTTTTTTCAAGTCACAAACAGATCTGTTTGTGACTTGAAAAAGCCCACTGTGTGGGCGAAACGTTGTCAATAAAGGTCCACGTTATACTTCATATGTGTTTATATTTCCATTGTGTCGGTATTTTATACCACTTATTTCCTTCCCGGACAGTGTTGTGCAAGATCATTTATTACTCATCTAGCATTTTCACAGCTGAACTACATTCAGTTCTCACAGCAATTATCCATATTGCGTCCAGACCTACCTCAACGTTTGTAGTAGTGTCAGACTCCTTTAGTGCTTTGCAAAGTTACCAAAAAGTTAATTCGCCTCATCCCCTAGTTCAACTTTGGTTGCTCCGCATTTATAACAAAAAAAAAAAACAGTTTTCTGCTGGGTCCCTGGCCATGTTGATGTTCAAATCAACGAGCCCGCGGACTCTGCTGCACAATCAGCGGTACAGGACGTTCCAGCTTCATATAGAGGTATTCCATTCTCGGATTATTTTGTTGTAATATCTCACTACCTTCGCAACCGTTGGCAACAACGTTTATTCATAACAAATTCCATTCTATCAGTGTTTAGGATCCTGGTCATCTTATCATCGATGTTGTGGAAAATACTATATATATTTTCCAGAAATGCAGTAGTTATATGTAAATAGATGGCCATACTGTATTTAAAATTTATGTAATCGAAAATGGGAAGCTGCGCCTGCGCAGAAAGGGAGTCGCCATTTTGTGGTTTTGAATTGGATACAACGTTAATGTAATGGGAAGAATTTTTCGTGCTCTAGAGGTT
This sequence comes from Cherax quadricarinatus, assembly GCF_026875155.1. NCBI lineage: Eukaryota > Metazoa > Arthropoda > Malacostraca > Decapoda > Parastacidae > Cherax > Cherax quadricarinatus. Next base: position 7,523,441 of record NC_069399.1, read on the forward strand.
AAAATTGGATTGACACCTCTCAAATAGGAGGCGAAATTGTTGGATGTGCATTCCTGCATAACTTGAGATATCAGGCGACAGGACAGAACAACTCCAGGAACCTCAGATAAGCTGTCTAATTTATGTTTAATTTCTGGCCAGTAAAATTTTCATAAATGTAGGCAAAGGGGGGGTCCTGTACATGACACATTAATCTCCAGTCAAATTGGTGAGTGTTATGATTAAGATATATTCTTCTTCTGTTGTATAAATGTATATATATATATATATATATATATATATATATATATATAATATATATATATATATATATATATATATATATATATATATATATATATATATATATATGTCGTGCCGAATAGGCAGAACTTGCTATCTTGGATTAAAAAGCAATGCTCATTTTGCCATGTAGGACCAGCGAAAATTTGTGTATGCAATAATTTTGCCAAATCATTCTGAATCTAACGAAAAAAATATATTTCACTGTGTTTGTTTAGTATTAAATAATTGTAAACAAATCTAAAATGTATGTAGCTGGGTTAGGCTAAAATAAATTGTTCTTGTTATAATAAGGTTAGGTAAGTTTTCTAAGATTCTTTTGGTGCAAAATTAAAATTTTTTACATTAACATTAATGAAAAAAAATATATCTTTAAACGTATAAGAGAAAATTTTAGAAAGGACTCAATTTTAAATGAGTTCTTGCTAATTGACCAGTTTTACATATTCGGCACGACATATATATATATATATATATATGTATATATATATATATATATATATATATATATATATATATATATATATATATATATATATATGTAATCATTTATTATTTTTAATATACAGTCCACAAATTTATATACTTACCAGCATTCCTGGTGATGTATTTTTCATTTGTAATTAATAGGTCCAGAGCAACTTGTGGATATGACAGTGGTAGGTATCGAAGGGGGACATTTTTTGCGACCTAGGTGTCCCAAATTCCTACATGTCTAACTGATAAGTAATAATTATCTTTTCATTTACTGTTATGTATATAATGATACATTCAGATAAATGCAATTTTCCACATTTAATTTGCCCGTTGGTCCTTCTTGAACCGGAGGTAATTAGTGAAGTCATTAATTAGTTAATTGCTTAATAATTATATATGAGAAAAACAGAAGGAGGGGGGATGTTATGTTCAAAAATTTTACTTAATGGTAGTGAATTATAATTATTAAAATATTAATTTGGATAAGCTAAGCTCAAGGGTGGCTAAAGATTATATTAATGTGTATAAGTGCATGTGTAATTGATAAGCCAAGTATAGCTAATTATATTAATGTGTATATTAATTTTGCAAAGCCAAAGTGGCTAGGATTTATATTAATGTATTTGTATAATATTAATTTGATAAGATAATTCTGGCCAAGATTTATATCAGTGTATGTGTAATTGATAAGCCAAGTGCAACTAATATTAATGTGTATAATATTAATTTTGCTATGCCAAATTCTGGCAAGGATTTATTAATTTGTATAATATTAATTTTGATAAGCCAAGGCTGGCTAAAGGTTTGTATTAATGCACATTTAAAATTATATTATAATTTCTTGCATGGGTAATTGCTAAACTCAAGTAGCTGGGATTTATTCAAAGGTAGGTTGTGTCAGTGTTGTGAGTTGTAATCAATGTTATTAATTGGGTTGAATTTAATACATTGCATCATGGCTGAAAATGAGGAAATTAATATAGAAGACAAACATATGGAATACAGAGCAAAGAAAGCATCTCTGCAAGCTAGAAAGGGGCATGTAACAAAAGCATACAATAAATGTTTGGAATTAATGAATCAAGAAACTGTGAATACTGATGATTTAAAATTGTAGATTCTTTAGGTAATAGATATGATTCATACAAATTATATTACAACAAATATGAAGGAGATTTGTTAGTAAACTGTGTAGATGAACTGAAGTAGATCTTAATGATTAATCGTATTATGAATTAGAAGAAAAGATTCTTGTAAAAGTCAGGCTTTGAATAAATTAAAATGTGTAAACCAGGCGTTAATCAGTCTGCTCCAACAAATAATATGTCTTTGCCAAAACTCCCAGAATTATGTTTACCTGTGTTTAATCCTGGTGAAAACTAGGAGGAATTTTGGTCAATTTTTAAAGCCAGCTGTGCATGACAGGAGTGACCTAGCCTGTGTAACTAAATTTTTTTAAACCTCAAAGGCGGGTAAGAGGGGGAAGGCTCACATACTCATAAAAACCCTTTTCCCAATGAAGATGACTCTTACAAGGAAGCAGTTGACTTGTTGAAGGTCCCCTTATGGTAATATAGAACAAAGTAGGTTGGATCTAGTGAATATCATTATTAATTTAAAATCTCCAGATCATACTTACAAAGGTTTACAGCAGTTTAGAGTTAAACTGGAGAGCACTCTCAAAACTTTAAGTAATAAATATAATCTGAAGGAATCAGACTGGTTATTGAGTGCCATTGTACAGAATAAATTAAACTATAAAACACGAATGGCTCTCCAACAAATATCACAAGGGTTACTTCGGTCTGGAGGAAATAAGACTAGGTCTACAACTCATTTTAAAGATGCAAAACATAATAACTCTGAGATATCTGCCAAGTTTCACAAAGGGAAAAATTATCCCATTGTTAATAATCAAAATTCATTTCCTAAAAAGAGTTGCATAGGTACATATCAAGTAGCAGGAATCAGAAATAATGATTCTTCACAAGGTAAGAAGAATAAGTACCCTCCTAAGAGTAGCACAGTTAATAGGAAACCAGTCAAAGAAAAGAGAGATTGTCTTTTCTACAAGGGTACTCATTTTTCTAAGAATTGCAATGCATACAATTCATGGAATGATAAAGTTGAAAGATTGGAGGAACTTGACAGATGTATCAGATGTTTGGGTAATCACAATGTAAAGGATTGTTATGCCAAATTAAACTTCTGTTATCAATGTACAAAAGGAAGACACCATATAGTCATGTGTAAGGGTCTATATTTTTAATGTTGATAATAATGATAATGTTGACAATCCGACACAACAGTAGCTAATGTAAAAATTACTGCTAATCTTAATAATGATGGGTTTGCTGAAGTAGCCTTACCTGTGTTACAGGTAAAAATTGATGATAAAAGGCATAAATCAAAAAATGTAAATCATTATTGGACCAGGGATCCCAGCGTACTTTCATAAAACGTAAATGTCTTGATGGTATGAAAGTACAGATGGGAGATCCCACAACTTTAAAATTATCTGGTTTCTCTTGGATAAAAGGTCTCAATTGTATGACACTGTTTATGTAACTGTCGGTTGGGCAATGAGAAAAAACGTGTTAATGCAGTAATTGTATATAGCCCTTCCAGAGAAAATATCTAAAATAGGACTTAGTAAAGCTCAGAAAGACTCTCACATAATGTAATTTAGCACCTTCTGGTGTAAGTGATGATTCTGTAGGCCCAAAAATATTTTGATAGGTAGTGACTTTTAAAGCCTCCTTTGTAAAGGGTAGGTAAAGAAATGTGGTGTCACCCTTTTGAAGACTGCGGGAGGCCATGTAATGTATGGTAGGATTCCTTGTAATAATAATTCAAGACTAGAGGAAACCACAATACCATAACTGTGTGTCTTACTCATGAAGTTGTACCCCAGTATAATTCTTCCATAGAGGATGGTGTGAGCCAGTGCATAAATTGTGGGAATTAGAGAGCTTTGGGAAAATAAATGTAAATAAGAAATCCAGACGATTTTTTTAAACTCAGGAGCAATACCTGAAAAGATGTAAAATTTGAATCTGGACAATACTGGGTACGACTTCCGTGGAGACTGAACCATCCAAAATTTGCCCACTAATTACAGAATGGCATATGGACAATTAAAGGCTCAGCTCCGCGAACTGAGTAAGACACCAAAATTGTTAACTGCCTATAATGACATAATTGCTGAGCAGTTAATTAATAAATTTATAGAAGAGGTACCTCCTGAGAAAGCCAAATTTTATGGTCACTATTTGCCACATCACGGAGTGAAGAAGGATTCTAAGACCACTCCTTTGAGGATTGTGTTTAATTGTAGTGCCAGGATTAACAAAAATGTACCTAGTTTAAATGGCTGATGACAGGTCCGTCGTTGACGGAAAAATTAGGAGACATCTTATTAAATTTCAGGGTGAAGAATTATGCCTTTACGGCTGACATAAGTAAAGCTTTCCTAAGAGTGGGTTTACAAGAGGCTGACCGGGATTCTACCTGCTTCTTATGGCCTGAGAATCCTAGTGACCCACTTAGCCCTATGAAAACCTTTCGCTTTAGGAGCATATTATTTGGTGCTACATCCAGTCCGTTCCTACTTCAAGCGAATATAAATGCACTCTTTAAATGTACGGAAAGTCCATTGAGTAAAGTAATGAGCAAACAATTTTATGTGGACAATTTCCTGGGTGTGACGTCAACTGAAGAGGAACTGTTAATGACTTACGAAGAGGCTAAATAAAATAATGCAAAGTGCAAATATCCCTCTGAGGAATGGAAAGGTAATCTCGTCAAATTAAAGGAAAAAATAAGTAAAGATTTCCCTGGAGATGAAGTGCCAAAATGTAGTAATGTATTGGGATTAAATTGGGATACTGAGAGAGATTTGTTAATGTTAAAATCTAATAATTACAGTATGCCCAAAAATTGACAAAAAGAGTTTTGCTTGCTGAAGTTTCCAAAATGTTTTGATCCACTGGGTTTTAGTGTAAACCCCTTACTATAAGAGGGAAATTTATTAATACAGGAAGCATGGAAACTTAAATGTGCTTGGGATGAAAATCTACCTGAGGAATTTATTAACAGGTGGGATGAATTAATTGCTGATTATGAGAAAATTCCAATGTTGGAGTTCCCATGCCAGGTGGCCAATCCAAATGGGAAAAATGTACTCCACATTTTTTGTGATGCTTCAAAATTGGCATATGGAGCAGTTCTTACCTTCAATATAATAGTGTTATTTCTCTTGTTATGCCCTAAAGCTAAAGTGTCCCCAAATTTAAAATCATGTACCTTACCTCAGTTGGAATTAACAGCCATTATGTAGGTGTCAAATTACCTAATTATATAAGAAATAATTTGCAGGAGATAAATAATTAGCGACACTGTAATTTGGGTCTAATAATGAGGTATCCTTACAATGGTTTTCGTAATGGAAACAGTAAAATTGTGTTCGTAAAAAAAACAGAGTCGCTGAAATTAATCAGATGCAAGAGAAGTATAATAGTTGGGTCAGCATATGTTAACATTTAATCATAAACCTGGTGAGGAGAATCCAGCTGATTTCTTGTCTCGAGGTTTACCTTATGCAAAATTTGTAAATGCTGAATCATGGTTTAAAGGACAAAGTTGGTTGGTAAATAAAGCTAATTGGCCTGTACAAAAGGCGTATATTGCTCCTGTTGAAATTACTCTGACCACCGCTCCAATAGTTTGTCCATCCTTAGCCATTGATATAAATAGCTATTCTTCTTTACCCAAACTAATCAATGTAACTAAGTTGGTGTTTAAATTTCTAAACAAGATGAATATCTTATATAAGTTTTTACATCCTCTTGAATATTGGATAAAGAGGGTACTGGAAGAAATCTATGGAAATTAGATTAAATTGATGATGGAAAGTAAAATTGTGAAAGGTTACATAATAGAGAAATTGGGACTGTATTTAGAGAACAATGTAATTAGGTGCAGAGGTAGGTTACAAAATGCTGAATTGGGTGATTATGCTAAACACCCTATCTTGCTGCCCAAAACTCATCATCTAACAAATTTAATTGTGATAAATGCCCATAAAAATGTAATGTATGGTGGGGTACAAGATACCTTAAATTGTATTAGGGAAACTTTCTGTATTCCACAAGGATGGCAAAGTGTAAAAAGGGTGATTAAATCTTGTGTAATATGTCGCCGTGTGGATGCCAGATCCTATATGTACCTAGGTCCTCCACCATTGTCAAATGAGCAATTTGAGTCGTTTAGCAACGAACTCCGCCCGGCCGCAGTGTGGAAAATACTGTATATATTTTCCAGAAATACAGTAGTTATATGTAAATAGATGGCCATACTGTATTTAAAATTTATGTAATCGAAAACGGGAAGCTGCGCCTGCGCAGAAAGGGAGTCGCCATTTTGTGGTTTTGAATTGGATACAACGTTAATGTAATGGGAAGAATTTTTCGTGCTCTAGAGGTTAAAATTGGATTGACACCTCTCAAATAGGAGGCGAAATTGTTGAATGTGCATTCCTGCATAACTTGAGATATCAGGCCGACAGGACAAGACAACTCCAGGAACCTCAGATAAGCTGTCTAATTTATGTTTAATTTCTGGCCAGTAAAATTTTCATAAATGTAGGCAAAGGGGGGGTTCCTGTACATGACACATTAATCTCCATTTCAAATTGGTGAGTGTTATGATTAAGATATATTCTTCTTCTTTGTATAAATGTAAAATATATATATATAATATATTATATATATATATATAATATATATATATATATATATATATATATATATATAATATATATATATATATATATATAATCATTTATTTTTTTTAATATACAGTCCACAAATTTATATACTTACCAGCATTCCTGGTGATGTATTTTTCATTTGTAATTAATAGGTCCAGAGCAACTTGTGGATATGACAGTGGTAGGTATCGAAGAGGGATATTTTTTGCGACCTAGGTGTCCCAAATTCCTACATGTCTATCTGATAAATAATAATTATCTTTTCATTTACTGTTATGTATATAATGATACATTCAGATAAATGCAATTTTCCACAGATGTCATGGATGGGAGACTGTGCTTTCCTATCTTCACATCGGGCACACGTCTCACTCATGGGTATCCCATGGAGAGGCGCCCAGTTTCACTTTGTGCGAATTGTCAGCTTCCAATTTTAGTTTGCCATATTCTATTGGGCTGTCCTGTCTATCAGCAAGCACGCAGAATTTACTGAGGTCGTCATCACTGCTCTTACTTACTTTATCTTCCCTTCTCGCTGACAGCTTCACCACTGACACAGACTCCCTTTTTCACTTTTTGACAGCAAATTATTTATTACACAACCTTTGATTATACTTCCTTTGCCATTCCTCACCACCCTTACAAACTCTACCTCCGTTATTCTCTCCAGCCTTGCTATATGACCCTGGTGATTTAAGCGCTTAGTCTTGTTGATAATAATAGTTTCATTGTCCAGTTTGACTTTTTCAAGTTTCATTACACCCTCTCTCGTTAAATTCTCATTTAATTTAGCCTCTGGTTCAGAATAAAAACTAGTCACAGTGCAAGGACCGTGCGCCTTTTTCCTTTGTGTACATTTTTAAACCTTTTTGTCCCGTATCTAAAGCTTAAATATTCTTTTGAAATGATTTCACTACAATAGAATAATGACTCGTTTTCTAACTAAAGCCAGAAAAATTGCAAACAGTTTAAAAACCCCCGTATGAGAAATACCTCACTGATAAACCCCTTTTGTGTAGCTAGACCTGTAAATAAATGCTGAAAACTATTTATCATATGCTCAGTCCCCCCTCACTGTTTACTTATCCCTATGTTGTGAAAAAATAAAGTCGGAGCTCACTCAGTGAACACAGGTCTATTTACCTAATAAACTCTGTTGAATGAATAAGCACGTAGCATTGTCGATAAACATTGTGTGTACTCATCTAATTGTGGTTGTGTATGTATGTACTCACCTAGTTGTAGTCACCTAGTTGAGGTTTGCAGGGGTCGAGTCCAAGCTCCTGGCCCAGCCTCTTAACTGGTCGCTACTAGGTCACTCTCCCCGAACCGTGAGTTTTTTTCATACCTCTGCTTAAAGCTATGTATGGATCCCGCCTCCACTACATCGCTTCCCAAAAATATTCCACTTCCTGACTACTCTGTGGCTGAAGAAATAAATTCCTAACATGTGTGTGTGTGTGTGTGTGTGTGTGTGTGTGTGTGTGTGTGTGTGTATGTGTAGTCACCTAATTGTGGTTGCAAGGGGCGAGTCTCAGCTCCTGGCCCCGCCTCTTAGCTGGGGCGCTACTTGGTCCACTCTTTCCTTGCTTCATGAGCTATGTAGTACCTCTTTTTAAACCTACATAGGATCCTGCCTCCACTACATCACTCTCCAGACTATTCTGCTTCCTGACAACTCAATGATTAAGAAATACTTCCTAACATCCCCGTGACATCTGAGTTTTTTAACTTCCAATTGTGACCACTTGCTGCTGTGTCCCATCTCTGGAACATCCTGTATCTGTTCACTTTGTCCGTTCCTCTCAGTATTTTATGTTGTTACCATGTCCCCCCCCCCCTCTCTCTCTCTCTCTCTCTCCTGTCCTCCATTCCTGAACAATTCCTTACTGAGGTGCCGAACGTTATTCTTAGGTTTGTTTAATCGCCCAAATGCTGCAACAGTTATTTGGTTAATGTGCGCTGCAGATGTGCTTGTTATTATACTCACCCCCCCTCCCTCCCAGATCCTCATCCTTGAGTGAGGTTTGCAGTCCTTTTTACCCATAAACTGTACTCTGCTCGCAATCTTCTTTGTCCTTCTCCCAATCTCCGTGACTTTGCACTTGGTAGGGCTAAACTCTAGAAGCCAGTTGCTGGAGCAGGCTTGCAGGGCCCGTCCAGATCTTCTCCGTGACTTTGCATATGAAACATGTCAGTGACACCAGTCGGTAATTTAACGCTGCATGCCTGTCCCCTTTCTTAAAAACTGGGACTTTCATTTTCTGTCTTCCACAGGTAGTTGCTCGGTTTCGATAGATGTATTGAAGATTGGTGTTGAGGTACACAGAGCACTTCTGCTCCCTCTCTTAGGACCCATGGAGAGGGATTGTCTGGCCCCATTGCCTTTCAGTTATCTAGTTCACATAACAGCTCTTCCCCCTCCTCAATTATATGTGTCGTGTCCACCACAACACACAACCGAAAGCCAGAGCAGTGTATACCACCACTCTGGCTGTCTGGAGTTCTTTCTGTCTCCACGTAAAAAACTTTTTTAAATTTTCTTGTTGAGCTCCTCACACACTTCTCGATCGTTTCTTGTGATCTCCCCTCCCTCCCTACACAGCCTGATTACCTGGGCCTTAACGGTTTGTTTTCCTCCTGATGTGACTGCGCAACAGCTTCAAGTCTGACTTGGCTATGTCATTTTCATATTGCGATAAATGGATTTGAATACCGACAAGTTGAAGATTGAGACACTTATGCAACATATTGGGAATCTTTATTAAGAAACCGTTTCGCCACACAGTGGGTTGGAGGAGTTTGAAGTAATCAGGGCCCTCACCTGTGTGGGGGTACGTTTCCTTAATAAAGATTCCCATATGTTTGCATAAGTGTCTCAATCTTCAAACTTGTCGGTATTCAAAACCAGTTATTTAGGCACTGCAACATCATGGGATCTTGATACAAAGAATTCTTCAGTACTTCTCCAACCTTTAGACCATGACCTACTTACACTTGTGGATGATTCCACGTGATCCCTCCTCTTTTTGCTTGGACTCGCCTGACTACAGTATATAAGCCACTTCTCCGGCCAAAATGCTGTACTTTCTACAAGATTGATGAACTGAAAAAACATCGACTTCCAGGCTGAGGGATTGATTACCTCAAATTCTTAATCTGCTTCCCCATTTCTGCTTTGTATTGGAGTGAAGAAGCCCCTGTGTGGTTGCAAAAGTTTCATTAATGCACTTAGTTTTGGGTGAACTAAGGGTAAACCAAGGGCTCGTCTTGGACTTCTCAGTATTTGTTACCTTAGGTGCGAACATCTCCTCCCCTTCCTTACATATTTTTGTCACATATTTTCCCTCATATCATTTACTGATTTTCCTGCCAATTCTCTTTCCACTGAACTTAGTGCAGAAAGTTCCCCATGCCGTCACCTCTTTGGTACTTTTCGCTTCCTTTGTCCTGCCCTACCTGCTTCCTCTCCAGATGTAACTCTGTATTTGAGGCTCAGGTCCACATGATCACTAGATCCCTTCGTATGTTATGTCCTCAATGTCCCGAACTGCTTCAAAATTACAAGATCCTGTCTTGTTGGATTGCCATCTCCTCTCTGTTAGTGTCCCTAATGTGTTATGCACGAGATTTTTTCCAGTATCACCTCTAACATCTTAGCTCTCCACGTTCCTGGGCCTCCATGTCACTCCAGGTTTTTCCCAGTCACTTTCTTTGTGATTGAAATCACCCAGAACCAGTAGCTTTGCCCTACCCAAGTGGGCCCTTCTTTCCCACATAAGTCAGTGTGCCGACCATGCCCTTCTACTCTCGTCATATTCTTTTCTTGGGCTCCTGCTGTTCAGGGGTTTGCTGTACATCACTGCAATCGTCAACAAGGGACCTCTAACTTGAGTTGTTCTGTTATGTAGTCCCTTTCTTCTGTCTCCCCTTTCCAGCTCCTCAAAATTCCATTGCTTTTTATGAGTAGTGCAACTGCTAAACCCCTCTATTCCTTCTGTCTCTCCTCAGGATCTGATAACCAGTTGGAAAGAATCGCATCTGCTATCAATCCTGTAAGTTTGGTTTCCATGAGAGCTATGATGTCTTGTGTGAACCTCTGTGATTCTTTCTACCACTCCTTTACTAATTTGTTATTTTGTCAGCATTGGGGTACCAAACCTTCAGTTTCCTCTCCAGCACTGTTTTGTGGGGGCTGGGGGGAAAAGGGAGACCTGGCTGGGTGCTGGGGGTTCTGCAGAATTAGGGGGGGTGTGGGCTGTGATTGTGGTGGATTATGGTGTATTTTGTGGTAATGTTTGGTTGTGGGGTTCTGTGGGAGACTGCACTTATTGTTCCTCCCAACTCTGGTTATCCCCTACTAACTCTAGCCTTGTCTCTCTTGCCCCTTTTGTGTCCTCTCTCTCAGCTTGTCATTCATTTCTCGTTCTGTCGCGATCTAGGAACACTGTTCATGATTCTTTTAACCTTTGTTTGCCCTGCAGGATCCTGTTCTGCACTATTTCTGTCTTGAAAATCATCTTCTGGTCGATTTCTCCCCCTCGTGTACCCCCCTATTACCCGAAAATTTATCAGCTCAGTCATGTCCTTCTTTCCTGTTTATTTGATGATATATTCAATCTCATTTTTTCTCTCTGCCGTCTTTCATCATATGTTCCCCCATTCACTCTCCTGAAGCCCACGTATAAAGACTGACAACTTGTCCTCATTCTATTACATTTTTCTCTGCAACTCTGGATCCTGTTTATACATAGCCATTGTCTCCCTTACTATCTCCTGTATCTCCCTGAAGCCCATGTGGACCACTGCAGGTGGCGTCTCACTTTATCCACCTGCACCCTCACCAACCAACTGCTGTCCCTGTGCTGCAGCACATTTCCTGGTCTGATATGGTTCTTTAGTCCCCGCTCTTGCTGTTGGTGTACCTGCTTCAGATTCTAAGTCCTTTTCGGTCATTGGTCCTGTATGTTGCTTCATCATTTCTACTTCAGCTTCTAGGGTCTGCATCCTGGCTTCTGCAGCACCAACACTCTCCTTCCACTTCTGTGCTTCCATCATCTCCATTCTCGCCATAAGCTCACCAAGCTTTGTTTTTCACTCTTGTTCCATCCTGTGACATAGCTTCTCCATTCATTCTTTCTCTCCAGGCCCGTTTTCTTCCGTACTCCTGGTCTACGACTTCCCATACGGAATCTCATGTTGGTGTTGTAAGAATTTAGCTTTCATAGTGTGTGTGTGTGTGTGTGTGTGTGTGTTGTGTATGTGTTTTGTTGTTTAAGTGATACATGTGCATGTTGTATGTGTGTGGGTGTGTGCGTGTGTGTTGTATGTGCTTGTTTTTGCTGTAAAGTGTGTGGGTGGGTGTTGAGTGTGTTTGTTGTTTGTTTCTGTGTTTATGTGTGTTAGTGTGGGTATGTGATTCTTTTTGATTGTCAGTGTGTATGTGTGTGTGTGTGTGTTTTGTGTATATGTGCTGTATTATGTGTTGTACGTGTGTGGATGTGTGGTTTAGTGTGTTTGTTGTTTGGGGTATTGTTGCTTTGTATGTTTATGTTTTGTATGTGTGTGTGTGTGTGGTATGGGTCTGTTTTGTGTGGATAGTGAGTCTTTTTTGAGTGTGTGTGTATGGGTGTGTGAGGGTATACATGTGGGTGTGTGTATATGTATGTGTGTGAGGGTGTATGTATGTGTAAGAGGTATGTGTGTGAATGTGTGAGGTAGGTGTGGGTATGTGTGTGTGTGTGTGTTGTGTGTGTGTGCGGGGTGTGTGTGTGTGTGTGTGTGTGTGTGTGGTGTGTGTGTGTGTGTGTGTGTGTGCGTTGGTGTGTGTGTGTGTGTGTGTGTGTAGTGTGTGTACACTCACATAAGGGAGGAAAGAGCAGTGGTGGGGGAGAAGAGAAGACACGGATAGGGGATAGAGGTATATGGGAGATAGAGATTAAGGAGGGGAGGGAGAGAGAAGGGTCAGGAAGGTCAGGGTCAGGAACAGGATTAACGGTTATGTTTGTGCTTGCGATGTTAGATATATATGTCGTGCTGAACAGGTAAAACTTGTGATTTTGGCTTCTTGCCGAATAAGGCAAGCGAAAATTTGTGTATATAGTTATTTCGCAAAAATCATTCAGAAGCTAACAAAAAAAATATATTTCATTGCTTTTGTTTTATTATTAAATTATTGTAAACTTATCTAAAATTTATTTAGTTGGATTAGGCTAAATTAAATTGTGCTTGTGAAAATAAGGTTAGGGAAGATTTCTAAGGTTCTTCTGGTGCAAAATTATTAATTTGTACTTTAACATCATTGAAAAAAATTTAGTTAATTTGAAATGAGTTCTTGCTAATTGACCAATTTTACCTATTCGGCACGACATATATGCAGACAGATGTATATATCAACACACACACACACACACACCACACACACACACACACACACACACACACACACACACACACACACATACACACACACACAGAGGGGAGGGTGGATTGCATATTCTTGGACTGCAAGAAGGCGTTTGACACAGTTCCACACAAGAGATTGGTGCAAAAACTGGAGGACCAAGCAGGGATAACAGGGAAGGCACTACAATGGATCAGGGAATACTTGTCAGGAAGACAGCAGCGAGTCATGGTACGTGGCGAGGTATCAGAGTGGGCACCTGTGACCAGCTGGGTCCCACAGGGGTCAGTCCTAGGACCAGTGCTGTTTCTGGTATTTGTGAACGATATGACGGAAGGAATAGACTCTGAGGTGTCCCTGTTTGCAGATGACGTGAAGTTGATGTGAAGAATTCACTCGATCGAAGACCAGGCAGAACTACAAAGGGATCTGGACAGGCTGCAGACCTGGTCCAGCAATTGGCTCCTGGAGTTCAATGCCACCAAGTGCAAAGTCATGAAGATTGGGGAAGGGCAAAGAAGACCGCAGACGGAGTACAGTCTAGGGGGCCAGAGACTACAAACCTCACTCAAGGAAAAAGATCTTCGGGTGAGTATAACACCAGGTACATCTCCTGAAGCGCACATCAACCAAATAACTGCTGCAGCATATGGGCGCCAAGCAAACCTCAGAACAGCATTCCGACATCTTAATAAGGAGTCATTCAGGACCCTGTACACCGTGTACATTAGGCCCATATTGGAGTATGCGGCACCAGTTTGGAACCCACACCTAGCCAAGCACGTAAAGAAACTAGAGAAAGTGCAAAGGTTTGCAACAAGACTAGTCCCAGAGCTAAGAGGTATGTCCTACGAGGAGAGGTTAAGGGAAATCAACCTGACGACACTGGAGGACAGGAGAGATAGGGGGGACATGATAACGACATACAAAATACTGAGAAGAATTGACAAGGTGGACAAAGACAGGATGTTCCAGAGATTGGACACAGTAACAAGGGGACACAGTTGGAAGTTGAAGACGCAGATGAATCACAGGGATGTTAGGAAGTATTTCTTCAGCCACAGAGTAGTCAGGAAGTGGAATAGTTTGGGAAGCGATGTAGTGGAGGCAGGATCCATACATAGCTTTAAGCAGAGGTACGATAAAGCTCACGGCTCAGGGAGAGTGACCTAGTAGCGATCCGTGAAGACGCGGGGCCAGGAGCTCGGACTCGACTCCCGCAACCTCAACTAGGTGAGTACAACTAGGTGAGAAAACACACACACACACACACACACACACACACACACGTTGTTGTTGTTGTCGTTTGTCCGTCGATTCGACGAGGACCATCTAGTCATCCTGGGGTCGAAGTTGGTGGGTACGCAGATGACTTGTCAGGCCAATCCGCGCACTAAACGTTCTCTGGCAGTGTGGACAGGGAAGGGTGGCGGCATCGAGGGGTCTGATGGCTCTGGTCTTCCTCACCTGCCTGTGCTGCTCAGCTAGTGAGATTCTGCTTGCCTCGCAGGATGTTGTCCCTTTCTGGACAACTGCTCGCTAGTCATTACTGTCCTGAGCTATCAGCTCCCACATGGTGTGGTTGATGTTGAAAGCTTTCAGAGCAGTCTTAAGGGCAACATTGTAAGATGGTGCTAGGGTCAGGTCCCAGGAGGGTTGTGTCAGGTCACAAGAAGTTGCGGCCAGTCAGTACACCGCACAAGACTCTCTCACACACACACACACACACTCACACACACACACATGCACACACGCACACAGGCAGTGTTACTACCGGTAGCTATTAGCAGTAAGAATACTTAGGAAGCTAGGAAGTCCTCTCTCAATGTGAACAAGGAAAATGATAATAATCAGCAACAATTAATACATAAATCCAGAAAGGGCAATAAGTGGAGAGAGTAGATAATTGGAAAACAAATGAGACAAAATTTTGGGCCACACGACGGATCTTTCAACCACACAACCTACCCCCCCTAACCCCCCCTCCCTCACACACAAACCAACACACAAGGTAGATACTCACACTTCACACAACCCCACACACACACACACACACAAACCACACACACACACACAAACACACACACACACTACACCAACACATCATACATACATAAACCCAAAAACACACACCCCACACAAACACAAACACACACACACAAAACACAAAACACCCCCAAAACACACACACAACACACACCACACACCACACACACACACACCACACATACACACCCCCCCCACACACAAAACACAAACCCACACACACCCACACACACACCACCAACACAAACCCCCACACACACACCACCACACAACCCCACACAACACCACCAAAACCCCACACACACCACAAAAAAACCACACACACACACACCACACACACACACACCACACACATACACACCACACACACACACCACAACAACACACACACACACCCAACACCCCCCCACCCCTTGACACAAACACTTACACAAGCACGTACCCCCCCCTCCCCTAACCACCTCACCTTTGCCACCACCCCCCCCCAAACCCCCCACCCCTCCCCCCCAAACCTCTAACCCCCCCAACACCTCCCTCCCCCAATAACCACCCCCCCCCCCCATAACCATCCAACCCCTCTCTCCCCCAAACCACTAACCCCCCCCCAACACCTACCCCCCAATAACCACCCCCCCTCCCCCACAACCTCCATCCCCTCCCAACCATCATTCCCCCCCCCTAACCAGGAGAATAAGGGGGTCCATGGACGAAACTGGGGGGGAGGAATGGGAGGTAGACTCAAAAAAGGGGAAAGACTGGGGAAGGAGCTAATACTGGAAAGGGAAGATGGAAGAGAGGTTAGCAGCAGAATGCAGAAGGTGGGGAACAACAGGCCCCCCACGCAGAAAACAAATGAAGATTAGAAGAGGAGCTGAGACATCTGAAACAGCACAGAGAAAAAAAAAAAAAACAGAATACATCGGCAAGGTACACAAACACAGACAACAGTCTGAAAGGAAACATGGAAACTAAACTGTATGCGAGGTCCTGTCAAACCCACATGGGCAAAACAAAGACATGGAGCACACTAGGGCAGAATGAGAGGTTGGAAGACATTGAAGGAAAATAGGACATGTTCAAGGGCCTTACCAGATACCTGTGGGGGGCCCGGACAGGTTTAGCAGGAAGGATAAACCAAGAAGCATAGGGGGGTAACTAGGGAAGGGACTGAAGGAAGGAACACTCCACGGGAAGGAAACCCAAAACACATCAGAGGGTGCAATGGGAGTCACAGTGGGAGGTGGAAAGGGAGAGATCCGTATTTGTCTATGGGCTAGACGAAGCTAAGGGGGAAACTTATGAAAGAAAGGAAAGGAGGGGAAAAAAGCGAATGAAGATATCATGAAGGTGATAGGCAGGGGACATGACCCAGGTGGCAAATTTTCGGAGAATTGGGTGGTTCACAAAGAAAAGGAATCGGCCCCTCAAAGTAATTTTCAAGGCAGAATCAACCCGAACCATGATCCTGCAGGAGAAACACGGCTGAGAGGCAACAGGAGTTCCGGAGTGTGTACCTCGATCGAGACAGAACACAGGACGAAAGGAAGACAATGAAAGAGAGAGTACAAAAACGAAAGGAGAAATGGGAGGAAATGAAAAAGGAGAGCAGAATAACCCAGGATCAAAAGGAAGGACAAGCGCACCCCCCAGAAACACTGCAGAAGGACTCCAGCCACGACACCCCCAAGGCAAACTGAACAAACCAAACCAACCATCACACAAACCCATCCCTCTGTTTCCACCCCCGCACCACAGTTACAGTATTAGAACAGAAGTTGAAGGTTTGGTACACAAATGCAAATGGATTAACATGGGGAATGGCAAGAAAGAATCAATGAAAAGTCCCAACATCTAGCATTACAAAACAAACTCAGAGACAAAACAAGAAATTTTTCCCACCAGGATACCAATCATGAGGAAAAGATAAAGGGGGGGGGGAGGGGGGTTCTCTGCTCTAAAAAACAGATGGAAATTCGAGAAAATGGAAAAATGATGAGACGGGAGAAAAAACAAAAGGGGGTACACTTCAGTCGGGGAACACAAAGTGGGCATGCAGGATTATAATCCCCCACAAAAACTGCAGGGCCAAGAGAGGAATAGAAGAGAGCAAAAAGCAATGGGGGGCCCCACTTCTGAGGGGGCAAGAAAGCTCACCCAGCAGACAAAGTTCGGGGTTTTGGGGGATTTCAACCCCGGGAGATTGACGGGAAAACCTGGAGCCACATGGGGGTCCCGAAACATGGGGGAGCCAGGATGTTTGGATGGTGCTGGGAAAAACCCCATGCACCAACATTTAAGGACACTACCCGAGTGAGAGGGAGGATGAACCAGCAAGATTGGACCTTTTGTTTTCCCCCCGGGCAGCTCGTTTTTGAACATCAAGTATGAAGTCCCTAGGAGTTTGCGACCACGTGGTTCTGTCTTTGAAACATAGTAGAGCTGCAAGTGGGAGAATAACAGGAGTTGAAAGGGGAAAAAACCCGACATAAAAGAGGGGCTACAAGGGTTGAAGAAATTCCTGCGGGGGGTCCAGTGGGACAGAGAATGGCAGAAAGCAATAAATGAAATGATGGGAATATGTAACAACAAAATCAAGGAGGCGTGGGAAAGGGTTTTTTCCCAAAGGGCAACGTAACAACGGGAAGACCAGAACGAGCCCCTGGTTTTTCCCGACGGTGTAAGGGGCAAAAACAAAGGGGAATAGAGAATGGAAAAATAAAGAAGGCAGAGAACACACGAAATAGCTCAGGAAGCAGAGAGAGAGAGGATCCAGTAGCGATCAGTAAAAGGGGGGGGCCAGGCTGAGCTCGAAACCCGCAAACCCAATTGGGGAAAAAAGGGTTAAAAAACACACACACACACCCCAACCATCAAAAAAAAAAAATATATATATATATATAAAAAAAATAATATATAATATATATATATATAATTAAATAAAATATTATTAAATTTAAAATATATATATATATATATTTATAAAATATTAAAAAATAATATTTTAAAAATTATTTTAATAAAAAATTTTTTTTTTAAAAAAATTTTTAAATTTTAGGGGAAAAAAAATTTTTTTTTGGGATAACTGGTTTCGAGTTATAAAGGGTTTTTAAAAGCTTTAAAAAGTATTTTTAAAAGTTGCTTTGGTAATTGGGGTTTTGAAATAATTTTGGGGGGTTTTTTCGAAAATTTTGTTTAGTAAAAGGGAATGTATACCCCGAGGGGAAGGGTTTTTTTTTTTTTTTTGAATGGGGATTTAGGGTGGTTTGGGGGGAAATACTTGGGGTAAGGGGGGGAAAAAGGGGGGAAATTTTTGGAGGGAGGGGGGGAGGATTATTTTTGAGGCCTTTTTTGGGGGTTTAAATTTTTTAACCCTTTGGTTTGAAAATGGGGGAAATAGTTTAAAAACCTTTTCATTTTTGCATTTTTAAGGAAATTTTTGGAGATTTGGGGTTGGAGGGGAAAATAATTAAAGTTATTTGTGGGGGGGGGGGGGGGGAAAGGAGAAATTTTAAAAGAAAAAAACCTTTTTGAAGGTCGGAATGAAAGGGAATTTAAAAAATAAAAGGGTTTTTAAGCCCGAAATGGAAAAAAAAAAAAGGGGGAATATTGGGAGAGACCCCAAACTTTAAAAGAAAAAGATTTTAAGAAATCAAAATTGGGGTAATAGTCCTTTGGAAAAGTTTAGGAAGAAAGAAAATTAAAATTTTACCGTACGTAACCCCGAAACCAAAAGGGGGGGGGAAAAGGGGAAAAGGGTTTAAAGAAAAAAGACCCAATTTAAAACCCCCCCCCCCCAAAAAAAAAAAAAAAAAAAAAAGGAAAAAAAAACCCCCCCCCCCAAAAAATTTTTTTTATTTTTTAAAAAAAAGGGGGTTTTTTTTAAAAAAGGGGGGCCCCCCCCCCCCCCCCCCCCCCCCCCCCCCCCCCCCAAAAAACCCCCCCTTTTAATAAATATATTTAAATAACCAACGGAAAACCCATAAAATTTTTAAAAGGGTCGCCGCTTTTTGAAGCCGCGGGAAAAAATTTGAAAAAGAACCCCAGATGGGGAAGTAGGGCCCAAAAAAATTGGGGATCCCAGGGAAATTTGGGAAAATAGGGTGAAAAAATTTAGAATTGAAAAAGTTTAAAGGGACTATCATAAAAAACCTCGGGTGTCTTTAAAGAGAACTAAATAGGAAAAGAAATTTAGTTTACGTAATTCCCTTTCAAAAAACCCCCCCAAAAGATGTTGGAGAAAAAAAACATTCTTTATTGTTTAGCCGGATTTCACGAGTTGAAATTTGGGGGGTTTGGTTTTTTTAAAAACCCTTTTTAAATTTTGGAAAAGGGGTTTCAAAATCTTTCATCTCGTCCACTGTCAACCACAGAAACCGAAGCCCTCAGCTTAGGCCTTAAATTCGCAACAGGAATTACTAAACCGAAACAAGACCTCAATTTCATCGCCAAAAACTACAGACACAATGACCCCGACTTCCAAAAAGGTTTTCTTCAAGGCATCATCTCAGCAGCCATCTCTACACGCAGCTCCCCAGTCATACCTCGACGTTACATCATTGCACTTAAAGGTTTAGCAGAAGACACGACCATCAGGGTCACCACCGCTGATAAAGGAGGTGGTGTTGCTATCATGAACACTGACGATTACAGGAACAAAATGCTCAATCTACTTAATAACCCAGATACCTATAAACCTCTCACAACTAACCAACTGGACAACCTTACTAAAACTTTTCTTAAAGGACTCGCCGCATTCTGAAGGACTCAGAACAAGGGAAGAAACTTCTGCACACCATACCCAGCAACCCCAGACCTGCCAGAATGTACGGCCTGCCAAAACTCACAAGCCTGGTATCCCATTGAGGCCCATATCTTAAGGGAATAGGCAGTGCTTCCCACCAACTCTCAGGAACTCTCGCAAAACAGCTCTCTAAACTCTTGGGCACTATCAGTCCAGCACATCTCAAACACTCGGGTGATCTTCTCAATCGCATTCGCAACATCAACATCAGGAACAAGAAACTTTCCAGCCTTTACGTAACTTCCCTATTCACCAAGTACCTACTACACAAGTCATCGATGTCGTGCGCAGAAAAATTGACGATTCACTTGATCTGCCTATTCCAGCCAGCGATTTCATCGACCTTGTTGAACTATGTGTCGGCTTTACGTGTTTCTCTTTCCAAAATCACCTCTTTCAGCAGACTTTTGGAATACCCATGGGCTCGCCACTCAGTGCCATCCTGGCGAACTTATACATGGAACATCTGGAAGCCGAGCGTTTCTCCACCATTATTCCTTCGACTGTCACCTGGCTCCGTTATTTTGACGACATTTCCTCAAAAACTCCGGGACGCTTCAACGTTCAAGCTCTCCAAGACAAGCTCAACCGGGTCGACCCTTCAACCCAGTTCAAAATTTGAAAAGAAGTCGACAACACTTTTCCTTTCCTTGTGTTCTTCTCTGCAAAGCTGACCATGAACTTCTTTTTAAAGTCTATCGAAAACCCACCAACCAAAAGATCTTCTCCATTTTAAACTCTCACCACGAGGCTTCTTTCTGCGCGCACTCAGAATCTGCAGCAATGAGTTCCCTTGGGAAGAATGCATATAATTGAAAAGTATTTTTAAACCACTATCCTCGTCACTTCATCGGGAGACTGCAGACGGCGGGCATTAAACATCTTCAACACAACCAGAGAAGACACTGCGAGAAGAGATACATAGTCCCCCCAACCAACTCCTTCCCAAAACATGTTTCCAACATCTTTTCCAATACCTCATTCCAGGTACCTACCTCCACAACGACGACCATCAAGTAACAAAAAAAGGCACAATACCGTGACTGGAACGATACACAAATAACCCGCACATAGAAAAGAGGAGCTTACGACGACGTTTCGGCCCGACTTGGCCATTTACAAAGTCCACAATGGTCCAAGTCGGACCGAAACGTAGTCGTAAGCTCCTCTCTTCTATGTGCGGGTTATTTGTGTAACGACCATCAAGGACATCACCAGTAACAGACAGAACAAGCTTCCATCCTCTGCAGGGGTATACATAATCCCTTGTAATGACTGCAGCAAATTATACGTGGGCGAAACATCAAGAGACATCCAAACACGTATTTCAGAACACCAATACCAAAGGACTGACGATACAAGGAATACCTGTGTACAGCACCGCAATTCACACAGCAATTTAATTAATTACAGAAGCTCAAGACTTATCGCAAGAGAAGACAACACTCAATACCGAAGAATCCTGGAATCATCGCTTATCTCTATAACCAACAATTTCAACCAAAACAATGGCTTCTATAACATAGCTGAACCACTTGCCAAGAAACTTCTTCATCGCTATCCCACATAAGAACATAGGAATGGAAGAACACTGCAGAAGGTCTGCTCACAACTTATCCAATCTCCCTTCCAAGCTAAACCATCAGATGCAACATTCTCCACCTGACCTCAACATTCTGAACCTGACTATAAATACTTGCGTACCTTCCACCCCAGCAGATCTCATAGGTGATACCCCATCAACGTTACATCAGATCAGACACACCAGAGCACTGCTTACTCACGATGCGTTACTCTAACAGAGTAAAGATCAAACCAGCGAGTGGCACAACCAATGAGTCGTCCAAACTAGCACTTGCAGCTGTCGTTAGTGGCAGGCTGCAAGTCAAATGTAATGCGATTTTATCGCTCAAGGAGGCTTTTGTTGTCGTCTGTACAGACGACACAGATGCTGAGAAACTACTTACCACTACTGCTACTACCACTCTACGAGACCAGGGACTTCTTGTCTTGACTTCCCCAGCACTGAGAGCCAGGAGAACTGTGTTCCTCAAGCGACTCGACAACCTTATCACTGTACAGGTCACTGAAGAAATCAAGTCATCTATCGAAGCAAAGAACCCTTGGGCCAAGGTGGACTTTATTATTAAAATACCCAATGCTTCATCCATGCTGAAGGTCACCTTCAGTGACGTCACCATGGCAGCCAGAGCTCTCGCTGAGGGCCTGGCTATTCACTGCTTCCACATCAACCCAGCCTTCATCGAAGCAGAGAAATTCCAACATATCTCACAGTGCTATAATTGTTACTCATACTTACACACCACAAATGATTGTGCTACCAAGGACAAGAAGTTCTGCTCCACCTGTGGCCGTGAGGGTCATGACTTCAAGAATTGCACTACTGCTTCACCACCTAAATGCTTGAACTGCAAGAATGACCACCATACTCTTGCTGCCAGGTGCCCTACCAGAAGAGACATACTCAAGAAACAACAACAACAACAAAGGAAACCCAACCCACAAGCAACCTCATATTCTGCTATCGCCAAGCTTCAAGCAGACACTACCAAGATACTACAAGCCACGCAGCTGCTCCCACCACTTCCTGCCAGCACCTTTACTCCCGACTCCACCAAGATTCTTTATTGCATTATGTATGCTCATTTACAGAATGCAACTGAGCCAGGTTCCTTCAACACCACCATCAACGAACTTTTCAAACTAAATAATATGCCTGGCCTCACATTCCCTGCATCACCACTTCCCACTGAGACCCTAAAATTACTGCAAATATTTACAGCATCACCGCTGCTCCCCCGCTGTCAAACCTCCACTAGATACAGAGATGGACCAATCAGAGACCACTGAGACGTAGGCAAACCCCGGCAATGAGAGTCCACTACCGCTTGCATCCACTGCTAGAGCAAGTGACCAGTCGGAAATCTCGCCTTCACCAGTTCAGCCACCAGCCAAGAAAGCAAAAACACAAGAAACTGCAGATGCACCTCACGGTGCTACTGCCACTGACACTGCTGCACCACAACAAGTCCGATACCTGAAGGGTGTATGCTTCTACACAACCAAACAGTATAGAACCGAATGCTGTCTTCAGAAATCCCCTCAGTATCTCAGGAGAAACAGTCAAGTATACCTACGACCAAATGTTTCATACACCACTGCAGACATGACCAGACTACTCACTGCCATCACCCAACACCTTGTGGAAATCGAGTACACCTCAAAGAGGAAACTCGGATGCTTCAGAATGGGGACCTTGAAGACGGTACCGTCCTCTAGCACGACTATCCATGACCATTCACCATGAAGATAAGTTTCCCCAGCACTTTGCTGTCCACTAAAGCTGGGGTGTGGCTCCAATCGACCCTGTAACTGCTGCCTCTGCCTAACTGCGCTTCTCTTCGGGGAAGTCAGCGCAAGATAGAAGACGACGACACCCTCCAACCGGAGGGCCAAGAAAGAAGAAAGAAGATGATCGTCACCCCCCACCCGGGGAGGCCACTGCCGGGTCACCATCTGGAGAAGACCCGGGCCGGAAGTACCAGCGAATCAACATGAATGAATGAATGAAAATGAACACCAACACATGACACTCCACACAGGAGAGCACAGCACTAGCACGATCGACGCCATGCTCTGCCCTTCTAGGGCAGGGTTGGTGCCAGAGCCCGAGTTTGTAGCTCACAAGATGAGGGGGGTACTTGCGCCTCCTCCCAAAGGGAGACTTAGTCTCAGACACTCCCTAGACAGGGAGCCAGTGCCGGGCCGCCACTTAGAAGGGCCCGGGCAGGGAGAATACCGGCGAATCTTTAACAACAACAACAGCCCAGGTAGATCTGTTTGTTGATAAATTAGACACATGTGCAACTCTTGGGTATCTTTATTGAGGAAACGTTTCGCCACACAGTGGTTCATCAGTCCATACAAAGGAGAATCTTGAAGAACAAAGGGGGGAATGGGTAATCAGTCCCTCAACCTTGAGTCGATGTGGTCAGTCCATCAATCTTGAATAGAATACGGCATACGTGCTGAGAAGGAGCTTATAAACCGTTGGCAGGAGAGGTGCAGAAGTCATAGGTCGTGTAACATTAGTTCAATGTTGAAGTAGGTCGTGCCCAAGGGAAATTTGGCAAGCGAAGAATTCCCAAGTATTAAGATCCCAAGAAGTTGCAGTGTCTGACAGGTTTGTAGATGAATGGTTCAGAGAACCCACATGTTGTAAATTAGAAACATGTGCAACTTTTTGGGATCTTAATACTTGGGAAATTTTTCGCTTGCCTAATTCTTGGGCACGACCTACTTCAATATTGAACTAATGTTACACGACCTATGACTCTGCACCTCTCCTGCCAAACGGTTTATAAGTCCTTCTCAGCACCGTATGCCGTTTTCTATTCAAGATTGATGGGACTGACCACATCGATCAAGGTTGAGGGACTGATTACCTCATTCTCCTCCTGTTCTTTAAAGATTCTCCTTTGTTTTGGACTGATGAAGCACTGTGTGGGCGAAACGTTTCCTCATTAAAGATACCCAAGAGTTGCACATGTGTCTAAATTTATCAACATGCCGGTTCTCTGAAACCCTTCATCTACAAACCTGTCAGGGCACTGCAACTTCTTGGGATCTTAATACTTGGGAATTCTTCGCTTGCCTAATTCTTGGGCACGACCTACTTCAACATTGAACTAATGTTACACGACCTATGACTTCTGCACCTCTCCTGCCAACGGTTTATAAGCTCCTTCTCGCACGTAGCCGTATTCTATTCAAGTTTGATGGACTGACCACATCGACTAAAGGTTGAGAGACTGATTACCTCATTCTCCTCCTGTTCTTCAAGATTCTCCTTTGTATGGACTGATGAAGCCACTGTGTGGCGAAACGTTTCCTCAATAAAGATACCAAGAGTTGCAATGTGTCTAATTTATCACATGTCGGTTCTCTGAACCATTATCTACAAAGATCTGTTTGTGTCTTGAAAAAGCCCACTGTGTGGGCGAAACGTTGTCTATAAAGGATCACATTAAACTGCATATGTGTTTATATTTCCATTGTGTCGGTATTTTAGACCATTTATTTCCAGGTGCATACACACTTATCATGACCCACTTTTCACATCCGACCCTTATTTTAATCCACATAATCCTTGAATTTACACATTTATGTTCACACTTCTCTCTCCATAACTGATCCTTCAACATTATTGCTACAATTTCCTTAGCTCCAACTCTCTCAGATACTTCTGACGTAATCCTGTTTCTTTCTCTCCACTGAAACTCCCCTACCCCCTTCGGTTTTGTTTTGCTTAACATATATTCTTTGAGGGCCTGATAGTGATGTTGAACTTTCACATCAGTGAACTAACGGATGTTCTCAGTAGTGTGTCCTTTGCTGATAATATAGGGACTAAGGATACTGCTTGATGCTTGTCTTCATTAAAATATGTCACATGATCTGTTAAGGGATCTCATCACCATCTTTTTAGACAATGCTGATACTGATATTCTCTCCCATACACGTTTAGGTAAGTGGCACAATGTTGAAGGTTATCGGTTGTGTAACCCCAAGTGAAGAAGATTATGTATAGCTTTCACTCCTCTGGTCCAACCTATATGACTGCTGCTGATGTTGGCTATCTCAGCCAAATATTATTTAAGATGTACAAAAAGTCATCCAGAGTTTTTCTGTAAAGATTTTATTCGTTCTTTTGAACCATCACAGCCCCTTCCATTAACTAAGTTGCAGGCACAGTCTTTGGGTAATGTAGTTTGCTTCTTCTGATCCCAATTTATGAGTAGAGTTCATCCAGGTGATAAAGGAACAGAAAGATATGAAGTATATACAGAATGAGTTTAGCATACCCTCCAGCCATGTATAAGAGAATCATGCGAAAGACATCGAGAAGTGTTTAGACCATCTGAAAGAGTTAGTTACATGCCAAGCAGCTGTTCCTCACGCTCCCTACTATGTTGTGTACAGAGGTCACTTATTCAAGAGCTTCTCCTGGCCATGCAAATTAAATGAATGCATATAAACTGACATTGAAATAAGTAATCATGTTAACATCTATGGGACCACTTAATTCATTGTCGCAAATGATAGCAACAGTGATATATGTCGATCAAAGTTGCTCGTTACTCAGATGATAGTGTTGGATACTAATGCTGTTACTCCAATCTTACAAATAACTTTTGCCTAACTGCAACAAAGCACGGTTGTTTACTTATCTCAACTAAGGTTAAGATGCGTTGGCACAGCTTACATCTGGAAGAAAAGAAGCTGACTATCTACCACATTTGCACCAATACCTTGCACCAGTGAGTCGGTGCTTATGAGAACTAACGTAGATTCCCCAGTAATGCTGGTCTGACAAAGCCACAGAGAACATTTAATGATACATGAGGTATCGTTAACTAAAACCAACATATACAGCATTCGAGAGATCAAGAACGCACTTCATGCCGTGGTAAAAAGGCACATTCTCCTTGTCCCACGAGTTCACTGAATGTGACACTGTTTTCATTATTTGCTGCAACCAGAAAATCATTAGACAAATTTCAACACATTATATATTTGATAAGTGATAGCCGATGGTCACTGACATAGTCTGAATTTCAGCATTAGAGTCTTCCAACCAAGTCTGCTGTGGTCAAATACCATTCCAACAAAGCATACATTATTCCAGCGGTGGTTGGTCAGTGAATGTAATGCACTAGACCCAGAAACTTCGGAATAGAACACTGTGTCTAGTTGAAAGTAACAGAGCTATATCACGTGGCCGTTACTTACGGATAGCTAGCTGTGAGTGAGAGATGGGCTGTGTTAAAGATGCAAATGCTGCACAGAAGATTTTGCACATCTTATGCTCATTCTGTTTCTTGCAAACATGTAATAACGCAAATGTAGTCCACATTTTTTAGAAAAGAGACAGAAACGAGGCACTAACCTATAGACCAGTGTCACTGACGTGTATAGTGTGCAAAGTCATGGAGAAAATTATTAGGAGGAGAGTGGTGGAGCACCTAGAACGGAACAAGCTTATATCGACAACCAGCACGGATTCATGAAGGCAAATCCTGTGTCACAAACCTATTGGAGTTTTACGACAAGATAACGGAAGTAAGACAAGAGAGAGAGAAGTGGGTAGATTGCATTTTCTTGGACTGCAAGAAGGCCATCGACAGAGTTCCTCACAAGAGATTATTGCAAAAGCTAGAAAATCAGGCACGTGTAATAGGAAGGGCATTGCAATGGATCAGAGAATACCTGACAGGGAGGCAACAAGTCATGGTACATGACGAGGTATCACAATGGGCTTCTGTGACGAGCGGGGCTCCACAGGGGTTAGTCCTAGGACCAATGCTATATCTGGTATACGTGAATGACATGAATGACAGAAGCGTCACTGTTTGCAAACGATGTGAAGTTAATGAAGAGAACTCAATCAGATGAGGACCAGGCAGGATTGCAAAGAGACCCGGACATGCTGGAAGCTTGGTCCAGCAACTGGCTCCTCGAATTTAACCCCGCCCAATGCAAAGTCATGAAGATCAGGGAAGGACAAAGAAGACTGCAGACAGAGTATAGGCTAGATGGCCAAAGACTGCAAACCTCACTCAAGGAGAAGGATCTTGGGATGAGTATAATACCGAGCACATTTCCTGGAGCGCACATCAACCAGATAACTGCTGAAGCATATGGGCGCCTGGCAAACCTGAGAATACCGTTCCGAGACCTCAGTAAGAAATCGTTCGAGGCTCTATACACCGTGTACGTCAGGCTTATACTGGAGTATGCAGCACCGCTTTGGAACCCACACCTGGTCAAACACGTCAAGAAATTAGAGAAAGTGCAAAGGTTTGCAACAAGGCTAGTTCCAGAGCTAAGGGGAATGTCCTATGAAGAAAGGCTAAGAAAAATCTGCCTGACGACACTGGAGGACAGGAAGGTTAGGAGAGACATGATGACGACATACAAAATAGTGCAAGGAATTGACTAGGTGGACAGAGACAGGATGTTCCAGAGATGGGACACAGAAACAAGGGTCACAATTGGAAGTTGAAGACTCAGATGAGTCAGAGACGTTAGGAAGTACTTCTTTAGTCAGTGAGTTGTCAGGAAGTGGAGCAGTCATACAGTCATATAAAGGACCATACATTGATCCATTGTATTCAGCTTTGGTTGCACCGTATGGCTAGCAAAAACAAAGATGTCGTTTTCTGTTGGGTCTCTGGCCACGTTGATGTGTAGGGCAATGAACAGGCGGATGCTGCTGCGCGGTCAGCGGTAGGTGATCTTCCGGTTTCCCATAGAGGTATTCTGTTCAGGGATTATTTTAATGTCATCTTTGTCCCTCTTCGTGGGCATTGGCAACAATGGTGGTCGGACATGCATCATAACAAACTGCACTCTATTAAACCACTTTTAGGACTGTGGCCATCTTCTTACCACCATTACAGTACTCGGGAGACTGTGCTCACCCGTCTCCGCATCAGCCATACTCGCCTTACCCATGGGTATCTCATGGAACGACACCCTATTCCTCTCTGTGAGGTTTGTCGCGTCCCTCTTATAGTTCTTCACTTTCTTGTGGATTGTCTAGTTTACCAGTAAGCTCGCAGGATTTACCTCCACTGATGCCACCGCCCTGCCACTCTTACCCTATCTTCCCTTCTTGCAGATGGCCATGCTTTTGACTTAGGATCACTTTTTGACTTTTTGTCAGCAACTGCTTTACTATATAAGCTTTGTCACAGCCCTTAGCCTGCCTTCCAGCCCTTTTCTCCACTCACCTCTGATCCCCTCTTCACCTCGCTGTTTATAGCCCCGGCACTATTTTCTGTCCCGCAGCACAGCATGACCCTTGTCAGTTTAGCACTTTATTTGATTATAATAATGTTTCAGTTGGCTGCACGTAGTCAGTACCTGATCAGCCGGCTGATCGGGTACTGACTTTAGATATCTGTTCAGCTCCGTATTGAAGGCAGCCAGGGGTCTATTGGTAATTCCCCTTATTCCTGGTAGGAGGCTGTTGGACAGCCTTGGGCCCCAGATACTTACTGTGTTTTCTCGTAGTGTACTAATGGCGCCCCCTACCTTTCACTGGGGATGTATTGCATCATCTGCCCAGTCTTTTGCTTTCGTAATGAGTGATTTCTGTGTGAAGATTTGGTAGCAGTTCCTCTAGGATTTTCCAGGTGTAGATTATGATATATTTCTCTCTTTCAATAATTAAGGTGTAAGATGGAACATATATATGCAGCCAAGGTTGTCTGTACAGTCTCTAAATCTGTGGTGTCACCTACCTTGAATGGAGATGTTTGTGTGCAGCAGTACTACAGCCTAGAGAGAACAAGCAATTTAAAAAGGATCATCATTGGCTTTGTATCCCTTGTTTAAAAAGTTCTTATTATGTATCCTATCTTTTTCCTCGCAGATGTAGTAGGTTAGATCCTCTGATATTAACACTCCAAAGTTCTTTACACTACTTTTTCCGCTCTATTGTGTGATTAGAGTTTGAAGTATGCTCAGTTCTAGCTTTAATTTTCCTCTGTTTTCCATAATGGAGAAATTGACATTTGTCCTTATTGAACATCATATTGTTTTCCGTTGCCCATTGAAAATCTTGGTTTATATATGATTGGAGATTTACCGTGTCCTCAGTGGATGAGAATCCCATGCAGATCGTGCTATCGTCTGCAAAGGCTGACACAGTTTACATCCCTGTCTATGTCCGATGTGAGGATGAGGAACACATGAGGGCGAGTGCTCTGCCTTGTGGAGCAGAGCTCTTCACTGTGGCAGCCTCCGACTTAACTCTGTTTACTACTACTCTTTGTGATCTTTTGGTTAGAAAGGTAAAGATCCATCTGCCCACTTTGCCACTTTGCGTATTTTGTACGCTATTACACCATGATCGCACTTGTCAAAGGCTTTGGCAAAAATCTGTGTATAATACATCTGCATTCTGTTCGCTTTCCAGTACATCCAAGACCATATCACAGAGGCAGGATCGACCTACTTTGAACCCATGCTGCCCTAGATTTTGCAATTATTGGGAAGATAGTTGATATGCAGTCATGCTTCTTGGAAATTTTTCGAAGATTTTTATGATGTGGGATATAAGAGCTATTAGTATATAGCACTTAACTATTGTTTTGTGCCACATTTATGGAATGGGGCTATATTTGTTATTTTTACTGACTATGGGATTACTCCCGTGTCTATGCTCATTTTCCATAGCATACTTTAGGCACGTGAAAGGGGTTTCTTGCAGTTCTTGATGAACACAGAGTATCACGAGTCTGTGCCTGGGGCTGAGTGCATGGGCATGTTGCTAATGGGTTTTTCAAAGTTCAGGGGAGTTAGGGTTATGTCAGAAATTATGACAGGATTTTGAGGCTCTTTAATGAATAGATCTTTTGGATTGTCTATCTTGAGACTGGTTAGTGGCTCGCTAAACACAGTCTCATATCGAGACTTCAGTATCCTACTCACTTCTTTGTTGTCATTTGTGTAAGGTTCACCTTGTCTGAGCAAGGGCCTGATAATAGATGTGGTTTTTGCCATGTTTTTGGCATATAAAAAGATTTATTTTAATATTATTAATACATCGGCCGTTTCCCACTGAGGCAGGGTGGCCTAAAAAAGAAAAATTTCACAATCATTCAGTTCATCACTGTCTTGCCAGAGGTGCGCTTACACTTCAGTTATAAAACTGCAACATTAACGCCCCTCCTTCAGCGTGCAGACACTTTTACTTCCCATCTCCACGACTCAAGTCCGGTCTGCTGGTTTCTCTGAATCCCTTCGTAAATGTTACCTTGTTCAAACTCTAACAACACGTCAAATCCTAAATACCATTTGCCTCTATTCACTCCTATCTAGCACGCTCACGCACGCTTGCTGGAAGTCCAAGCCCCTCGCACACAAAACCTCCTCTTTCCCCTCTCTCCAACCTTTCCTAGGCCGACCCTTACCCCGCCTTCCCTCCACTACACGTTTATACACTATCGAAGTCATTCTATTTTATTCCAGCCTATTTAAAAGTCCGAACCACCTCAACAACCCCTCCACAGCCCTTTGGATAATAGTTTTGGTAATCATCCACCTTCTCCTAACTTCAAAACTACGAATTCTCTGCAATATATTCACACCACACATTGCCCACAGACATGACATCTCTACTGCCTCCAGCCTTTTCCTTGTTGCAACACTCACCACTCATGTTTTACACTCATATAAGAGCATTGTTGTAACTATACTCTCATACATTCCCCTCTTTTCTTCCATGGACAAAGCTCTTTGTCTTCACAGGCTCCTTAAGTGTACTACTCACTTTTTTCCCCTCATCCATTCTATAATTCACCTCATCTTTCATAGACCCATCTGCTGACATATCCATTCCTAAATATATAAATGGATTCACCTCCACTATACTCTCTCCCTCCAATCTGATATCCAATATTTCGTCAGCAAATTTTTTTGTTCTTTTCCTTTATTTACTTTTAATTCTCTTCTTTTACATACCCTACCAAGCAAATCCACTAATCTCCAAAAACCACAGTATCATCAACAAAGAGCAACTGAGACAACTCCCACTTCATGTTAGATTTTTTATCTTGTAACCCCACACAGCTTGCCAACACCCTAGCATTCACTTCTCTTACAACCTCATCTATAAATATATTAAACAATCATGGTGACATCACACATCCTTGTCTAAGGCATACTTTTGCTGGGAAATAATCTCTCTCTCTCCTACATACTCTAACCTGAGCCTCACTATCCTCATAAAAACTCTTCACTGCTTTCGGTAACCTACCTTCTATACCATATATTTTCAACATCTGCGAGATTACCCCCCTAACTTCCACTCTGTCATACACCTTTTCTAAATCCATAAATACAACAAATATCTTTTTACTCTTATCTATATACTGTTCACCTATGTTTCACTGTAAACACTTGGTCTATACACCCTCTACCTTTCCTTAAGCCTCCTTGTTCATCTGCTATCCTACTCTCCGTCTTACTCTTAATTCTTTCAATAATAACTCTTCCATATACTTTACCAGGTATACTCAACAGACTTATTCCCCTATATTTTTTCCACTCTCTTTGTTCCCTTTGCCTTTATACAAATGAACTATGCATGTGTCGCCAACCCCTGGGTTTCCCTTCTTTTATACTTTATAAATAAAAGCACCAAACCACTCCAAAACTATATCTCAACTGCTTTTAACATTTTTATATTTATCCTATCAATCCCAGCTGCCTTACCCTCTTTCTTTCTACTCCTGCCCCACGAACTTCCCCCCCATCACAAAGGCTCTTCCCCACTCTACAAGATGTTATTCTCCTGTCCTTTTAAAATCACAGCTTCCCCCCATCTTTTCACAATTAAAAATTTCTAAAATATTCCCCCCATCTTCCCACCCTCTAATTATCATTTATAACTTTCCCCTTCCCATTTTTAATATCAAACCATTCGTTCCGGGGTTCCTCAAAAATTTTTAAATTCACCCCAAAATTTTTTTTTTTTTAACAAAAAAAAACCCCACCCCCTCTCTGATTTGCTCTCTTTTTACATTTCTTCACCATTCTCTTAACCTCTCTGGAGTATCTGAGAGAGTTTTTGAGCAAAGGAAGGGGGTGCAAATGTTAAAAGATCAGTTTTTGGAAGGAGAAAAGGAATATGAATGTGTAAATTCAAGAATTTGTGGATTAAAGTAAAGGTTGGATGCGAGAAGTGGGCAAATAAGCGGTATGCCCGGAGAAAAGAGGAAAGCAGAGGAGGAGGAGATTTTGGGAGATGTTAGTGAATGTATAGGACCCTTTTAAGCAAGTGAGAGGTAATTGTGGGGAGGGGACTTTAATGCTAAAATAGGAGAAATTTTGAGAGGGGTTTTTTATAGGTAATACATATTTTAAGAAAAAGAGGATTAAAAAAGTATAACATATATGTAGGGGAAATGAGAGTATTTTTTTGGATTATGTATTGGTAGAAAAGACTGTTGA
>NC_069399.1:7556763-7579003 GCF_026875155.1 Cherax quadricarinatus
CTTGTCCTGTCCCTAAAATATCTCAAGTTATCAGGAATGCACATCCAATAATTTCGCCTCCTATTTGAGAGGTGTCAATCCAATTTTAACCTCTAGAGCACGAAAAATTTTTTCCCATTACATTAACGTTGTATCCAATTCAAAACCACAAAAGGCGACTCCCTTTCTGCGCAGGCGCAGCTTCCCATTTTCGATTACATAAATTTTAAATACAGTATGGCCATCTATTTACATATAACTACTGTATTTCTGGAAAATATATACAGTATTTTCCACAACATCGATGATAAGATGACCAGGATCCTAAACATGATAGAATGGAATTTGTTATGAATAAACGTTGTTGCCAACGGTTGCGAAGGTAGTGAGAGATTACAACAAAATAATCCGAGAATGGAATACCTCTATATGAAGCTGGAACGTCCTGTACCGCTGATTGTGCAGCAGAGCCCGCGGGCTCGTTGATTTGAAACATCAACTTTGGCCAGGGACCCAGCAGAAAACTGTTTTTTTTTTTTTTTAAACAAATGCGGAGCAACCAAAGTTGAACTAGGGATGAGGCGAATTAACTTTTGGTAACTTTGCAAAAGCACTAAAGGAGTCTGACACTACACAAACGTTGGGTAGGTCTGGAGCAATATGGATAATTGCTGTGAGAACTGAATGTAGTTCAGCGTGAAAAGCTAGATGAGTAATAAATGATCTTGCACAACACTGTCCGGGAAGGAAATAAGGGGTAATAAAATACCGACACAATGGAAATATAAACACATATGAAGTATAACGTGGACCTTATTGACAACGTTTCGCCCACACAGTGGGCTTTTTCAAGTCACAAACAGATCTGTTTGTGACTTGAAAAAACCCACTGTGTGGGCGAAACGTTGTCAATAAAGGACCACATTATACTGCATATGTGTTTATATTTCCACTGCCCGGGAACACCAGAACACCACTGCAAACCCGACACAGTGGGATCTAGATCTGTCAGTGTAAACTGTAACGGCATTAGAATGAGAATGTAAGTGTTAAGAAAAAGGGAGCAAGAAGCAACCCGCAGGTATATGAGCTTTCGCGCACGGCAGTGAGGGGAAAAACAAACTCGAACTGATGGAACCTCCCAAGGGGTAAGAGAAAAGTTAGATGTTAGCTGAACATATAAAGGGGCAACTGAAGAGAAGACAAGAGTAAAGACGAAGAGAAAAGAAATGGAATCAATGGAGGTGGCCAGCAAATAATGGACTTCTACTAACTTCCGTTACTATCCTCTATGTAGAAGGATCGTGAAGGTGATGAGAGCTGACAAAATAACGGAGGCGATCGGCATCACGTTAACCATTCAAGGATGGAACATTCGCCTCCACATACAGGCTCTCGACAGGGAGAGGAGCAAAAACCACCTAGACAAACGTCATCCCTGATGATGGGATGGATCAATTTAGAAAGGGTTGCGGAAGAGGCCGCAGAATATATCATGTCACCATAGTCTAGTTTTCATAAAATTAAGCCTGAATGATAACGAAGGAGATTTCGACGATCTTCGCCGCACCCCAAGGAAAGATGAGGGAAGCTCAGCCGGCTATGACAAGTTTCTTTTAAAGAGATGATGGGGGGTTTCCAGGACAGCTGGCGATCAAACAGAAGGCCGAGAAATCAGACCATATCAAGTACAGAGATACGGGAGTCATACAAGTACAATGGAGTATAAGAGGCGACAGAACGTCTGATGAAAGTAATTTGATGCATTTTAGCACTAGCAATTTTAAACCCATTCATAGTGGTTCAATGGGAAACAAAGTTGACAGCATTATGGAGATGGCTGCAGTTAGGCGACAGTCAACATCTGCACAGTTTATAGTTAAGTCATCAACATGAAGTGAAGACCAAAGATTAGATGGGAGAACAGAAGCCAGAAAAGTAGAAAAAGAGTGGTGCTAAGGACACATCCCTGAGGGACATCTTCAGCTTGGACAAAATCGGGAGAAAGCAAATTATTAACCTGAACATGGAAATGTCTCTCATATAAGAATTTTTTTGGAAAAAGGGGCAGTTTGGGCCTCAAAGGCCCTATGGAATTAGCTTGACCCAAAGATTTTATATCTCTAAGCAGTGTATATGCCTTTTGAAGACCCAAAAGGGTCCATAACGGGAGGGGTTTTAGGGGCAAAGGCTTTAAAGGGAACATAGATATTAGGGAAAGTAATTTAAATTTAATGGAGACCTTCAAAAGGCCAAAAATGACTGGGTAGAGGACTACTTGTCTAAATCCCACACCGAAGGTCTAACTAAAATTCCTTTTCAACTTAAAAAATTCCCAATTTTTAAGAGCTTTGGAACGATAGTTTTTTTAAAAAAATTTTACGGGTGTGTGGGGAACAAAAAAAAATTTGGTTTTGTGGGAAAGGTTGGGAAAACAAAAAAATGGTTAAGTTATGGCCCCTGGTTCAGTCTTAAATTTCAGCCGGGGCCCCTGCCGCTCCACAAAAAGGGTATCAAACAATTAGGTACTGACCTTTATTCCAAACGGAACAGTGTGTTTTGGACAAAACCTGCTATGGGTAAATTTTGGGGCCCGTGTGATTTGCCACCTTTTGCCCGTGTGTACACCTAAATTTTCATTCCCCAATACTCACTTTGTATTTTTGGGGCGAGGGAACCGAGAACAAACCTTTTTGTGGGGCACTAAGCTCCCTCCCCACCTAGTGAGTCCCTTGCCGGTGGAAAGGGTCACAGGGTTGTGGGGAAGGTTTTTAAAGGCCTCTTCTGACCCCTCAAAGAGCATCAAAGAAAACCCCTCCTTCTTAGAAAAAAAAACAAAAAAAGTAATTAAAAAATAAAAAAACCCAATTTTTTTTAAATTGAAAATAAGAAAATCTTTCAAAATAAAAAACCCAATTAAATATAAAACTCAAACCTGAACAAAAAGGGAAAAAAATTACATAAATAAAAAAATTAAATAAATATATTAAAAAATAAAATAAAGCAACCCCTAATATGTAAAAAATTTATTTTTTTTGGATCTCCCTTTGGGTATGGCAAGGCCAGGGGGAGAAACGGGAGTGGAACAGAAAACAGAGATAGTGTAGGGGGGGGTCACGGGGGTTTGGACTACTGGGGAAGTCCAGCTCCAGAAAGAAACCCAATGCCTATGAGGGTGCGTAGCAAAGCACCCTGAGCTAACGGATTTCCCTGCTTTTCAGTAATAGAAAAACTAGAGACTGCCGCAGGGTTAGGGAAAGAGGAAAATTTTCCTCAAATGTTTTTCGCCCCGTCTTGGTGGTATGGGAAAAAGCGAGTTCCCCATGATGAAACTTTTCATGAGATTGTTGGCCGGGGGCAGAAGTATTTATAAACAGCAATGTTCTCAAAAATAAAGTATTTAGTGTAGTTTCCAAAAGAAAAAAGGAACAGCAGAGGTTCCAAGATAAACCCTTTTTGACAGACCCGTGAAACCGAAACACAAGAGAAAAAAAACAGCAGGGGTTTCCCGTAATATGTAGTAAAAGTGGGGCCCAAACATGGGGGGGAAAGAACAGAGAGCCCCCAAAGGGTGATAAAAATATCAGATTTCTGTTTTTATTATCAGATTTTTGCTGCCTTCTCGTCTCGATCTGCCCGGGTGCCCGAAAAAATTTAGTGATGGACATTGCATCATAAATGCAGCTCTAGTAAAGTCTCGACAACAAATTAAAAATTCAGACAAGAGTAGACTCATGTCTATATTAAATTAAGAAAAAATCGAACAGAAATTTAAATAATGAATTTGGAAAATACCTTTCTTAGACTTGGGGGAGTTAAAGGAAACCAAGTGACGCTTCTTTTTTCCCTCACTAGGGGCCCCCCTTTTTGACCCCCCACCCGGGGTAGAAAAGGGGAAGGGGGTGAAGGTAACTTACCCATTTTTGAAAAGTCATACTACCAGTTATACTACCTCCACCACACATTCAGTCTTCCACTGCCATTTAATGAACTTCTCCCTCATACTCCCCCATATCAAGAATTATAGTCAAAGAAAAAGTTTATACAAAGGAAAAAACGTGTAGTTAACAATTTAATATACTACTGACTGTCACGATTACCCAGTCAGAGAAATAACTGGGCGAACCATTGTCCACCTTAAGAGGCGACTGTTGGTTCTCTAT
Organism: Cherax quadricarinatus; assembly: GCF_026875155.1. Taxonomy (NCBI): domain Eukaryota; kingdom Metazoa; phylum Arthropoda; class Malacostraca; order Decapoda; family Parastacidae; genus Cherax; species Cherax quadricarinatus. The sequence goes on from NC_069399.1 coordinate 7,560,906, forward strand.
AAAGTTTCTAGGTATATCAAAGGTTTGTAATCAGTTTTCAAAATAATTATTTACCTAAAAGACAAAATTTAAGTTTTGAGATACCCTACACAAGGGCTAAACATTCCGTTTCAATGGTGGAGTATCTCTGTTCTGCTGGAAGAATTTCCCTACTTAAGAGACATACAGGGAATGGAGTACCTTCGTGGTACAGTAATAGCACCGCACCTAGGCCGGTAGTGGAAGCATCAGTTCTCAAAACAGAATGCTTTACTAATATCAGGAATCTTAAGTATGGGGTTCTTGAAAAACATGTGCTTTATTGATTTAAATTTTTCTCGAGCTTCCTCGGAAATTTCTAGAGGTTTCCTTACAAACTGGGAATGAATTTGGCATTGAAATTCACAGAGCCAAGAAAACTATGCATGAGTTTCTTGGTTCTGGGTAATTTAAACTCTATCAAAGCTTGAATCTTACTAGGGATATGCTGTAAAGAATTATTAAACTGAATAAATTCTAGATATCTAATTTGATTAAAACCATGGAAGCATTTCTTCAGCTTAGCCGAAGAGTCAGTTATGCGCACATTGCACTCTTCAGTTTCTGTATACTGTTGGTGTGGAAAAACTAAATTAAAGTTATTAACACAGTTAACAGAATTCTGTAATATTTCTTTAGAATGTTTATGTGATAAAGCTTGGGTTTTCCCTACACATCAATGAAGTAGTCAGCCTTTTCACAAATCTTCAGTACTCTATAAGGACCTTTCCAAGCTACTAATAATTTAATTGATTTTACCGGTAACAATGCTAGAACTTCATCCCCTACCTTAAAACTTTTCCTCTGACATTTAGTATCAAAATAGGTTTTATATTGGTCCACAGATAAACATAAAACTTTTAGCAACTATGTCAGAGGTCTCCTCAAGTTTGGATTTTAGGTCAAGGAGAAACTGATAAGAAGACTTAACTTCAGCATATCCCTTCTCATTAGTCCACAAGTCATGAAGAATGGACAAAAGACCTCTGGCCTGTCTACCATAGAAACGTTCAAAGAAAGAAAACCCTAAAGAGTCACTTGGAACTTCCCTCATGGCACACAAAGCACAGGGTGGATATCGGGGCCACTCCTTAGGTTTAAGGGAGCACAGCTTCTTTAAAATAGACTTGAGAATAGAGTGCTGGAGCTCAATCCTCCCGTTACAGCTTGGATGATATGGTGTGGTGAAGAGAGGTTTCACTCCCAAAAGTTGGTAGAGTTCTTGCGTCAGGTCCGAGGTGAAATGAGTTCCGCATTACATCAAAATCTCTCTTGGGATGCCAGCCCTGGAAAAGATGGACAGAAAGGCTTCAGGTACCTCTAGAGTCGTTATGGATTTTAAGAGCAAGGTTTCCGAGAAACTCGAAGCCCAATCTACTAATGTTTGAATGCATCAATGTCCTCCAGATGAAAGTGGAGATAAAGCACCAATAATGTCAATAGCTACCCTTTCACACAGTACCATAAAGATTGGCATCTTGACCATAGGTACTAGCTGGGTACCTCGGGAGGATGACAGCTGGCATACTTTTCACGATCTACAATACAAAGTAATGTCAGAGTATATTATAGGCCATAAATATGAGTCTTTAATTTTATTCAAGGTTTTACTATGTGAAAAATGTTCGGCCACTGGCAGGTTATTGGCCATTTTAACAACAGTCTCCCTGCAATGGCTCGGAACAACCAAGATGGAGTAGTCTATCTCATCTGAATTGGTTTTAAATACTGATTTGTATTGGATAGACTTGAAGCACGGTGGTCTGCATTCTATTGGCTTCAGATGCTTCCTTGATTACCGTGGCGTGCACTAATACCTATTGCTGTGCAAAGTGTGTATAGTGTACATATTGCTGTTTATACTCGGTGAAGGATAATATAAGTCAAAGTTTTTCTGCTGTGTTTATTTTGCTCCCTTTACACCCAGGATAACAGGCCTTTGAGAACCTGGGTTGGAATAGTTTGTTAGAAATTTCTATGCACGTACATCCTGTGTCACGTAATGTGGTTGATACATTAATTCCATTAACCGTTCCAGAACAGAATGGTGCCTTGTCATTACAATCTCTAAAATACTTACCCACTATTTGTATTTTCTTAGAACAGTCTGGTCGCTTATATCCTTAAATACCACATAAATGATATAAATAAATAAAGGATGTCCTTTTTTTTTTAGAGGCTTCTTTATCTTTAGTTCAGGTGAACCTTGCCCTTAGTGCTCGATCCCTTTAGGTTTTTATATGAATTGTGGGCCTCAGCGTATATGTGAACGGCCTCAGCAAGTTTATCAGTTTTAATCAGATTATGTTCTCTGACGAAAGTCAGAATCCGGTGGGGAAGAGCTGATAGGAACTGGTCGGCAACCATGAAATCTCTAAGAGATTCATAATCCAAATCAATTCCAGTGCTCTCAATCCAAAAGTCAAACAGACGAAAGAGAGTAATCTGAAATTGCTGAAAATTCTGGCCGGGCTTTAACGTGGCATACATGAAATCTTTTCTAGAAGATTTTAAGGTTTTCTGATATGCTTTCAGAATGGTCTTCTTAACTAAATTATAATCACAAATAATATCTTGTGATAAAGTGGGATAGATATTTAATGCTGTCCCAGAAAATAGCATGCTTAACCTGGTAGCCCAGGAATCAGAGGGCCAGTCACAGAGGGTAGCAGTATTTTCGAACCTACTAAGGTAAGACGTTATATCACCCTCTGTGAAGGGAGGTAAGTCAGGCATCGGTGTATTTGAATTGTCTATGTGCTGTTCTAGTATGCCTTCTTCCAATTTCTGTTGTGTGAATGATAATTTCTTATTTTCCAACTCAAGGCTCTTTCTTCACGCTCTCTAGCTCTCTCCTCACGATCAAGTCTATCACGCTTCTTTTAGTCTTCTCTTTCTCTCTCCACTTTTCTCTCTTCTCTCAGTTCTCTTTCATTTATCTCTTCACTCTCAATTCTTTCTTTCTCCTTTTTCTCTTCTTTTGCTAACTCATCCTTTCTTTCCTGGATCTTTGTGACAATAAAAGCTTCAAAATTTTGACCAGTTATACCCAAACTCATTCCCATATTCATCCAAAAACTTGTATTCTTCCATGCTTGCAAAATAAACTTAAACTACCAAGGAAAATGGAACGGATATGAAAGACAACAGAGGGTTCTATTCTTGAGAGGAGTGGATGGTCTCTTGACCGTCTAACGGAGTTGGCAGTAATGGACAGCTGGAGATCGGCAACTGAGGTATAAGGAACAGGCCAAGTTCCTCAATCGTAGAATATTGCAGAAATGGAGGCTCTGTCGTTGTGGTATAGAAAAAGCAGAGTTCTCAAGACGAGACTTTTAATGAGATTGTTAGCCTGTAGATCCAAAGGAAAGGAACAGTAGAGTTCCCAAGATGAGGCCTTTGACGAGGTCGTGGACCTTCGCAGAGGTAGTAGAACAACAGAGTTTTCGTAATGTAATAAAAGTGTTGACAAACAAAAGGGGAAGGAACAACAGAGTTCCCAAGGTGATGAAATATCAAGTTTCTGATCTAATATCAGATTGCGCTGCTCTTCTTGTCTCGCATCTGTCGGGTGACCAGAACCATACACAAAGCTGAGAAGAAAATAAAAGGAAATTATGAACTGGATAAGAAATCCTTCACATGACAGGCTGAAGGTCTTTAAGAGAAATGGCGATAACTAAACATTACATTATAAATGTAACTATAGTAAAGTCCAGACAATAAAATAAAAATCTTAACACGAGTAGACTCACGTCTATATTAAATTAAGAAAAAATCAAACATATAATAACTAATGTGATAAATGGTTTAAAACCGACAAGTTGAAGACTGAGACATTTATGCAACATATGGGAATCTATATTGAAGAAACGTTTCGCCACACACTGGTTTCATCAGTCCAGTACAAATTAGAAGGGTGTAAGGAGAGGAAGAGTTGGAGGTAATCAGTCCCTCAGCCTGGAGTCGATGTGTTCAGTCCCTCAATCATGTAGAAAGTATAGCATAAGGCCGTAGAAGTGGCTTATATACTGTAGTCAGGTAAGGTGAAGCAGGAGGAGGCGGGGTCATAGTGGAACCATCCACTAGTGAAAGTAGGTCTTCGTCCAAAGGTTGGACAAGATTGAAGAATTCTTTGTATCAAGATCCCATGATGCTGCAGTGTCTGACAGATGTGATAAATGGTTTAAAACCATATAAAGAGCAGACTGTATACCACTTGTCCAAGTAGATGCGGTCTGCGGTATAATGTAGCGTAGTATGAGCTAGTCCCTAGAATATTGTGTTCCGTGGCACACGAAAAGTGCGCTTTTATTAAGTCTCTTCGGGAAAAGGATCCTATGAATGAATAAGATATAGTCCGAGAAGGGATGGAACAGCAGAGCACAATTTTGGTTCTTGCAAACAGACACAAACAAGGAATAACTGGGAAAGCAACACCGGAAGCTCACACCAATTACCCATGAGGCTTCGATTATTCCACTGTAAATAAGCTAACGTTGGCTAACAGTAGGATTTTGCAAGTGTCTACGGACGAGAAGGATCAATAAAGTCAACATGCTGGGGCACTGGGAGGTATTGGGATGGCGTGAAGAAAGATGGTGTGAAAAAAGGCACGGAAGATGAGAATGTGAAGTGTTGGGGAGTGGACATGGGACTTCATAGGTGTTATCTCCTCGATAAACGTGGAGATGGCTTCAATAATATTAGATGAGATAAAAGGCAGAGAGAGTTTGCCGAGGAAGAAGATCTGTCTGAGTAAAAAGTGGAAAGACCACAGAAAACACCTAAGAAGGGGTAGAGGTGTCTTGGCAGGTAGAAATTTCCGGAGGGACAGGCAAGGGAGCAACTGTATTTCGGGGTGGATGAACCTCCACAATAGTATCAGATGTATCCTGAGGTAAAGGTCTAGACTCCGAGTTATGGAGAGAATAACATTTCTGAATGTCCTGTGGTTTGGGGGTTGAAGGAGATTTGGACGTAAATGAAGGAAAGGGAAATATGGTCTCGATTTAGATTGGATGGGATGCTGAGAAGTTGAAACATGTGAGCAGAAAGCTCACATGTTGGACACAGAGTTGACTGCAGAAGTACCACAGCGGCAATTATTGAAGCAGACACCAACAAAGTTTGGAACCGTCTAGCGACCTTGGAATAAGAGAGCCGTGGTAGTCTCCCATGGAGGTGGAGATGGGAAACTGCCATGGCATAGGAGAAATCTTCTGTCTATAACAATGGATCTTCCTTTCTCTTAAGAAAATCGGGCAACAGCGTGAGTAGGTGGGGTGCTCCTCTTTGCAGTTTAGGCAAGAGGAAAGGTGACTGCAGGATGGAATGCTATAGTCAGCAGCACCACAGACAGGGCATTCTGTCTCTGATCTGCAATATAATAGCAATTTATACACTGATGCGGGGTAGGAATCACCTCCCACATGCATAAGTGTTGTCCTGCTGCGTAAACAAGTGGTGGCAGTTGACGGCTGACAAAAGTCAGCCTAGCTATATCGCAAGGATAGTGCCACATGCAGGCAGGACGCATGCGTCAAGTTTAATGATTGAGAGATTCTGGATCTCGAATTGCTCTAGAATATCTTCACTACACACGAGAAAGTCGAGTAGTATCATCGTATGTGGAAGGACAATTGATCCACAGCAAGAATTAAAAGATGTGCTTGTAAATCGTAACTGGTGTGTTCTCAGCAACGTCAAGAAGTGAAAGATTATTTACTTGCTCTCCATTTTGAACTGTGACAACACTTAAGAACCTCGAAGGCAATTTTCTACCCAACATGGTGAAGGAGTGCCTTGTTGATACTGTTTCCAGAAAGGTAGTCAATAGAAGTTAGTTGGAGCATAAAGAATTTTGTCCAAGAAGAACTTCGAAACGTAGAGCGTAAGGGGAGGAATTCTTAGTTGGAGTTTTCTTAGAAGAATGAGAGAAAACTGAGGTAGGGTCATCAGTGACAGGTCGAGGTTAGAAGCGGGCCGTCCTGAGTCATGTGAAGAATCCAAAAATCGACGCTCTGTATATGGAGAGGCTTGGATCATAGTTAAATCTGCACGGAGGTTAGAAGTGTCCAACTTGGTGGTCGGAACTGCGATACCAGAGGAAGGTAACGAAAAGTCAATAGGAGAAGGTACCAGATTGAAAGAGAGGTCCAAAGAATTTTTCGAAAGCATGACCAGGGTCTGTAGGGGGTGCTGCAGCAAAGGATCCGCGAGGAAGCAGGTCATGGATATGGAGCTCCATAATAAGTTTCTCATTTTTTATAATTATTTGAAAAAAAAAAGATAAAAAGGGGGGTGGGGGAATGTGGAAGGATAGCTCCCAAGAGGAATGAAAAGGATTTTATATCTCTCTCTCACGCCCAAGAGGGCCCTCAGTGCAGCCAGTAATGCAGAAGAGGCGTAGGACCCATGCCATTCCTTACCCTTCGTGACGGTAAACCAGCAATCCAGGATAGCACCCTTACATCCCCAAGCCACCTCAGCAGACAAATGAGGTGGCTGGATACCCGCCACAAGGCATACCTCTCTCGTCCACCACCTCCTGGAACTGTCAGGCAGCCTCCAGAAATATACCCGCTACCCGAAGGACACCCTAAGCCACAACCCCCGCAACTCCAGAGGGAGATTGGGACATTCCCTGATGATTCAGATTTCACGGCAAACAACACCACTACCCAGGACCTCAACGGAATGGGACAGATAACGACACACTTTCACCAACCTATGAGCTAGAATTTCAGAGGGGAAAACTCCAAAGGCTAAAAGCAGGAAGGGAAGGGGGGGATGGAGAAAGAAGGAGGGAGGGGGCATGGAAGGGAAGGATGGGGTAGGGAAGGGATGGACTGGGCAGGATATGGAGGAGGGGGGGTTAATCAGGGTTGGTCGGAGGAAGAGAAAGGTCGAATTTCTCAAACCAAAAGCCTCTTTACCACGACAAGAAGCACCCCTTAAAGACGAATTTAACTGAAAAGCATCTTCATTTACACAAAATGTTAGCTATTACAGCTGAGAATCCTTTATACGAAATTCTTGGGAAAGGAAGTTCTTCGGATTTCGGATAATTTCTGATTTTGGAATATTTGTTCCCTCTCTAAAATGGGACAGCTTGGAAATAGGACCCAAGTCTAAATACTGTATTGTATTGTACAGGTACTGTACCAAAAAATATGATTGTCTTAGAAAAGGAAAATAAATGTAGGCCCAGACACTACAACTAGGCAGTATCTGTTCACTCGCACGCTAACGAGTCCACTCCATCAGTACATGATCGAGATCTTCCTTTTCTCTCTATGCAATGTTTTTCTATTTTTCATTAACTTCTGCTCATCACTTTCAGCACAGACCTACAAATTGTCCTTTGATTCTTTAGTGTTGATAGTGTATGTTCCAACACCAAACTACTCAGGCAGACGCTTCACACTGACACTACTATCAAGTTTTTCCAACAACTTAACCTTTCTGTGATATAGATAAACAAATGCTTCCTCTTTTTTCTTTTCACTATTACCCATAGATCATTTCGACATTTTCAGAAGTATCTTCATACCACAAAAGCACAAAACACCAGATAATCAATGAGCAATTGCTGCTGACAACAAACTGAATGATTCATTTATGAAGCGTCTTATCAACACCAAAAAAAATTTCGGATTTTGGAAGTTTTTGGATTGAGAATTTTTTAACAAAATTCTTACCCCCCAAAAATTGATAATAAAATTTGTCAGGGTTTTTTTAGTTCCCCCATCCGTTTTCCTCAGTGTTTTTCTCCCATCTGCACCCACTCTGTCTTCCATTGTTCTATCAAACGTTCATTTAAATTCAGCCTATGTTTAGTTCAAAAATTTTTTTACCCCGGATTGTTTTTAGCGTTCCCTCGTAAAAATTTTCTATTTCCCAGCCTTTAAAATTTTTTTTTAACCAGGCCTTTTTTTCCCTCCCTTAAAACCTTAGCCTCCCTATACCCCAACCTTCATCTCCTTTGACTTCATTTCATAGCCTCATCTCTCTAGTCTCTGTCTAAGTCTGTCTCCTTGTCTCTGTTTTCGAAAAAATTTGGGGCCACCCCAAATCTCTGTCTACCTATTTTTCATGTACTTTACTATCTACTCAGTTATTTTACCCCTTTTTCACCACCCAGCGTTTGCTTCTTACCTAAGCCCCTTTAAAAATTCATCCTACAAACAAAGTATTTAGTGTGTAAACCGGCCCCGGTGGTTAGTGGGGTGATGGGAAAGTTCTCCTTTGACGCAGAGGATCCCGGGGACGATTCCCGGCAAGGGTTTGAAAATTGGGCGTGTTTCCTTACACTAGTTGCCTGTTCACGACAATTAAAAAGGGGACCGGGTGTTAGTGACTGGTGTGGGTGCTCTCGGACAAAACTAAAACCCAATTTGCCCGAAAAGCCGCATAAAAGCGCATTCTATATAGTTTTATGTCATGAGTAGCAGGATGTTACCCTTTTACTTTTAGAAAAAAAAAAATTATTTAAGCGAATTATTATTATTATAATCAAAAAGAACGCTAAGCCACAAGGGTATACAGGCTGAAAGGTGGGAAAGGAAGCGGGTATTGATGGAGAAGGGGGGGAGGGATGACATTGGTTACAAAAAACAGGGGGGTGGGGGATAGTACGGGGTAGGGGGTTAGCAAGAGATTGAAGTAAAAAGGGTGAAGGTATCGAATTTGGGGAGTAAGTCGTTTTTTCAAAAAGCATTGAAGAGTCCGGATGAAAGGGGGGGTCCATCGCAAAAGGGGGAAGGAAAAGGGGAAGCAGCGGAGCAAGACGACGACGGAGGAAAATTTTCTCGTGCTCGTTTTAAAGTGGGCAGTCCAACAGAATGTGGCTGACTGATAAGGGAGTTTGGGGCAATTCTCACAAGAGGACAGGGCGCCCTCCAAGATATCATGAGTAAGACGAGTAGGGCCAAGCGAAGAGGGAGAGGTAGTCTCCCCCCTCGACACTGGGATAAGAAGCGGCCAGAAACCTAACTCGGTTTAATAGATTGAATTTTGTTGCGAGCTAGTAGCCCAAAAATTGTTGCCAACGGGGGTGAAGGGGGGGAAGATATTGCAGAAATAGTCCGAAAATGGAATACCTCTATAAAAACGGGTAGGTCATGTATGCTGACCCGCAGCAATGTCTGCCTGTTTTTTTCCCCCGTATGTAAATGACCGGGGATCCAACAAAAAAAAATATTTTTTATGCTTGGTAAAGTGCGGTGTACCCAAAAATTTGGATATGGGGACTAAGGGGTGAGGTGTTTTAAATTTCTGTATAACTGTAAAGCACTAAGGGAGTCTGAGACAACCACAAATGATGAAACAGGATAGATGCAATACGATAAGTGCTGCAAGGATGGCATACAATTCAGCAGTAAAAAATACTAGCCGAAGATAGTAAATGCCGCGTACGACGCTGTCCGGAAACACTCTGCGAATCCTATGCCGTCAGAAGACTTAGAGCATCTGTGTACACAGCAATGGCACGAGAATGAGAGTGGAAGTGGTCAAGAAAAAGAGAGCGGGAAACGACCATAGACAGTTGGGCTTTCGAGCAAGGGAGAGAGAAAGAACAGACTCGAACAGCTGGAACTTCCCAGGGGGGTAGGGAAAAGTGAGATGCTACATGAACATAGAAAGGTGGTAATGAAGAGAAGACAAGAGCGAATGAAGGCGAAGAGAGAAGGGACGGAGTAAACAGGGGCGGCGAACAAATAAAGAATGTCTACTAATATCAGTGACCATTCTATAAATGGAAGGATTGCGTAGATCATGAGAGCATACATAGTAGCGAAGGCAATGGGCATCACGGCATCGGATAGGATGGAACGTTCGCTTCTGCATAGGGGCTCTCGACAGGGGAAGAGCGAAAAGCACCAAGGCATAAACGTAATCCTTGGTGATGAATGGGGTTAAGGCTAGAGAGAGTAGCAGGAGATGCCGCTGAATAGATCTGGTCACCATAATCAAGTTTCGATAAAATGGGGGTGGAATGTAGGCGAAGGAGGGTTCGACGATCAGCTCCCCATGAAAGATGAGCAAGGGTTTTAAGAAGGTTCAGCCGGCCTGTGACAAGTTGCCTTCAGTGAGGTAATGTGAGGTTTCCAGGATAACCTACGTAAAGAGGAGGCCAGAAACTTGACTATCACATTCAGGATACGGAGCCATAGAGGTACAAAGGATGATCGGAAATGACAGAGCGTCTAGTGAAAGTAATTTGGTGGGTTTTAGTGCTGGAAAATTTAAACCCATGTGGGGGGCCCCAAATTTGGGAAAAACACGGTCGACTGCATGCTGGAGAGAAACGTAAAAGGTGACAATCAGCGTTTTCCCCAAAAGTAATAGCGAAGTCTAAAACAGAGTGATGCCCAAATTTTGGGGGAAAACTAGGGGCCAAATCTTTAAATAAAAAGGAAAAAAGTGTTGTGCTCGAACCATTTTGGGGGGACACCTTCGCTTGGATAAAGCCGGGGGAGAGCCATTTTTAAACCCGAACAGGAAATACCAATATTTAAAAAAGTTTTAAGGAAGGATGGTAGATGCCTCAAAGGGCCCAAGGATGGGGGGGAAAAAAATATACCCCCAAGTTGTGTCATTGCCTTCTCGGGGGCAAAAAATATGGCAATAACTGAGTGGTTATCACAAAGGCATTACGAACATAGTATCCAACTTAGTAAGGGGGTTAAGGGAGAAGTCCCCCTTCAAAGCCATACTGACGAGTGCAGAGATGTTGTGTGTCTCTAAATACCCCCCTAAACGTCTATTTACTGGCGTTTCCCTATTTGCAAAAAGCACTGGAGGGGGCAATGGGACATGGGGAGGCTTCACCCCCCAGTGCCGGTTTGCGGAAAGGGAAACAAGGGGGATTTCCACCGTGGAAGAACCCTTGGCCCCCAAAAAATTGTAAAGGGAAAAGGGTGTAAAGGGGGTTTGGGGTGTAAATGTTGTAGCAACGAAAAGAATAGTCGGGGCCCAGCGCCGATGTCGGCAAACTTGAGAGTGTTGGCCTCCATTCTTGAAGTGTAAAAGGCACATTATATGTTCCTCTGAGAAAGAAAAGTCCCAAAGGGGGCAATCTTGGCAAAATTTTTTGGGAAAGAAATGAGGGGGATAGATGGGATTCCCTGGAAAAACGGGGCAAATGATTGCCAATTTATTGCAAAATCTAGTGGGGTTTGTATATCAAAACACCGGCAAACCCGCAGAACAGGAGCGCTTTTAAACGTACTGCCAAGCACAGCAGGAGACCCCCAAGGCACACATTTCTGAAATGCCTGCCCGAAGTTTGGGGGTATACAATTAGAAGTGAGGTTAAAACGGGGGACGAAAGAGGTGTAAAAGTCATCGAGGAGGACCAAGAAGGAAATCTCTAAAAACAGTTAGGGTGAGAAAAAATCCCAATTTTGCCGATAAAATTTGCTTTTGGGGAGGGAAAGAGGGGGAAATAGAAGGGGAAGAAAGAATAGGGGGGGAAAAGGGGATCGCTGTCTGTAAGCCGGGGAAAACAGCCCAAGTGAACCCCTAATGCGGCAGGGAAGAGCACCCCGAGAGTCGTGCAAGAGAGAGTTGAGTCCGCGGATCAAAATGGGTGAGTACCTGTATTTAAAACATGGGGGGGGTGGATGGCAAGAAAAGCCTCTAACTGAATCACGGAATCAAGCGAACCCCCCCCCCAGAGGAATGGTGGGCATAAAATCACCAAACAGAATCGGTGGGGGTAATGACGAAAAAGAAAGGCAATATCCGAATAGATAATGCTCGAGAAGGAGAGAGATATAAAGAACAGAGGTATACCCCCTATGAAATGGTAGGGCTGCTGTGAAATGCAGTAAAATAAAACAAATAGCTGATGGTACGGAATATCGTGGTAGAAGAAGGGCATTTCATTAAAAGGCCCTCAGGAAAAGGTTGAAAAATACAATAAATTATAGCCTGATGGGAGATAACGCGAGTGTAATTTTGGTTCCTGTAGCAAACCCAACAGGAAAAAACTGGGAGATAACATCTAAAGCTCACCCCATTACCCGAGAGCGTATTTTCCCACTGTAAATGGGCCCAGAATGCAATGATAAAATCCCAAAAATCCGCGGGAAAGGGGTTCCACGGACTAGAGGGGTTGAAAAGTCCACATGCGGGGGCGTGGAAAAGTTCAAGCAGAAAAGGGAAATGGTGCGCTGTGAAAAAAGGGAGTTGTGCAGATGGAAAAGAGGAGAGAGAGCAGGAACGGAGGGTGGATCAGTGTCCATTGAGGTTTGGTTGTGCAATTATTAAAGGATTGCTTCAATGTTTGGGAAATTTAAAGATGTCGTGGGGGAGACAATATTGGAAAGGGTAGGGGGAGGATGAGTAAAGATTGGGAAAATGTAAGATGTACCAAGGGAGGGGGGGGGGAAAGGGGGGGGAATGGAGAAGCTGGAAGGGGACAAAGAGGCAGAAAACCCGGGAGGTGGCGAAGAGGGAAGAAAAATTGGGGGGGGAACAGGGGGGGGAAGGGAATTTGAGGAGGAGGGGAACCCTTTTCACTTGTAACAGAGCCAAAGAGAGGGGAAAGAAAGGTTAAGACAGGAAGGGAAAATGAGGAGGGGGGAAGATGGGGAGGGGTTGTTAAGGACCCTTTTTTTTACTTTTGAGAAGTAGAGGGACGTTAGGGGTCATCGAGACTCGTCGTTATGAGGGTTGTGAGGGAGAACACGAAGAAGCGAGATCAACTGGGCGTTGAAGTAGGGCGTTGAGCCCAGGACAGCAAAGAATTAGTACGGATGACTATGGGAGAGGTAACCCCAGAGGTGGGGTTTCAGAAGAGGGATCCCAGAAGTGGGGGGACGTTTTGAAACACGGGAAAAAGAAAAAACGAGGTGTCTTCTTTGGAGGCAGGATTAGAAAATGCCCTGACATAAGGGAGACCTTCTGCCCTTTGGGGAACGGAAATTTCCCCTCGTTTTTGTAGACTTTCAACGGGGAAGAGTACAAAAGAGTGAGCCTCATGACAATTAAGGCAAGAGGGGGTCGATTGCAAAACTTAGAATGGTCCGGGACCACAACCGGCATTTTCGATAATCTCCAAAATTTCGTGGATGGCCAAATCGCCCCCAATTTTACAAATGTTGCGGTGTAGGGGTCACCTTTCAAACTTTAACCCATGTCCTGCTAATAAAATGAGGATGGGGGTTTACGGCTGTCAAAGTAAACGAGCCACATTGCTAGGTATCGTTCCGCCTGCGGGGAGGAAAACGAGTGTCTACCTTGATTTTGGGGGGGTTTGGGTTCCCGCTGTTCAAAAAATGTCAATGCCACATGTCTGGAAATTTTGTTTAAATTGGTATGGGGGGAAATGACGGGACCCCTAAAGAATTTTGGGGGAAAGAGTTTTTCAATAGTGCAGGAAACATAAACGTATGGGGAAAACTAGAAAGCTCATGAGCCTGGGTAGCATTCTGTACGGTGATGATGCAACGTAGCTCTTAAGGGCATGAAAAGAAATTCTTTACCAAAAGGCGTAGGAGTGCCTTCCCAATTTAATGTGGCAGAAAGATGGCAGTAGGGGAAAGTCGGTCTAAAGTGAAAAATTTAGTCCATTTGCAGTCTGAAACTGAGCGGGGAAAGGTAGTGGGGGTTTGTCGTTTTTTCTGAGAAGAAAGAGAAGGTGGAAAAAAGAATCATCAGCAGGAAATTGTCGTTGGCATTTGGCGTGGGCCAGATTTGGTCCGACGTGGAAAGGGCCGGGATTCGAAATTGGGACACCGTAGAGGGAGAGGCTGGAAGCATAGTCAGTAGGAGAGCGAAGGTCAAATAAATGGAAGGGTCAGTTGAGGCCTCAGTACCTGAGCGGGTGAGGGAAACAGCACCAGCAAGAGTTACAGAGGCTGGGGAGTGTCCGAAAGAGGGCCCAAAGACGAGGCGGGGTAAGAAGGGTTTGCGGTATCAAAAAAAGGGCCCCGGGGTAGCAGGTTCATGGACTAGGGCTTCCATGGTTTGGGTTTAAACTTCTTTCTTTTTGTTAAGAGAAAAAAAAAAACGAAAATAAAAATAAAAATAAAAAAAAGGGGGACCGGGGAGGATAGTTCCTAGGAGGACTAAAAGGCCAGAAACTCCCCAGCCCAAGAGAACCTCAGCACCGCAAGTGGGCGCAGATGCAGCATGGAACCCGTGCCATACCCTACACATCATGCCAGAAAAACCGGCCCAACCCGGGATAGCAACCTCACATCTGCCGAGCTATCTCGGTGGCAAAAGAGAGGGCGGCAGAAATCTGCCACAAAGCATACCCCCTTCGGCCACCACCCCCGGAACCGAAAGGTGGCTTCCAGAGTTTAACCCGTCGCCCGAGAGAACACCAAAGCCACCCTCCCGGAGAGGGATCGAGACATCCCCAGGCAATCCAGATTACGGCCAAACTAACGCCACGCCAAGGGAAACCCCAACGGAATGGGATGGACCCTGGTACTTTTCCCCTACCTAAGAACTAGCGTGCCTATGGAAAAAAAATTCCCCAAAGGCCAAAAGGAAGGGCAAAAGGGAGGGGTGGGAGAAGGAGGAAAGGAAAAAAGGGGAGGATGGATAGGGGGAAAGGGGGATTGGGGGGTAATTTAGGTTCGGTCTGAGGAAGGAGACCGACAGATCTAATTCCTCAGACCAGAGCCTCTTCACCACGCCAAGGAGCCCCCTTGAAGAGGATTATAAGCGAAGCTTATTACTCGCTGATAAAAAAATTTAGGAAAAAAGGTATAAAAAATAAATTTTTAAGCTAGTATTGCCTGAACTTAACTGGATCAGAATTTATGTTATTAGTTTTGTATTAACAGCGAATTTTTAACTTTGCTAATGTGAAAAGTTAAACTGGACGTTTTTCGCTTAAGCAAGTTTATCATTTTGGCAGAGAAATTTAAACTGATGACACTTACCTACGAAATTTAATTTTTTATTAAGTTCAGAAACCTAATTGTTTTTTTAAGTTAACTTTGATGCGCTGATCACGCATCTGCTCTTGTTTACTCTATCACAATGATTTTTTCCGAAATCTTAATTAATATTTTGACTTAGACTATAGAATCACATGATATATGTTACCAAGCATCATTGGTATTCTATTGTGTGGTGCATATAGACAAACTATTCTTTCCTATGGTTCATTTCCATTCAGTCATACAAACGTTTTGTCTACATCTGAGTTTTTAATTTTTTTTTTTTCGCTAATGTTCAGTATAGTTCTCATGCCTGTGTCAAGCAGCAGTTGACCATCAAACTGATAGTCATTTTCCCTGATATCTCTTCAAGGTGAGAATGAAGGAAATGAAAAATCAGGGACATTCATTATCCCAGTAGATAATATCTAATCAATAGCGCTTCTTCGATATTTCTGTAATCATTGTTATGGTAGTCCAAAAGACCATCATAAGTGTTCTTGAGTATCCCCCATCTTCCAGTTCTCCTGCAAGAACTGAAGACAGACTTAGTAAGGAGTTACCATTGTGAAGTAAGTCTGCCTTCAAATTTGTTTTGCAGGAATCGGTTAACAAACTCCACATTGTAGGATCATGATGTTTACCCAAAACACCGAAATAACCATAAACATCACAAAAGTAGCATAGTGATTCCTGCATTTTCAAGTAAGTTCCTAGTTTTTCTTTCGCTTTCTGAACAAACTGATTCTTATATATCTGCGTGCAGTAAATTCCACTGGCGTAATCTTGAACCCAGTAGTCCTGACTGTTCCGTGGATAAAATATATAGTCCCAAATAGGTGAAACCTATGGTTTTGGCTTAAATAGCAACACTCTTCTTGCCGAATAAGGCAAGCGAAAATTTGTGTAGGCAATAATTTCGCAAAAAACATTCTGAAGCTAACGAAAAAATATACTTCATTGTGTTTGTTTATTACTAAACTATTGTAAACTTATCTAAAACATTTAGTTGGATTAGGCTAAATTAAATTGTGCTTGTTATAATAAGGTTACATAAGTTTTCTAAGGTTCTTTTGGTACAAAATTATTAATTATTATATTAACATAAATAAAAATATATATCTTTAAACGTATAAGAGAAAATTTTTGACGGGACTCAATTATAAACGAGTTTTTGGTAATTGACCACTTTTACCTATTCCGCACCTTACACACAATTATATATATATATTATATATATATATATATATATATATATATTCACACAGAATATATGTGTATTTGCGGCGAAGTGCAAGCAGACCAATACGGTCTACATGGTCTTAACTGTTCCAAAACCAAGGGCTGGCATGCGAGACACAATGAGGTCAACGACATCATTAAGAGAACCCTTGCTACAGCTGGATGCCCTGCCGAGAGGGAGCCACGATCACTTGCAGCAAACAATACCCACAACCCAGCAAACCGCCCGACGGGATCACCATCTATCCTTGGAAGAATGGCAAGCTCTTAGCATGGGGACTATACCTGTGTGTCCACACTGGCTGACACCTATATCCATCACAGTGTGGGGCGACGGGGAGGAGCTGCTGACACAGGGAGGAGTACAAGATCAGCAAGTACAGGGACATTAGCCCAACAGTATCAATTTGTCCCAGTGGGATCAGAGACCTTGGGATCATGGGGAAAAAAATGCCACACGTTTCCTTAAAGAATTGGGTTCCAGGACTCATCGACACCACCAGGGACCCAAGGGCAGCCACTTTCATGTTCCAGCGCCTCAGCGTCGCCATCCAGAGGGGAAATGCTTGCTGCATACTTGGTTCACGTCCAGCCTCGGAGGAGCTGGAGGAAATTCATCATCTTTGATACATTGTGCCATTGTATTCATGTTTATGTTTTTTTCTGTAAATGTATTTTGTTTATTAAATAAATGTTACATTAAATATAATATGGGGGGTGGTAGGAAAAGAAAATTTTAAAAAAGTCGGGAGAACCTTGGTTTTCCAGGTCGTTTATTGTCTTCTTGGGGAAAAGGGGTTTCCCCTTCCGCTTAGAGGTTTACTCCCCAAAAAAAAAAAAAAAAAAAAAAAAAAAAAAAAAAAAAAAAAAATTTATAAAAATATAAAATATAATTTAATATAAAAATTTTTAAAAAATTTTATAAAAAATATAAATAAATAAATTATAATAAAAAATTTAAAATTTTTATAATGTCGTGCTGAATATGTAAAAATGGTCAATTAGCAAGAATCATTTAAAATTAAGTCCTTTTCCAAATTTTCTTATAAATTTAAAATATAAATTTTTTTAATTAATTTAAATTAAAAAAATTTTTTTGAAAAAGAATTTTTAAAAAATTTTAATTTTTTTTTTTTTTTTAAGACAATTTTTTTTTTGTAACCCAAATAAATTTTTTAATTTTTTTAATTTAATAAAAAAAACAAAAACATAATGAAATTTTATTTTTTTTGTTAGTTTTCGGATTTTTTTTTTTTCTGGCGAAATTATCCATACACAAATTTTTGCTTGTCCTATATGGCAAGATGAGCGTTGCTATTTAGACAAGATTTCGTTTGCCTATTCGGCACGACATTATTATCAAAATATGTATCAAAAAAAATGTCCGATGATAAAAATTTGGTCAAAAATTTGGCTTTGCCAAAGCTTTCAATCAGTCAGAAGGGATGTGCTCTCCCAAACAGTTTATAGAAACTTCCTTCCCTTTATCCCTTCATAGAAACGTGTTTTTTAGGTGTGTTGGTAAGAAATTTTTAAAGAACTTCAGAATGGTCGTTACTATTTTTTTCAAAGTCAACAAAAATTTTTGGGTCAGGTTAGTTAAATGTATTTTTGGTTGGGGGAAAAAATTTCAACTTTTGAAAAATCCATAGAATTTTAAAATTCAAATTTATTTAAAATATTTAAATACAATACTTTATCTTTTTTTGTACCTAATATTATATCTTAATACTTTGTACAATAATTTTCAAAATGACTTAAAAAATGTAATGACACGATTGCAAAAAAACCCTACCCCCGGGCCGGGGTTTAACCCGCGGTCATAGAGTCTCAAAAATCCAGCCGTCGTGTGGTTAGCGCGACGGGGTTGGGTTTTGAGGGGCTCTATACCCCGGGTTATCCGGCGGGGGTTGGGTTTTTTTTACAATT
>NC_069399.1:7579503-7607003 GCF_026875155.1 Cherax quadricarinatus
TTTTTCTTTGAAATTAATTGGTCCAGGAACTTGTGGATATGGACGTGGTAGGTATCAAAGGGGGGGGACATTTTTTGCGCCGGTTTTCCCAAATTCCTACTGTCTAACTGAAAAGTTAATTTCTTTTCATTTCTTTTTGTTATAATGATCATTCAGATAAATGCAATTTTCCCATTTTAATTTCCCCCGTTGGTCCTTCTTGAACCGGAGGAAATTTTGTGAAGTAAAATTAGTTAATTGCTAAAAAAATTATTATGGTAACAGAAGGGGTGGATGTTTGTACAAAATTACTTAATGTGTAGTGAAATAATTATTAAATAAAATTTGGAAGCAAAAGTCAAGGGTGGAAAAGATTATTTTAAAGTGTTAAGTGCTGTGTAATTGATAAGCCAAGTATAGTAATTATATTAATGTTATTAAAATTTTGCAAAGCCAAAAAGTGGCTGGTTTTAAATTAATGTTTTTGTATAATATTATTTGATAGATAATTCGGGCCCAAGATTTATTTCAGTGTTGGGTAATTGATAAGCCAGGGCAATAATTTTAAATGTGTAAAATATTAATTTTGCTATGAAAAATTCTGGCAAGGTTTTTTTAATTTGTATAATTTTAATTTTGATAACCCAAGGCGGGCTAAGGTTTGTATTAATGCCTTTTAAAATTATATTAAAATTTCTTGCATGGGAAAATTGCTAAACTAAAGTAGCTGGGATTTTTCAAGGGGGTAGGTTGTGTCAGTGTTGTGAGTTGAAAACAATGTTTTTAAATTTGGGTTAAATTTAATACATTGCATAGGGCTGAAAATGAGGAAATTAAATAGAAGAAAACTATGGAATACAGAGAAAAAGAAAATTTGCAAGCTAGAAAGGGGGCATGTAACAAAGCATAAAAAATGTTTGGAATTAATAATCAAGAAATGTGAATATGATGATTTAAAATTGTAGTTCTTTAGGAAATGATTGATTCATACAAATTATATTACAACAAATAAAAAGGAGATTTTTTAGTAAACTGTTAGTGAGCTAAAGTGATTTTTGGGTTAATCAGTATTATGAATTAGAAAAAAAGATTCTTGTAAAGTCAGGCTTTAAATAAATTAAAATGTGTAAACAGGCTTTAATCGTTGCTCCAACAAATAATATGTCTTGCCAAAACCCAGAATTATGTTTCCTGTTTTAACCTTGGTGAAAACTAGGGGGAATTTTGGTAAATTTTTTTAAGCGCTGTGCATGACAGGAGTGACCTCTGTGTAACTAAATTTTTTTACCAAAGGAAGGTAAGAGGAGATGCTCACATACTCAAAAAAACCTTTCCCAAGAAGATGACTTTACAAGGAAGCTTTGCTTGTTGAAGGTCATTTTTTGGGTAATATAAAACAAAAAGTGGGTTGGATCTAGTAAATATCATTTTTAATTTAAAATCTCCGTCATATTAAAAAGGTTTTACAGCATTTTGATTTTAAACTGGAGAGCACTTCAAAATTTTTAAGTAAAAAATTTTAAATCAAAGGGAATCAGTGGTTTTTGAGGCCATTGTACAAAAAAATTTAAAACATAAAACACAAATGGCTCTCCAAAAAATACCCAAAGGGTTTATTGGGTCTGGGGGGAAAAAAGATGGGTTACAATCTTTTTAAAAGTGAAAAACAAAATAACTCGGGGATATCTGCCAAGTTTCACAAAGGGAAAAATTTCCATTGTTAATAATAAAAATTCATTTCTAAAAAGATTTGCATGGTACTATCAAGTAGCGGGAAATCAGAAATAATGTTCTTCAAAAGGTAAGAGAAAAAGTACCCCCTAAGAGTAGCCATTTAAATAGGAAACCGTCAAAAAAAAGAGGTTTTTCTTTTCTACAAGGGTACTTCATTTTTCAAAAGAATTGCAATGCATACAATTCATGGAATGTTAAAGTTAAAAGTTGGGGAACTTGACAGAGTAAGATGTTTGGGTAATCAAATTGTAAGGAGGTTATGCCAAAATTAAACTTCGTTATCAATGTCACAAAGGAAGACACCATATAGTCATGTGTAAGGGTCTATATTTTTAATGTGATAATAATGTAATGTTGAAAATCCTGACACACAGTGCTAATGTAAAATTCTGTAATCTTAATAATGAGGGTTTGCGAAGTAGCCTTCCCTGTTTTTCAGGTAAAAATTGATGTAAAAGGCATAAACAAAAAATGTAAATGCTTATTGGCCGGGCCCCAGCGTACTTTCATAAAATAAATGTCTTGTGGTATGAAAGTAAGATGGGGATCCCACAATTTTAAAAATTATTGGTTTTTCTTGGAAAAAAGGTCTCAATTGTATGCATGTTTATGAAAACTGTCAGGTTGGGGCAATGAAAAAAAACGTGTTAATGCAGTTTTTGTATATAGATTCCCAGAAAAAATATCTACAAAGGACTTGTAAAGCTCAGAAAGATTCCATAAGAAAATTTTAGCCCCTTCTGGTGTAAGTGAGATTCTGTGGCCCAATAATTTTTTTTGATAGGTAGTGAATTATGCCCCCTTTTTTAAAGGGATGGTAAAGAAATGTGGTGTCCCCCTTTTGAGACGCAGGGGGCCCATGTAATGTAGGGTGGATTCCTTGTAATAAAAATTTAAAAGGACTAGAGGAAACCAAAAATTTTCCTAACTGTGGTCTTACTCATGAAGTTGCCCCCATATAATTTTTCCCATAGAGGATGGTGTTGAGCCAGGCTAAATTGGGGGGAATTAGAGAGCTTTGGGAATAAATGTAAATGAAAAAAACCCGACTTTTCTTTTATCAGGAGCAATCCCGGGAAAAGATGTAAAATTTGAATCGGGAAAATACTGGGTAGATTCCGGGAGATAAAAACCATCCAAAATTTCCCCACTAATTACGAAGGCTAGGACATTAAAGGCCAGCCCCGCAAAATGAGTAAGACACCAAATTTTAACTCCCATAATGACATAATTGCGAGCTTTTTAATTAAAAATTTTAGAAGAGGTACCCCCTGAGAAACCCCAAATTTTTTATGGTCATATTTGCCCTCACGGAGTGAAAAAGGATTCTAAGACATCCTTTTTTAGGTTGTGTTTAATTGTAGTGCCGGATTAAAAAAAAGTACCTAGTTTAAATGGTGATGACAGGCCCTGTTGCGGAAAAAAATTTGGAGCATCTTATTTAAAATTTTAGGGTGAAAAATTATCCTTTACGGTGACATAAGTAAAGCTTTCCCAAAGGGGGGTTTACAAGAGGGCCGGATTCACCTCTTCTTTGGCCAGAATCCTAGTGACCCATTAGCCCCATGAAAACTTTCGTTTAGGAGCATTTATTTGGTGTACATCCAGTCCGTTCCCATTTTAAGCGAATATAAATGCACTCTTTAAAGTACGGAAAGTCCATTTAGTAAAATAATGAGCAAAAATTTTATGTGGACAATTTCCTGGGTTGAGTCAATGAAGAGGAAAATGTTAATGACTTAGAAGAGGTAATAAAATAAAGCAAAAATGCAAAAATGCCTTGAGGGATGGAAAAAGTAATTCGTCAAAATTTAAAGGACAAAATAAGTAAAGTTTCCCCGGAATGAAGTGCCAAAATTTGAAAAGTTTGGATTAAATTGGGAACTGAGAGAGATTTGTTTAAAGTTAAAAACTAAAAATTACGTTGCCCCTAAATTGCTAAAAGATTTTGCTTGCTGAAGTTTTCCCAAAAGTTTTTATCCCCCTAGGTTTAGGTCACCCCCTTTCTATAAGAGGGAAATTATTTAATACAGGAAGCATGGAAACTTTAAAAGTGCTTGGGATGAAAATCTACCGGGGGGAAATTTTTAAAGGTGGGGTGAATTTTAAATTTTGTTATGAGAAAATTCCAATGTTGGAGTTTCCCCTTTTCAGGTGGCCAATCCCAAAAGGGAAAAAAGTACTCAATTTTTTTTGATGCTTCAAAATTGGATTGGGAGTTGCTTACCTTTATAATGTGTTATTTTTTGTTTGTCTAAAACTAAAGTGTCTCAATTTAAAACATGTACCTTCCTCAGTTGGAATTAAAAAGCCATTTATGAGGGTCAAATTACCCATTATTAAAGAAAAAGTTTCAGGAGATAAATATTAGCGACACTGAATTTTGGTCTAATAATGAGGTATCCTTAAAGGATTTTGTAATGGAAACAGTAAAAATTTTGTTGTACAAAAAAGAGTCGCTGAAATTAACGTGCAAGAGAAGTATAATAGTTGGGTAGATATGTTAACTTTAATTATACTGGTGAGGGAATCCCGCTGATTTTTTTTCTCGAGGTTTTCCTTATCTAAATTTGTAAAGCTGAATGGTTTTTAAAGGGCAAAATTGGTTGGTAAATAAAGCTAATTGGCCCGTACAAAAAGGCTAATTGCTCCTGTTGAAATTACTCTGACCACCCCCCAATGTTTGTCCATCCTTTGCCATTTATTTTAATGCTATTCTTCTTTACCCCAAATAACAATGTAACTAAAATTGGTGTTTAAATTTCTAAACAAGATGAATATTTTATAAGTTTTTTTTCCCTTGAATATTGGTAAAAGGGTATGGGAAGAAAATTTTGGAAAATTGATTAAAAATTTATGATGGAAAGTAAAAATTTTGAAAGGTTCATAAAAAGAAAATTGGGGTGTATTAGAAACAATGTAAAATTTGGTGCAGAGGTAGGTTACAAAATGCGAATTGGGTGATTATGCTAAACACCCCATCTTTCTGCCAAAAAATCATATCTAACAAATTTAATTGTGATAAAAGCCCAAAAAAAAGTAATGTATGGTGGGGTAAAGATTCCTTAATTGTATTAGGGAAACTTTCTGTTTCCACAAGGATGGCAAAGTGGTAAAAAGGGTGATTAAATCTTGTGTAATTGTCGCCCGGGGGTGAGTCCTATTTTACCTAGGTCCCCCCACCCTTGTCAAATGAGCAATTTGGGCGTTTGCAACGAAATCCCCCCCGGGCCCCAGTGTGGGAAAATACTGTATTATTTTCCCCGAAATCAGTAGTTATATTTAAATAGAAGGCCTACTGTATTTAAAATTTATGTAATCGAAAACGGGAAGTGCGCCTGGCAGAAAAGGGGGTGCCTTTTTTGGTTTTGAATTGGAAAACAACGTTAAAGTAATGGGAAGAAATTTTTCGGTTGAGGTTAAAAATTGGGTTGACATCTCAAATGGGGGGAAATTGTTGAATGTGCATTCCCGCATAACTTGAATATCGGGCGGACAAGACAAAATCCAGGAACCTCAGATAAAATGTCTAATTTATGTTTAATTTCTGGCCCGTAAAAATTTTTTAATGTGGCAAAGGGGGGGTTCCCGTAATACACATTAATCTCGTCAAATTGGTGAGTGTTTGATTTAAAAATATATTCTTTTGTTGTATAAATTTTATATATTTATATATATATATATATATATTTATTATATATAATATATTATATATATATAATTATTATATTATATATATATATATAATCATTTATTATTTTTAATATACAGTCCCCAAAATTTATATACTTTCCAGATTCCCCGGTGATGATTTTTCATTTGTAATTAATAGGTCCCGAGCAACTTTGGATTGCAGTGGTAGGTTCGAAGAGGGATATTTTTTTTGGGCCCAGGTTCCAAATTCCTACGTTATTGAAAAAATAAAAATTATCTTTTCATTTATTTATGTATTAATGATACATTGATAAAAGCAAATTTTCCCCGATGTTGGATGGGGGGCTGTGCTTTCCTTCTTCACCGGGGACAAGTCTCACTATGGGTATCCCAAAGGAGAGGCGCCCCCGTTTTATTTGTGGAATTGTCAGCTTCCAATTTTAGTTTGCCTATTCTATTGGGCTGTCCTGTCTATCAGCAAGCACGCAGAATTTACTGAGGTCGTCATCACTGCTCTTACTTACTTTATCTTCCCTTCTCGCTGACAGCTTCACCACTGACACAGACTCCCTTTTTCACTTTTTGACAGCAAATTATTTACTACACAACCTTTGATTATACTTCCTTTGCCATTCCTCACCACCCTTACAAACTCTACCTCCGTTATTCTCTCCAGCCTTGCTATATGACCCTGGTGATTTAAGCGCTTAGTCTTTTTGATAATAATAGTTTCAATTGTCCAGTTTGACTTTTTCAAGTTTCATTACACCCTCTCTCGTTACTTCTCATTTAATTTAGCCTCTGGTTCAGAATAAAAACTAGTCACAATGCAAGGACCGTGCGCCTTTTCCTTTGTGTACATTTTAAACCTTTTTGTCCCGTATCTAAAGCTTAAATATTCTTTTGAAATGATTTCACTACAATAGAATAATGACTCGTTTTCTACTAAAGCCAGAAAAATTGCAAACAGTTTAACCCCAGTATGAGACTACCTCACTGATAACCTCTGTGTGTAGCTAGACTCTGTAAATAATGCTGAAAACTATTTATCATATGCTCAGTCCCCCTCACTGTTTACTTATCCCTATGTTGTGAAAAAATAAAGTCGGAGCTCACTCAGTGAACACAGGTCTATTTACCTAATAAACTCTGTTGAATGAATAAGCACGTAGCATTGTCGATAAACATTGTGTGTACTCATCTAATTGTGGTTGTGTAGTGTATGTACTCACCTAGTTGTAGTCACCTAGTTGAGGTTGCAGGGGTCGAGTCCAAGCTCCTGGCCCAGCCTCTTAACTGGTCGCTACTAGGTCACTCTCCCCGAACCGTGAGTTTTATCATACCTCTGCTTAAAGCTATGTATGGATCCCGCCTCCACTACATCGCTTCCCAAACTATTCCACTTCCTGACTACTCTGTGGCTGAAGAAATACTTCCTAACATTGTGTGTGTGTGTGTGTGTGTGTGTGTGTGTGTGCAGTCACCTAATTGTGGTTGCAAGGGGCGAGTCTCAGCTCCTGGCCCCGCCTCTTAGCTGGTCGCTACTTGGTCCACTCTTTCCTTGCTTCATGAGCTATGTAGTACCTCTTCTTAAACCTACATATGGATCCTGCCTCCACTACATCACTCTCCAGACTATTCTGCTTCCTGACAACTCTATGATTAAGAAATACTTCCTAACATCCCTGTGACATCTGAGTTTTCAACTTCCAATTGTGACCACTTGCTGCTGTGTCCCATCTCTGGAACATCCTGTATCTGTTCACTTTGTCCGTTCCTCTCAGTATTTTATGTTGTTACCATGTCCCCCCCCCTCTCTCTCTCTCTCTCTCTCCTGTCCTCCATTCCTGAACAATTCCTTACTGAGGTGCCGAACGTTATTCTTAGGTTTGTTAATCGCCCAAATGCTGCAACAGTTATTTGGTTAATGTGCGCTGCAGATGTGCTTGTTATTATACTCACCCCCCCTCCCTCCCAGATCCTCATCCTTGAGTGAGGTTTGCAGTCTTTGACCCCATAAACTGTACTCTGCCGCAATCTTCTTTGTCCTTCTCCCAATCTCCGTGACTTTGCACTTGGTAGGGCTAAACTCTAGAAGCCAGTTGCTG
This sequence comes from Cherax quadricarinatus, assembly GCF_026875155.1. Lineage (NCBI taxonomy): Eukaryota > Metazoa > Arthropoda > Malacostraca > Decapoda > Parastacidae > Cherax > Cherax quadricarinatus. The sequence goes on from NC_069399.1 coordinate 7,586,979, forward strand.
GAGCAGGCTTGCAGCCTGTCCAGATCTTCTCCGTGACTTTGCATATGATACATGTCAGTGACACCAGTCGGTAATTTAACGCTGCATGCCTGTCCCCTTTCTTAAAAACTGGGACTACATTTTCTGTCTTCCACAGGTAGTTGCTCTGTTTCGATAGATGTATTGAAGATTGGTGTTAGGGGTACACAGAGCACTTCTGCTCCCTCTCTTAGGACCCATGGAGAGGTATTGTCTGGCCCCATTGCCTTTCAGTTATCTAGTTCACATAACAGCCTCTTCACCTCCTCAATTATATGTGTCGTGTCCACCACAACACACAACCGAAAGCCAGAGCAGTGTATCCCACCACTCTGGCTGTCTGTAGTTCTTTCTGTCTCCACTGTAAATACTTTTTTAATTCTCTTGTTGAGCTCCTCACACACTTTTCGATCGTTTCTTGTGATCTCCCCTCCCTCCCTACACAGCCTGATTACCTGGTCCTTAACGGTTGTTTTCCTCCTGATGTGACTGCGCAACAGCTTCAAGTCTGACTTGGCTATGTCATTTTCATATTGTGATAAATGGATTTGAATACCGACAAGTTGAAGATTGAGACACTTATGCAACATATGGGAATCTTTATTAAGAAACCGTTTCGCCACACAGTGGGTTGGAGGAGTTTGAAGTAATCAGTCCCTCAGCCTGTGTGGCGATACGTTTCCTTAATAAAGATTCCCATATGTTGCATAAGTGTCTCAATCTTCAACTTGTCGGTATTCAAAACCATTTATCAGGCACTGCAACATCATGGGATCTTGATACAAAGAATTCTTCAGTACTTCTCCAACCTTTAAACCATGACCTACTTACACTTGTGGATGATTCCACTGTGATCCCTCCTCTTCTTGCTTGGGCTCGCCTGACTAGAGTATATAAGCCACTTCTCCGGCCATATGCTGTACTTTCTACAAGATTGATGAACTGAACACATCGACTCCAGGCTGAGGGATTGATTACCTCAAATTCTTAATCTGCTTCCCCATTTCTGCTTTGTATTGGAGTGAAGAAGCCACTGTGTGGTGCAACGTTTCATTAATGCACTTAGTTTTGGGTGAACTAAGGGTAAACCAAGGGCTCGTCTTGGACTTCTCAGTATTTGTTACCTTTAGGTGCGAACATCTCCTCCGCTTCCTTACATATTGTTGTCACATATTCCATCATATCATTTACTGATTTTCCTGCCAATTCTCTTTCCTACTGAACTTCGTGCAGAAAGTTCCTCATGCCGTCACCTCTTTGGTACTTTCGCTTCCTTTGTCCTGCCCTACCTGCTTCCCTCTCCAGATGTAACTCTGTATTTGAGGCTCAGGTCCACATGATCACTAGATCCCTTCGTATGTTATGTCCTCAATGTCTGAACTGCTCAATATTACAAGATCCTGTCTTGTTGGATTGCCATCTCCTCTCTGTTAGTGTCCCTAATGTGTTGATGCACGAGATTTTTCCAGTATCACCTCTAACATCTTAGCTCTCCACGTTCCTGGGCCTCCATGTCACTCCAGGTTTTCCCAGTCACTTTCTTTGTGATTGAAGTCACCCAGAACCAGTAGCTTTGCCCTACCCAAGTGGGCCCTTCTTCCCACATAAGTCAGTGTGCCGACCATGCTCCTTCTACTCTCGTCATATTCTTTTCTTGGTCTCCTGCTGTTCAGGGGTTTGCTGTACATCACTGCAATCGTCAACAAGGGACCTCTAACTTGAAGTGTTCCTGTTATGTAGTCCCTTGCTTCTGTCTCCCCTTTCCAGCTCCTCAAAATTCCATTGCTTTTTATGAGTAGTGCAACTGCTAAACCCCCTCTATTCCTTCTGTCTCTCCTCAGGATCTGATAACCAGTTGGAAAGATCGCATCTGCTATCAATCCTGTAAGTTTGGTTTCCATGAGAGCTATGATGTCTTGTGATACCTCTGTGATTCTTTCATACCACTCCTCTCACTAATTTGTTATTTCGTCAGCATTGGTGTACCAAACCTTCAGTTTCCTCTCCAGCACTGTTTTGTGGGGGCTGGGGGAATGGGAGACCTGGCTGGGTGCTGTGGGGTTCTGCAGAATTAGGAGGGGTGTGGGCTGTGAGTGTGGGTGGATTATGGTGTATTTTGTGGTAATGTTTGGTTGTGGGGTTCTGTGGGAGACTGCACTTATTGTTCCTCCCAACTCTGGTTATCCCCTACTAACTCTAGCCTTGTCTCTCTTGCCCCTTTTGTGTCCTCTCTCTCAGCTTGTCATTCATTTCTCGTTCTGTCGCGATCTAGGAACACTGTTCATGATTCTTTTAACCTTTGTTTGCCCTGCAGGATCCTGTTCTGCACTATTTCTGTCTTGAAAATCATCTTCTGGTCGATTTCTCCCCCTCGTGTACCCCCCTATTACCCGAAAATTTATCAGCTCAGTCATGTCCTTCTTTCCCCTTTTTAAATTTGATGAATTTTTCAACCTCATTTTTTTTTCTTTTGGGCCGTCTTTCATCAAAATTTTCCCCCATTAAACCTCCTAAAGCCCAAACGTAAAAAACCGACAATTTGGTCCCCCTTCTAAAAACTTTTTTCTCTCAACCGGGATCCGTTTATACATAGCCATTGTCTCCCTTACTATCTCCTGAAATCTCCCGAACCCATTGGACCTCGGGCAGGGGCTCTCATTTTTATCCCCCTTTAAACCCTCCCCAAAACCAATTTGCTGCCCCGGGCCGGGCAGAACTTTTCCCGGGTTTCTGAAAAGGTTCTTTAGTCCCCCGCCCTTGCTGTTGGTGTACCTGCTTCAATTCAAAGGGTCTTTTTGGGCCCTTTGGGTTTTCCCTTATTTTTCTTCATCATTTCTATTTCAGTTTTCAAAGGTTTCTCCCATCCTGGCTTCTCAGCCCCCAAACACTCTCCTTCCACTTCTGTGCTTCCATCATCTCCTTTTCTCGCCATAAGCTCACCAACTTTTTTTTTTCACTCTTGTTCCATCCTGGACCCCTTGCTTCTCCATTCTTCTTTCTCTCCGGGCCCGTTTTCTTCCGTACCCCTTGGTCTACGACTTCCCAAAAGGGAATCTCATTTTGTGTTGTAAAAATTTTTAGTTTTTCAAAAGTGTTTGGTGTGTGGGGTGTGTTTTTGTGGAAAGTGTTTTTTTGGTTGTTTAAGTGATACAGGGGGCATGTTGAATTTGTGTGGGTGGGGTGCGTGTGTGTTGTATGGGGTTTGTTTTTTGCTGTATGTTTGGGGGTGGGTGTTGAGTGTGTTTTTTTTTGGTTTGTTTCTGTGTTTATGTGGGGTTAGTGTGGGTATGTGATTTTTTTTTTTGTTTGGAAGTGTGGTTGTGGGGTGTGTTTTGTTTTTTTGTTGTATATGGGGCTGTATTATGTGTTGTATTTTTGGGGATTTTTGTTGAGTTTTTTTTTTGTTTTTTGCGTATTTGTTGCTTGTATGTTTATGTGTTGTATGTTGTGGGGTGTGTGGTATGGGTCTTTTAAGTGTGGATATGTGAGTTTTTTTTTGAGTGTGTGTGAAAGGGGTGTGTGAGGGATACATGTGGGTGGTGTAAAATGTATGTGTGTGATGGGGGGTATGTAGGTAAGAGGTATGTGTGTGAATGTGTGAGGTTAGTGTGTGTATGGTGTTGTGTGTTTGTGTGTGTTGTTGCGTGTGTGTGGTGTGTGTGTGGGGTGTGTGTTGGTGTGTGGTGTGTTGTGTGTGCGTGTGGTGTGGGGTGGGGGTGTGTGGGGTGTGTGGTGTACACTCACATAAGGGGGGGAAAGAGCATTTGGGGGGGGAAAAGAGAAGACAGGGATGGGGGATAAGGTTATAGGGGAAAGATAAGTTTAAGGGGGGAGGGAGAGAGAAGGGTCGGGAAAAGGGTCAGGGTCAGGAACGGGATTAACGGTTTTTTTTGTGCTTGCAAAGGTTAATATAAAAGTCGGGGCTAAACCCAGTAAAACTTGTGATTTTGGCTTCTGCCAATAAGGCAAGCGAAAATTTTTTGAAAAATAGTTATTTTTGCCAAAAAACATTCAGAAGCTAACAAAAAAAAAAATATTTCATTGCTTTTGTTTTTTTTATTAAAAATTAATTTTAAACTTAAACTAAAATTTAAATTTTGTTGGAATAAAGGGTAAATTAAAAATTTTTGCTTTTGAAAATAAGGTTAAAGGGGAAAATTTCTAAGGTTCTTCTGGTGGGAAAATTATTAATTTGTACTTTAACAAATTTTAAAAAAAAATTTTGGTTTTTAAAATTTTAAATGAGTTCTTGCCCAATTGACCAATTTTACCTATTTTCGGCACCACATTTTAAAGCCCGACGATGTATTATCAACACACACACACACACACACACACACACACACACACACACACACACCACACACACACACACACAAAACACAAAACCAAAAGAAAGGGGGGTGGATTGCATATTCTTGGACCCGGGAAAAGGCGTTTGACACAGTTCCATTAAAAACAAGAGATTGGTGCAAAAAAATGGAGGGCCAAGCAGGATAAAAAGGGAAGGCACTACAATGGATCAGGGAAACTTGGGCAGGAAGACAGCAGCGAGTCATGGTAGGGGGCAGGTAAACAGAGTGGGGGACCTGTGACCAGGGTGGGGCCCCCCAGGGGGCAGTCCTAGGACCAAATGGGGGTTTCTGGGATTTGTGAACATATGACGGAAGGAAAGACTCCGAGGGGTCCCCCGTTTGCAGATGACGTGAAGTTGATGTGAAGAATTTTTACTCGATCGAAACCAGGGGAGAACTACAAAGGGATCGGGGCAGGCTGCAGACCTGGTCCAGCAATTGGGGGTCCTGGAGTTCAAACCCCCAAGTGCAAAGCATGAAAGTTTGGGGGGAAGGGGAAAAGAAACCGCAGACGGGTACAGTCTGGGGGGCCAGGACTACAAACCTACTAAAAGGAAAAAGATCCGGGTGAGTAAACACCGGGTACACTCCTGAAGCGCACAACAACCAAAAATAACTGGCAGCATATGGGCCCCAACAAACCTCGAACAGCTTCCGCATCTTAAAAAGGATATTCAGGCCCCCGTACACCGGGTTACATTAGGCCCATATTGGAGTATGCGGCACCAGTTTGGAACCCCACCTACCAAGCCGTAAAGAAACTAAAAAAGTGCAAAGGTTTGCAACAAGACTACCCCCAGGAAAAGAGGTATGTCCTACGGGGAGGGGTTTAAGGGAAATCACCTGACGACATGGGGGACGGGAGAGAAGGGGGACAAAAAACACAACAAAAATACTGAAAGAATTGAAAAGGGTGGAAAAGACAGGATGTCCAGAGTTTGGACACATAACAAGGGGACACATTTGGAAGTTAAAGACGCGATGAAACAAGGGATGTTAGGAAATATTTCTTCACCACAGAGTAGTCAGGGAAATGGAATATTTTGGGAAGCGAGTATGGAGGCGGCCCCTACATACTTTAAAACAAGGAGATAAAGCCACGGCTCAGGGGGAAGTGGGCCTATAGGATCCGTGAAACGCGGGGGCCCGGAGCTCGACTCGACTCCCGCAACCTCAAAATAGGTGAGTACACTAGGGGGAAAACCACACACACACACCCACACACCACACACCTTGTTGTTTTTGTCGTTTTTCCGTCGATTCGCGAGGACCATTAGTATCCGGGGTGAAGTTGGGGGGTACCAATGCTTGTCAGGCCAATCCGCGCACTAAACGTTCTCTGGCAGTGTGGACAGGGGGGGTGGGGGATCGAGGGGTCTGATGGCTCGGTCTTCCTCACCTGCCTTGCTGCCACTAGTGAATTCTGTTGCCTCCAGGATTTTGCCCTTTCTGGAAAACTGCTCGCTAGTCTTATTTCCCTGAGCATCACCCCCCACATGGTGGGTTGTGTTAAAAGCTTTCAGAGCAGTTTAAGGGCAACATGTAAGAGGGTGCTGGGTCAGGCCCGGGGGGTTTGTGTCGGGTACAAAAAGTTGCGGCCGTCTAAAAAGCAAAGACTCCTCACACACTCAAAACCCATACACCAACCCCCCTACACCGCCCCAAGGCTGTTACTCCGGTAGTTTTTCGGAATATTGGGCTAGGAAAGCCTCTTAAATGGAACAAAAAAAATGATAATAATCAGCAACAATTAAACAAAATTAAAAGAAAGGGCAATAAAGTGGAGAAGATAATTTGGAAAAAGAAAAATGAACTAAATTTGTGCCTAAAACGCGGATCTTAAAACCACAAACCCTCCCCCCCCTAACCCCCCCTCCCCACCACAAGCCACACACACAAGGGTAGTACTCACACTTAAACCACACAACACACACCCCACACACACACACACCCCACACACAAAACACCACACACATACACACACCACATATACTAATAAACACATCCCCACCACCAAACAAAAAACACAAACACATAAACACACACCCACCACACCCCACCAACACACCCCCACACCCCACACCCACACACACCACACATACCACCCCACACACACACACCCCACCCCACACAAACCACAACAAAACACCACCCCCCAAACCCAACCACACACAACACACCACACATCCCCCACCACACACACACCACCAAACACACCCCACACCACACCACCCCACACCACACCACACACACACCACCACACACATACCCCCAACACAACAACGCACATACACACACACACCACCCCCACCCTCCCCCACTTGACACAAAACTTGAACAAGCACGACCCCCCCCCCCCCCCAAAAACCACCTCACCTTACCACCACCCCTCCCCCAAACCACCTAACCCCTCCCCAAACCTCTAACCCCCCCAACTACCTCCCCCCTCCAATAACCTCCTTCCCCTCCCCCATAACCACCCAAACCCCCTCTCTCCCCAAAACCATCTAACCCCCCCCCCCAACTACTCTACCCCCCCAATAACCATCCTCCCCCCCCCCCACAACCACCATCCCCTCTCCAAACCATCTATTCCCCTCCCCCAAACCCAGGATGAGGATAAGGGGCTCCAGGGAGAATCTGGGAGGGGGGAAAATGGGGGGTAGAGCTCAAAAAAGGGGGAAGACTGGGGAAGGGAGACTAGAGAGTGGAAAGGAAGAGGGAAAGGTTAGCGCAAATGCAGAAGGTGGAAGCAACGGGGCCACAGCAGCAGAAATAAGATAGAGAGATTAGAAGAGGCTGAACATTGAAACAACACGAGACAAAGAAATTACAGAAGTAGCATGGGAATGGCTACATCAAACACGACAACAGGTCAAAGGGAAGCAGGAAACTAAACTGTATGCAGAGGTCCTTAAAACCCACAGGGGGCCAAAAACAAGACAGGGAGCACACTGGGAAAAATGAGATTTGGGAAGACTTTGGGAAGGGAACTGGACATGTTCAAGGCCCCTTACCAATACCTGGGGGGGCCAGGAGCAGGTGAGCAGGAAGGATAAACCAAGAAGCATGGGGGCCATAACTGGGGAAGGGACTGAAGAAGGAACACCCCAGGGGAAGGAACAAAAACACACAAGGTGCATGGGAGTCACAGGGGGAGGGGGAAAGGGGGAAGACCCGTATTTGTCTATGGGCTGACGAAGCAAAAGGGGAAACTTATGATGAAAGAAGGGGAAAAAAAAAAGCGAATGAAGATATCTAAGGTGTAGGCAGGGGACATGCCCCAGGGGGAAAAATTTTTCGGAAAATTTGGTGGTTCACAAAGAAAAGGAATCGGCCCTCAAAGTAATTTTCAAGGCAGAATCAACCCGAACCATGATCCTGCAGGGAAACCCGGGCTGAGGGGCAAGCAGGAGTTCCGGAGTGTGTACCTCGTCGAGACAGAACACGGGACGAAAGGAAACAAGAAAGAGAGAGTAAAAAAACGAAAGGGGGAAATGGAGGAAAAAAAAAGGAGAGCAGAAAACCCCCAGGATCAAATGGAAGGAAAAGCGCACCCCCCCAAAAACATCTGCAAAAGGACCCGCCACACCCCCCAAGGGAAAACGAACAACCCAAACCAACCATCACACACCATCCCTCTGTTTCCACCCCCTGCACCACAGTTACAGTATTAGAACAGAAGTTGAAAGGGGTTTGTCACAAAGCAAGGATTAACATGAGGAATGGGAAGAAAAAACAATAGAAATCCCTGACACATAGCAGTTACAGAAACAAAACTCATGGGGGACAACAAAAGATCAATCTTCCCCCCAGGATACCAATTATGAGGAAAATAAAGGGGCAGGGGGGGGGTGGGGGTTTCTCTGCCGTAAAAAACAGATGGAAAAACGGAAAATGGAAAAATAGATGAACGGGGGGAAAGAACTACATAGCGGGACACTTCAGTTGGGGAACACAAAAATGGTCATTTCAGTGATGTATAATCCACCACAGACTGCAGGGGGCCAAGAGAGGAATATGAAGAGAGCAACGAGCAATGGGGACACACTTGCTGAGGTGGCAAGAAGAGCTCACTTCCCGCAGAGCAAAATTGCTGGTTTGGGGATTTCAACCACAGGGAGATTGACTGGGAAAACCTGGGGGCCCCAGGGGGTCCCCAAACTGGAGAGCCCCGGATGTTGGACGTGGGGCTGGAAAACCCCAGCACCAACATGTTAAGGACATACCCGATGAGAGGGGGGGGGTAACCCCAAGATTGGACCTTTGTACCCTGGGCAGCTCAGTTATTTAGGGCATAAGTATGAGAGTCCCCTAGGGGGTAGCGACCACTGGTTCTGTGCTTTGAATACATAGTAAGCTGCAAGTGAAGAAAAAACAGGAGTTAAAGGGAAAAACCCGACTATAAAAGAGGGACTAATAGGGTTGAAGAACTTCCCGCGGGGGGTCCGTGGGGCAGAAACGGCAGGGGAAACCCAAGTAAAAGAAATATGGAATATAACAACAAAAAAGCAAAGGGGGGAAAGGTTTTTTCCCAAGGGGAACATAACAAAGGAAAAACCGAAAGAGCCCCTTTTACCCGACGGTGTAAGGAGGGAAAAACAAAGGCAAAAGAGAATGGAAAAAAAATACAGAAGGGAAGAAACACAAAAAAAGGGAGATCAGCCCGAGCCAAATGATATGCACAGTAAGGAGGGAGGGCCCCGGCAGTAGAAAAAACATGCTCGAGAATCAAGACGACCCGAAATGTTTAAGCCACCAGGAGGAAGACAACATCAAAAACCAGGGATCAATTAAGGGAAAAGGTGGAGAACCACAAGAAAGTTCAGGGGTATGTGAGGAGCTGAACAGGAGATTTAAAAAGTTTTTACAGTAGAGACAGAAGGGCTGTGGGAAGACAGCACAAAGGGAAACAAGAGGGAAAATTCCAACAAGTTTGGATGACATCAAAACTGAGGAGGGGGTAAAAAAGCTCTTAATGCCTTGACACCTCAAAAGGGGATGGGGCCGACAACACTCCCCTGGGGCCTTAAGAAGGGCAAGAGCTGTCTGCCTCCAACCACAATCTTAACAATCCTTGAAAAATGGGCAAAATACCCGAGAAATGGAAGACAGCAATGTAGTCCCCCTATTTAAGAAAGGGAAACAAAACGGCACAAAATACAGACCCCGTGCTCGCATGTATGTTGCAAAGTCATGGAGAAATTTTTCAGGATAGAGTGGTCGAACACCTGGAAAGGGAAAAAGATTTTAAATGAAAAACCGCATGGGTTCATAGAAAGGGAAATCTTGATTACAAACCTCCTGGAGTTTTTTTGCAAGGGAACGAAGTAAGACACGAGAAGAGGGGGGGGTAGATTGCGTTTTCCCAGATGGGAAGGCCCTTTTACCAAGTTCCCCCCAAGAATTTGTGCAGAAGCTGGAGGGTCGGCGACTGAAAGGGGGGGGCACTGCAATGGAAAAGGGAAACCTGACGGGGGGCAGCAACGGTCAGGTACGTGAAGATTCACAGTGGGCGCCCCTACGAGCGGGGTCCCACAGGGGCAGTTTTTTGGACAGTGCTATTTTTGATATAAGTAACAATGTGGAAGGAATAGAATTGAAAATGCTCTGTTTGCAATGACGGAAGTTGATGAGAAAATTAAAACGGACGAGATGAGGCAGGGCGCAAAGAACCTGGACGACTGACAGTGGGGCCCCAACGGCTTCCGAATTAATCCCGCCAAATGCAAATCATAAGATTGGGGGGGGGCAAAAAAACCCCAGCAGAAAATAGGGGTAGGTGGACAAAATACAACCTCACTAGGGGGAAAGCCTTTTGGGGGACCATAAAACCGAGCACATCACCGGAGGCACCATCAAACCCAAAAACCGCTGCAGCTACGGGGGCCTGGGAAACCTAGAATAGCGTTCCCAAAGCCTTAATAAGGGAAACTTCAAGACACTTTTACCGTGTATGTTAGGCCCATACGGGGGTATGCACACCATCTGGAACCCCCCCTGGTCAAGCACTCAAGAAGTTAGAGAAAGTCAAAGGGGTTTCAACAAAGGTAGTCCCAGAGCTCAAGGGAATGTGTACGAGGAAAAGGGTTTAAGGGGGAAACACTGACCACTGGAGGACAAGGGTCAGGGGAGACAGATAAAGACTACAAGATTCTGCGGGGAATAACAAGGTGGACAGAGATAGGATGTTCCAGAGGGGACACAGGGAAAGGGTCACAACTGGAATGAAAAACTCAAAGAGTCCAGGGACGTTTGGAAGTATTTTCTTTTGTCATAGAGTTTTTTCAGCAAGGGGAATAGCCTAGCAAGTGAAGTAGTGGAGGCAGGAAAACCCTACATAGTTTTTAAGAAAAGGGTATGACAAAGCTCAGGAAGCAGAGAGAGAGAGAGATCCGTAGCGATCAGTGAAGAGGCGGGGCCAGGAGCTGAGTCTCGACCCCTGCAACCACAATTGGTGAGTACAATTAGGTGAGTACACACACACACACACACACACACACACACACATATATATATATATATATAATATATATATATATATATATTATATATATATATATATAATATAAATATATATATATATATATATATATATATATATATATATAATATATACTATATATATATATATATATATATATTAAAATATATATTATATATATATAAAATATATATATATATATTATATATTTATATATATTTAAAATATATATATAGTAATATGTTGGTAGACAACAACCACTTAGTTGTCTTCTCTGGCGATAAGTCTTGAGTTTCTGTAGTTAATTAAATGGTTGTGTAAATTGCGGTGCTGTACACAGGCATTCCTTGTATCGTCAGTCCTGCTTTGGTATTGGTGTTCTGAAATACGTTTTAGGAGGTCTCTTGATGTTTCGCCCACGTATAATTTGCTGCAGTCATTACAAGGGATTATGTATACCCCTGCAGAGGATGGAAGCTTCTCCTTTCTGTTACTGGTGATGTCCTTGATGGTCGTGGTTGTGGAGGTAAATACTTGGAATGAGGTATTGGAAAAGATGTTGGAAACATGTTTGGCAATGGAGTTGGTGGGGAGGACTAAGTATCTCTTCTCGGCAGTGTCTTCTCTGGGTGTGTTGAAGTTGTTTAATGCCCGTCGTCTGCAGTCTCTGATGAAATGACGAGGATAGTGGAGTTTACAAAATACTTGTTCGATTATAGTGCATTCTTCCTCAAGGAACTCATTGCTGCAGATTCTGAGTTCGCGCAGGAAGAAGCCTATAATTACACCACGTTTAGTTTTGGTGTCGTGGTGAGAGTAGAAGTGGAGAAGATCTACTCCTCCTCAAATTGCCAACATCAAACCTCCTTTCTCCGCTACAGGTCGGACCTACCTGGAAGAGTGTGCAGATGATTTAAACAATGCTACAAAGGAAGCTTTTTTCCAAGCCAGAACACTAGGCACAGCACTCCGAGGCAACATGAACAGACGTACAGCCGAAATCATTCGCAGCAGAGTTACCACAGCGAATGTTCAACAGAAGATCAGACTTACCAGGAAACTACAAACTCTCTGTGATAATAGTCATTGGAAAAGTTTAGGAAGACCTGAAATTATTCAAAATCTTTCATCTCGTCCACTGTCAACCACAGAAACCGAAGCCCTCAGCTTAGGCCTTAAATTCGCAACAGGAATTACTAAACCGAAACAAGACCTCAATTTCATCGCCAAAAACTACAGACACAATGACCCCGACTTCCAAAAAGGTTTTCTTCAAGGCATCATCTCAGCAGCCATCTCTACACGCAGCTCCCCAGTCATACCTCGACGTTACATCATTGCACTTAAAGGTTTAGCAGAAGACACGACCATCAGGGTCACCACCGCTGATAAAGGAGGTGGTGTTGCTATCATGAACACTGACGATTACAGGAACAAAATGCTAAATTCTACTTAATAACCCAGATACCTATAAACCTCTCACAACTAACCCAACTGACAACCTTACTAAAACTTTTCTTAAAGACTCGCCGGCTTCTGAAGGACCCCGAACAAGGGAAGAACTCTCCCACACCATACCCAGCAACCCCAGACCTGCCAGAATGTACGGCCTGCCAAAAACTCCAAGCTGGTATCCCATTGAGGCCCAATCTCGGAAATGGGCAGTGCTTCCCACCAACTTCAGAACTCTCGCAAAAACACTCTCTAAACTCTTGGGCACTATCAGTCCAGCACATCTCAAACACTCGGGTGATCTTCTCAATCGCATTCGCAACATCAAACATCGGACAAGAAATTTCACCCTTTCGTAATTTCCCTATTAAACCAAGTATACTACACAAGTCATCGTTGTCGTGCGCAGAAAATTGACGATTCACTTGATCTGCCTATTCCAGCCAGGCGATTTCATCGACCTTGTTGAACTATGTGTCGGCTTTACGTGTTTCCTTTCCAAATCACCTCTTTTCAGCGGGATTTTTGGAATACCCTTGGGCTCGCCACTCAGTGCCTCCTGGCGAACTTATACATGGAACAATCTGAAGCCGAGGTTTCTCCCATTATTCCTTGGACTGTCACCTGGTCCGTTATGTTTCTGGGTTTACTGGGAGTTCCGGGGTCAACGCCCCGCGGCCCGGTCTGGACCAGGCCTCCTTAGGTCAGTGTCCGGATGCGACCCACACCAGTCGACTAACACCCAGGTACCCATTTTACTGATGGGGAACATAGACAACAGGTGGAAAGAAACACGTCCAATGTTTCTACTCTGGCTGGGAATCGAACCCAGGCCCTCACCTTGTGAAGCGAGAGCGTTAACCACCGGGCCACCAGAGCCTCATAACTCCCAGACGCTTCAACGTTCAAGCTCTCCAAGACAAGCTCAACCAGGTCGAGCCCTAAATCCAGTTCACAATTGAAAAAGAAGTCGACAACACTCTTCCTTTCCATGATGTTCTTCTCTGCAAAGCTGACCATGAACTTCGTTTTAAAGTCTATCGAAAACCCACCAACCAAACGATCTTCTCCACTTCTACTCTCACCACGACACCAAAACTAAACGTGGTTGTAATTATAGGCTTTTTCCCTGCGCGCACTCAAATCTGCAGCAATGATTTTCCTTGAGGAAAATGCCTATAATTGAACAATATTTTCTAAACTCCACATCCTCGTCACTTCATCAGAGACTGCAGACGGCGGGCATTAAACATCTTCAACACAACCAGAGAAGACACTGCCGAGAAGAGATACATAGTCCTCCCCACCAACTCCATTGCCAAACATGTTTCCAACATCTTTTCCAATACCTCATTCAAGTCCCTTTACCTCCACAACAAACGAACACAAGAAAACAAAAAAAGGCACAATATCGTGACTGGAACGATACACAAATAACCCGCACATAGAAAAGAGGAGCTTACGACGACGTTTCGGTCCGACTTGGACCATTTACAAAGTCACAATGGTCCAAGTCGGACCGAAACGTCGTCGTAAGCTCCTCTCTTCTATGTGCGGGTTATTTGTGTAACGACCATCAAGGACATCACCAGTAACAGACAGGACAAGCTTCCATCCTCTGCAGGGGTATACATAATCCCTTGTAATGACTGCAGCAAATTATACGTGGGCGAAACATCAAGAGACATCCAAACACGTATTTCAGAACACCAATACCAAAGGAGGACTGACGATACAAGGAATACCTGTGTACAGCACCGCAATTCACACAGCAATTTAATTAACTACAGAAGCTCAAGACTTATCGCAAGAGAAGACAACACTCAATACCGAAGAATCCTGGAATCATCGCTTATCTCTATAACCAACAATTTCAACCAAAACAATGGCTTCTATAACATAGCTGAACCACTTGCCAAGAAACTTCTTCATCGCTATCCCACATAAGAACATAGGAATGGAAGAACACTGCAGAAGGTCTGCTCACAACTTATCCAATCTCCCTTCCAAGCTAGATCATCAGATGCAACATTCTCCACCTGACCTCAACATTCTGAACCTGACTATAAATACTTGCGTACCTTCCACCCCAGCAGATCTCATAGGTGATACCCCATCAACGTTACATCAGATCAGACACACCAGAGCACTGCTTACTCACGATGCATTACTCTAACAGAGTAAAGATCAAACCAGCGAGTGGCACAACCAATGAGTCGTCCAAACTAGCACTTGCAGCTGTCGTTAGGGGCAGGTTTGCCAAGTCAAATGTAATGCGATTTTAATCGCTCAAGGAGGCTTTTGTTGTCGTCTGTACAGACGACACAGATGCTGAGAAACTACTTACCACTACTGCTACTACCACTCTACGAGACCGGGGATTTTCTTGTCTTGACTTCCCCAGCACGGAGAGCCAGGAGAACTGTGTTCCTCAAGCGACTCGACAACCTTATCACTGTACGGTCACTGAAGAAATAAATTCATCTATCGAAGCAAAGAACCTTGGGCCAAGGTGGACTTTATTATTAAAATCCCCAATGCTTCATCCATGCTGAAGGTCACCTTCGTGACGTCACCATGGCAGCCAGAGCTCTCGCTGAGGGCCGGGGCTATTCATGCTTCCACATAACCCAGCCTTCATCGAAGCAGAGAATTTCCAACATATCTCACAGTGCTATAATTTTACTCATATTTACACACCACAAATGATTGTGCTACCAAGGACAAGAAGTTCTGCTCCATGTGACGTGAGGGCCCATGACTTCAAAAATTTGCCACTGCTTCACCACCTAAATGCTTGAACTGCAAGAATGACCACCATACTCTTGCTGCCAGGTGCCCTACCAAAAAGAGACATACCAAGAAACAACAACAACAAACAAAGGAAACCCAAACCCCACAAGCAACCTCATATTCTGCTATCGCCAAGTTTTCAAGCAGACACTACCAAGATACTACAAGCCACGCAAGCTGCTCCCACCACTTCCCCGCCAGCACCTACTGCCGACTCCACCAAGATTCTTTATTGCATTATGTATGCTCATTTACAGAATGCAACTGAGCCAGGTTCCTTCAACACCACCATCAACGAACTTTTCAAACTAAATAAATAGCCTGGCCTCACATTCCCTGCATCCCCACCTTCCACTGAGATCCTAAAATCTACTGCAAATATTACCAGCATCACCGCTGCTCCACCGCTGTCACAACCTCCACTAGATACAGAGATGGACCAATCAGAGACCACTGAGACGTAGGCAAACCCCGGCAATGAGAGTCCACTACCGCTTGCATCCACTGCTAGAGCAAGTGACCAGTCGGAAATCTCGCCTTCACCAGTTCAGCCACCAGCCAAGAAAGCAAAAACACAAGAAACTGCAGATGCACCTCACGGTGCTACTGCCACTGACACTGCTGCACCACAACAAGTCCGATACCTGATGGGTGTATGCTTCTACACAACCAAGCAGTATAAGAACAGAATGCTGTCTTCAGAAATCCCTCAGTATCTCCAGGACGAAACAGTCAAGTATACCTACGACCAAACTGTTACATACACCACTGCAGACATGACCAGACTACTCACTGCCAACACCCAACACCTTGTGGAAGTCGAGTACACCTCAAAGAGGAAACTCAGGATGCTTCAGAATGGGGACCTTGAAGACGGTACCGTCCTCTAGCACGACTATCCATGACCATTCACCATGAAGATAAGTTTCCCCAGCACTTTGCTGGGGTGTGGCTCCAATCGACCCTGTAACTGCTGCCTCTGCCTAACTGCGCTTCTCTTCGGGGAAGTCAGCGCAAGATAGAAGACGACGACACCCTCCAACCGGAGGGCCAAGAAAGAAGAAAGAAGATGATCGTCACCCACCACCTGGGGAGGCCACTGCCGGGTCACCATCTGGAGAAGACCCGGGCCGGAAGTACCAGCGAATCAACATGAATGAATGAATGAAAATGAACACCAACACATGACACTCCACACAGGAGAGCACAGCACTAGCACGATCGACGCCATGCTCTGCCCTTCTAGGGCAGGGTTGGTGCCAGAGCCCGAGTTTGTAGCTCACAAGATAAGGGGGGTACTTGCGCCTCCTCCCATGGGAGACTTAGGTCTCAGACACTCCCTAGACAGGGAGCCAGTGCCGGGCCGCCACTTAGAAGGGCCCGGGCAGGGAGAATACCGGCGAATCTTTAACAACAACAACAACAGCCCAGGTAGATCTGTTTGTTGATAAATTAGACACATGTGCAACTCTTGGGTATCTTTATTGAGGAAACGTTTCGCCACACAGTGGCTTCATCAGTCCATACAAAGGAGAATCTTGAAGAACAGGAGGAGATGAGGTAATCATCCCTCAACTTGAGTCGATGTGGTCAGTCCATCAATCATATAGAATACGGCATACGTGCTGAGAAGGAGCTTATAAACCGTTGGGAGGAGAGGTGCAGAAGTCATAGGTCGTTTTAACATTAGTTCAATGTTGAAGTAGGTCGTGCCAAGAATTAGGCAAGCGAAGAATTCCCAAATATTAAGATCCCAAGAAGTTTTCAGTGTCTGACAGGGTTTTTAGAAGAATGGTTTCAGAGAACCGACATGTTTGATAAATTGGGCACATGTGCAACTCTTGGGTATCTTTATTGAGGAAAAAGTTTCGCCACACAGTGGGTTCAATCAGTCCATACAAAGGAGAATCTTGAAGAACAGGAGGAGAATGAGGTAATCAGTCCCTCAACCTTGAGTCGATGTGGTCAGTCCATCAATCTTGAAAAGAATACGGCATACGTGCTGAGAAGGAGCTTATAAACCGTTGGCAGGAGAGGTGCAGAAGTCAAGGTCGTGTAACATTAGTTCAATGTTGAAGTAGGTCGTTTCCCCAAGAATTAGGCAAGCGAAGAATTCCCAAGTATTAAGATCCCAAGAAGTTGCAGTGTCTGACAGGTTTGTAGATGAATGGTTCAGAGAACCACGACATGTTGATAAATTAGACACATGTGCAACTTTTTGGGATCTTAATATTGGGAAATCTTCGCTTTGCCTAATTCTTGGGCACGACCTACTTCAACATTGAACAATGTACACGCCTATGACTTCGCACCTCTCCTGCCAACGGTTTATAAGCTCCTTCTCAGCACGTATGCGTTTCTATTCAAGATTGGATGGACTGACCACATCGAATCAAGGTTAGGACTGATACCTCATTCTCCTCCTGTTCTTTAAGATCCCTTGTATGACTGATGAAGCCACTGTGGCGAAAATTTTCCTCATAAAAACCCAGATTGCAATTTGTCAAATTTATCAACATTACTATCCTGAACCATCATCTACAAAGAACTTTTGTCCCTTAAAAGCCCACGTTGGCAACGTTTCTATCAACAATTAAACTGCAAATGTTTAACCATTGGGATATAGACCAATTTCCAGTTCAACAAACTTACATGACCCCCTTTCAACCGACCCCATTTTAAAAATAACCAAACACATTTATTTCACTCACTTCTCCCTCCCGACCTTCCACTTACTACAAACCTAGTCCAACCCTCAACTTTTTGACCTAATCCTGTTCTTCCTCACCACTAAACTCCCCTACCAACCCATTCCCTTTTTCAAAGTAACACCACTTTTTTTCCTTCATAACATTTTGCATCACTGTTCTTCACAGCACATAACCATTCAGCCATTCAAACCCCAATTACTAATTTCCTTATATTATCCTCCTCTTACGACACCTTCGACAGAGAAGAATTTAACCACTTCCCTCCACAAAATATACCAAGATCTACATTACCACCACACACACCCCCCCCCCCACCAACACCATCATACACAACGATGTGTGGACCAAGGCCAACATGCTTTAAGCAAGTATGATAAAGGTCACTTCAAGGTAGTTTGACCTAGTAGCGACCCTAAGACGGTCAAACCCTTGACTCGACCTCTCAACCTCAACATAGTAAAACACACACAACACACACCACCCCACACACACACACCACACACCACCACACACAACACACCACACACCACCGCATTCACAAACAACAACAACACCACACAAACACACACACACACACACACACACACACACACACACACACACCACAACACACACACCACCAAGCTTCACTCTAAACACCACTTCAAATACTCACTCACAACATAAACCACAACACACTCCACACACCCCACAAAACACACACACCACACACACACACAACACACACACACATACCCCACACTATACAACAACAACACACACCATCACACACCACACACACACACACACACACACACACCCACCACACCACACACACAACACACCCCACACCACACACGCACCCACACACACACACCACACACAAACACACACACACACACACACCAAAAACAACCCCCACACACACCACCACAAAAACAAAACGACACACAACAAAGTTCCCAACAAAAGCCTAAAAAAAATTAAAAACCCACACACAACAACAAACAAACACATATACAAAACCAATAACAAACAACAACCAAACCCCAAACACAAGACCACAATTATAAACACAAAACAAAAAAAACACCCTCAAAAACAAAACCACTAAAAAACGTAGTGGGGCAAACATACACAGTTTAACAAGTTAAAGCTCCCGAGCGGGAGAAAGGCTAGACAACCGTTAAGGGCGGGGCCAGCTAGATCGACCTGAAACAATAGGGAGAGAAATGGATAAAACACAACATGGAGGAGAAAGGGGAAAAATCAGGATTATCCCCTGGGTGGAAGAGAGGACAGAAAACGAAAGGGCAGAAAGGGAGATTTAGAACAAATCACGGAAATAGGTGAAGACCTGGATAAGATTTAATTTTCAGGAAAAGGGGGGACTTAAGGGGAAAAAGACGTAGCTGGCAGGCAGAAACATCGAACAGGTCCTCCAAGAGAAACCATGGTTGAAATACTCGGAAAAGTACAGAGGGTGTTCCTAGACAGAGACAGAACACAAACAGAAGACAGCACTGAGGGAGGGACAAAAAGCGAAAGGGGCTAGGAAAGGAGACAAGAATGGAACCAGCAGAGGTAATCAGAGCAGAACAGACACAAGGGCAAGACACCACAACTATCTCAGAACACCCCCAACACAAACACAATCCACACTCACACTTCCACCCCCCCCGCTATAGAATCCCACAATGCTACCAGGGGCCCCAACCACGTGTTGGAGAGGAAAGAAGGTATGGTGCACAACGCTGATGATAACAAATAAGTTGACGGAAATGGACAGAAGAGTCAAAGAGGCATCACCAACATCATAGCCTCACAGAAACCAAGCAACAGGTTTTGATAACAATGCCATCTTTCCAAGGGTACCAGTTTTGAAGAAAGACAAGGTACGGGGGCGGAGGAGTGGATGTTAATCAAAACTGATGGAATTTTGATGAGCTTCAGAGAGGAGCAGGGAGAAGAAGGATACCATGGGAACGCTTCACTCTGGAGGTCCCAAGGTGGTAATTGCAGTGATGTATAACCCACCACAGAACAGCAGGAGGCTAAGGCAAGAGTATGATGAGACCAATAGAACAATGGTTGACACACTGACTGCAGTGGCCAGAAGAGCTCATGCATGCAGGGCAAAGCTCCTGATCATGGGTGACTTTAACCACAAGGAGATCGATTGGGAGAACTTGGAGCCACATGGGGGCCAAGACACATGGAGGGCTAAGATGAT
>NC_069399.1:7612003-7623375 GCF_026875155.1 Cherax quadricarinatus
TAATATATATATATTTATATATATATATATATTATTATATATATATATAATATATAAACACTGATCTCTGGCTGAAGGAGACTCGAAGCTACGAACCTTGGAACAAGGTATGCAGTGCTATACCATTCTCACCAAATGAATTCTTCTTATCAACTTCATATCATCTGCAAACGGGAAACCTTCGGAATCTATTCCTTCTGCCCACTTCATTCAAAAAATACCAGAAACACCCAGGTCCCTAAAAATTAAACCCTCTTTTGGCCCCCCAACTCGTTGGGGGCCCCCACACGGATACCTCGCCCGAAAGCATGACTCGCTGTTGTCTTTGACTTTTTTCCTTGGGATCCTTTTAAAAGTGACTTCTCTGATATCTTTTGCCTGGCCCCTCCAGTTTTTTGAAATGATCTCTCTTTGGGGAACTTTTGTGTGTGTTTAAGTACATGAATGGCATACAGTATCAAACAAATAAAAATTTTGAAACATATGCAACATCGGGGTTTTTTTAATGAGGACTTTCGCCACAAGTGTTTTAAATTTCAATACAAATTCTATACAAAATTCATGTACGATTTGTCGACACTCCCAATATCGGGAAATTTTTGGTTTCAGTGGAAATCTCCAAAACCCTTCTACACTTCATTCCCCCCCCCCCTTTGGGGGTATGCCCCTACCTATCCTTTTTTTCACCTGACCCCCAGCATATAATGGTCATTCTTTTTCCCTTTGGTTGCTCCAAAATTTTTAAACAAATTATCTTTTCCCACCCCAAACTAAAAGGCTGAGGAAATTATTACGTCATTTTTTTTTATCAAAAGTTTTTTTTTTTTCTGTCAAAATTTTTAAAAAACAATTTTTGATATTAAAATTCGAATTAGAAAAGGGAAATTCCCAAAGGGCCCTCCCAAAAAAACCCTAATTGTTTAAATGGGTTTTAAAATATCTACGTATTGATTGCAACAAAAAAAACCCCAAGAGCAAATTCATTTCGCTCCCCCCGTGGTTTTTTTTCAATATATAAAATTCCCTTTATATAATATATATATAAAATATATATATATATATTATATATATTTTATGCCCGTGCCGAATATGAAAAACCCGGGTCAATTAGCAAAAACTCATTTAAAATTAAGTCATTTCTAAAATTTTGTCTTATACGTTTAAAAAAAGTATTTTTTCCTTTAAATTTGTTAAGAAAAAAATTTAAAATTTTGCCCCAAAAAGAACTTAGAAAACTTCCCCAACCTTTTTTAACAAAAAAACAATTTATTTTAGCCAAACCCAACTAAATATTTTTAGATTTTTTTAAAAAGTAATTTAATATTAACAAACCCCGTGAAATATTTTTTTTTTTTCGTTGGGTTCAAATTGTTTTGGCCCAAATTTATTGCATACACAAATTTTACTTGCCCCTTTTTGGAAAGGAGAGTGTTTGTTTTTTTAAGCCAAGACCCGCAAGTTCTCCCTTTTCCCGGCCACGACATATATATATATATATATATATTATAAATATATATATATATATATATATATATATATTTTATTATATATATATATATATATAAATTGTCGTCCCGGGAATATCCCAAAATTGGTCAATTAGCAAGAACTCTTTTAAAATTAAGTTTTTTTTTTTAATTTTTCTTTTTTTGTTTAAAGATATATTTTTTTAAAATTAATTTTAAATTTAAAAAATTTTTAAATTTTTTGCAACAAAAAAAACCCCGGAAAATTCCTAACCTTTTTATAACAAGAACAATTTTTTTTAAAACCCTAACCCAACTTAATATTTTTTAAATTTTTTTTACAAAAATTTTAAACTAAACAAACACGTGAAACATTTTTTTTTTTTTTTTTTCTTTAGGTTAAAGAATGATTTTGGCAAAATTATTGAATAAAAAACAAATTTTTTCATTTTGTCCTATATGCAAGATGAGCTTTTGCTACTTAACCCAAAAGTCGCAATTCTGCCTATTCGGCACGACTTATATATATATATAATATTATATTATATATATATATATATATTATATATATATATATATATATATAAAATTTTGGGTCAGCATATTGCTGTTCCCTGTTTTAAATATAGAATGCATATTAGTATAAACCATGTGCTTTGGGATGGGAAAGATCCCTTGTAGGCCTGTGATTTTGTGTGAATCACGGGATCGCATTTTTAGGCTCGTACCTCTCCCCTCCCTTTTCACTCGGGGGCAGACCATCCAGACAAAAACCCGGGAAAGGCCCGGGGCTCCATTCCTCTTACCCTCAGTTTGAAATATTGTTACCTTTCCAAAACAATTTGTGCCCTCCTTTAAAAACCCTCGATTTCCCCTTTTTTAAGAACCTCTACGATAATGGGGGAAAAGGGAAAGGCCTGTAATTTTGACGATTACAGCGATTTTGGAGAAAATTTCGACCAGCAAGACGGCATTTCTTTTCCACCCGTAGGCCTACCGAGTTAACCCCCAGCCTGCTACCTCAAGAATGTTCTCCCGCCCAAGCTCCCCCCACTTCTACTTTTATTCACTGGTCAGTCTTTTTGTATTGGGTTTTATCGGGCCTTAAATTTGCATCACTCCTGAGGGGTTGACCCGAGTTTGCAAAAAACCACCCTTCCATTTTTGTGGTGGGGAACCCAGTCGGGGCCTAGTCTCCCCCATCCATTTCTTTTCCTCCCAAAAAGCCAGCTTTCCACCCCTGTGTGCTCATCGTGTGAGGTTGTCAACCCTTTCTGTGGGAAGGGTTAAGATAAGCCAGCCAGCTAGAAAACTAACCCAAGTGTCTTCCCCAGAAATCAAGCAAGCCCGTGAGTAGTTTCATCCTTGTGATTTAAGGGCTCCCAAAAAAATTCTGAGTGTTTTTTTTTCATCCTTGTGGTGTTGTGGTTTTTTGGGGTTTTTTTTGGGGCCATTTTGGGTTTGGCAGTGTGGTTTGTTCCCCGTTAGGCTTACGCCTTCAACCCATTTTCCCCCGGGAAACCCACGACCACGTGTGTCGCACCATTGCCGGGCTTAGCCCCTTTTTAAAACCCAAAACCCAACTACACTCCCCCATGGGGGCCTCAGACCCCCTCACTCACCCCTTCCCCACTCACCTAACTTTTTCAGTTTTTTTTGGTAAAATACAAAAGGGTTGTAGCCCCAAATTTTAAGGACCCATAGGGGGTCAAAGCTAGATTTGTGTTTCGTGCCCCCGTTAAAAGCCCCTGTTTGGTCTATCGTGATGTAACCCAAAATTCTACATACCTGTGCAGAGGACCCACAAACACAAAAACAACCCCTCTATTTTCCCCTTTCCCCTCCCATAAAACCTCATTCTTCCCCCAAGTGTTCAGCGATAATTTTTTTTTCTAAGACTTTTGGGCGAGTGTTGAGACATTTTTTTTTGTTTTCCCCAAGTGATTTTTTCTTAGTGACATTCATTTGACCTTGATCAAAACCCCGTTTTTTATAAATGTACTGATTGCAAAAAATTTCTTTTAATCTCCTTTATTCAGTTTTTAATTTTTGTGCTTTTAAATTTCATGTTTTGTTTTGTGTTTCTTTTTTTTATATTTTAATTTAAATTTACCTTAGTGTTTTTCCTTTTGGGGTTTGTGCAACATATGAGCAGTATAGAATTTGGGTGTGTACACTTTTAAAGAATCACCTAGTTTTTCTCAGTTTTCCCAGTGAAGTATTTCAGTAATTTTTTTACCTCATATTTTGCAACACAAAATCCTGTTTTTCTGTTATAATTTTTTTTTTCTTCCCCCGTATTTGTGTATTTTTGTTTTTTCCCTGTGGGGTTTTAAAAATTTCTTGTATTCATATTCTTTCATTTAGCCAGTGCTAAATTTTTCTTTTTTTTTCCACAGACAATAGTGGCCCTTATTTTTTTGCAAGCAAAAAAATCATTTTTTCAAAAATTTTTTTTTTACACTCAAGTTTCATTGCAAGAAATTCTAGTATTTTGTTTTTTGTTTTATTTTTGTGGGTTTTCCTTTACGTAAAATGTTCAAAAATTTTTTGGGTTTTGTGTTTTTTGCACCTTTTTAATTTTTTCCCTGTTTTAAATTTTAAAAAAATTCCCCTCTTAGTGCAATTTTTAAGTTTTTTATTTTAAGTAAATTGGGGTTTTTTTCTTGTTAAGTGTTTGCTTGATTGCAGTTAAGATTAAAGTGTTTATTCCTTGATTTTAAAATTTTTTTTTCTTTTGGGGTGTAATTAAAATTTTTTTTTTGCACATTGATTCATTTTTTCAAAAAAAAAATTTTTTTTTTGGAAAAAATTTTTGTTGCACTAAAGTTTTTTTTTCAAAAGGGTTCTAAGCAGTTTTTTTTCTTTTTTTTTAGGAATTATTTGCAAAATTGCTACAGTTTAAATTTTAGTTGGGAGTTTTTATATGCTCTGTTTGTGCATAATAATTTTTTTATGTCTGGTCATTTTTTTTTTATTTCAGTGAATTTTTGCCTCGTTTCATTTGCACAAGTTTTTATTGAGTCATTTTATCATTTTATTTTTGTATTTCCCCGTTGCATTGAAAGTAAAGACCCAAATCAAAATTGGCCATTCAAATTTAATTTAAAGTAAAAAATTTAGCAAATTAAATTGAGTAAATATAAGTTCCTTGATTTTCAAAGTTTGTTTCCCTTTTTAGTTGAATATTTTTCTTTTTAGTTCTTTTCTTAAATTTTGTGACCCGTCCCAAATTTTTTAATTTAAAAATTTGCAGAACGTTAAGCATTTTTTTCCCCATTTAAGTTCACTGTGTTGTGTGTTCTCAGCCACTTTTTTTTTGTTCTCCCAAATTCCTTTTTTTTCTTTTTGCAAAAAAATGTCCCCCAAGTTTTCTCAAGCAAATTTAGCAATGCGCTATTTCAAACCCTTTAATTTGGGCAGCCCCCAAAAATTCGGAGTAAATCCTTTTCAAACGCCCGGGGCATACTCAACTTTTTTAGGGCTGCGTAATTTCAGTCGGATCCGTAAGATGGGTATGCCAAATTTTTCAATGGTGACCCAGACAACCTTTAAGGGTTTTTTTACCGCATTAGAGCCAGAGCTAAAGCTTCATATGGGCTCCCAAACTGAGAGTTGTTTGATCATAAACAAAGGGGAGGGTTTAAACCCCTTTCCAGCAGCCCAAAAAAATTTAAAATTTAAATTTGTATGAAGGATTTCCAAAATCTAACCAGGGGGCAAATTATGGGAAAAGTTAATTCGCAAATTTTCTTGAAAACCCGGGGCGGAAAAAACCATCCGTTCGGGTTTTCTCAAAAATTAGATTGCCCAGCTCCCCAGCCAGAAAGTTTATTAGATGAGTTTGCTCTTCGTCTTAATATTACCTAATGTCCCATTCGAAAGCAGGGCAAAATTCAAAGTAAACCTTTAAAAATAACGAAAAAACCACCCTTGAAAGGGTTTTTTCAAATTAGCTGCATTTGGAGGTTAAATTTAAAAAACTAAAGCCCCCCGAAAATCCCAGGGTTTGTACAATTCAAGTCCCTAGTTTTACTATGGACCGCTTGCACTCTAATCCATGTACGAAATTTGTGTTTTCCCCAGGGAACCTTCCCTTATCGTAAAATCTTTTCCAAACACCTTGTCCAATCCCGTACCTCCCTCTAGTTTGTGTAATACCAAAAAATCCAACCTTAATCACTCCGTCCTTTATCCCAAAAAAAGTGTTAAAGCCATCATTCCCCTACCCCCCGTAGTACGTACGTACCCCCCCAAATCAAAGGAAATTTGCTACAATTGTTTTGGGGGACCGTGGGCCCTATTTTCTATTAACTGTCAAAAACAGTCACCCAAAAAAGGCCCGTAAATGATTGATAGTACCAGTCAGATCTTTTCCCCACGTACTTATCATAGGGAATTTTATGGCCCTGACCCATCTGAGTGCATTTTTTCCTAAAAATGCAGTTTCTCTAGATCGTTCCCTGGGCCCTTTTCCAAACCCCACAAGGGCCCGGGGGAGGAAACAGACTCGTGGTTCACCCAAAATAACCAAACCCGGCTCAAAATTTTTAATTTTGGGGGGGAAACCCAGCGCCCCCAAAACAAATCCGGGCCAGGGCGTGACAGTAGTAGGGGGATAAAAGAGGGACAAACCCTCCCCTCCAGAATTCCCATGAAGCCTTTGGGCCCGCCTTAAAATTGACAGCCCCGCTGTTGACTGCTTCCCCCGTCCCCTTTACGTAAGGAAAATTTTGGGGGTGAAGTAGAAAATTGGGCCCTTTTCCCCATGACAACTCACCTTTCTGTTTGCATTTTAACTCCTAACTAACCCATTGGTCCATTAGTACAAGCTTCTGTCCTAATGCGCCCGTTCATGTGGTTCCCTGGACTCTGGGGGCCAAGGGAAAAAACATTAGGTCTAGCTTGTTTTAAAAAGAAGCATTTTTCACGTGTTTCCTTTCCCCGTTGAACCAAAATACTGTAAAACCCCCCTTAGTGGAATAGGTGGTTCTCTTCTGCGAGTTTGGGGGTCCCGCTTTGCCCCACCTTTTTTACCAAGGAAGAGAAATTTACTGCTTTCTTTTCTTGTTTTCGAAACCCAAATTTTTTTCCCTGGTTTACCTTTACTGGGATTTGTTTCCATGCGGACTTACGCATTGGGGCTCAACCCCTACAGGTGGCATGGGCCCAAATTTTACGACTTGTTTTGTTTCCCTTCTGGGGTTACCGCTTGGATCCCGAAAAACTGTCATTTCTGCTGCAGGTATGAGTACGCATTTTAAATCCTTTAAAAACCAAAAGCATTCCCAGTAGGGAAACCCCAAACGGTCAGGCACCCGGTAACTCTGTCCTTTCCCCTCGTGTTCCCCCTACACCTTCAGTATGCAAGAAAAGTGTAAATTTCCTCCCAAGTGTCCGAGGACGCCCGACTGCTTTGATTTGGGCCCGCCTATCCCCCGCAATGTCTGTAGTTTCCAAAATAGTAGTTTCTCCAAAGGGGACGCCCTTTTCGGGAAAAAAGATTACTTGAAATAGTAATTTCCCTTTTCCTTGTTGATGTCACTTGGGCCCTCTGCGAAAGACGTCTCTTTTGCGGCTAGTGCTCTCACTGAGTGGGCTGTTGTTGTTTTAATGTTCCAGAGGTGATAAAAGTCCTAGTTGACATTTATTCCTGCAAGGTCAAAGGTTTATTTGTTTAACCTTTCCCTTAAAAATTTAAGAGACAAAAAAATCCATTTTCCCCCCTTTCTTAAAACTTTGGGTCACAGTGTTCGTCTCAGAGCAAATACCCAACCCTCGTTGACCTAGTTCACTATCCTTACCCTGTTCAAGTACAGGATGACGTGCCACCTGACCAGTGGGTCGGTGCTATTTCAACAGTGGAGACCTCATCCACTCCGCTGGATCAATCTATCCCACCAGTTGAGGAGAAAGACTTAGCTCCCACTGATTTCCCAGACGAAGTCCAGCGCTTGTTGACGCTGTTGAACAAACGTCGTACAGCCATTGCCTTACCAGGTGAGAAGATGGGTATAACGAACTTATTGTCCCATCGTATTCCACTTGAACCTGGTACCAGACCTATTTATATACCTGCGTACAGAATGCCTCATTCCCAAGTTGCTGTCGCAGAGGAACTGATCAATCAAATGCTCAATGATGGAGTTATTGCACATAGCAATTCACCCTGGAATGCGCCCTTGATCCTAGTGCCTAAGAAGGACGGCACTTGGCGCCCGGTGATTGACTTTAGGAAGTTAAATGCGAAAACCATTCCAGATCGTTTCCCACTTCCTGTACTAGGTGACCTTTTACGCAATATCGGAGATAACAAAGTCTTCTCGACCCTGGACTTGTTACAAGGTTTTTGGCAAGTCCCTCTTCACGAGGACAGCCAAGAGTTAACTGCATTCTCCACTCCCACAGGTCATTATCACTTCCTCCGTATGGCGTTTGGATTACGATCGTCTCCTATCACGTTCTCTAGACTCATGACCAACATCTTTAGAGGTCTTATAGGTAAAGCACTTATGGTGTACTTAGACGACGTAATCGTCATGTCCGAAGACGTGGACACACACCTGAAAAGACTTGATATAGTACTTGCAAGCTTGAAGAAGCCAATTTAAAGATCAAACTGTCCAAATGTCAATTTTTCAAACCAGAAATTTAGTTTCTTGGTCACCGTAGTCACGCCTAGAGGGTTACGGACTGATCAAAGTAAAAGTAAGTAACTCAGTACTAAATTTTCCAAACTTCCCAAAACGGCTCGATGCCGTAAGATTCCGTTTTGGTGGACTTAGCAGGTTTTTATAGATCTTTCATTGCCAATTTTTCTTCCATAGATGCTCCGTAAATGAATTGTTAAGAAAGATGCTCCTTTCGTTTGGACCTTCCGTCAAAAAAGAAAAGCTTACATTGCTCCATTTTGAAATTCCCAGAATTTTCTAAGCCCTTATATTCATGACAACTGTTGTTTTTTGGGGCTAGTTCATTGGGCATAGGGTGCCGTACTAGCCCAGGAAGACTTGATGGCAAGTACAAACGCGTTGCATCCTTGCTAGCCCGAGTCTTAAGAAGGCTGAACGTAATTATACAGTAATGGAGTAAGAAGCTTTAGCAATTCCCAAGGACATTTATTTACCAGTACCCTGTTCATGTTTTGACAGACCATGCGCACTGATACCTTTATTCCAGGAACAAACAACCTATGGAATAGGTTAGCAGATGGACCTTGACTATCCAAAGAATTCAGGTCCACTTTTGAACATTTACCTGGCAAGTCGAATGTAGTCGCAAATGCTTTATCGCGACCACGTTAGTGTAGTTACTTGCAGATCCTCCATTTACTGTCGAGGATGTCAAAAAATGCCCAAAGAAACGATCCCATGGGTCTGGTATGAATTTCGATTCCTGCTCCCGGAAGATCTTATTATTAAGTGAAGCCCCACCAGCACCCCATTAGTGACTTTGTTAATGAGCCAGAATTACTGTATAGAAATAGTCGAGTTGAAGTACTCCTTAGCAGACGAAGTTAGTAATTCCACAGTCACTAGTGATTGGTAGCTGCTGATATTTTGTAGTACCTAGATTCATGACTGTCTTCAGTCAAGCATGGTGTTAGCCATTGCAGAGGAAATTGATCCTCCCAAGATGTATGGATAACCATTCTGCTACGTAACCTTACCCTCGCAGAATTGAGTTTAAGGGTAAACAGCCTGTTTTAATTAGATGTCCGAGATGAATGAAATTATAACTGTGTGTTTTGTCATTAGCTGAACAGTTGTCAGAAATTTTCGTGTTCACGTTCCCTCGTTATTCGGGAATTGACAGTATTAGTCTGGAGTGCGCACAGATGCCTTTGCTGTTAATTTCACCTTGTATACATAATATCATTTATTCTTCTCAGAAGCCGTAGGAGTGCTTGAATACAGCATCGACCGATCATTCCATTCCATATGATATGATTTGTTCTTATAGTTTGTAATGCATTACGTTAAAAGTGATTACGTTAAACACTAATTACGTAAAATCCATTATGATTCCATCCAATTAGTTCTAAGTTATATATGGAATTTGTTATTGTATAGAATCAGCCAGATCTCCTGCCTGTTCAGCCTTGTAGATAGTAGTGTTTGTCCGAGGACGACCTTACGTAAAACATGACCGAGCTGTCAGCATTGTTGCTGGAGCCCTTGTGTATATAGCTAGCAATATTAGTATTCTCCATGTGGCATTAGTTAGGAGATCCTTGTAGGCCTGTGACTTTGTGTGGACGTCAGGATGCGCATGAGTAGGCTCGTACCTCAGCCTCCCTCTCACTCGGCGGGCAGACCATCCAGACAAAGACACGGCAAGGCTGGGTCCAATTCAATCATCAGCTCAGTCTGACAATGTACGTTACCATCCAACAAGTTTTGTCTACCTTCAACCCTCGATATCTCCATTTAAGAACCCCTACGATAATATATATTATATATATATAATATATATATATTTTAATATTATATATAATATATATATATAATTTTATACACAACACATATATATATATATATAAAAATATATATATATATATATATATATATATAATATATATATATATATATATATTATATATATATAATATAAATATATTATATATATATTATATATTTTATATGCAAAACAACCACGTGAAAAAATAGAAAAATTTCCCAAAGCGCTTTCGTGACTACTCACATTATAAAAGGAACAATGAAGTAATGCATCAAAGTAAGGCATATAAAGGGTCTAGCCCACACCTCACTATCACATCCCACCCTTTATATGCCTTCCTTTGATGCATTACTTTCATTGTTCCTTGATAATGTGAATAGTCACGAAAGCGCTTGGAATTTCTTATTCTTTCACAGTGGTTGTTTCGCATATTCTGAAATCACCTGTTTACTGTGATCTTTTTGCTATACATACATACATACATACATACATATATATATATATATATAATATATATATATATATATATATATATGAGACAAGCCACGGGGGGGGCGAAGGAATATTTACCTCAAGTACCTTCACACTTCTCAGTGCGTCATCAGAAGCTGTGCAATCTTGCAAAGGAGCATCCAAAGCAGGGAGAGAGGTCTCAGAGTAGCATAGGTGTCACATTACATTATTAACACATCGGCCGATTCCCACCAAGGCAGGGTGGCCCGAAAAAGAAAACTTTCATCATTATTCTCTCTATCACTGTCTTGTCAGAGGGGTGCTGTTCACCACAGTTTACTAAACTGGAAAAATTAACTTCCCTCCTTTAGGGTGTAGACACTGTACTTCCTCTCCAGGACTCAATTCACCTTCTGGGTTTTCCCTGAATTTCCCCTTTGTAAATGTTACTTTGCTCACATTCCAACAGCACATCAAGTATTAAAAACCATTTGTCTCCATTCACTCCTATCAAATACGTTCACGCATGCTTGCTGGAAGTCCAAACCCCTCGCACACAAAACCTCCTTTACCCCTCCCTCCAACCTTTCCTAGGCCGACTTCTACCCCGCCACAGATTTATTCACTCTCGAAGCCATTCTGTTTTGTTCCATTCTCTCTACATGTCCGAATCACATCAACAACCCTTACTCAGCCCTCTGGACAACAGTTTTGGAAATCTCTCACCTGTTCCTAATTTCCAAACTACGTATTCTCTACATTATATTCCCACCACAAATATCCCTCAGACATGATATCTACATTGCCTCCAGCCTTCTCCTCGCTGCAACATTCATCACCCATGCTTCACACCAATATAAGAGCGTTGGTAAAACTATACTCTCATACATTCCCTTCTTTGCTTCCAAGGGAAAATTCTTTGTCTCCAAACTCCTAAATTCCCCCGCCACCCTTTTTCCCCCTCATCAATAATGAAAAAACCCTAACCCCCTT
>NC_069399.1:7623875-7655267 GCF_026875155.1 Cherax quadricarinatus
GTTTTTTGTGCACCCAAACCCCTTCCCTATGGACGGGAGTGCAAAAAGTATAAAGGGTACAACCCAAAAAACCCCGAACTAGGCCCCCAAAAAGGGGTTAAAAGGGGTACATATGGGTTTATATCTACAAATCTAAAAGATCATTATTTGTTTTCAAACAAATTTTGGGGAAAATTTTCTTAGTATTTTTGGTTTTGAAAAATTTTATTAATAAGTATCTTGGGCATGTCACATAGGTTTTTAAAAACTGGCTGTCCCCCTGTATTATTCAATAAGTGGACAATTAAAACACATATGTTTAAAAACAGTGACCTATTTCTGGGGGGAAAGGGCCCGGGCAGTGGTCCCAGGGAATTGAGTTAAATTGACCTCCCTGCCTGGGAGACGTTGGTCTAAGAAACCCCACGGGGAAAAAGGGGCCAAGGCCGGGCCACCTCTTTGGAAAAAGGGGCCCCGGCCGGGCCCAAATTTTACCGGGGGGAATTTTCCCACCAAACCCAGGTACCTTACACTCTGCATAGAAAAAAACAACTCCTTTTCCCCCAAAAAATTTTTTTTTTTTTTTCAATAAAAACAAGGAAAAAAAAAAAACCCTTTATCCCCAGCAGGGACCCACTTAGTTACAACCCCCTGCAGTACCTACTTGCCTACACCACTGCAAGACCTACGCCTACACCCCTCCCCAGCACCTCCCTTTGCTACAAAAAACCCGAAGCAAAAAACTTTTTCTACACCCACCCCACACCCTACTTTTCTAGAAAAACCCCCCAGCACCCTTTCTTTGCAACATCACCCGGCACCCCACTTATCATCACCAAACAGCAGCTACTTTTGGTTTCACCACCCCGCAGCACCTACTTAACATAAACCCCCAGCGCTACTTTGCTCCCACCGGCCCGCACCTTAAATTTGGGTACATCCCTCACAGGCCTACTTACCTAATCCCTTGCAGCACCACTTGCTCCACCAAACCCCAGCACATTCTTCCTTTTCCCCCCAACCCCTTCTTAGCTACGTCACCCGCACACGTACTTAAATACACCTCCAGCCCGCAACCCACTTAGCTAAAACCATTTGGGGAGCACCTATTTAGGTTTCACCAAACCCGCAGACCTACTTTGCTACCCACCGCAGGGACCTTTTCTTAGCATACCACCTGCAGCACCCACTTTGCTACACTAAACCCGCAGCATACTTAGTTTCCCCACCCGCAGAACATACTTAAAAACACCACGTTTCAGGCCCCTTTGCTACCCACCGCAGCCACGTAAATTAGCAACCCCCACCTGCCCGCAAACCCACTTCCCACTTTACCCCGCACCTACAAACTACAAAAACCTGCAGCAACCTTAAAATTTAAATACTCACCCCGGGCACCTAAATTAGATACAAACCCCCTGCACACCCCACTTTGGGTACTCAAAGGCAGCACCTTTCTTAAACCCACAACACCCCAGCCCCCTAATTAGGAAAACCCCCTTTTCGCACCTTTTTTGATACACCACCGGGGCACCTTTCTTAGCTACACAAAATCAAGCCCCCTGGGTTACCTACACCCTGCAGCACCCACTTAGCTACCCATCCTTTAAGCCCCTACTTATCTACACCCCCGCAGCACCTACAAAAACACCACCCGCAGCACCCATTAGGTACAACACCCGCACACCTACTTAAAACCCATACCCCCGGGGGCCCACGCCCCTATTTCACTCACAGCAAACCCACTTAGACACCCCTGCACACCCACTTGGGTACCCACCCGCGCACCAAAAAAAACTACATCCCCCCGCAGCACCTGCAAAAAAAACAAACCCACCTGCAAACAGTACTTACCATATACCCTGCAGGGCCTACGCCCGCAATTTTTACTCACAAACACCTACTTAGCTAAAAACCAATGCCGCACCTACTTTGCTACACCACCCCGCAGCACCCACTTAACTACTCACCCGCAGCCCTGCATAGCTAACCCCCCTGCAGCAGCTACTTTCCTATACCACGCAGGGCCCCGCCGCATTTCACTCACAGCACCCCCTTTGCTACACCACCTGAAGCACCCCTTAAATACATCACCCGCAGCACCCACTTAGCTACTTCAACCCCGGGGCATGCTTGTTTCACCACCTGCAGCACCTAATTACCTACCGACCCGCAGAACCAAAGCCCGCTACCCATCACACCACCTAAATTTTTTACATCACCCTTTTTCAATTTGTCTTCTACACCCCCACACCCCTCCCTTTTCCCCACCCCCGCTGGCCCCAAATCAACTGCAAACTCCTGCAACACCTACTTACCCATATCACCCCAAAAATCTTAGCTGCACCCAGCTGCAAACCAAATTTTGAAAGCACCCCTGGAACCTACTTAATACAAACACCCCTAGCACCTACTTTTTCTACATCACCAGCAAGGGGCCCTTTTTTTTAAAACTACCTCCAGCACCAAATTTTGCTACACCACCTGCG
This sequence comes from Cherax quadricarinatus, assembly GCF_026875155.1. Classification (NCBI taxonomy): domain Eukaryota; kingdom Metazoa; phylum Arthropoda; class Malacostraca; order Decapoda; family Parastacidae; genus Cherax; species Cherax quadricarinatus. Next base: position 7,626,344 of record NC_069399.1, read on the forward strand.
CACCTACTTAACAAAAACACCCCGGACACCTTCTTTTTCTGTATCACCCGTAGCCCTACTTAGCTTTACGACCCGCAGCACCTTTAATTTATCACCCCCAACCCTACTTAGCTATACCACCTGCAACACCCACTTAAAATACATCACCCCACACCACTTGGGGTAAAAATGCCCCAAAAACACTTACTTGGGCCTTTCACCACTGAAGTACCTTTCTTTTCACTCCACGTGCAGCACCTACTTAGTTAACCAAAACCAATTTCCCCCCGCAGCACCTTCTTATTTTACACAACCGGGAGCACCCCTGCTTAAATTTTCCCACTAAACCCAATTAACTTAAAATCCGGGGCCCCCCTTTGCTAACATCTGCAAAAACCCCACTTGCTACCCTTTACGGAAACCCAGTTAGCAAGGGGCCACCTGCAAACCCCTTAATTAGCTACACCATTCACAGCCCCCACTTAACTTCACCAACTGCCAGCCCAAATTAGCTAAAACCAATTTAATCACCTACTTTGGGACAGCATATGCAGGCCCCCACTTAGGCCCACATTCCTGTAGCACCTACTTAGAAAAAACACCAATTTACAGCCCCCTACTTAGCTAACCATCTGCAACCCCGTACTTTGCACACCTCTTACACACCTACTTCACCACGCCCCAGAGCTTCTTTGGGTACAAACCCCTTGCAGCACCTAATTAGCTCATACCCGCAGGACCTACTTACTGCACCCCTACAGCAGTACTAAAATACTTCACCCCCAGCTCCTACTTTGCTTTCTCCCCCTTTAGCACATAGTTTTTTACACAACTCACAGCTCCTATTAGCACACCACCTGCGGCACCTACTTAGATTTACCTTTCCCGCCCGCACCCCATTGGGACACCCCTGCGCACCACCCTTTTCTACACCCCTGCCGCACCTAATTAACTACATAACCCGCAGAAACCCCACTTTGGGAAAATCACCTGGGAGACCTTTCTTAAAAAAAAAAACACCCCAGCACCTACTTTTCCTACGCACCCCCCAACACCTACCCGCAACAAACCCTGAATCCCTACTTTAGCTACCCCCATCTGCCGCAAACCACTTCATACAACACACGCAGGGACCCCACTTTGAACCCCCCTGCAGCACCTGCTTATACCCAAATTCAGCACTCCCAATTATTTCAGACCCCCCAGCACCTACTTATTCAAAATCACCCGCCTGCATCTACCAGCTACACCCCCTGGGATCACCAAATTTCTATAACACCCGCAGCACCTAAATTACCTTCACCACCCTCAGACCTTTCTTACTACTCCGTGCCGCAACCAAATTTTGCTTTCATCATTCCAGCACCCCTTTCCTACCCCCATTGGGAGCCCCTACTTAAACTACAGTACCTGCAGCACCACTTTGCTACACCCCCGAAGCTCCCACTTAGCTACAACCCGCAGCACCCGCTTAAATACATCACCCCGCCCCAAAACCTACTTTGCACCTTTTTCCCGCAGCTCCCACTTAGCTATAAACCCTTCACAGATCTACTTTGGGTACCCCCTCCCTTAAACACCTTCTTTTACACCACCCTTTCAGCACCCACTTAGCTTCCCTTTACCCCAGCACCTACTTAACTACATCAAACCCGTCGCACCCACTTAAAAAACTCACCTCAGCAAACCCACTTACCAACCCTCACCTGTAGCACGTTTCTTAGCTACACCAAACTGAAAAACTTCTTAGTACAAAAACCCGCAGCATCACTTAGCTCAACCCCCCTGCAGTGCCCACTTACAAAAAACCATTCCACCACCTTCTTAGCTACTCCACCTGCAGCACCTACTTAGATTTACCACCTGCACCACCTACTTAGCTACATAACCTGCAACACCTACTTAGCTACACCACCTGCAGCACCTACTTAGCTACATCACCCGTAGCACCTACTTAACTACATCACCCGCAGTACCTACTTAGCTACACCACCTGCAGCACCTAATTAACTACATAACCCGCTATATCATCTGCAGCACCTAATTACCTACACCCGCAGCACCTACTTAGTTACACCACCTGCAGCTCCTACTTAACTACATCACCCACAGCACCTACTTAGCTACACCACCTGCAACACCTCTTTAGCTACACCAACTGAAGCTCCTACTTAGCTTCACCTTCTACAGCACCTTTTTAGCTACACCACCTGGGTAGCAACACCACCGGCATTACCTGTTCACTCGTACCACCGCCTCAATCACAACACCTTGTGAGCCAGCTCATCTACAGCTGCCGGATGGTCACAATTTCTACCACATTTAACGAGCCACATCACATGTTATAATTGGTGAAGCCTACAACACGTAGCTCAATAAGAATAACTTTTGTATTAAGAACAAAAGCTAAAAATGTGTCTTTACAGTCATGACAGAGAAGTTATTTACAGACAAAATTGTCTGTAACACACTCTAGTACTGTGTGACGGACGTTAATGGGTGAGTAATTAACAGGAGAGAGTATCATCCACAGCAGCACAACGTAGCAAGTTTTAGTTTTATGTGAAATGCATTACTTTTTAATTTATTAACTACAAAATATTTCCACTACATCAGGACAACACAACACACTCAAGTGTTGTATGATGGACATTAATATGTCAGTTATAAACAGGAGAATGTGTCGTTCACAGCGACACAAACAATGCGCTCCCATGCTGCATTACCAGTACGCTATATCTCAGTGAGAAAATAGCTTCATGCAAAGCTAGAGAGCAAATAGGAAGCAGTGACCACAGAAGAATTCAATTTAAACAAACACAAACCTTGAAAATACAAAATAATACTATAATTGTTCAAACTAAAAATCAGAAAACGTCATTAAAATGATCAAAAATATCAATAACGTAGCTGCTGAATACAAACAATGTAGAAGAAATATGGAACAGATATAAAACGAAAACTGTAAATATCGAGAGAAATATATTAAGAAATACATAACGTGAAATTATTACCAACAACTTCAAATTAGAAGAGAAAACAACTAGCTTAAATTGTAAGCAAAAAAGTAACACATACAGAAGATTAAATTGAGAAGAAACTTCGATGACAAAGAAGAGACAATAGAAGAATTAGAAACGTTAAACAGCAATTTTAAAGAAGAATTACGCTCAGCAAGAGTTAACTTCCAAAACTTCAACGTTGGACTAAAAATGTCAAAAGAATGAGTCCCTTTATAACTAGCGACAACAGATGAATAACAAAAATTAACGGAGAAACGACAATAAAACTAAACACAACACTCGGGTCTGTATTTACAGGCCAACACGACACCAACGCCTCCTGGACATAATGTATTTTTAGAATTAAAATATGAAAACTAATGCAACAAAATTAACATCCTTGTCATAAATGAAACAGACCATGAGGACTGTCTGCTACACAAAGTACAAAGAATGTGGACACCACAAAGCTTGTGCAAGAAAGGTATAAAATACCGACAATTTGAAAGTTAAGACACATGTGCAACATCTGGATATCTTTATTGTAGACGTTTCGCCATCCAGTGGCATGAGGACTGTCTGCTAGACAAAGTATCCAGATGTTGCACCACAAAGCTTACTCACTATAAGAATTTTTTAACAATTCACTAAATGAAGGCTGTTTGAAAAATGTCTGTAAACTAGCAAATATTACCATAAAACTCTGCTAGGGATGTAACACTGATGATCGTCAACTATCGTCCCATCATTTTAACATCAGTTTTCGATAAACAAATATAAACTGCATTCAGGAGCAAGATATTAATTCTCTGGAATATAATAACTTAATAAATGAAAATCATCATGGATTTTGAAAGAAAACATTTGAATTGTGAATACAGAACCGGAGGCAAAAAATTTCTAACAGATGAGACAAACTTTAATAATTAGAAAACTTGTGTAAGAAACAAAATTGTGGAAAATGCAGAAACCAGTTAAGAATGTTATCTAAGATAAGGAAAAGGAGTTTCAATACTGACGAGCACATACTAATGACTAAGAGAAATAAAAAAGAGAAATAAAAACCACGAATAAATCACAGGCAACGACTTGTGAAAAACTGATGAATGTCTATTGAAGCGCAGAAAAACAAATAGAATGTGATTTTCAAAATTATAAATTTTGAGTTCAAAACAAGAGACAGCATATTAGATCTCTGTAAAGTAACTGTTAAGCTTCGTCTTTAATACACCAGTCAGTTTTGTTCCTCATATTTCATTACAATGATGCTACATTGTAGAGAGGAAGAGAGAAGAGCAACTAAGAGGAAAGAGAGAAGATCAATTAATAGCAAAGAGAGAAGAGCAACTAAGAGGAAAGAGAGAAGAGCAATTAAGAGGGAAGAGAAAAGAGAAACTAAGATTGAAGAGAAAAGAGCAACTAAGAGGAAAGAGAGAAGTTTAACTAAGAGGAAAGAGAGAAGAACAATTAAGAGGAAAGAGAGAAGAGCAACTAAGAGGAAAGAGAGAAGAGCAATTAAGAGGGAAGAGAGGAAAACAATTAAGAGGAAAGAGAGAAGTGCAACTAAGAGGGAAGAGAGGAAAACAATTAAGAGGAAAGACAGAAGTGCAACTAAGAGGACAGAGAGAAGAACAATTAAGAGAGAAGAGATCTCTGAGCTTGCCACCACTAATTAGAAAGCTCTTCTCCAAGGGGATGTTGACAAGCAAGTGAAAGCCTTCACTGGACACATCCTTAATCTACAACAAGAACACATTCCTCACCGGCAATATGTGACGAAGCCTACAGATCAGCCTTGGTATGGTTTTTCGTTGGGACAGGGGCGCTTCGTAAACCAGGCATGGCGAAGGTTAAGAGACATCCTACACCTTAACAGGAACTTACACGGGCAACCCGTAGGCACATGATGACGTTAAAAAGGGGCCATTCTAAAGGGGAGATGGACACAAAAAGAAAGCTAGCATCGGGAAAAGGGTAGGCTCAAAACCGGGTGGCCCCTGGTAAGAACGACAAGGTTTTCTGCCATTAACTCATTCCACCTCTAAAGCGAAAAAGGGACCCCTTATGTCGTAAGGGAAAAAACGGACCTCTTTCCCGAAATTTTGCTCCCCAAAATGCAAGCTCCTATCCAAAAGGGACCCCCTTGGGGCTACAAAAAGAATGTGTCAAAACTGTCAGGGGCACAAAAAGGGCAAAGAGGGTTTTCCTTCTTAAACGCTTGCCCAAAGAAAAGGGGGGCCCGAAAAATTGACCCCAAAGATTGCTGAAAAGATGTGCAGACCACAGCAGCCCCTCTAACCGCATCTTTCAGCAACCTATACAGTGTAAATGCCCTCTCGTGGAAAGAGGCAAATGTAGTCCCGTTTCACAAAAAAGAAAGGATTAAAATCACAACTACAGACAGGTCAAATCCTTGTAATACGGCCATAAAGACGGGGTCACTACTTTTTGACCCTCATTATGGCTTTGGAAAGGTTTCCTTTTGCTGATCTTTTTTAAACCTCTCCACTAAATGGCCCCTAGTCATTTGGGTGAATCCCAAAATCGCTTTGTGGGACACTGGGGCATTGCTAGGCTTCGACCCGGGTGAGGCACAAGGCCTCTTAGCAAAATGCAAGCTCCGGGAATTGCAGGGTCTTTGCTATGTCTCCCCCAGTGATTTCCTTCATGTAGAAACCTAAGGGTAGTTCTCAATGGAAAAGAATTACAAGACTCCCTTTTGGGGAAGTGTTCCCCAAAGGGAAACGTTCTCGACCCTTGTTATGGAAGTCTACTTAATGACCATCTTCATCCATCAGAAACCCCGCATATGCAACGACTGTACACACAAATTTTCCAAGAGAAAAAATGCAGCTACTTAAGCACATCAATCACCACAAAACTAATCACTTGGGGGAAAAAGATGGCAATAACTTTTGAACCTGAGAAAACAAAAATGATGATCTCTGGGCACCTGGTAGTAAGCCACGCAGTAGTACAAAATGAATAGTGGGGGTTGGCACCTGGTGAAGACGTTGATATCCGGGGGTAAAATTTGACTCCAAACTGACCATAAAAACCACGTTGTAACTTGCAAATAAGCAGCCAGGAAGCTTACAGCACTTCGCTGTATCTCCATGTGCTTGACACGGGGTTTCAAGTTTTGTACAGGCACAAGTACGCTCAAGGGTGGGTTGATTGCATCTTCTTGGACTGCAAAAAGGGCCCTTTCGAAACCCAGCCCTCACAAAAATTTGGCAAAGTGAGGATCAGGCGCTATAACGGGAAAGGGCACTGCTGGTAAGAATACCTGCAGGGGGCAACAACAGTATGGACTGAGAGGTATCCCGGGGGGCACCGTGACAGCGGGTCCCACGGGGGTCGACATAGGCCCAGTGTTTTTTTGGTATATGTAAACGACATGAGGGAAAGGGGTTAGACTCAGAATTCCCCCTGTTCGCAAGATTTAAATTAAGAGGAGAATTAAATAAATGGGGTCGGGCAGGATTCAAAAGGACCGGGCAGAGGGACACCGGGTCCGGGAAACTGGCTTCTGATTTCCCCCCCCAAAATTAAAAAAATGGGGGAAGGGGCCCCAAAAAGACCGCGAGGGGATATGGGCAGGTGGCCCAAAAGACTGCAAACCTCGCTCAAGGAAAGACTTGGGGGAAAAAACGCGAGCATTTTCCCCCAAGCACACACAACCAATAAGCTTTGGATAGGGGCCCCTGGAAAACCTGAAAACACGTTCCAAATACCTTAGTAAGGAATTTTCAAGACACTGTACACCGTGTACGCACCCATACTGGAGTATGGCACCTGTTTGGAACCCGCACTTGATCAAGCCTAAAGAAATTAAAAAAAAGTGCAAAGGTTGCGAAAAAGGGTTTGTTCCAGGCTAAGGGGAAGCCCCTTAAAGAAAGGATAAGGGAAATGGGGCCTGACGCCGGGAGGAAAGGGGGGTCAGGGGGGGGACATATAACCATATAAAATACTGCGGGGAATAGAAAAGGCGGACAAAACGGATTTTCCCAGGGGGGGACACAGAAACAAGAGATACAATTGGAAGTTGAAGACTCAATGATCAAAGGGGTTGGGAAGTATTTTTTTCGTCAAGTTGTCGGGCAGTGGAATAGCCTAAAAGTGACGTAGTGGACCGGGAACCTCAATTTTTTAAGACGAGGTTTGATAAAGCTAAGGAGCAAGAAGAGAGAGTATCCAGTACAACCATGACAAGGGGGGCCCGGGGCAAAACTGACCCCGCAACCCAAATAGGTGAGAAAATAGGGATACCTTGATATGCTCCACTTTCTTTTCGCCTGCCACATTCTCCTGCGATACTTGAAGAGTAGAAACAGAGAAAGACTCTCATCCCCCCTGGACCCATCCTGATAGTTTTGATTTCAGCAGAGCCTTCAAAACCCGGAGGGAAAGTGGGTGGGCCTTTCTGTTATGTACAAGGCCAAAATGTCGAAATACCACACTTGGGTCCACTTCTCCAGTACATCACTTCATCTGAAAACAAAATCCCCGGGTACTGGAGTTAGAAACACATTCGTTTCGCATTGAGCAAAGAATAAACAGTATCAGATAAAATGATGGCTCCAGTGGCCCACTTTTAACCTGTTTCCCTTTTTGTATGTTTCATAACAATAAATATCTTTCAAATGACTGTGGGGTAAAAACCTAGCTTGCCAAAAAAGTTGATCCTTAACCTAACTTTGTCAACCCTTTCAAAACAAAAAAAAATAAAAGGGAAGAGAGAAGTGAACTAAGAGGAAAGAGAGAAGAGAATTAAGAGGGAAGAGAGAAGAACAATTTAAGAGGAAAAGAGAGAAGCAACTAAGAATACAGAGAAGAGCTCACTAAAAAACGTAATATGATGAAAGGCAAAAATTCGAAAAAAAATTATTTAACATTTTAAATATTAATGGGTTGGCATTTTGAAACATTAGAACTTTTAAAAAAAAAATGAGCCAAAAACTAGGGAAAAAGTGGAAGAAAAATTTCGATTTAAGATAAGCAAACACAGTGTGTGAAGGGTTTCCCAAACAGAATTAAAGCTTTAAAAAAGCAACCTAAAACCGTACTGTAAATGCGGAGACAAACATCATTAAAAAAAACCCCTGGACAAGTACTTTGCAAATATTGGATTACACAGCAAATGCATTATTTCAAACTTTTTCAGTTGGAACGGTGACAAAGTTCAACCTCCAATAATAATAATGTGGCGGGTTGAGATAGCACTTTTGCTGTGGGCGTTTTTTAAAAAGTAGTGCACATCTCCCCACATGGTATCCAAGGGACAACTGGATTATCATATGTGACTTACTGGAGATAAAAAGATATAAGGAAACATAGAGAAACCTAGCTGCGGTAGGGCGAACGAGAAAGGAAGTCCCCTTGGGGTCCATTAATTCCATACACATTTATCACTCTTTTTTCCCTTTTCTTCCGGGGGGTCGCCTCAAAATTGGGCCTAAAATTATCAATACCCCAAACGTTTAGATAAGCAGGAGAGGCATTACTATTCAGAGGGAAATGCATTCCCCCGCTCTCTTCTCTCTCTCTTTTCTAACACACACAACCCCACCACACACACACCACACACACACACACACACAACACACAACACCACACACACTCACACTTTGGGCTCGACCCCCGCAACCTCAACAGGTGAAATAACACCATTCTTCTTCCCTTTTCCCCGGTTCAGACAAGTGAGTAATTTGACAAAAAGCTGGGGCTGGGGGAGGGGAATCCTGCAACAGTGGGTTTATTATATTTTGCCTCACCAAAACCCCCCAAGTTATCTCGCCCTGGGTCTACTGTTCCTTTCCTCTGTAAATCCTTCAACCCATCTATGTTCTGTTTGGGTGAGCTCTTTGTCTAGTTCATAAGCGTATTCTCGTATATGCCAATTCTCTGACTTCAGCTGTCAGTTTAAAAAACAAACTTTTCTCAAAATTGTAGTTTCATATTGACTTCCAGTGCTTGTTAGTTTTATCAGTGAGTGCCTAAACAAATCTCTTTTAAATACTGACTGACCTTCTTTTTTCCAATCTTTATTCCATATTATCTTCATTCATTTGTCTTCAGTCATGTCTGTCTTTAACATTAATGTCACTTCCGTGATTAGCCTCACCAATAACTGTTTCCCATAACCTAATTTCACAGATGACTGACTCATCTATGTTTGGTTTTAGTGCAGTGTTTTCACCCACTGAAATAAGTGAATTACTTGTTGCAACCAACCATCATTGTCCAATTTTTCTGTTTACTCGCAGAGAGTCGTTCTCTATATCTTTAACTGGTTCAGTTCGGCATATAATTCTTTAGGGAGTAAAAAAAAATGCTTCAGAAAGCTATGGGTGGACTGGACAGTAGCTTCAGAGTTGCTGAAGTTGATGAAACAAGTCTATGAAGTGACACTTGTAGATTATATCTTTGGAAAATCACAGTGATTTTTAGGTACACTGTAAGAAACCTGTATCTATGTATATTTGAAGACAGTCATTTACTGCAATTGCAAATTAATCTGTCAGCTAACTGAACTTAAAAGGAAAAGAATTATGTTTATCAGAGAGCTACAGTGATTTTTCAAAAAGGTATAGCTTCAAAATCCTGGAGACTGGTGCAACATTTCGCAGAAGTGACAGTTGCAGATTTTTCTTAAGAAAAATTACAGTTACTGGAAGTAAGAGTGTAAGGCCTTGGTCCTTGCCAATGCTTTTCTTTTTATTCGGTACAGACATATAATAAAATTTAAGCTATATTATATACTATATATTTTAAAATTTTTATAATATAATATATATATATATATATATATATATATATATATATATATATATATAAATATATGTATGTATGGTATAGGAGTTACGTTACTGAAAGCAGTGAAGAGTTTTTACGAGGATAGAGAGGCTCAGGTAGAGTATGTAGGTAACAGGGAGATGATTTCCCATTAAAGTTAGCCTTAGACGAGGATGTGTGATGTCACCATGGTTGTTCAATATATTTATAGATGGAGTTGTAAGAGAAGTGAATAGGAGGATCTTGGCAAGAGGTGTTGCGATCAAAAATAAAGAATCAAACACAGAGTGGGAGTTGTCACAGTTGCTTTTTGCTGATGACACTGTGCTTTTGGGAGATTCAGAAGAGAAGTTGCAGAGAGTGGATGAATTTGGTAGGGTATGTAAAAGAAAAAAAATAAAAGTGAATATAGGAGAGAGTAAGGGTATGAACATAACAAAAAGATTAGGTGACGAAAGATTGGATATCAGCTTGGAGGGGGAGAATATGGAGGTGGTGAATGTATTCATATATCTGGGAGTGGACGTGTCAGCAGATGGGTCTATGAAAGATTATGTGAATCATAGTATTGATGAGGGGAAAAGGGTGAGCGGTGAATTTAGGAGTCTGTGGAGACAAAGAACTTTGTCCTTGGAAGCAAAGAAGGGAATATATGAGAGTATAGTTTTACCAACGCTCTTATATTGGTGTGAAGCATGGGTGATGAATGTTGCAGCGAGGAGAAGACTGGAGGCAATGTAGATATCATGTCTGAGGGATATTTGTGGTGGGAATATAATGAGAAAAATTAAGTAGTTTGGAAATTAGAGCAGGTGAGAGATTTCCAAAACTGTTGTCCAGAGGGCTGAGTAAGGGTTGTTGAGGTGATTCGGACATGTAGAGAGAATGGAACAAAACAGAATGGCTTCGAGAGTGAATAAATCTGTGGCGGGGTAGAAGTCGGCCTAGGAAAGGTTGGAGGGAGGGGTAAAGGAGGTTTTGTGTGCGAGGGTTTGGACTTCCACAAGCATGCTGAACGTATTTGAAGGAGTGAATGGAACAAATGGTTTTTAATACTTGATGTGCTGTTGGAATGTGAGCAAAGTAACATTTACGAAGGGATTCATGGAAACCAGAAGGCTGAAATTGAGTCCTGGAGATGGGAAGTACAGTGTCTACACCCTGAAGGAGGGAAGTTAATGTTCCAGTTTAGTAAACTGTGGTGTACAGCACCCCTCTGACAAGAAGTGAAAGAGAGAATAATGATGAAAGTTTTCTTTTTCGGGCCACCCTGCCTTTGGGGGGAATCGGCCGATGTGTTAATAATGTAATGTGACACCTATGCTACTCTGAGACCTCTCTCCCTGCTTTGGATGCTCCTTTGCAAGATTGCACAGCTTCTGATGACGCACTGAGAAGTGTGAAGGTACTTGAGGTAAATATTCCTTCGCCCCCCCCGTGGGTTGTCCATATTTAAAAATATATATATATATATATATATATATATTATATATATATATATATTATATTATTATATAATATAAATATATATAATATAAAACACGATCCTGGGAGAAGGAACTCAACCCCGCCTTGGAACAAGGTCCAGTGCTATACCAAAATCACCCCCCCGAACCAAAATGCTAGACTTTGATCCAAGGCAGCCCTTTTAGGGAGAAGCTTACAGCTTTTCATCTCATCCCCCGCTGCACACCTTCAGAGATTTAACAATATATAAATATAAAAAATATATATATAAATATAATTTTTATATATATAATATATATATATAATATATATATATATTTTTAAAAGTCGTGCCAATAGGGAGAACTTTCGATCTTGGCTTAAAAAAGCAACGTCACTTGCCCCAAAAACAAGTGAAAATTGTGATCAATAATTTTGCCCCAAAACATTCTGAACTAACAAAAAAATATATTTCACTGGTTTGTTAGTTTAAAAAAAATTAAACAAAATTTAAAATTTTTTTGTTTGGGTTAGGCTAAAAAAATTGCTCTTGTTATAATAAGGTTAGGTAAGTTTTTCTAAGATTCTTTGGTGCAAAATATAAATTTCTAACATCACATTAATGAAAAAAATATATCTTTAAACGTATAAGAGAAAATTTTAGAAAGGACTTAATTTTAAATGAGTTCTTGCTAATTTGGACCAGTTTTTACTTTATTGGGCACGACATATATATATATATAATATATATAATAATATATATATATATATTTATATATATATATATATATATATAAATTTATATAAAATATATATCGTAGGGGTTTCTTAAATGGAGATATCGAGGGGTTGAAGGTAGCCACACTTGTTGGATGGTAACATATATTGTCAGACTGAGCTGATGGGGAATGGAGCCCACCCTTCCCGGGTGTTCTTGTCTGGATGGTCTGCGCCGAGTGAGAGGGAGGCAAGGTACGACCTACACATGCGCATCCCGTGACGTCACACAAAGTCACAGGCCCACAAGGGATCTCCTATCTAAGCACAGGGGATGATACTAAATGCTATGCTATATAACACAGGGATCAGCAACTATGCTGACAGCTGTCATGTTACGTATGTCGTCTCGACATACACTACTATCTACAGGCTGAACAGGCAGGAGGATCGGGCTGATTCTATACAAAAAAAAATTCTATTAACTTAGAACTAATGGAGGGTATCATAATGGTTTTACGTAATAGGTGTTAACGTAATCACTTTTAACGTAACGCATTACAAACTATAAGAACAAATCATAATACAATATGGATGGAATTGATCGATCGATCTGTATTCAAGCACTCTACAGATTCTGGGGAAGAATAAATATATATATATACAAGGTGAAATTAACAGCAAAGGCATCTGGTGCGCACTCAGACTATTACTGTCAATTCTCAGAATACGGAGGGAACGTGAACACAAAAATTTTCTGACAACTGATCAGCTAATGACAAAACACACAGTTGATAATTTTCATTCATCTCGGACATCAATTAACGGGCTGTTTACACTTAAACCAATTCTGCGAGGGTAAGGTTACGTATGCAGAAGGGTTTTATCATCTCTGGAAGGATCGAATTCCTCTGCAATGGCTAACACATGCCTTGACTGAGGACAGCTGAACGAGTATCTACAAAAGATACAGCTTCAATCACTAGTGACTGTGGAATTACTAACTCGTCTGCTAGGATACTCACTCGACTATTCGATACAGTAATTCTTGGCTCATTACAAAGTCACTGATGGGTGCTGGTGGCTTCACAGTAAGAATAAGATCTTCCGGGAGCAGGAATCGAATTACACCAGACCACATGGGATCTGTTCTTTGGGCATTTTTGACATCCTCACAGTAAATGGAGGATCGCAGTATCTACACTAACGGGGTCGCGATAAAGCATCTGCGACTACATTCGACTTCCAGGTAAATGTTAAAAAGTGGATTGAACTCTTGGATAGTAAAGGGCCCCATGTGGCTAACCTTCCAGTAAGTTGTTTGTTCTGGAATAAAGGTATCAGGGGCGCATGGTCTGTCAAGACATGAACAGGGTACTGGAAAATATTGTCTTGGAAGTGCTTTACAGACCATACTATGCTAAAGTTTTCTACTCCGTTACTGTATAATTCGTTCAGCCTTCGTAAGGACTCGGCTAGCAAATGCAACTGCGTTGTACTTGCCATCAGTCTTCTGGCTAGTACGGCACCTATGCCAATTGAACTAGCATCAGTTGTCAGATAGAAGGGCTTAAAAAATTCGGGGAAATTTTCAAATTGGAGCAATGTTAGCTTTTCTTTTAGAGTTGGAATGCTCTTTCTTGACGGAAGTCCAAGCGAAAGGAGCATCTTTCTTAAGCAATTCAGTTAGCAAGCAGCTATGAAGAAAAATTGGCAATGAAAGATCTATAAAAACCTGCTAAGCCCACAAGGATCTTACGGCATCAGCATTTTGGGAGTTGGGAAAAATTTAGTGCTGCAGTTTACTTTATTTTGATCAGTTCGTAACCCCTCTAGGAGTGACTACGTGACCAAGAAACTTAATTTCTGATCTGAAAATTGACTTTTGGGGACAGTTTGATCTTTAAATTTGCTTCTTCAAGCTTGCCAAGTACTATATCAAGTCTTTTCAGTGTGTGTCCACGTCTTGGGAACATGACGATTACGTCGTCTAATAACCATAAGTGCTTTACCTATAAGACCTCTAAAGATGTTGGTCATGAGTCTAGAGAACGGATAGGAGACGATCGTAATCCAAACGCCATATGGAGGAAGTGATAATGACCTGTGGAGGGAGAATGCAGTTAACTCTTGGCTGTCCTCGTGAAGGGACTTCCCAAAAAACCTTGAAACAAGTCCGGGGTCGAGAAGACTTTTTTATCTCCGTTATTGCGTAAAAGGTCACCTATACGGGAAGTGGGAAACGATCTGGAATGGTTTTCGCATTTAACTTCCTAAAGTCAATCACCGGGCGCCAGTGCCGTCCTTCTTAGGCACCTAAGATCAAGGGCGCATTCCGGGGTGAATTGCTAGGTGCAATAACTCCATCATTGAGCATTTGATTGATCAGTTCCTCTGCGACAGCAACTTGGGAATGAGGCATTCTGCACGCAGGTATATAAATGGGTCTGGTACCAGGTTCAAGTGGAATAACGATGGGAAAATTTAATTCGTTATACCCATTTTCTCACCTGGTAAGGAAAATGGCTGTACGACGTTTTGTTCAACAGCGTCAACAAGCGCTGGACTTCGCCCTGGGAAATCATGGAGCTAAGTCTTTCTCCTCAACTGGTGGGATAGATTGATCCAGCGGAGTGGATGAGGTCTCCACTGTTGAAATAGCACCAAACCCACTGGTCAGGTGGCACGTCATCCTGTACTTGAACAGGGTAAGGATAGTGAACTAGGACAACGAGGTTGGTATTTGCTCTGAGACGAACACTGTGACCCAAAGTGTTAGAAAGGGAGTAAATGGATCTTACTGTCTCTTACAATGTGAAAGGGAAGTTCAACAAATAAACCTTTGACCTTGCAGGAATCACGTAAACTGGGACTTTAAATCACCACTGGAAAACATTAGGAACAACAACAGACACTCTAGTGAGAGCACTAGCCGCAACAGAGACGTCTTTCTGCAGACGGCAAGTGACATAAACAAGAGATGGCTTTAAACTAGTTTCAAGTAATCGTTTCCGAAAAGGGCCCGCCCCCTTTGGAGAAACTACTATTTGGACTAGCAGACATTGCAGGGAATAGGCAGAGCACTCAAAGCAGTCTGACGTCCTCGGACACTTGAGGCAATACACTATCATGCATATCTGAAGGTGTGGGTTTGGAACACAGATGGGAGTGACAGAGTTACCATGCCTGCCCGCTTGGGTACGCTACTGGAGAATGCTTTGGGCTTGTAAGGACTTAATGCGTACATCATACTCTGCAGCAGTATGACAGATTTCTGATCCAAGCTGGTAACCCCAGAATGGAACGATCAAGTCGTCAATTTGGGCATGCCACCTTTAGGGGTCGAGCACAATGCGTAAGTCTCGCTTGGAAACAAATCCCAGTAGAAGGTCACCGGGGAAAGTAATCTGGTCGACAACAAGAAAAGCAGCAGTAAAGTCTTTTCCCTTGGATAGTAAAGGTGAGCAAAGTCGACCTCGGACTCGCAGAAGAGAACCAGCTACTCCACTAAGGGAGGTTACAGTATTGGTTTTCAACGAGGAGGACACGTCGTAACTGCTTTCTTTAAACAACTAGACCTAATGATATTAACTTGCGCACCAAGTCCATGAACACATGAACGGGCGCATTATGGACAGAAGCTTGAAACAAATGGACCAATCGTTACGTTAGGATTTTAAAAATGCAAACAAAAAAGGTGAGTTGTCATCGGAGAAGGCATTTTCTACTTCTTTCCCCAAATTCCTCTACGTCAAGACGTGTGAAGCAGTATCAACAGCAGGGCTGTCAATCTCAAGGCTGGCTAAGGCTTCATAGGAATTCTGGACTGGGATGGTGTACTCGTTATCACCTACTACTGTCACGACTGGACGAGTAGACTTGGGCGCTGGGATTCCCCGAACTGGAAGAATGAGCCTGGTTCTGGTTAGTTTGTGAACCACGACGTCTGTTTCCTCTCCTGGCTCTGCGGTTGGAACGGCCACGGAACGATCTAGAGTACTGCATGTTGTAGAGAGCATTGCAAATCAGAAGTGTCATGTCCATGAATTCTATGATAAGTACAGTAGGGAAGATCTGACTGGTACCATCATCAGTACGACGCTTTTTAGGGTGACCCGTCATGACAATTAATTTGCAATATGGCCACGGTAACCACAATGTAAACAAACTCTTTGACTGTGGTAAATGTACATGCTACGGGTGCTACGGGAATGATGGCTCTTAACACTTGCTTTGGGTGATGGACGCGAGTGATTAAGGTTGGGAGTTTTTGGGAGTAGCACAAACTAGAGGAGGTACAGGATTGGACAAGGTGTTTGGGATAGACTTACGAAAGGGAAGGTTCCTCGGGGCACAAATTTCGTACATGGATTAGAGCTGCAAGCGGTCCCATAGTACATCTAGCGGACTTGAATTGTACACTACCTAATGTCGGTGGCATTATTGTTTTTAATAACTCCAAATGCAGCTAATTTGGCAAACCCATCAAGGGGTGGTTTATCATTATCTTTAAGGTACTTTGAATTTTGACCTGCTTTAACGAATGAGGACATTTGGTTATTAAGACGAAGAGCAAACTCATCTAATGACTCTTCTGGGCTCGGAGCTGTGCAAACTAATTCTTTGAGAACAACGAACGGATCGGTTTCTCGCACCGGTTCAAGATAATTGCGAATTTAAATGTTCATAATCTTGCCACCTGGTTAGATCTTGGAAGGTCCTTCATACGAATTAATTTAAATACATTTGAGGCTGCTGGAGAACGGGTTAGACTCTCCTTTCCGATACGATCAAACAACTCTCAGATGGGAGACCATCAACTGAAGCATTAGCTCTGGCTCTAACGCGGTAAACCAACCTTCAAGGTTGTCTGGGTCACCATTGAACAATGGGATAGCATCATACGGGTCACGGACTGAAATTACGCAGTCTAGAAGTCTGAAATATGTTCTATCGTTTGATAAGGAGTTACTCGAATTTTTTGGGGTGACGAATTAATGGTGTACTAGCAGCATGTGCCGAGGCATCGCTTGAGAAAGTTTGAGACACATTTGCAAAAAGTAAAAAAGGAATTTAGAGAACAAAAGAAAATGTGGCTGAGAACACACAACACAGTGAACTTAAATGGGGAAAAAAATGCTTAATGATTCTGCATAAGTAATTAAAAATTGACAGGTCACACAGTAAGCAAAGAAACTCACAGAAGAAAAATATTCAACTGAAATGAACAACACTTTGAAAATCAAGAGAACTTATACTTTACTCAATTTAATTTGCTCAACTTTTACTTTAAATTGAATAAATGACACAGTGAGTGTTCTTTACTTTCAATGCAACAGGGAAATACACAATAAAATGATAAAATGGACTCAATAAAACTTGTGCAAAATGAAACAGAGGCACAATTCCCTGAAATAAAATAAAATGACACAGACAGAATAAAATATTATGCAAAAGAACAGAGCATATGAAACTGCACTGAAATAAACTGTAGCAATATGCAAATAATTGCTAATAAAAAAAAACCTGCTTAGAATCTCTGCAAGAAAAAATTTAGTGGCAACACAATATTTGCGCAAGAATTATTGCAAAATTGAATCAATGGCAATAAAAAATTTATTACACACACAAAAAGAAATATATCAAGGAATGAACACCCTTTTAAATCTTAAATGCAATCAAGCAACACTTAACAAGCAAAAGAACAATTTACTCTAAAAGAAGAACTTAAAAATTGCACTAAGAGTGAATTTTTTTCAATAAAACATGAAAAAAAAATAGGTGCTAAAACACAAACAAAAAAGTTTGAACACTTACAGTGATGCAGAACACAACAATCAACTAAACACAATACTAGAATTTCTTGCAATGAAACTTGATGTGTGAAAAATTTTGTAAAAATGATTTCTTGCTTGCACAAAATAATGGCACTATTGTCTGTGGAAATGAACAAATTAACACTGGGTAAATGAAAGAATATGAACAAGAATGTTCAACACACAGGGAACAAAACAAGAATACACAAATACTGGGAAGAAAAAAAAATTATAACAGACAACACTGGGGTTGTGATGCAGAAATGAGGTGAAAAATTATGAAATACTTCATGGAATACTGAGAATACAAGGTGATTCTGAGTGTAAACACAAGTTCTATACTGGTCATATGTTGCACACACAACGAAGGAAAAACACTAAGGTACTTAATTCAAGTATATAAAAAAAAGAAACACAACACAACAGACATGAAATAATAGCACAAAAATTAACACTGAATAAAGGAGATTTAAAAAAAATTATTGCAATCAGTACATGATAAACACTGAGTCTGATCAAGAGTCACTGAATGTCACTAAGAGAAAAATCACTGGGAACACAAAAGAAATGTCTCAACACTCGCAAATGTCTCTATGAAAAAAATATTATCGCTGTAACGACTTTATGAAGAATGAGGTTGATGGTAGTGGAGAGTAGAGGATTGTTTATGTCGCTTGCTGCTGTCCCTCTGCCCCAGGTGAATTGTAGAATTGCGCTTACATCGACGATAGACTTCACACAGGGGCTTTTTAAAGGTGGGACGAAACACACTCTAGCTCTTGACCCCCTATGTGGTCCCTTAAATATGGTGCACAACCCTTAGTGTTTACCAAAACACTGAAGAAGTTAGGTGAGTGGGTAATGGCTGAGTGAGGCGTCTGAGGGGCCCCATGGTGAGTGTAGTTGGGTTTGTGGGGATAACAGGGCTAAGACCTGCAATGGTGCGACACACGTGGTCGTGGGGCTGGGGATATGGGTTTTAACGGCGTAAGCCTAACTGAGAACAGCCACACTGCCGCGAAGATATTCTAAGCCGACGGGTTAAAAACACCCACAAAATACCACAACACCACAAGGATGAAAAAGAACACTCAGAATTGCTTGGAGCTTGAATCACAAGCGATGTAACACTCACCCTGGCTTGCTTGAGTACTGGGGTAAGACACCTGAGTTAGTTGCTAGCTGGCTGGCCTTTCTTTAACCCTTCACACAGAATGGCTTGACAACCTCACACGATGAGGCCCGCAGGGTGGAAAGCTGGCTTGGCAGGCAAAACAACTGGATGGGGTAGACAGGCTCGACTGGGGCTTCCCCACACAGACTGGAAGCTGGCTTATTTTGCAAACTCGGGTCAACCCCTCGGAGTGATGCAAATAAGCAATACACTAATACAAAGAGATTGACCAGTGAATAATGTAGAAGCTGGTAGGGGCTTGGGTGGAGAACATTGCTTGAGGGAGCAGGCTGGCTTAACCTCGGTAGGCCTACTGGTGACACGAAATGGCCGTCTTGCTGGTCGAATATTATCTCCAGAAATCGCTGTAATCGTCAAAATTACAGGCCCTCCGTTGCCCCCCATTTTTTCTAGAGGTTCTTAAATGGAGATATCGAGGGTTGAAGGTAGACACACTTGTTGGATGGTAACATATATTGTCAGACTGAGCTGATGAGGAATGGAGCCCCGCCTTGCCGTGTTCTTGTCTGGATGGTCTGCCGCCGAGTGAGAGGGAGGCAGAGGTATGAGCCTACACATGCCCCATCCCGTGATGTCACACAAAGTCACAGGCCTACAAGGGATCTCCTATCTAAAGCACATGGATGATACTAATATGCTATGCTATATAACACAGGGATCAGCAACTATGCTGACATATATATATAATATATATATATATATATATATATGTATATATATGTCGTGCCGAATAGGCAGAACTTGCGATCTTGGCTTAAATAGCAACGCTCATCTTGCCATATAGGACAAGTGAAAATTTGTGTATACAATAATTTCGCCAAAATCATTCTGAACCTAACGAAAAAAAATATGTTTCACTGTGTTTGTTTAGTATTAAATTATTGTAAACAAATTTAAAATATATTAAGTTGGGTTAGGCTAAAATAAATTGTTCTTGTTATAATAAGGTTAGGTAAGTTTTCTAAGATTCTTCTGTTGCAAAATTAAAATTTTTTACGTTAACATTAATGAAAAAAATATATATTTAAACATATAAATGAAAAATTCAGAAAGAACTTAATTTTAAATGAGTTCTTGCTAATTGACCAGTTTTGCATATTCGGCACGACATATATATATATACATATATATATAAAATATATATATAATAATTATATAAAATATATATATAATAATATATATATTATATATATATATATATATATATATATATATATATCGTGCCGATAGGCAGAACTTGCGATCTTGGCTTAAATAGCAACGCTCATCTTGCCATATAGGACAAGTGAAAATTTGTGTAAAGCAATAATTTCGTCAAAATCATTCTGAACCTAACGAAAAAAATATATTTCACTGTGTTTTTTTAATATTAAATTACTGTAAAGAAATCTAAAATATATTTAGTTGGGTTAGGCTAAAATAAATTGTTCTTGTTATAATAAGGTTAGGTAAGTTTTCTAAGATTCTTTTGGGGGCAAAATTTTAAATTTTTACATCAACATTAATGGAAAAAAAAACATTTTTTAAACCCGTATAAGACAAAATTTTTTAAAAAATGACAAAATTTTTAAATTTGAGTTCTTGCTAATTGACTATTTTTTTACATTTTTCCCGTCACGCCATATAAAAATTTATCATTATTATATATATATATATAATATTTTTATATATATATATCTATAAAAATTTTAAATAAAAAATATATATATATATATTTTTATAAAATTTTAAAAATATATATTTTATATATATATTTTAATTTATATATTATATATTTTATAAAATATATAATATATATTGAAAAAAACCAGGGGGGGAAAAGCGAAATGATAGATACCTCTTTTTTTTTTTGTGTTGGGAAATTTCCAATACGTAATTTTTTTAAACGATTTATCCAATTAGGTTTCTTGGGTATCCCTTTGGGGGAGGGCCCCCTCTACTTACAAATTTTTAATATAAAGGGTTTTTTTTAAAAAATTTTTAAACAGATAAAAAATTTTTTGAAAAAAAAGATGAGGGTAAAAATTTTTCCTCGACCTTTGAGGGTGTGAAGGCCCCAAAGCCCCGTGAATTTTCGGACAAAAGGCAAAAAGACTGCCCCAAAAAATTTTTGCTGGGGGCCGTTGAAAAAAAGGGAAGGAAAGGTCAAAACCCAAGGGACGGGGTAGTAAAGTGTAGAAGGTTGGGGGAGATGTCCCCCTGAAAAAAAAATTCCCATGATTTTTGCGGGGTGTCTGAAAGTCGAAACATGAATATGTCATAGAATTTGTTTTGTTTAAAGACATTTGGGATGGCGAAAGGGTTCCTCATTAAAGATCCCAATGTTGCAAAAGTGTCTAATTTTTTTTTTGGTCGATACTGTAGCCATTCATTACTTCAAAACACACACAGTTCCAACGAGAGATAAATGAAAAGGGCTGGGGAAACCGGGGCAAGAAATCAGAAAAGGCACTAAAATTGGATAAGGGGAATACCTACCCGGAAACAACAGCGAGTCATGCTACGGGGCAAAGGTATCGGTGGGGGCCCCCGAAAACGAGCTGGGTGCCACAGAGATAAGTTGTAAGGGGCCTGTGGGGGGTTTGGTATTTTTTTGAACGAGTGACAGAAGGAAAGATTCCGAAGTGTCCATGTTTGCAGATGAAAATGAAGTTGATAAGAAGAATTCAGTCGGTGAGAATGGTATAGCACTGCATACCTTTTTCCCAAAGGGTTTCGTAGCTTCGAGTCTCCTACAGCCAGAGATCAGTGTTTTATTATATATATTATATATATATATATATATATTAATTATATATATATATATATATATATATATATATATTGCAAAACAACCACTCTGAAAGAATAGAGAAATTCCAAGCGCTTTCGTAAACACTCATCATTATAAAGGAATTAAAAAGTGAAGCATCCAAGGAAGCTATATAGGGGTCGGCCAGCACCTCACTATCAGATCCCACAACGGTTAAACACGTGACGCGGGCGAGCCAACTTGGACAGGTCCTTTGCAAAATCACCCCCAAGCTATTTATTTTTTCCAGTGTATTATTAAATTCTACCCAAATTCTATTAATTATAAATGGATCAAATTTATATAAACCAAAGGAAATATTCATATTACTGTCAAAATGCTTTTTATGAAACAAGATTCAATTATATTCCTGTCGACCATGGACTTGCTTGATACTACTTTCTCAACTTTTGAAATCAATTTGGATGGTTAAAATCTCTTACAGAATTAAATAGGAAATTGGGAAATCTTGTCCAGTTCTAATGCTATTTTTTATGTTGTTTTAATCTTAGTTCGAGATTTTTACCATTTTGGACCGTAATAAACTTTATCGCAAATTTTACAAGGAATTTTATAGACACATCCATCAGCATTTTGAGGGGGGAATTCTTAATCAAAAGTTTTTTTACTGTATCAAGATTTTTGAATAAACTTTAATATAAAAGTCTTAAGAAGAGAAGGAATATCAACCAAGTTTTCATGGTAAGGGAGAACCAACATATTTTTAGTTGAATAAGGCTGGTTGCCCTTTTTTGGATTATAAAAAGTGTTCCTAGCAACTTTAAAAGATTTATCAATTCCCATTTTTTGGGTTTTTTAAAATCATTACCTTTTTTTCAAAAATTTTTGGATTTTTCCCTTCATCTATGAACCCAGGATAAAAATTTCCCAAAAAGCTCTAAAAAAACCTTTTGAGGGAAAAAAACGGGCCCAGTTTGTCTATTTGATGCGGGGGAAAAATTTAGTGGACTTTTAGGAACAGTTATTTTTTAGGTTTTCTGAAAATTTTTTAATTTTTAAATTTCATTTTCCCCTTAAAAATTAAAATTTTATTTTGGGGGTTAGGCAAAAATTTAAATTTGTTTTGTTTAAAAAGGTTAGGAAAATTTTTTTAAATTTTCCTTTTGGAAACCAAAATTAAAATTTTTTTTACATAAACATTAAAAAAAAATTTATTCTTTAAAACGTACAAGAGAAAATTTTGGGTTAGGACTTAATTTTAAAGAGTCTTGCTAATTGCCCAGTTTTAATTTCGGCATGACTTTATATATATATTATAATTTATATATTATAATATATATATATATATATATTATTTTATAAAATATTAAAATTATATATATTTTTTATATATATATTTTTTATATAATTTAATATTTTATTATATATAAAATTATATATAAAAAATTTAATATACATATATATATAAAAAAATTTTATATATATATATATATTATATATATATATATATTTTATTTATATATATATTATATGTATAAATAAAAATTAAAATTAATAAATATATATTTATATTTATATATATATATTTAAAATATAATATATATATATATATTTAAATATATATAATTTTATATTTTTTTAAATATATATAGTATTTTGGGGGCTTGCAGAATAGGGAAAAAATTGCTATTTGGCAAGTTTTCACAAAAAAATTTCTACAGGACTGAACTTAAAGAAGTGGGGCCCGGGAAAAAATTTGTACTAGTTTTACCATACAATGATAATCTGGCTTGCCTGGTGAGGGAAATTTAAAAAAAAGGGAAAATTTAATTTGCTTCAGAAACCCCGGGGGAAAATTTTTCTTTCACTATATATTTTAAATCCTAAACTTTAAAAGTTTTATTTGGGGAAAAACTACTTTGGGGCACTTAAAAAAAAACTCAGCATATTTTAATGATATGAAAAATGTTTAAAAGGAAAACTAAAAGATCTGAAGTATTCTGAAATTTAAAATTTCTACATGGGCCCTTTCCCAAAAAATTTTTATTTGATAAATTTGAAATTTTCTTCCCCCTCACAACTGTGGATTTTTTGAAAAACCCCCAAAAAAGATACATGCCCAAAATTTGGTTACAATTCTAAAATTCCAAAATTTAAAGGGGAGGTTTTAGAAATAGTTGGAGAAAGAAAATTTAAACACTGAGAGGTCAGGTTCCTCTCAGGGTCCAACCATTCTTACTTGAAAAAGTGTACCCAAGGGGGTTTTTTTGTTCCCCCTGATGCCATTTGTTGTGTCTGCAGTGAATATCAAAAGGGGATACAATACAAAACGGGTTGGTAAGTAAAGGGGCACATAGACAACAGTTGGCCCTTTTCCCATGTATTTGTAATTTCCAAAACCCGTCGGGTTTTTTTGTATACCCTTTTTTGGGAAAAATAAAAATAGAAATTTATAGAATTGACTAAGAACGAGAGATTTTTTGGCATCCCCGTAAGTGAACGAAATACCCCCTTTTTTTTGGGGTTCAGTCGTATAAAAAATCTCTTAAAAAAGCATTAAAAAATTTCCAAAAATTTAAAGAACAAAATTAAAAGAGAGAAAATTTCCAAGGAAGCTCGGCGCCGTGGGTTTAAAAAATGCTTTGCCCTCAGCCCGTGACCTTTGCTGGATTAACTTTAAAGGGGCACTAAAAAAATTCAGTTTAAATACCTATGTTACATGGCTGCTAGGGGATTTTTAAATTTTTTGTGAGGGTGAAATAGTCCTTAAAAAAATATATGTAAATTTTGGGTTAATTTAAATTTACAAAAATAACCCAAATTTTTTTAAGTAACCCAAAAACAATTTAAAAATTGGGGAACAATAAATTAATAATTTAAATGGTAAATAATTAAAGATAAAACGGTATTTTGGGAAATTTTTTTCACAGCTTTTATAGTACAAATGATCATTTTTATATAAAAATTATATTTTTATATATATTTATTTTATAATATATTATTTATATATAATATATATAATTTATATTATATATATATAAAAGATTATGGATGTGTGGTGTTGTGTGGGTGTGTGTGTGTGTGTGTTTGTGTGTGTGTGTGGGTGTGTGTGTGTGTGTGTGTGTGTGTGTGTTGTGTGTGTGTGTGTGTGTGTGTGTGTGTGTGTGTGTGTGTGTGTGTGTATTCACCTAGTTGTACTCACTTAGTTGAGGTTGCAGGGGTCGAGTCCGAGCTCCTGACCCCGCCTCGTCACTGGTCGCTACAAGGTCACTCTCCCTGAACCGTGAGCTTTATAATACCTCTGCTATGTATGGATCCTGCCTCCACTACATCGCTTCCCAAACTATTCCACTTCCTGACTACTCTGTGGCTGAAGAAATACTTCCTAACATCCCTGTGATTCATCTGTGTCTTCAGCTTCTAACTGTGTCCTCTTGTTGCTGTGTCCCATCTCTGGAACATCCTGTCTTTGTCCACCTTGTCAATTCCTCTCAGTATTTTGTATGTCGTTATCATGTCCCCCCTATCTCTCCTGTCCTCCAGTGTCGTCAGGTTGATTTCCCTTAACCTCTCCTCGTAGGACATACCTCTTAGCTCTGGAACTAGTCTTGTTGCAAACCTTTGCACTTTCTCTAGTTTCTTTACGTGCTTGGATAGGTGTGGATTCCAAACTGGTACCGCATACTCCAATATGGGCCTAACGTACACGGTGTACAGGGTCCTGAACGATTCCTTATTAAGATGTCGGAATGCTGTTCTGAGGTTTGCTTGGCGCCCATATGCTGCAGCAGTTATTTGGTTGATGTGCGTTTCAGGAGATGTGCCTGGTGTTATTACTCATCCAGGATGTTTTTCCTTGAGTGAGATTGTAGTCTCTGGCCCCCCTAGACTGTACTCCGTCTGCGGACTTTTTTGCCCTTCCCAATCTTCATGACTTTGAACTTGGTGGGGTTGAACTCCAGGAACCAATTGCTGGACCAGGTCTGCAGCCTGTCCAGATCCCTTTGTGGTTCTGCCTGGTCATCGATCGAATGAATTCTTCTCATCAACTTCACGTCATCTGCAAACAGGGACACTTCGGAGTCTATTCCTTCTGTCATGTCGTTCACAAATACGAGAAACAGCACTGGTTCTAGGACTGACCCTGTGGGACATCAGTGGTCACAGGTGCCCACTCTGACACCTCGCCACGTACCATAACTCGCTTCTGTCTTCCTGACAAGTATTCCCTGATCCATTGTAGTGCCTTCCCTGTTATCCCTGCTTGGTCCTCCAGTTTTTGCACTAATCTCTTGTGTGGAACTGTGTCAAACGCTCTCTTGTAGTCCAAGAAAATGCAATCCACCCACCCCTCTCTCTCTCTCTCTTGTCTTACTGCTGTCACCATGTCATAGAACTCCAGTAGACTCGACTCACGAAATCGTAATGACATGATTGCAAACAAACCATAGGTTTGTGACACAGGATTTCCCGTCCCTGAAACCATGTTGGCTACTGTTAATGAGATCATTCCTTTCTAGGTGTTCCACCACTTTTCTCCTGATAATCTTCTCCATGACTTTGCATGCTATACATGTCAGTGACACTGGTCTGTAGTTTAGTGCTTCATGTCTGTCTCCTTTTTTAAAGATTGGGACTACATTTACTGTCTTCCATGCCTCAGGCAATCTCCCTGTTTCGATAGATGTATTGAATATTGTTGTTAGGGGTACATATAGCGCTCTGCTCCCTCTCTCAGGACCCATGGAGAGATGTTATCCGGCCTCATTGCCTTTGAGGTATCTAGCTCACTCAGAAGCCTCTTCACTTCTTCCTTGGTTGTGTGTACTGTGCCCAGCACTTGGTGGTGTGCCCCACCTCTTCGTCTTTCTGGAGACCTTCTGTCTCCTCTGTGAATGCTTCTTTAAATCTCTTGTTGAGTTCCTCATATACTTCATGGTCATTTCTTGTTGTCTCTCGTCCTTCCTTCCTTAGCCTGATTACCTGCTCCTTGACTGTTGTTTTCCTCCTGATGTGGCTGTGTAACAGCTTCGGGTCAGATTTTGCTTTCGCTGCTATGTCGTTTTTATATTGTCGTTGGGCCTCCCTTCTTATCTGTGCATATTCATTCCTGGCTCTACGACGCTATCCTTATTCCGTGGGTCCTTTGCCTTCTATATTTCTTCCATCCCTAGCACACTTGGTTTTTACCTCCCTGCACCTTTGGGTGAACCATGGGCTCATCCTGACTTTTTCATTAATCCTGTTACTCTTAGGTACAAACCTCTCCTCAGTCTCCTTGCACATTGTTGCTACATATTCCATCATCTCATTAACTGGCTTCCCTGCCAGTTCTCTGTCCCACTGAACCCCGTTCAGGAAGTTCCTCATTCCCGTGTAGTCCCCTTTCTTTTAGTTTGGCTTCATTTGTCCTGGCCTTCCTGCTTTCCCCTCCACTTGTAGCTCTACTGTGTATTCGAAGCTTAAAACCACATGATCGCTGGCCCCAAGGGGTCTTTCATATGTGATGTCTTCAATATCTGCACTACTCAAGGTGAATACTAGGTCCAGTCTTGCTGGCTCATCCTCTCCTCTCTCTCTTGTGGTGTCCCTTACGTGTTGGTACATGAAGTTTTCCAGTACCACCTCCATCATCTTAGCCCTCCATGTGTCTTGGCCCCCATGTGGCTCCAAGTTCTCCCTATCGATCTCCTTGTGGTTAAAGTCACCCATGATCAGGAGCTTTGCCCTGCATGCATGAGCTCTTCTGGCCACTGCAGTCAATGTGTCAACCATTGTTCTATTGGTCTCATCATACTCTTGCCTTAGCCTCCTGCTGTTCTGTGGTGGGTTATACATCACTGCAATTACCACCTTGGGACCTCCAGAGTGAAGCGTTCCCACTATGTAATCGCTTGCTTCTCCGCTGCCTCCTCTCTGAAGCTCATCAAAATTCCATCAGTTTTTGATTAACATTGCCACTCCTCCACCCCCCCTGTTACCTCTGTCTTTCTTCAGGAACTGGTATCCCGTTGGAAAGATGGCATCTGTTATCACACCTGTTAGCTTGGTTTCTGTGAGAGCTATGATGTCTGGTGATGCCTCTTTGACTCTTTCGTCACACTTATTTGTTATTCTATCAGCGTTTGTGCACCATACCTTCAGTTTCCTCTCCAACACTGTGGTTTGGGGGCCCTGGTAGCATACTGTGGGATTCTATAGCTGGGTGTTGGGTGGAAGCTGTGAGTGTGGATTGTAGTTTGTGTTGGGATGGTGTTCTGAGGATAGTTGTGTGTGTTCTTGCCTTGCTGCTCTGTTCTGCCCCTGATTGACCTCTGCTGGTTCCATTCTTGTTCCTTTCCCAGCCCTTTCGCTTTTTTGTCCTCTCCCTCAGCTGCTGTCGTTCTGTTTGTGTTCTGTCTCTGTCTAGGAACACCCTCTTGTACTTTTCCGAGTATTTCAACCATGGTTTCTCTTGGAGGATCCTGTTCGCACTGTTTTCTGCCCTGAGAATCAGCTTGATCGGTCGTTTTCCCCTTCAAGTACCCCCCTATTCTCTGAAAATTTACAATCTTATCCATGTCTTCTCACCCATTTCCGTGATTATGTTCTAAATCTCCTTTTTTTTCCTGCCGTCTTTCAGTGTGTGTCCCGTCCTCTCTCTCCTGAGTGTGTGGGGTGTGTGTGTTTGTGTGTGTGTGTGTGTGTGGTGTGTGTTTGTGTGTGTGTGTGTGTGTGGGGGTGTGTGTAATGTGTGGTTGTGTGTGTGTGTGTGTGTGTGTATGTGTGTATGTGTTTTGTGTGTGGTGTGTGTGTGTGTGTATGTATGTGTGTGTGTGTGTGTGTGTGTGTGTGTTTGTTTGAATGCGTGTGTGTGTGGTGTGTGTGTGTGTGTGTGTGGTGTGTGTGTGTGTGTGTGTGTGTGTTTTGTGTGTGGTGGTGTGTGTGTATGTGTGTGTGTGTGTGTGTGTGGTGTGTGTGTGTGGTGAGTGTGTGTGTGTGTGTGGTGTTTGTGTGAATGCGTGTGTGTGTGTGTGTGTGCGTGGTTTTGTGTGTTTTATCACCTAGTTTAGGTTGCAGAGGTCGAGTCCAAACTCCTGGCCCCGCCTCTTCACTGGTCCTTTCTAGGTCACTCTCCCTGGGAACCGTGCCTTTATCATACCTCTGCTTAAATCTATGTATGGATCCTGCCTCCATTACATCGTGTGTGTGTGGTGTGTGTGTGTGTGTGTGTGTGTGT
>NC_069399.1:7655767-7680503 GCF_026875155.1 Cherax quadricarinatus
TATTTTATTTTTAATATTATGATTTTTTGAAAATGTATATGCAAAAAGATCACAGTAACGGTGATTTCAGAATATGCGAAAAAACCACTTGAAAGAATAGAAAAATTTCCCAGCGCTTTCGGGGACTATTCACATTATCAAGGAACAATGAAAGTAATGCATAAAAAGGGAAAGGGCTTTAAAGGGTGGGATGTGATAGTGAGGTGTGGGCTAGACCCTTTATATGCCTTACTTTGATGCATTACTTTCATTGTTCCTTGATAATGTGAGTAGTCACGAAAGCACTTGGAATTTCTCTATTTTCTCACAGTGGTTGTTTTGCATATATATATATATATATATATATATATATATATATATATATATATATATATATTATATATATATATATATATATAATATATATATATGTATATATATATATATATATATATATATATATATATAATATATATAATATATATATATATATATATATATATATATATATATATATATATATATATATATATATCGTAGGGGTTCTTAAATGGAGATATCGAGGGTTGAAGGTAGACACACTTGTTGGATGGTAACGTACATTGTCAGACTGAGCTGATGAGGAATGGAGCCCAGCCTTGCCGTGTTCTTGTCTGGATGGTCTGCCGCCGAGTGAGAGGGAGGCTGAGGTACGAGCCTACACATGCGCATCCCGTGACGTCACACAAAGTCACAGGCCTACAAGGGATCTCCTATCTAAAGCACATGGATGATACTAATATGCTATGCTATATAACACAGGGATCAGCAACTATGCTGACAGCTCGGTCATGTTACGTAAGTCGTCTCGACATACACTACTATCTACAGGCTGAACAGGCAGGAGGATCTGGGCTGATTCTATACAATAACAAATTCATATATAACTTAGAACTAATGGATGGTATCATAATGGATTTTACGTAATAGGTGTTAACGTAATCACTTTTAACGTAATGCATTACTAACTATAAGAACAAATCATAATACAATATGGATGGAATTGATCGGTCGATCTGTATTCAAGCACTCTACGGATTCTGAGGAAGAATAAATATATATATATACAAGGTGAAATTAACAGCAAAGGCATCTGGTGCGCACTCAGACTATTACTGTCAATTCTCAGAATACGGAGGGAACGTGAACACGAAAATTTCTGACAACTGATCAGCTAATGACAAAACACAGTTGATAATTTCATTCATCTCGGACATCTAATTATACAGGCTGTTTACACTTAAACCCAATTCTGCGAGGGTAAGGTTTACGTATGCAGAATGGTTATCATCTCTGGGAGGATCAAATTCCTCTGCAATGGCTAACACATGCCTTGACTGAAGACAGTCTGAACGAGTATCTACAAAAGATACAGCTACAATCACTAGTGACTGTGGAATTACTAACTCGTCTGCTAGGAGTACTCAACTCGACTATTCGATACAGTAATTCTTGGCTCATTACAAAGTCACTAATGGGTGCTGGTGGCTTCACAGTAAGAATAAGATCTTCCTTTAGCAGGAATCGAATCACACCAGACCACATGGGATCTGTTCTTTGGGCATTTTTGACATCCTCGACAGTAAATGGAGGATCTGCAGTAACTACACTAACGTGTCGCGATAAAGCATCTGCGACTACATTCGACTTGCCAGGTAAATGTTCAAAAGTGGGACTGAACTCTTGGATAGTCAAGGTCCATCTGGCTAACCTTCCAGTAGGTTGTTTGTTCTGGAATAAAGGTATCAGTGGCGCATGGTCTGTCAAGACATGAACAGGGTACTGGTAAATAATGTCTTGGAATTGCTAAAGCTTCTTACTCCATTACTGTATAATTACGTTCAGCCTTCGTAAGGACTCGGCTAGCAAATGCAACTGCGTTGTACTTGCCATCAGTCTTCTGGGCTAGTACGGCACCTATGCCAATTGAACTAGCATCAGTTGTCAGATAGAAGGGCTTAGAAAATTCTGGGAATTTCAAAATTGGAGCAGATGTTAGCTTTTCTTTTTGACGGAAGGTCCAAACGAAAGGAGCATCTTTCTTAAGCAATTCAGTTAGCGGAGCAGCTATGGAAGAAAAATTGGCAATGAAAGATCTATAAAAACCTGCTAAGTCCACAAAGGATCTTACGGCATCAGCAGTTTTGGGAGTTGGAAAATTTAGTACTGCAGTTACTTTACTTTGATCAGTCGTAACCCCTCTAGGAGTGACTACGTGACCAAGAAACTTAATTTCTGGTTTGAAAAATTGACATTTGGACAGTTTGATCTTTAAATTTGCTTCTTCAAGCTTGCCAAGTACTATATCAAGTCTTTTCAGGTGTGTGTCCACGTCTTCGGACATGACGATTACGTCGTCTAAGTACACCATAAGTGCTTTACCTATAAGACCTCTAAAGATGTTGGTCATGAGTCTAGAGAACGTGATAGGAGACGATCGTAATCCAAACGCCATATGGAGGAAGTGATAATGACCTGTGGGAGTGGAGAATGCAGTTAACTCTTGGCTGTCCTCGTGAAGAGGGACTTGCCAAAAACCTTGTAACAAGTCCAGGGTCGAGAAGACTTTTTTATCTCCGTTATTGCGTAAAAGGTCACCTAGTACAGGAAGTGGGAAACGATCTGGAATGGTTTTCGCATTTAACTTCCTAAAGTCAATCACCGGGCGCCAAGTGCCGTCCTTCTTAGGCACTAAGATCAAGGGCGCATTCCAGGGTGAATTGCTAGGTGCAATAACTCCATCATTGAGCATTTGATTGATCAGTTCCTCTGCGACAGCAACTTGGGAATGAGGCATTCTGCACGCAGGTATATAAATAGGTCTGGTACCAGGTTCAAGTGGAATACGATGGGACAAAAAGTTCGTTATACCCATCTTCTCACCTGGTAAGGCAATGGCTGTACGACGTTTGTTCAACAGCGTCAACAAGCGCTGGACTTCGTCTGGGAAATCAGTGGGAGCTAAGTCTTTCTCCTCAACTGGTGGGATAGATTGATCCAGCGGAGTGGATGAGGTCTCCACTGTTGAAATAGCACCGACCCACTGGTCAGGTGGCACGTCATCCTGTACTTGAACAGGGTAAGGATAGTGAACTAGGACAACGAGGTTGGTATTTGCTCTGAGACGAACACTGTGACCCAAAGTGTTAGCAAGGAGTAAATGGATCTTACTGTCTCTTACAATGTGTAACGAAGGTTCAACAAATAAACCTTTGACCTTGCAGGAATCACTGTCAACTAGGACGTTATCACCATCTGGAACATTAGGAACAACAACAGACACTCTAGTGAGAGCACTAGCCGCAACAGACACGTCTTTCTGCAGACGGCATGTGACATCAACAAGAGATGGCATTACTAGTTTCAAGTAATCGTTTTCCGACAAGGCGTCCCCTTTGGAGAAAACTACTACTTGGACTAGCAGACATTGCAGGGATAGGCAAGCACTCAAAGCAGTCTGAGCGTCCTCGACACTTGAGGCAATACACTATCTTGCATATCTGAAGGTGTAGGTGGAACACAGATGGGAGTGACAGAGTTACCAGTGCCTGACCGCTTGGGTACGCTACTGGAGAATGCATTGGCTTGTAAGGACTTAATGCGTACATCATACTCTGCAGCAGTATGACAGATTTCTGATCCAAGCTGGTAACCCCAGAATGGAACGATCAAGTCGTCAGTTTGGGCATGCCACCTGTACGGGTCGAGCACAATGCGTAAGCCTCGCATGGAAACAAATCCCAGTAGAAGGTCACCAGGGAAAGTAATCTGGTCGACAACAAGAAAAGCAGCAGTAAAGTCTCTTCCTTGGATAGTAAAGGTGAGCAAAGTCTGACCTCGGACTCGCAGAAGAGAACCACCTATTCCACTAAGGGAGGTTACAGTAGTTGGTTCAACGAGGAGGACACGTCGTAACTGCTTCTCTTTAAACAAGCTAGACCTAATGATATTAACTTGCGCACCAGAGTCCATGAACACATGAACGGGCGCATTATGGACAGAAGCTTGTACTAATGGACCAATCGTTACGTTAGGAGTTATATGCAAACAGAAAGGTGAGTTGTCATCGGAGAAGGCATTTTCTACTTCATCCCCAAATTCCTCTACGTCAGAGACGTGTGAAGCAGCATCAACAGCAGGGCTGTCAATCTCAAGGCTGGCTAAGGCTTCATAGGAATTCTGGACTGGGATGGTGTACTCGTTATCACCTACTACTGTCACGACTGGACGAGTAGACTTGGGCGCTCGGATTCCCCCGAATTGGAAGAATGAGCCTGGTTCTGTTTAGTTTGTGAACCACGACGTCTGTTTCCTCTCCTGGCTGTGCGGTTGGAAAGGCCACGGAACGATCTAGAGTACTGCATGTTGTAGAGAACACTGCACTCAGATGTGTCATGTCCATGAATTCTATGATAAGTACAGTAGGGAAGATCTGACTGGTACTCATCATCAGTACGACGCTTCTTAGGGTGACTGTCATGACAGTTAATAGCAATATGGCCACGGTAACCACAATTGTAGCAAACTCTTTGACTGTGGGTACTGTACGTACTACGGGTGCTACGGGAATGATGGCTCTTAACACTTGCTTTGGATGATGGACGCGAGTGATTAAGGTTGGGAGTTTTGGTAGTAGCACAAACTAGAGGAGGTACAGGATTG
The DNA here is from genome assembly GCF_026875155.1 of Cherax quadricarinatus. NCBI lineage: Eukaryota > Metazoa > Arthropoda > Malacostraca > Decapoda > Parastacidae > Cherax > Cherax quadricarinatus. Next base: position 7,660,448 of record NC_069399.1, read on the forward strand.
GACAAGGTGTTTGGTATAGACTTACGATAAGGGAAGGTTCCCTCGGGACACAAATTTCGTACATGGATTAGAGCTGCAAGCGGTCCCATAGTAGCATCTAGCGGACTTGAATTGTACACATACCTAGATGTCGGTGGCATTAGTTGTTTAATAACTCCAAATGCAGCTAATTTGGCAAACCCATCAAGGGCTGGTTTATCGTTATCTTTAAGGTACTTTGAATTTTGACCTGCTTTAACGAATGAGGACATTAGGTTATTAAGACGAAGAGCAAACTCATCTAATGACTCTTCTGGTCTCGGAGCTGTGCAAACTAATTCTTTGAGAACAACGAACGGATCGGTTTCTCGCACCGGTTCAAGATAATTGCGAATTAACTGTTCATAATCTTGCCACCTGGTTAGATCTTGGAAGTCCTTCATACGAATTAATTTAAATACATTTGAGGCTGCTGGAGAACGGGTTAGACTCTCCTTTCCGATACTGATCAAACAACTCTCAGATGGGAGACCATCAACTGAAGCATTAGCTCTGGCTCTAACTGCGGTAAACCAACCTTCAAGGTTGTCTGGGTCACCATTGAACAATGGCATAGCATCATACGGATCACGACTGAAATTACGCAGTCTAGAAGTCTGAGTATGTCTGTCGTTTGATAAGGAGTTACTCGAATTTTGGGCTGACGAATTAATGGTTGTACTAGCAGCATGTGCTGAGGATCGCTTGAGAAAACTTGAGACATATTTGCAAAAAGTAAAAAAGGAATTTAGAGAACAAAAGAAAATGTGGCTGAGAACACACAACACAGTGAACTTAAATGGGGAAAAAAATGCTTAACGATTCTGCATAAGTAATTAAAAATTGACAGGTCACACAATAAGCAAAGAACTCACAGAAGAAAAATATTCAACTGAAATGAACAACACTTTGAGCAATTTAATTTGCTCAACTTTTACTTTAAATTGAATGAATGGCACAGTGAGTTGTCTTTACTTTCAATGCAACAGGGAAATACACAATAAAATGATAAAATGGACTCAATAAAACTTGTGCAAAATGAAACAGAGGCACAATTCACTGAAATAAAATAAAATGACACAGACATAATAAAATATTATGCACAGAACAGAGCATATGAAACTGCACTGAAATAAACTGTAGCAATATTGCAAATAATTGCTAATAAAAAGAAAACACTGCTTAGAATCTCTGCAAGAAAAACTTTAGTGGCAACACAATATTTGCGCAAGAATTATTGCAAAATGAATCAATGTGCAATAAAAAATTTATTACACACACAAGAAAAGAAATATATCAAGGAATGAACACTTTAACTCTTAACTGCACTCAAGCAACACTTAACAAGCAAAAGAACAATTTACTCTAAAATAAGAACTTAAAAATTGCACTAATAGTGAATTTGTTCAATGAAACATGAAAAATAATAGGTGCTAAAACACATAACAAAAAAGTTTGAACACTTACAGTGATGCAGAACACAACACATCAACATAAACACAATACTAGAATTTCTTGCAATGAAACTTTATGTGTGAAAAATTTTGTAAAAATGATTTCTTGTTTGCACAAAATAATGGCACTATTGTCTGTGGAAATAAGACAAATTAGACACTGGCTAAATGAAAGAATATGAATACAAGAATGTTCAACACACAGGGAACAAAACAAGAATACACAAATACTGGGAAGAAAAAAAAATTATAACAGACAACACTGAGTTGTGATGCAGAATATGAGGTGAAAAATTACTGAAATACTTCACTGGAATACTGAGAACACTAGGTGATTCTGAAGTGTACACACAAGTTCTATACTGCTCATATGTTGCACACACAACAAAGGAAAAACACTAAGGTACTTAATTCAAGTATATAAAAAAAAGAAACACAACACAACAGACATGAAATAATAGCACAAAAATTAACACTGAATAAAGGAGATTAAAAGAAATTATTGCAATCAGTACATGATAAACACTGAGTCTGATCAAGAGTCACTGAATGTCACTAAGAGAAAAATCACTGGGAACACAAAAGAAATGTCTCAACACTCGCAAATGTCTCTATGAAAAAAATATTATCACTGTAACGACTTGGTGAAGAATGAGGTTGATGGTAGTGGAGAGTAGAGGATTGTTTATGTCGTCTTGCTGCTGTCCTCTGCACAGGTGATCGTAGAATTGCGCTTACATCGACGATAGACTTCACACAGGAGGCTTTTAACGGTGGCACGAAACACACTCTAGCTCTTGACCCCCTATGTGGTCCTTAAAATATGGTGCTACAACCCTTAGTAGTTTACCAAAACACTGAAGAAGTTAGGTGAGTGGGTAATGGCTGAGTGAGGCGTCTGAGGCCGCATGGTGAGTGTAGTTGGGTTTGTGGGTATAACAGGGCTAAGCCCGGCAATGGTGCGACACACGTGGTCGTGGGTGGCTGGGCATATGGGTTGAACGGCATAAGCCTAACCGAGAACAGCCACACTGCCACGAAGATATTTCTAAGCCGACTGGCTCAAAAACAACCCACAAAATACCACAACACCACAAGGATGAAAAAGAACACTCAGAATTGCTTGGAGCTTGAATCACAAGCGATGAAGACTACTCACGTGGCTTGCTTGAGTACTGGGGTAAGACACTTGGGTTAGTTGCTAGCTGGCTGGCTTATCTTAACCCTTCACACAGAATGGCTTGACAACCTCACACGATGAGCACAGCAGGGGTGGAAAGCTGGCTTGGCAGGCAAAAGAACTGGATGGGGTAGACTAGGCTCGACTGGGCTTCCTCACCACAAACTGGAAGCTGGCTTATTTTGCAAACTCGGGTCAACCCCTCAGGAGTGATGCAAATAAGCAGATACACTAATACAAAGAGACTGACCAGTCAATAATGTAGAAGCTGGTAGGAGCTTGGGCGGGAGAACATACTTGAGGTAGCAGGCTGGCGTTAACCTCGGTAGGCCTACTGGTGAAACGAAATGGCCGTCTTGCTGGTCGAAATTTATCTCCAGAAATCGCTGTAATCGTCAAAATTACAGGCCCTCCGTTGCCACCATTTATCGTAGAGGTTCTTAAATGGAGATATCGAGGGTTGAAGGTAGACACACTTGTTGGATGGTAACATATATTGTCAGACTGAGCTGAAGAGGAATGGAGCCCAGCCTTGCCGTGTTCTTGTCTGGATGGTCTGCCGCCGAGTGAGAGGGAGGCAGAGGTACGAGCCTACACATGCGCATCCCGTGATGTCACACAAAGTCACAGGCCTACAAGGGATCTCCTATCTAAAGCACATGGATGATACTAAATGCTATGCTAATATAACACAGGGATCAGCAACTATGCTGACATATATATATATATATATATATATATATATATATATATATATATATATATATATATATATATATATATATATATATGTATATATATTATATATTATATATATATATATATATATATATATATATATATATATATATATATATATATATATATATGTATATATATATATGTCGTGCCGAATAGGCAGAACTTGCGACTTTGGCTTAAGTAGCAACGCTCATCTTGCCATATAGGACAAGTGAAAATTTGTGTATGCAATAATTTTGCCAAAATCATTCTGAACCTAACGAAAAAAATATGTTTCACTGTGTTTGTTTAGTATTAAATTACTGTAAACAAATTTAAAATATATTAAGTTGGGTCAGGCTAAAATAAATTGTTCTTGTTATAAAAAGGTTAGGTAAGTTTTCTAAGATTCTTTTGTTGCAAAATTAAAATTTTTTACGTTAACATTAATGAAAAAAATATATCTTTAAACATATAAAAGAAAAATTCAGAAAGAACTTAATTTTAAATGAGTTCTTGCTAATTGACCAGTTTTGCATATTCGGCACGACATATATATATATATATATATATATATATATAATATATATATATATATATATATAAATATATATATATATATATATATATATATATATATATATATATATATATATATGTCGTGCCGAATAGGCAGAACTTGCGATCTTGGCTTAAATAGCAACACTCATCTTGCCATACAGGACAAGTGAAAATTTGTGTATGCAATAATTTCGCCAAAATCATTCTGAACCTAACGAAAAAAATATATTTCACTGTGTTTGTTTATATTATAAATTACTGTAAAGAAATCTAAAATATATTTAGTTGGGTTAGGCTAAAATAAATTGTTCTTGTTATAATAAGGTTAGGTAAGTTTTCTAAGATTCTTTTGGTGCAAAATTTTAAATTTTTACATCAACATTAATGGAAAAAATACATCTTTAAACGTAATAAGGCAAAATTTTAGAAATGACTTAATTTTAAATGAGTTCTTGCTAATTGACCAGTTTTACATATTCGCACGACATATATATATATATATATATATATATATATATAATATATATATATATATATATATATTATATATATATATATATATATATATATATATATATATATATATATATATATATGTATGTATATATATATATTGAAAACAACCACGGGGAGAGCGAAATGATAGCTCTTGGGTTTTTTGTGTTGCAATCAATACGTAGATATTTTAATCGATTTATCAATTAGGTTTCTTGGGTATGCCTTGGAATGCCTTCTCTACTTACGAATTTTAATATCAAAGTTGTATTTAAAAATTTTGACAGATAAAAAACTTTTGATAAAAAAGATGACGTAATAATTTCCTCAGCCTTTGAGTTGGTGTGAAGAGCACTATAGTCGTGAAGATTCTGGAGCACAGGCAAGAAGACTGACCCTTATATGCTGGTGTCAGGTGAAAAAAAGGATAGGTAGGTCATACCCAAGGGACGGGGTAGTAGAAGTGTAGAAGGTTGTGGAGATGTCCACTGAAACAAAATTCCATGATATTGCAGTGTCTGACAAGTCGTACATGAATATGTCATAGAATTTGTATTGATTAAGACACTTGATGGCGAAACGTCCTCATTAAAGATACCCAGATGTTGCATATGTGTCTAATTTTCATTTTGTCGATACTGTATGCCATTCATGTACTTCAAACACACACACAGTTCCACACGAGAGATCAGTGCAAAAGCTGGAGGACCAGGCATAGATATCAGAGAAGGCACTATAATGGATCAAGGAATACCTGTCAGGAAGACAACAGCGAGTCATGCTACGTGGCGAGGTATCCGTGTGGGCGCCCGTAACGAGCTGGGTGCCACAGAGATAAGTTGTAGGACCTGTGGTGTTTCTGGTATTTGTGAACGACGTGACAGAAGGAATAGATTCCGAAGTGTCCATGTTTGCAGATGATATGAAGTTGATAAGAAGAATTCAGTCGGTGAGAATGGTATAGCACTGCATACCTTGTTCCCAAAGGGTTTGTAGCTTCGAGTCTCCTTCAGCCAGAGATCAGTGTTTTTATATATATATATATATATATATATATATAATATATATTATATATATTATATATATATATATTTTATATATATATATATTTTTATATATACATATATATATTTATATATATATATATATAAATATATATATTATATATATATATATATATAAATATATATATATGGCTTGCAGAATAGGTAAAACTTGCTATTTTGGCAAGTATCACAAAAAAACATTCTACAGGACTGAACCTAAAGAAGTGATGGCCAGGAAAAATTGTACTAGTTTTACCATACAATGATAATCTGGCTTTGCCTGCGTGAGGAATTAAAAAAGATGAATATGAATCTTGCTTTCAGAAACACGGGAATATAATTTTATTCACTATATATTTAAGTCCTAAACTTTAAAAATTTTATTGAAATGCTACTATGGACACTTTAAAAATGTCTCAGCATATTATAATGATATGAAAATATGTAATTTGAGAAAACTAAGGGAATCTGAAGTATACTGAAATTAAAAATACTACACTGAGCCTTTCGAAAGTTATATTAGAGACTTAGAAATGTCTTGCCCCTCACAACTGTGAGATATTTGAACACAAAATGATACACTGCCCATAAAAAGGTTACAATTCTAAGTTCAAATCTAAGGAGAGGTGTAAGTAGTAGGAGAAAGAATGTAATCACTGAGAGGTCGGGTTCCTCTCAGATCCAACCATTCTTACTTGAAAAAGATATACAAGGTGTTTTCTGTTCCAAGATGCCATTCTGTTGTGTCTGACAGTGAATATCAAAATTGTATACAATACAGACTGCTTGGTAAGTAAGACACATAGACAACAGTTAGGCCTATGCCTATGTATCGTAATTACCAACCTGTCGGTGTTGTATACCATTTTGGTAAACAATAGATAGAAATTGATAGAATTGACTAAGAACGAGAGATTTTTGGACATCCCCTGTAAGTGAACGAAATACCCCTTTTTATGTGTTCAGTCAGTATAAACTCTCTTAACATAAGCATTAAAAAAAATTCAAAAGTGACGAACAAAATTAAAAGAGAGAAGTGCCAAGGAAGCTCGGCGCCGCGGGTTTCAAACATGCTTAGCACCTCAGCACAGTGACCTTTGCTGTATTAACTTTAAAGGGACACTAAACATCCAGTTACAATACCTATGTTACATGGCTGCTAGTGGATATCTTACTTTCTGTGAGCTGAAATACCTCCTAAAAATATATATGTAATTATGATTAATAAAATTTACAATAATACCAATTTTAATAAGTAACAAATACAATAACAATAATGGTAACAATAATATTAATAATAACTGGTAAATAATTAAAGATAAACGGTATTGGAATTTGTTACACAGCTTGTATAGTACAATCATTGATCACTGTATATCTCGTATTCCTACGTGACATAAATTCATTAATAAGTTTTTTTAATGACCAGGCCGTATTCCACTGAGAGAGGATGACCTAAAAAGAAAAACGTAAGTTTTTCTTTTAAATTTTAGTAATTTATGCAGGAGAAGGGGTTACAAGCCACTTACCACCAGCATTTTAGTCCCCTTTTGACAGTTGACCAAAGTAATTAGGGAGGAAGAATTCTTTCCAGCCCCAATATATTAATTTATATATATAATTAAAATTTATAATATATATATAATTAATATAATTTTTATATTAATATATATAAAAAATTTATCATATATATTTTTAAATATAATAATTTTATGATATTTATATAATTTAAAAAATATATTTTATAAATATATAATATATTATAATATATTATATATATATATATATATATATATACTATATTAAATTATAGTATGTGTGTGTGGGGTGGGGTGTGTGTGTGTGTGTGTGTGTTTTTGTGGGGTGTGGGTGTTTGGTGGGGTGGTGTGTGGTTTTGTGTGTGGTGTGGTTTGTGTGTGTGTGTGTTTTGGTGCGTGTGTGTGTGTGTGTGTGGTGTGTGTGTGTTGTGTTGTGGTGTGGTGTGTGTGGTGTGTGTTTTGGTGTGTGGTGTGGGTTGTGGTGTGTTGTGTGTGTGTGTTTGTGTGTGTGTGAAATTCACCTAGTTGTACTCACTTAGTTGGGGTTGCAGGGTCGAGTCGGTCGCCCCGCCTAGTCAGGGTCGCTAAAAGGGTCATCTCCCTAAAACCGTGAGCTTTAAAATTACCCTGTATTTGGATCCTGCCTCCACTAATGCTTCCCAAACTTTTCCATTTCCCTGACTATCTGTGGCTGAAAAAAAACTTCCTAAACATCCCTGTGTTCATTTGTGCTTAAATTTTTCTAACTGTGTCCTCTTGTTCTGTGTCCCACTCGGGAATATAGTCTTTGCCACTTTTCAACCCCCTTTCGTTATTTTGTATTCTTTATCATTCCCCCTTTTCCCTTTCCCTCAGGGTCAGGTTGATTTCCCCTTATTTGTGGAAATTTTTGTCTAAAATTTTGTTGCCCCATTTTCTCAGCTTTTATTTGGTTAGGGGGTTTAAAAAGGGTCTGTTAATACCAATCCCGGGGTCAAAATTCCCTTTTTGAGTGGAAATTTTTTTATTTTCTTGGCCCCCAACTGCTCGTTTTTTTTGATTCTTTGGTTCCTTTTATACTTAATTTTTTTTGGTGGTTTGAGGGCCCCCCCAAATACCGCGGGGACCCCCTTTCCCCCGTTTTAAGGTGGGGTTGAACCCCGGAACAATTGCTGGACCAGGTCTGCACCCTTTCCCAGATCCCTTTGTGGTTCTCCCCTGGTCATCATCAATAAATTTTCTCACAATCAGTCATCTGCAAACAGGGACCTGGGAGTCTTTTCCCTTTCTTCATTCGTTCAAAAATACCAGAAACAGCACTGGGCCTAGGGGCGACCCCCGTGGGAATCAATGGGCACAGGGGCCCACTCTGACACCTCGCCCCTACCATAATCGCTTCTGTCTTCCTGACAAGTACCCTGATCCTTTTTATGCCTTCCGTTATCCCCGCTTGGTCCCCCCAGTTTTTGCACTAAACTCTTGTGTGGAACTGTGTCAAACGCTCCTTGTGTCCCAAAAAAATTCAGTCCACCCACCCCTTTTCTCCTCTTGTCTTACTGGGTTACCTGATTAATCCAGTAGGACTATTTCCCCTGAAATGGGGATTTAAAACCCCTGGGGGTTTTTAAAGGACCGTTAACCATGTTGGTTGTTTGGGGGAATTCCCAGGGGGTTACCCCTTTTCCTGTAATTTTGACTTTGGGGTGCCGCGTAAAAGGGTAGTTTAGGCCTGTCTTTTTTTTAAAGATTGGGGCCTTTTCGTCTTTAGCCCCGGCAATCCCCGTTTGTAATGATTGAATATTGTTGTTGGGGTACTATACGCTCTGCTCCCCTCTCAGGACCCTGGAAGATGTTTTCCCGGGTCATTGTCTTTGAGGGATCTAGCTCACTCAGAAGCCTCTTCACTTCTTCCTTGGGTTTTGTGTCTGTGCCCCCACTTGGTGGTGGCCCCACCTCTTCGTCTTTCTGGAGATCTTCTTTCTCCTCGTGAATGCTTCTTTTTAAAACCTTGTTGAGTTCCTCATATATTCTGGGCATTTCTTGTTGTCCTTTGTCCTTTTTTTTTTTTTTTTTTTCCCTTTCCCTTTGCCTTTACCCGTCCCTTTACTGTTTTTTTCCCCCTGATGTGGCTGTGAACAGCTTGGGTCAGTTTGGCTTTTGCTGTATGTCGTTTTTATATTGTCGTTGGGCCCTTCTTCTTTATTGTGCATATTCATTCCCGGCTCGACGACTGCTATCTTATCTCGTGGGTCCTTTGCCTTTATATTTCTTCCCTTCCCCAGCACACTTGGTTTTTACCCCCCTGTTTTTTTTTTTTTGGGGAACCATGGGTCATCCTGAATTTTTTATTATCCTGTTTCTCTTAGGTAAAAAACCCCTCCTCAGCCTCCTTGCCATTTTTGCTCTATTCCATCATCTCATTTAAATGGGTTCCCGCCAGTTCCGTCCCCCAAAACCCCTTCAGGAATTTCCCATTCCCCTGTAGTCCCCTTTCTTTTTGTTGGCTTCATTTGTCCCGGCCTTCCCGTTCCCCTCCCTTTTAGCTCACTGTGTTTCGAAGTTTTAAAACCCCTGATCGCTGGCCCAAGGGGTCTTTCATATGTGATGTCTTAAATATCTGCACTACTCAAGGTAATACTAGGTCCAGTCTTGCTGGCTCATCCTCTCCTCTCTCTCTTGTGGTGTCCCTTACGTGTTGGTACATGAAGTTTTCCAGTACCACCTCCATCATCTTAGCCCTCCATGTGTCTTGGCCCCCATGTGGCTCCAAGTTCTCCCAATCGATCTCCTTGTGGTTAAAGTCACCCATGATCAGGAGCTTTGCCCTGCATGCATGAGCTCTTCTGGCCACTGCAGTCAGTGTGTCAACCATTGTTCTATTGGTCTCATCATACTCTTGCCTTAGCCTCCTGCTGTTCTGTGGTGGGTTATACATCACTGCAATTACCACCTTGGGACCTCCAGAGTGAAGCGTTCCCACTATGTAATCGCTTGCTTCTCCGCTGCCTCCTCTCTGAAGCTCATCAAAATTCCATCAGTTTTTGATTAACAGTGCCACTCCTCCAGCCCCCCTGTTACCTCTGTCTTTCTTCAGGAACTGGTATCCCGTTGGAAAGATGGCATCTGTTATCACACCTGTTAGCTTGGTTTCTGTGAGAGCTATGATGTCTGGTGATGCCTCTTTGACTCTTCTGTGCCACTCGTCACACTTATTTGTTATTCTATCAGCGTTTGTGCACCATACCTTCAGTTTCCTCTCCAACACTGTGGTTTGGGGGCCCTGGTAGCATACTGTGGGATTCTATAGCTGGGTGTTGGGTGGAAGCTGTGAGTGTGGATTGTAGTTTGTGTTGGGATGGTGTTCTGAGGATAGTTGTGTGTGTTCTTGCCCTTGCTGTCTGTTCTGCTCTGACGACCTCTGGGGTTCCCATTTTGTCCCCTTTTCCTAGCCCCTTTTCGCTTTTTTGTCCTTCCCTCAGCTGCTGTCGTTCTGTTTGGTTTTTCCCTGCTAGGAACACCCTCTTGATTTTCCGAGTATTTCAACCAGGGTTTCTCTTGGGGGATTGTTCTGCATGTTTCTGCCCTGAGAATCACTTGACGGCGTTTTCTCCCCTTCAAGTATCCCCCTTTTCTCTAAAAAAAAATTTAAATTTATCCATGTCTTTCACCTTTTCCGTGATTATTTTTAAAATCCCCTTTCTTTCTTCCTGCCGTTTTTCAGTGTGTGTCCTTCCCCTCTCTTCCTAACCCCATGGATAAACACTGATTTTCCCCTTTCCTCCTCCCATGTGTGTGTTATCACCTATTTGTACTCCCCTATTTTGGTTGAGGGGTCGAGTCCTAGCTCCTGGCCCCCCTCTTCCCCGGGTTGCTATAGACCCTCTCTCTCCCCGCTCCATGAGCTTTTAAAACCCTGCCTTAAAACTGTTAGGGTTTTCCCCCCTCCCTACGTCTTTTTCTAGGTTTTCCCCATCCCTTTACAATTTAGACTGAAGAAAACTTCCACTTCTCTCTGCTATTTGTGTCTTCAATTCCAATTGTGGCCTCTTGTTTCTGGTCCCCCCCCTAAAACACCCTGCCCTTTTCCACCTTGTCTATTCCACGCAGTATTTTATAGTCGTTATCATTTTCCCCCCTGACCCTCCCGTCCTCCAGTGTCGTCAGGCCGATTTCCCTTAATCTTTCTTCATAGGGCATTCCCCTTAGCTTGAACTAAACCCTTTTTGCAAAACCTTTTACTTTCTCTAGTTTTTTTGACGTGTGTGTGTGGTGTTGTTGTGTTGTGTGTGTTGTGTGTTGTGGTGTGTAAGTGTGTGCGTGCGTGTTGTGTGTGTGGTTGGGGTGTGTGTGTGTGTGTTGTGTGTGTGTGTGTGGTTTTGTGTTTTGTGTGTGGGGTGTGGGTGTGTGTGTTATGTGTTTGTATGTGTGGTGTGTGTGTGTGTGTGTGTGTGTGTGTGTGTGTGTGGTTGTGTGCGTGTGTTGGTGTATGTTGTGGTGTGTTGTGTGGTGTGTGTTTTTTGTGAAAGCTTTGTGTGTGTGGTGTGTGGTGTGTGTGTGTTTGTGTGTGTGTGTGTGTGTGTGTGTGTGGTGTGTGTGTGTGTTGTGTGGTGTGTGAATGGTGTGTTTGTGTGTGTTGTGTGTGTGTGTGTGTGTGTGTTGGTGTGTGTGTGTGTGTGTGTGTGTGTGGTGTTTACTCATAGTTGAGGTTCAGAGTCGAGTCCAAGCTCCCCGGCCCCGCCTCTTCACTGGTCGCACAGGTCACTTTTCCCCTGACCCTGAACTCGGGGGGTTTTTTGGTGTTTGGTTTTTGGGGGGTTTTTTTTTTTTTTGGGTTGTGTTTTTAATTGGGTTGGGGTGGTTTTGTTGGGTTTCCCTGGCGTTGGTACCCCCCCTATGACTTTATATCCTTGTTAAAGCTATGTATGGACCCTGCCTCCAACATCGTGTGTTGTGTGTGTGTTGTGTGGTGTGTGTTTGGTGTGTGGTGTGCGTGTTTGTACATGCATATGATCTTGTATATTTCTGCTTGGCTCCATGGGGAAGTGGAATAGAATACTTCCTCTGTCAGAGATGCGTGTCGTAAGAGGAGACTAAATGCCAGGAGGAATGGGCTAGTAAATTGGGATGTTTGAATGTGCTTGAATGTAGTGCTGATGATAAGAAACAGATGATTGCTAATGTTATGAATGAAAAGAAGTTGGATGTCCTAGACTTAAGCAAAACAAAACCGAAGGGGGTAGGGGAGTTTCAGTGGAGAGAAAGAAACAGGATTACGTCAGATGTATCTGAGAGAGTTGGAGCTAAGGAAATTGTAGCAATAATGTTGAAGGATCAGTTATGGAGAGAGAAGAGTGAACATAAATGTGTAAATTCAAGGATTATGTGGTTTAAAATAAGGGTCGGATGTGAAAAGTGGGTCATGATAAGTGTGTATGCACCTGGAAATAAATGGTCTAAAATACCGACACAATGGAAATATAAACACATATGCAGTTTAATGTGATCCTTTATAGACAACGTTTCGCCCACACAGTGGGCTTTTTCAAGACACAAACAGATCTTTGTAGATGAATGGTTCAGAGAACCGACATGTTGATAAATTAGACACATGTGCAACTCTTGGGTATCTTTATTGAGGAAACGTTTCGCCACACAGTGGCTTCATCAGTCCATACAAAGGAGAATCTTGAAGAACAGGAGGAGAATGAGGTAATCAGTCCCTCAACCTTGAGTCGATGTGGTCAGTCCATCAATCTTGAATAGAATACGGCATACGTGCTGAGAAGGAGCTTATAAACCGTTGGCAGGAGAGGTGCAGAAGTCATAGGTCGTGTAACATTAGTTCAATGTTGAAGTAGGTCGTGCCCAAGAATTAGGCAAGCGAAGAATTCCCAAGTATTAAGATCCCAAGAAGTTGCCATGTGTCTAATTTATCAAATGTCGGTTCTCTGAACCATTCATCTACAAACCTGTCAGACACTGCAACTTCTTGGGATCTTAATACTTGGGAATTCTTCGCTTGCCTAATTCTTGGGCACGACCTACTTCAACATTGAACTAATGTTTACACGACCTATGACTTCTGCACCTCTCCTGCCAACGGTTTTATAAGCTCCTTCTCAGCACGTATGCCGTATTCTATTCAAGATTGATGGGACTGACCACATCGACTCAAGGTTGAGGACTGATTACCTCATTCTCCTCCTGTTCTTCAAGATTCTCCTTTGTATGGACTGATGAAGCCACTGTGTGGCGAAACGTTTCCTCAATAAAGATACCCAAGAGTTGCACATGTGTCCAATTTATCAACATGTCGGTTCTCTGAACCATTCATTCTACAAACCTGTCAGACACTGCAACTTCTTGGGATCTTAATACTTGGGAATTCTTCGCTTGCCTAATTCTTGGGCACGACCTACTTCAACATTGAACTAATGTTACACGACCTATGACTTCTGCACCTCTCCTGCCAACGGTTTATAAGCTCCTTCTCAGCACGTATGCCGTATTCTATTCATGATTGATGGACTGACCACATCGACTCAAGGTTGAGGGACTGATTACCTCATTCTCCTCCTGTTCTTCAAGATTCTCCTTTGTATGGACTGATGAAGCCACTGTGTGGCGAAACGTTTCCTCAATAAAGATACCCAAGAGTTGCACATGTGTCTAATTTATCAACAAACAGATCTACCTGGGCTGTTGTTGTTGTTGTTAAAGATTCGCCGGTATTCTCCCTGCCCGGGCCCTTCTAAGTGGCGGCCCGGCACTGGCTCCCTGTCTAGGGAGTGTCTGAGACCTAAGTCTCCCATGGGAGGAGGCGCAAGTACCCCTTTTCTTGTGAGCTACAAATCGGGCTCTGGCACCAACCCTGCCCTAGAAGGGCAGAGCATGGCGTCGATCGTGCTAGTGCTGTGCTCTCCTGTGTGGAGTGTCATGTGTTGGTGTTCATTTTCATTCATTCATTCATGTTGATTCGCTGGTACTTCCGGCCGGGTCTTCTCCCAGATGGTGACCCGCAGTGGCCGGCCTCCCCAGGTGGTGGGTGACGATCATCTTCTTTCTTCATTCTTGGCCCTCCGGTTGGAGGGTAGTCGTCGTCTTCTATCTTGCGCTGACTTCCGAAGTGGAAGCGCAGTTAGGCAGAGGCAGCCCGTTACAGGGTCGATTGGAGCCACACCCAGCAAGTGCTGGGGAAACTTATCTTCATGGTGAATGGTCATGATAGTCATGCTAGAGGAGGGTACCGTCTTCAAGGTCCCCATTCTGAAGAATCCTGAATTTTCCTCTTCGAGGTGTACTCTTTAGGTTTTGGCAGTGAGTAGTTTGGTCAGTACTGCGGTGGTGTATGCAACAGTTTGGTCGTAGTATACTTGACTGTTCCGTCCTGGAGTGGCTTATGGATTCGAAACAGCATTCTAGTTCTGATACTGCTTGGAAGTGTAAAGTTATACACCCTTCAGGCATCGGACTTGTTGTGTGCAGCATGGTCTAGTGGCAGTGGCACCCGTGAGGTGCAATCCGCAGTTCTTGTGTTTTGCTTTCCTTGGCTGGTGGCTGAACGGTGAAGGCGAGATTTTCCGACTGGACAGTTTGCTCCCTAGCAGTGGATGCAAGCGGTAATGGACCTCCTCATTTGTGGGGTTTGCCGACGCTCAGTGGTCTCTGATTGGTCCATCCTCTGTGTCCAAGAGAGGATGTGGCAGCGGTGGACAGCGGTGATGCTGGCAATAGTTGCATAGATTTAGATCTCATTGGAAGGTGGTGATGCAGGGAATGTAGGCCAGGCATATTATTTAGTTTGGGAAAAGTTCATTGAGGTGTTGAAGGACCAGCTCAGCTGCATTCTGTACAAGACATACATAAAGCAATAAAGAATCTTGGTGGAGTCAGCAGTAGTGCGCAGGAAGTGTAGGAGCAGCTTGTGTGTGCATGTAGTATCTTGGTAGTGTCTGCTTGAAGCTTGGCGATAGCAGAATATGTGGTTGCTTGTGGGTTGGGTTTTCTTTTAGTTGTTGGTTGTTGTTTCTTGAGTATTCTCTTCTGTAGGGCACCTGGCAGCAAGAGTATGGTGTCATTCTTGCAGTTCAAGCATTTAGGTGGTGAACAGTAGTGCAAATTCTTTGAAGTCATGACCCTCACGCCACAGGGGAGCAGAACGTTCTGTCCTTGTAAGGACAATTCATTTGTGTGTGTTAACAATATAGCACTGTGAGATATGTTGGAATTTCTCTGCTTCGATGAAGGCTGGGTTGATGTGGAAGTAGTGAATAGCCAGGCCCTCAGCGAGAGCTCTAGCTGTCATATTGACGTCACTGAAAGTGACCTTCAGCATGGATGAAGCATTGGTATTTTAGTAATGAAGTCCACCTTGGCCCAAGGGTTCTTTGCTTCGATAGATGACTTGATTTCTTCAGCGGCCTGTACAGTGATAAGGTTATCGAGTCACTTGAGGAACACAGTTTCTCCTGGCCCTCAGTGCTGGGGAAGTCAAGACAAGAAACCCCTGGTCTCGTAGAGTGGTAGTAGCAGTAGTGGTGAGTAGTTTTCTCAGCCTCTGTGTCGTCTGTACAGACGACAACAAAGGCCTCCTTGAGCGATAAAATCGCATTACATTTGACTTGCAGCCTGCCACTAACGACAGCTGCAAGTGCTAGTTTGGACGACTCATTGGTTGTGCCACTCACTGGTTACTCACGATGCATTACTCTGTTAGAGTAATGGCATCGTGAGTAAGCAGTGCTCTGGTGTGTCTAATCTGATCTGATCTGACTCGGCTAAAGAAGTCTACTGCGTAGAGCGAAACGCTTCGAAATAAAGATTCCTAACTGCTGCATATATGTCTTAACTAACAACGCCTCAGTATTTTATACCATTTTAATATTCATGGTTTTCTGATGCACTAATAATTTGTTTTAAGCTGGTTAATAAATTCTCTGTACGACCGAAGTAAATATACGATTTATATATATAGTATATTTCCTTGGTTCTTAAAATTTTATTTCTCTCTTCATCTCTTTGATAATGTAGAGTGAGTTGTATTTTGTTATATCAGAATTGTTTCAAGGTAATAAATATTATTCACAAATATGTAAATAAACTCAAATTGAAATTTTTAACCGAAAAGGAAATTTATGCATTTATACACTAACCTAAAACTGAACACAAAAGAAAAAACATACACATGAAGAAAAAAGCATATGCAAACGCAGACGACCAAAAAACATTTGCAAACCAAGAAAAAAGAATATTTGTAAAATTAATAATGTGTATTTTAAACGATAGCTTATGCACACATGGGTGTACATGATAATATGTAAGTGCACATACATGGA
This sequence comes from Cherax quadricarinatus, assembly GCF_026875155.1. NCBI lineage: Eukaryota > Metazoa > Arthropoda > Malacostraca > Decapoda > Parastacidae > Cherax > Cherax quadricarinatus. The sequence goes on from NC_069399.1 coordinate 7,676,774, forward strand.
TTAACACACACACATTCACGTACAAACACACAAATACTTACACTTAAACACATATAAACGTCTTTATTTTGAGAGGCAAAAAAGTTATTCAAGAAAGAAACTGATCTGATTACATTAACCTTGAGTCTAATAAAGTTTATGAAGAGATTTCCATAAAGAAACAAGTTGGAATAACATCAAACTACTTTAATGGATGAGAAAGACTGCGAGGAAAATGCATACAGTGGTAAGAAGAAAGATTCCTTATGGGCGGGTGACTAGTGCGATGCTAGTAGGCGAGAATCTGTATGTATCCTGATGATGTGTTTAAACCTGTAAACAGGACCTATATGACTGAATAGAAAATTGTAGGAAGAGATTTGAGGACGAAGCAAAACTACAAAAATAAGGAAAAATTACTGTTACTCCGTACAAGATGACCAGAATAACTGGAGCAAATGGTGACAGATCGCTGGTGGAATTTAATATTGGTAAATGGCAGGTAATAGAAATGGAAGGATGCAAAATTAGATAACATGAACCTAGATGGGTGATAAAATACTCATATATACTTCACTAGCAAAATATTAAACAGTTTAAGTATGTGGATAGATATATCTAGAAACCTGTTGCAACAATTTTAGGCAAGAATTTAAAAACAAATATAATTTTAGGTGTGCCCACACCTTCGAGAACTGCATGTAGAGAGAGCAGCTCCAGAGAAGATCTATGAAATGGCTCCAACAGATAAAAAATAAAAACGATAAGGGATGACTGAGATCACTAATACGAGGAAGAAAAAACAAGGAGACACTATAACTATACACTGACCTAGAAGACTAAGAAGGAAAGAAATAAAGCAAATTTCTCAGTTGGGTTTTTCAAAAACATCTATTAATATGTTTATCTAGAAGTGCTCCTAGGATGAGTGTTGCTCCTTGAGGTATTCACCAGGAGTGATGTGAACTCTACATTCCCTGGATCATTGGTGTTCACTTTAATTTCATTTACAATATTATGACTTTGATCATTTTTCCTTTTGAAAATGCAATTTAGAGAGCAAGTATGATTTAAAATTATGATAATTTATGAATCTACGCACTATAAATTCTGTAATACTGATAATGTAGCTAAGATTTTACATGGTTAGACCCCACACAATTTCTACTCAGAAGTCACAGCTTCCCTTCCTTCTAAAACATAATAAACTGTAAAGAAATCAATGCCCTTGTCCTATTTTTCTTCACCTACACCCCTGATCCTAACTTCTTCCAGAGCAGAAGTCGATCTCATAGTATCGGCCAGTAGGCTTACCGAAATGCTTAAATATTCTTGTGCAAAGCTAATAAGAGAAATTAAAATATTTTTTCCTTCCTCCAGTTCTCCATGTTATAACCTGACCTTTTGTCTCTTCTGATCGGATGGTACATCTTAGAGAAAAGTTTTGGATTAATATTGAGTGGGTTAGAAGGCAATTTTGCCAGTCTTAGAGACTAAACTTTCAACCCTACTGTATCTCACTTAGGAAAAGATTCGGATTGTTATCGGACAGTGTTGGTGAGAATTCTCCAAGTCCATTTTAAAAATTTTGTGGGATTTACATCTTTCCAATAACGCCTTTGAATATTGTCGCAGCTTATCAGAACGAGGATCAAAAACAACTTTTGGCTATATAGGCATAAATTTGCAAATTTTAGAACATATTGTAGTAAAAAAATATGGATTATTTGCTTATGTTCAATAAGCTGAGAATAATTATTCTGATCGGTTTCTAACTTTCAGGTCTGGTACTTTTCTGTGGAAAAATTTAATTTTTATTGGGCCGCATCAGTCCTAAATTTATTAAGCGAAAAGGAATATTGTGTTCCGTGTGAAAAATGGGAAATGTTTCTTTAACACTAAATTTCCACAAACGACCCCTCGACCGCTCTTCTTCTAACAACGACCCCTCGACCGCTCTTCTTCTAACAACGACCCCTCGACCGCTCTTCTTCTAACAACGACCCCTCGACCGCTCTTCTTCTAACAACGACCCCTCGACCGCTCTTCTTCTAACAACGACCCTCGACCGCTCTTCTTCTAACAACGACCCTCGACCGCTCTTCTTCTAACAACGACCCCTCGACCGCTCTTCTTCTAACAACGACCCCTCGACCGCTCTTCTTCTAACAACGACCCTCGACCGCTCTTCTTCTAACAACGACCCCTCGACCGCTCTTCTTCTAACAACGACCCCTCGACCGCTCTTCTTCTAACAACGACCCCTCGACCGCTCTTCTTCTAACAACGACCCCTCGACCGCTCTTCTTCTAACAACGACCCCTCGACCGCTCTTCTTCTAACAACGACCCCTCGACCGCTCTTCTTCTAACAAAGACCCCTCGACCGCTCTTCTTCTAACAACGACCCCTCGACCGCTCTTCTACTAACAACGACCCCTCGACCGCTCTTCTTCTAACAACGACCCCTCGACCGCTCTTCTACTAACAACGACCCCTCGACCGCTCTTCTTCTAACAACGACCCCTCGACCGCTCTTCTTCTAACAACGACCCCTCGACCGCTCTTCTTCTAACAACGACCCCTCGACCGCTCTTCTTCTAACAACGACCCCTCGACCGCTCTTCTTCTAACAACGACCCCTCGACCGCTCTTCTTCTAACAACGACCCTCGACCGCTCTTCTTCTAACAACGACCCCTCGACCGCTCTTCTTCTAACAACGACCCCTCGACCGCTCTTCTTCTAAACAACGACCCCTCGACCGCTCTTCTTCTAACAACGACCCCTCGACCGCTCTTCTTCTAACAACGACCCCTCGACCGCTCTTCTTCTAACAACGACCCCTCGACCGCTCTTCTTCTAACAACGACCCCTCGACCGCTCTTCTTCTAACAACGACCCCTCGACCGCTCTTCTTTCTAACAACGACCCCTCGACCGCTCTTCTTCTAACAACGACCCCTCGACCGCTCTTCTTCTAACAACGACCCCTCGACCGCTCTTCTTCTAACAACGACCCCTCGACCGCTCTTCTTCTAACAAGTACCCCTCGACCGCTCTTCTTCTAACAACGCCCCTCGACCTCCTTCTCTACTAACAATGACGCCTCGACCTCTCCTCTACTAACAACGACCCCTCGACTTCGCCTCTACTAACAACGATCTCTGGGCTTCTCCTCTGCTAACAACGACTCTCAACCTCTCTGTCTACTAACAGCGACCCATCGACTTCTCTACTAATAACGCCCTCGACCTTCCTCTAACAACGCCTCGACTTCTCCTCTACTAACAATGACCCTTCGACCTCTCCTCTACTAACAACGCCCTCGATCTCTCCTATACTAACAACGAACCATCGTTCTCTCCTCTAACAAGTACCCCTCGACCTCTCTTCTACTAACAACGATCCCTCGACTTCTCTAATAACAACGTCCTTGACCTATCTATACTAACAGCAACCCTATCCTTTACTAACAACGACTCCTCTACCTCTTCTCTACTAATAACGTCCTCGACCTCTCATTTTATTAACAACGCCTTCGACCTTTCCTCTACTAACAACGACTCCTCGACTTCTCCCTCTACTAACAACGTCCTCAGCTCCTCTTCTAACAACGTCCTCGACCTCTTCTCTACTAACAACACCCTCGACCTCTCCTCTACTAAACAACGACCCTTCGACCTCCTCCTCTACTAACAACGGCCCCTCGACTCCTCTACTAACAACGTCCTCGACCTCTCCTCTACTAACA
>NC_069399.1:7681003-7755533 GCF_026875155.1 Cherax quadricarinatus
GTTTGAAAACAGTTGATTGTGACAGTCCTGACAGCCGCGGCCTGGTCACAGACCGGGCCGCGGGGGCGTTGACCCCCGGAACTCTCTCCCGGTAAACTCCAGGTAAACTCCAGGAGCGACGCACCACAAAACAATAGCCACTATTATTGCGTTTTACCCGTATAACAATCAATGTTTTCTTAACTAAAATTACCCCAAGTACATAAGAAAGGAAAAATACAGTTGCAGGCCTACTGGCCCATACTAGAGAGTTTCTTCTCAAACTCAAAGTTACTAACAAAAATATGTACTCAACCCATTTTCAATGCTGAGGATTGAAAATTGTTGTTACTAATACCTTCAAGGACTTCATTCACTATTTATCAGCTGTTTACTTATTATGGTAATTTGTATAGGATAAATTAAGGTGAAGTATGAAACTGGCAGTCAAACTTTTTAAAAAATTACTTAGTCTCTGAATTAGAAAAATATATAGTTATTTAACACTGACAGTTTAAAATCAACTTCCATGAATATATTAATTACCAAATTTATATTGTCAGTTCACCACACACTCAAAAATTCCATTTCGCTGATAAACCTGAATAAGATTATTTGTTTGCTTTATTGAATGTGAGTCTCATTAAGGTTGTTACCAGGTCTTACCGTTTGTAATGTGACGGCTTCATTGGTAATGTCTCACACAAAAAACCTGTCACTTTAATTACTAGGTTTTCTTGACTCCAGCTAACACAGACTTCAAAATTAGAATTAGTTCGAACCCAGTTCTCTTGAACAATTGGAACCTCTCCATCTTATACTGACTGCTGGGGACGCTTGATTACACACATAAAACAATAATGGAAAGGAGAAGGAGAGAGAGAAGAGAGAGAGAGAGAGAGAGAGAATATGAATGGAAACTATAGATAGTAGAGGATTTTTATTAAAGTCCACACCGTGGCGATCTGCTGAGAAGAACTATCTACTTCTGTCTAGGTTAAGAACTATGGTGTGTTATTTAAGTGCATAAGTCAAGGAGAGAAAAGCTGGGGTAAATATTATACCATACTGCAAAATTGGCATACAGTAACAGAACACATGGAACTGAAAAACGTGGTTTACACAACCACTACTAAACAAGTACTGTTTCTATCCTAATTACTCTTGCTACTCCACTGCCATTGTATGTGGTTGTACGCCTGGCTACCACCATTTGTGCTATAACTAGCACATCCCACTAATTCTACCATTACTACTCCTGCTTTTCACTTGGTTACTTCGTTGGCAACTGATGGTCCTAATGCAGCTGCTGAGCGAAAAAAAAAAGGAGACTGTTGACTTTAGATTGCCCCGTCTGTTGTATGTGAATGACGGTCCGCCAGGGTTAATTTAGGTTTAATGTGTGCCGTGTGTGAGGGCGAGAGAAAATTAAAACGATCGTGTATTCTGTATATCCCAGTCTGATATCACTTTACCAGAGGAATTTTGTTACAGTGCTTTTTTTTCTGGTCCTCACTCTTTCTGTGTGATCAACACCTGGCTGGTCTTGCTTAGTTTATTAATCATTCAGAGCGTTGAGGATAGTGAAGCTTATTAAGTCTATGGTGTTAATTACTGAAGTTATGTCATATATCAGAAGGAACAAGACACAATGTTAATAAATGTATACGTCTCTCATTTCACTTGTACATCTTCACGAAAAATACATAAAGAAATTGAATAATACTGTTGTGAGGAAATTCATTATGTGAAAAGCATCTTGGAAAGTAATCCTGAGCGGATTAATGGAACGTGAATCCGTTTCTCAGACAAGTATTTTCTGGTAAAAGGGTTTTTTTAAAATTTTTAATCCTAGACACTTACAATGAGGGGAATTTCCTTTCCCTTTTAAAACTTAAAGGAAATTTTGGGGGAAACGAAATATTTCTGGGCTTGTATTTTTTCACGAGAAAAAATTTTGTTAAAACCCCCGTCACGGGGAAATGAAAATTTTTAACCGGACATCACGGGAAATTGTAATGGTTCTGACGCCCAACTAAATTGCATTTCAAAAAACAATGTAATGGTTAAGAAATAACAATGTAATGGCCAAAAGATCTTTAAAAATGGTTTTGAAAAACACCATTAAAAAGGGAAGTATTAAAGGGCCGTAGGGCCCAGGACCCCTTTTAAAAACCAGCAGGGGGCCAAAACGCCCATTGACTGAAATGTTTTAACGTCACTAACAATGTTCTGGTAAAAGACTTAATATACAGTGCATTTGTTGAGGACATCACTAACAAAGTACTGCGGGAAGGGTTTTTTTCCGCTTTTTAACTGGTAAAGACGACATTTCACAGTCCCGTGTTTGAACATTATTTAAAAAATTTTCGGGGTCAAAATTTTTCCCCCTATATATATATCATACATATTTTAAAATATAAATATATTTATAAATATATATAATAAAAATATATATATATATTAAATATATATAAAATATATATATATATATATAATGTGGGCCCAAAATAGGCAGAACTTGCGATTTTGGGTTTAAAAATAAAAAGGGCTCATCTTGCCCATATGGGAAACAAGTAAAAAATTTGTGTAGGGCAAAAAATTTCGCCAAAATCATTCTAAACCTAACAAAAAAATATATTTCCCCCCTTTGGGTGTCTGTTTGGGAAATTAAAATTTATTGAAAACCCAAACAAAAATTTAATTTTTTAGTTGGGTTAGGCAAAATAAATTGTGCTTTTTAATAATAAGGTTAGGTAAGTTTTCTAATTTCCCCTTTTGGTGAAAAATTTATAAATTTTAAAATAACATTAATAAAAAATTTATATTTTTAAAATTTGGAATAAGAAGAAATTTTAAAAAGGGTTTAAATTTTTAAAATGGTTTTTGCAATTATCTTTTTTACATATTGGGCACGACAATTATCTATAAATTTTAATTATCCTATATAATATATATAAAATATATAAAAAATATATAAAATTTTTATATATAAATATATATATATATATATTTTAATATAATAATATATAATATAAAAATTTTATTACATAATATATATAATATGTGTGCCGAATGGGGCAGAACTTGCCATTTTGGTTTAAATAGCAACGCCCCTTTTCCATATGGGAACATTAAAAATTTGTAAAATCCCAATAATTTCCCCAAAAAATCATTCTGAACCTAACGAAAAAAAAATTTTTGTTTGTGTTTTTTTAGTATTAAATTATTGTTAACGTATTTAAAAAATTTAGTTGGTTTGGCTAAAAAAAATTTTTCTATTCTTATAAAAAGGTTGGGTTTAATTTTTTTTAAAAAATTTTTTTGGGGAGCAAAATTTAAAAATTTTTGCTTTAACTTTAAATAAAAAAAAATATATCTTTAATCGAAATAAGAGAAATTTTCAAAAAGAACTTTTAAATGAGTTCTTGCTAATTGACCATTTTTTACATATTCGGCACCCAATATATTTTATATAAAAATATATAAAATATATATATAATAAAAAAGTATATATATATATAAATAAATTAAAAATATTTTATAATATATTTAAATATATATTTTAATATATATATATATTTTATATATATAAAATTTAATATATATATATATAATATATATATATATATAAATATATATATACATATTTTATATATAATATATAATATAAAATAAAATATATATATTTTAATATATATATATTATAAAAAAATATATATATAATATATAAAATATATTATAAAATAAAATTTTAAATATGTCGTCAAAAATATGCAAAACTGGTAAATTTTAAAAGGGAAAAACTTTTAAAAATTAAGCCCCTTTCTGAAATTTTTTTAAAAAACTTAAAAAAGATTTTTTTTTTTCCCATTAATGTTAATGTAATTTTTTTTAAAATTTTTGGGCACCAAAAAAAAATCTTAAAAAATTTTACCAACCTTTTTAATAAAAGGGAACAATTTATTTTAGGGCAACCCAACAAAATATTTTTTTAATTTTTTTACAGTAATTTAATACTAAACAAACCCAGGGGGAAATATATTTTTTTCGTCAGGTTCAGAATAAATTTGGCGAAATTATTGAAATGCACAAATTTTCACTTGTCGTATTTGGCAAGATGATTTTTGCAATTTTAAGCCAAGTCGCAATTTTTTTCCCCTTTTCGGCACGACATATATATATATATATATATATATAAATTTATATATATAAATTTATAAATAAATATATAATATATATAAATAATGTCGTCCCCAAAAGGGCGAATTTTGCAAATTTTGGGTTTAAAAATAGCAACGTTCACCCTTCCCCCATATAGGGCAAGTTAAAATTTGTGTATCCCAAAAATTTTCCCCAAAATAAATTCTGAACGTAACGAAAAAAAAAATTTTTTCACTTTTGGTTTTTTTTTAGTTTTAAAATTTAAAGGAAAACAAACCCTAAAATATTTTTATTTGGGGTTTGGGCAAAAAATAAATTGTTCTTGTTAAAAAAAAGGTTGGTATTTTTCTAATTCCCCTTTTGGGGGAAAAATTAAAAATTTTTCCCAAAAATTTAAAATGAAAAAATTTCCCTTTTAAAACGTATAAGAAAAAATTTTTTAGAAATGATTTAAATTTTTAAATTTGATTTCTTGCAAATTGACCATTTTTTTAACATATTGGGCACGCCCATAAATAATATATATAAAATATATATATATAATATTATATATAATAAATATATATATTAAAAATATATAATATATATAATAAATAATGTATAATACATATTATAAATATATTTTATATATATATATTATATATATATAATATATATAAAATAAAATTATTTTAAAAAATATAAATGTATAAATATAATAAAAAATATATATGGGGGGGGAAAAAAATAAATTTTATACAAAAAATAAATTAAAAAAATATATATATATAAATATATATAAAACTTGCCAAAGGGGGGGGGGGGTAAAACGGGGTCTTTTAAAGAAAGAACCCCTTTAAAATTTAAGTCCTTTCAAAAAAAATTTCCCTTATACTTTTAAAGATTTTTTTTTTTTAATTAATGTTAATGAAAAAATTTTTTAAATTTTTTGCACCAAAAGAATTTTAAAGAAAACTTACCAAACCAAATTAAACAAGAGAAAATTTTTTTTAAATTTTAAACCCAACTAAATATTTTTTTAAAATACGTTTCAAAAAATTTAGTATTTTTAACAAACCCAGTGAAAAAATTTTTTTTTCTTTGGGTTCAAATAAATTTTGGCGAAATTTTTGCATACAAAAATTTTCACTTGTCCTATAGGGGCAAATGAGCGTTCCCTTATTTAACCAAGATCGCAAGTTTTGCCATTGGGCACGACATAAATATATATATTATATATAAATATAAAAAATATATATATATAAATATATAAAAAAAAATATTATATAAAATATATAATAATATATATATAAAATTATAATATATATATATTCGTGTCCGGGAATATGTAAAACGGTCAAAGCAAGAACCCCTTTAAAAATTTAAAAGGGCCCATTTCCAAAATTTTCATCTTAAAACGTTTAAAGTTTAAAATTTTTTCTTTAAATTGTTAAAAAAAATTTTTTTTAAATTTTTGCCCCCAAAAAAAATTTAAAAAACTTACCAAACCCTTTTGGTTATAAAAAAAAGCAATTTTTTTTAGCCAAACCCAACTAAATATATTTTAGATTTGTTTACAGTAATTTAATACTAAACAAACACAATGAAATATATTTTTTTCGTTAGGTTCAGAATGATTTTGGTGAAATTATTGCATACACAAATTTTCGCTTGTCTTATATGGCATGATGAGCGTTGCTATTTAAGCCAAGATCGCAAGTTCTGCCTATTCGGCACGACATATATATATATATATATATATACATACATATACATATATATATATATATATATATATATATATATATATATATATATATATATATATATATTATATAAATATATATATATATATAATATATCGTGCCGAATATGTAAAACTGGACAATTAGCAAGAACTCATTTATAATTAAGTCCTTTCTAAAATTTTCTCTTATACGTTTAAAGATATATTTTTTCATTAATGTTAATGTAAAAATTTTTAATTTTGCACCAAAAGAATCTTAGAAAACATTCCTAACCTTATTATAGCAAGAACAATTTGTTTTAGCCTAACCCAACTAAATATATTTTAGATTTGTTTACAATAATTTAATACTAAACAAACACAGTGAAATATATTTTTTTCGTTAGGGTCAGGAAGATTTTGGCGAAATTATTGCATACCCAAATTTTAGCTTGTCCTATATGGCAGAGCGTTGCTGTTTAAGCCAAAATCGCAAGTTCTGGCCTTTTCGGCACGACATATATATATATATATAATATATATATATATATATATATAAATATATATATATATATATATATATATATATATATATATATAATATATATATATATATGTCCTTGAGTCCTGAGATGGGAAGTACAGTGCCTGCACTCTGAAGGAGGGGTGTTAATGTTGCAGTTTAAAAACTGTAGTGTAAAGCACCCTTCTGGCAAGACAGTGATGGAGTGAATGATGGTGAAAGTTTTTCTTTTTCGGGCCACCCTGCCTTGGTGGGAATCGCCAGTGTGATAATAAAAAAAATAATATATATATATATATATATAATATATATATATATATATATATATATATATATAATATATATATATAATATATATATATATATATATATATATAATATATTCAACAAGTTGTTCGTCCTCCCACCGAGGCAGGGTGACCCAAAAAAGAAAGAAAATCCCCAAAAAGAAAATTCTTTCATCATCATTCAACACTTTCACCCACTCACACATTATCACTATTTTTTGCAGAGGTGCTCAGAATACAACAGTTTAGAAGCATATACGTATAAAGATACACAACATATCCCTCCAAACTGCTAATATCCCAAAGTCCTCCTTTAAAGTGCAGGCATTGTACTTCCCATTTCCAGGACTCAAGTCCGACTATAGGAATATAACCGGTTTCCCTGAATCCCTTCACTAAATATTACCCTGCTCACACTCCATATAAATATATATAATATATATATATATAATATATATATATATATATATATATATATATATATATATATATATATATATATATATATAATAAAATATATATATATTATATATAATATATATATATAATATATAATATATAATATATATATAATATATATAATATTATTTAAACAGTACATGAAATAATCAATAAGACATAAGACGTTACTGAAATTGACATCTATATATAATTCATAGAAATGTAGGGGAAAATTGTCTAACTTGAAATAATGAATAAGAACAAAAACTAATACTCAGCAACCCATCAAAATCCACCTAAAATCACCTGCAATAACGACATATACATATACACTGAACTCAACCCATTGAAAGAGGAAATTGCAGTTTCCCAACTAAAGCGAACTTCAAGAACAATGATAATAACAAAACTAAAATGCCCATCAAACCCAAATAAGTGAAACTAGTCCTACGTCAAGTGACGAAACAAATCAATAACCTCATAATTAAACATTAAATAATGTTGAATTACTGACTCGTTAAACGTGTTACACCAATAAATAATAGTTTTGAATTTGATATTATACACATCAAATAAAATGAGTTCATAAATCAGTTCCAAACATACCGTGACCTAAAACATAATGGATACATATAGGTAAAGTTCATTTTTTCGATGAAGATTTAAACGACTCGTCCCTCACACCTGATAACTGTACTAATGAATCCAAAGGTAATAACACAAATCTAGAATAATCTTCTATTGTAACCGTACCCAAACACAATCTTACTTATACGCTCACAAACCAAACCACGCACGCAAAACATTCGAGAGACCAGTCCTTTTACGATTTCACGGTCGTACAAGTGCCTAACATCCGCGACACGGAAACTACGAATACGAATAAGGAAAACTACGCTCCCAACGATTCCCCAAACAACAACTGATTCCTTCACTTCGGTCGATACATAAACCGCTGTAATACCGTCACAATTTCGTTCTCTCAGCCATTGAGTAAGAGGACGTGTTTTCTACTCTGCTGCCCTCTGTAGCTGTTCGTTGGCAGTTTCTTTTCGCAACATGGCGCAGGCAGGCAAGACAGCCGCGTCAACACTGTGTGTTTGGAATTAACTTCGTGGGGCAGTGAGGACCATCAACTGCGATATTATTGCCAGCGATAATCCGAGACATCTATTGTATCGCCAACGAGATTTGTGCGTGTAGCGATGAATGGGTGTGACGAGAATCTTTGTTAAAGTTTTGCTCAGCTCATGTTACGAGCGGTCGTTGACAATTATCAGAAGGTTAATAGTGGTTAACCAGGCGGTGTCCCTGTGAAGCTACACTATGTATCACGACATAAACATGGGTAAAGAAGTCAGAAACGTAACCCTTTGAGGCTGATGTGACTGACATAACGTGCTGCCCTGGGTAATAATGGCACCATAACCATGGCAACAGCAGGGAGGTGGTCCTGATGGCCACATATGAAGGAAAAACCGAGGAGAAACTTTTTCGGTAAAAGATGACAATTACGACACCGATCCCTTCTATGTGATCCAGCAAGACTTCAGATTCAGGTATTCTTGAACTTATGCAGGGCAAACGCCGCACCTGTAGGTTGTGTGGGAGCAGTACGATCATTTGCGGTGCAGTGTGAAAAGGAGAACTTGCAGTTCAGGGCTGAACAACAGAGCCAGGGAATCTAAGGGTGAAAAGGTGTAATGCATGATGTGCATGAAGCGCCTGTGCAAACCTCAGATTGTCTGGCGAAGAGGTTGAGAGGTCTGTGGACACGGTGTTGCTACACTCCCGGAAGTGTCGCATCCTTTGGGAGGCGGACCAGAGGTGGGAACGGCTTCGCGAGAAGAGCAGGCCCAATGACGTGGAGAAATCCATTTGTCCTGTGTTAGACAATTATTTACGGAGGAATCAGCATGAGTCCTGCGATTGCACCATCCCTAATGACTTGGGACAGGCTGCCGACACGGACGTGGAACACGACGTGCAGCTGGTAGTGACCCACTGACGCCTTGTTTCAAACCAACGTGGAGGTGAAATCCATCAGATGCAGATTGGAAGACGAAATGGCAGGTGGAAAGTGTAACGCGAAAGCGCTCTGTTACACTTTCAGATTCCGATGATGTATTAACGCCAGCTCAAAGATCAGGGAAGAAGTCATGGGCGATGGCACAGAGAGGGTCCTGTGCACCCAAAGCTCAGGGGTTGACCAAGTGTTTCAAAAGGGGGGGAAGGGAAAATTGGAAACAAAAAATCTAGTGAAAAACATTCAGTGTCGAAAGGAAAACCCCCATTGTCGAATTTTAAGTGCCTCACAATAAATAATTAATGGTTTGCGCTACCTGTAACATGAATTATTGGAGAGTAATAAAGGGTGGTCGTTTGTTTCGACAGGACACAATCATAGATGTGGCATGAATTGCGGATAGAAGATAAATGTGTATAAGAGAATTGCTATTCGGTGAAAGGTGGTCATAGCCATCATGATTAGGGAACTACCCCCCCGTTTGTTTGAGAACATAGTGAAGGGGAGTTGGTGGAGGGTAAAGTTCAATAGATAGAGTAGCAATAATATTAACGATAGTTTCATTGCCGTCTACTAGTTAGGGTAGGGTAAGATAATCTCCCGTTTTCCCCGCCTTTTCGCTCTTCTCCCCCTCCTAGAAATTGATAGTTTGTCGCTGGCTACTAATAAGGTAGGGTTAAGTCAATCCCCGTATTTTCCTGCCTTTTCTCCCCCTCCCTGAAAGTGATAGTTGTCTGCCGGCTGCTTGTTTAACGTAGGGTACAGTCTTAGCTCCCGCTACCCTCCCCTCCCTCTCCACCCTCCCCCTTCAAAGGTGACGGTGGGGCACTGGTCAAACAGTAAATCACTTCGACTCAACACCGCCGAAACAACACCACTGTAAGTACATGCTTGCCATGTATTCTAGTGGATTTATTGTTAAAAGCTCACTTTGACATAATAAACTTAGTCCATTCAGTCCTTGACTCTAGGTGACTGTTGTATATATCACCAACGTCCTTTTGAATATGTACACTACAATGGAGAGTGATTATTTAACAGTGGGTAACCTGTCTATCTATCCAGCTTGGATGTCAGTGAGGGTCCCACCTGGCAATCAACGAGCAGAACAGGAGAAGGACTAACGTCCAGAGACTTCCACAGGTTTTATTGAAGTACCTGTGCACCTGAATGAATTTGCAGGACATAACCCCACCAATCATTGCAGCGGTAAAGAACCTGCTTTCCTGTCCATAGGAATTATACTCACGGCCATAATCTGTGAAGAACTAACCAGTGGTGGTCCCATCACCTCGACCCCCCCCATCGTCAGCAACGGCTACGATTTCAACAACAGTGTCACCAACACCAGACACCCACGTTTAAATACATTTAAATTAGTGGTTGAATTCAGTTTATCTTTTATCAGTTTTCATTTTCATTTCATTATGGAAGATTAATGGTTTCATATTTAAGTGTTTTACATTTTTATATTTTCTAAATAATAAAGTGTTTATGTTTTGTCTGTTATTATTTCTTTTTCTATTCACTAATTTTCCGGAGGAGGAGCAGCCTGAGTAATACTGTCTGAAGTTGTTACAGGGCTGATGAAGCCTTCCACAAGTGCGACCTGCCAGGATCAACTCCTACTGGAATCACATGATTCAACTCCATCTCGAAATCTACCTTGGAACGTCAACGCCGCTACCAACAAGACGGTTACCACCAGCCATGAGTAATCATTACTCTGTTAGGACTACAGTACATAATTTCAAAAGATTTGGTGATTGTTATAGTCCTCAATTTTTGTAGTCCAAGTCAGGCAGGATATAATTTAATTCTCCACCAATTGTGTGTTGAGCTTGAAACACTTTGGAGGATTAACTCTAGGGACCCGAGATTTTCCAGTGACAATTGTTTCATTGAGCTCTTCAATTTATCAAGGGAAACTGTCATAGTACACTCTTGATTTGTTGGTGAGAAGACTGGAATGGTCCAAGGGACCCCCATTCTACTAAACTGGTTTGCTCAGAGCCCAGCGATAGAACCCCTTCGTTTTCGTTAAAACATATTGTTTAAATTGCGAAGCAGGGAGCGAGCCCTCTGTTATTTCAGTTTTTGAGCGGAAGCAGAATGAACCCTCCCGTTTTCTTTAATACCCGTTCATTTCCTCCCCTGATTAGTTTAAGTTCTCTTGCAAGCATGATGAATAACCAGTTTTGGATGAATGCTGGAAGTAAGTTAGGAATAACAGGGAAAAATTTAGATCCTTCATTGGTGCTAATTCCAGAAAGACTTGAAAGAGATAGAATGAGAGAGAAGAAAGATCAGTTAGAAAGGGAAAGAGAAGAAGAAAAGGAGAGAGAGAGAATAGAAAAGAGAAGAGAATAAGAGAGAGAGAGAATGAAAGAGAAGAGAAAAAGGAAGAAAGAGAACCTGAGACAGGAGAAAAAAAAGGAGAGAGAGAACCTTGAAAGACAGAGAAAAAGGAAGAGTGAGAATACTGACAGAGAGAAATCCGAGAAAGACATTAGAAAGAAGAGCGAGAAGACCAAAAAGGGCGTTATGACTGATTCGTGAGGAAAGAAGCTAGGGAACGTGAGGGAACAAGCTAAGATACGTGAGGAACAAGTTAAATTAAAGAACTTGAGGAAAGAGCAAAGGATAGAGAAACACGAGTTAATAGAGAGAGAAAAGGATCGCCGAGCTCGAAAATCACGCCGTTGAATAAGAGAATAAAAAGTTAACTTTTACACAACAAACAATAGAGAAGGAGTAATTGAAACATCATCATTAGTGCAACTTATTCCAACACCTAATTTACCTCCCTTCACAGAGGGGGAAGACATAACTTCATACATTATCAGTTTGAAAAGACCGCTACCCTCTGTGAATGGCCTGCTGACACTGGGCTACCAGGTGGGAATGTATTTTCTGGTAAAGCCACGAATATCTATGCAACTTTGTCACAGGATATACATTTGAATTATAACCTACTAAAGAAGGGCAATCCTTAAAGCATATCAAAAAACCACTAATACTTACAGGAAAGATTCAGGTATGCCACCATACAGCCCCTGGCCAGAACTTTCAACAGTTACAAGGTAACACTCTTCCGTTTGTTCGACTATGGATAGAGAGTCAGGAATTGATCACAGTTTTATGAATCTCTTTCGAGACTTCATGGTTGCTGGACCAGTTCCTGACAGCTCTACCTCACCAGATAACGAAATTCATTAGAGAATCGCAACCTGATTAAAGCTGAAGGAATCTTGCTGAGGACTGCTGACCTGTATAGCTGAGGCCTCACAACTTCCTAGAAAGACCTAAAGGGATCGAACCCTAAGGGCAAGCGTTCATCAGACCTTAAGAATCAAAGACCTACTAGTGGAAAGTAAAATGACTTCTTTTATTCCTGTTTGTATTTGTGTGGTGTTAAGGTACATAACGTCCAGATTGTCCTTCTAAGAAGGTCGCAAAAAGTTGGAAGCATGTTTTAAAGACTGTTGACCAACACCCTTCTGTTCAGGACAGTGTAAATAGGACTTAATGTACTACCATTTTACGAGACACTGAATGCACATGTATAGTCCATTTCTGATATACAGGTTTCAACCTGTAAAGAAACTCCATGTCCTCTGCTATACTTTCAGCTACTCGGGCCGTACCGACACTTTTCCCCTACCATCCGTTGTTACATTAGGTCTAGAATGTTTCACAGTTTGTCTGAAGCCGTACTAGCTCCCATTCACTTTCTTGCTCCGTCAAATAGGTAATGTAAAAGTGGCCATTCCTTCCTTCGTAGGTTGACCTTTCATCACCAAAGATGATATAAGTGTTTCGATCCCTTCCGTAGAGTCCCAGAGAAGCCCCTCGAAAGTTCAGATGAGACATTTCTCGCGATATTCATGTGGGATTAAAACCAGTGAAGCTACTCTCGAAAGCGAGGAAGAAGAATCACCGGTTCACTTGGGTTAGAATTGAAAGTGAAGATATCACCTCCGATACCAGATAAATGTCTTGACTAGGGCACAGACCAAAGCCCAGGCTTCTCCTACTGTCCCTCCTTTGATTTCCCTGACTTTAAGCCGTTAGATATATCGAAGGACTCCTTTGTCAAGTTACGACTAATTGCCCTTCTCCTTCAGAATTGCATAATGCCGCTAAACAAAATTCAAGTTATCCAAAAGAAAAACTTTTCCATATAAATTTGAATATATAAAAGGTATCTTGTATTTGTCAGTATTCAAATTAAATTCAGATGAGTAGACTATTCCATCTAGTTGTTCCAAGTCAAGGCAGAGAGACTGTTATTAAAATGGCTCATGACCTCCAGTGGCCGAGCATTTCTCGCTTCGTAAAACCCTAAATAAAAATTAGGGAAACCTATTTTTGGCCTAAAATTCTCAGGATGTCACTACCTGTTGTAGACGTGTATAGTTGGCCAACTGTCATCCTCCCGGTACCAGGCAGTACCTATGTCAAATATGCCTATCTTTACGTACCGTATTGAAAGAGTAGTTATTGACATCGTTGGTCCTTTATCTCCACTTCCATCTGGGGACATAGAATATATTATTAACGTTAGTTGATAGGCTTTCGAGTTTTCCCCTGAAGGCCGTTCCCGTAAAGAACGTCATAACTACTACAGAGGGGGGTGAAGGCCCTTTTGTCCATCCTCTCTAGAGTTGGCATCCCTAGAGAAATTTTTGTCCTGACCGGGGACACAATCACATATGACTTAAATGCAACAGCTATACAACTTCTGGCAGGTAAGCCTCTCTTCACCACCAACCCTATCATCCCAGGCGTAATGGAGGATTGAGCACCACATTCGATTCTCAAGTCCATTTCAGGAAACTTTGGCTCCCTTAAAACCTAAAGGAGTGGCATCGATTACCTACCCTGTGCTTTGTTTGCCATGGGGAAGTTCCCAGTGGACTCTTTGGGGTTTTTTCACCTTTTGAACTTCTCTTGGTATACAGGCCATAGGTCCACTGTCCCATCCTTCATGACTTATGGACATAATGAGGAGGTAAATGCTGAGGTTCAAGTCTTCCTTAATACCAGTTTTCTCCTTGACCTTAGATCCTAACTTGAGGAGACCTCTGACATAGTTTCGAAGAACCCTAAGCTTGTCCAGGGGGACATTACAAAACCTATTTTGCTTCCAAAAGTCAGGAGGAGAAGTTTAATAGTAGGGTGATGAAGTGTCTTGTACTTATGCCGATTAAGTCAAATAAATTATTAGTAGCAGGAAAGGTCCATATAAAGTATTAAAAATTTTGGAAAGTGACTACCACATAGAAGTCAAGGGGAAACCTAACTTTATCATATCAACATCCTTAAGAAATATACCGAAGAAATTCGTTTAACTGCCTAACAACTTTGACTATAGTTTTTTTTCCACACGAACTTGATAAGACAATGAAGAAAGTAAAGTGTGGGTAATTGACACCTCTAACATACTAGATTAAGAACTACATGACTTGGTGACTCTTGACCACCTCGGATGCTACCTCAACATTAATATTAATGAATCTTTGGATGCCCATAAGAACTTGAACTACTGTCAATGTGTGGGAGTAACTTTTGCTCCAAGACGTCTTTACTGATAGTCCAGGTGTTACCTCCACGGTTAGTCCATAAGATTGACTTAGTGACGGACAATCCTATCAACGGAAATTATATACCATTCCAGTTCAACTTAGGGATGCATTTGACAAGAGGTAGACAATATTAAAACTAAAGATCATTGAACCTTCAGTATCTTCATATTGTTCACCGTAGTCATGGTTAAGGAGGAGAATTCCCATATAACTTGTTATTGACTTCAGAGGCCTTAATTTTATAACGTCGTGGATGCTGAGCGTATGCCCTTAATAGATAGCGATCTCAACAAATTTTAGACGCTTTTTCCTTCTTTTCCCAGAGATTGATATCGCACAGGCATATCATCAAGTAATGTTAGATCCTTCTTCTAAGCAGTACACCGCTTTTCCTACACACCAAGGACTGATGCAGTATATATCAATGCGCCTTTCGGTTTGGTAACTGCCTGTGCTACCTACGTGAGACTGATGAGACAGGTCTTGGGTAATATCCAAATGTTTCTGTTTTATTTTGATAACATTTACCGAATGACATCTATGCGAGGGGCGAACATAGCCAAACATTAAACAAACATTTTGCGTAGGTTTAGGCTCACATGGCCTCACTGCCAATCCAAAGAAATGCTCCTTGGGTAGAACAAGATTAGATACTTGGACTGAATACTTCTAATAACTCTCTGCAGCCTCTCCCATAAATCAAAGCTTTATTTGAATTTAAATTCCCCAAAACCAAGAAGCTCATGCGATAGCTTTCTTGGTTCTGGTAAAATTTTTTATGCACGGTTTTATCCCGAACCTTACTGCTCTTACAGGCACCTTATGAACCTTCCTTAAAAATTCTGTGAAGGAACCTCACTTGAACTTTCCGACGTAAGCTCGGGCAAAAGTTTTAATGAGAATTAAAAGTATCTTCCGAAAGACCCTATACTTAGTATTCCAGATTTAAAAAACATTTTGTTGAGAATGAATTGCCTCCAATACTGCTTAGGGGTGGTGTTACTACAAGACCATGATGGTAACTTCCCTTCCCTGTATGCTCCTAAGCAGAAACTCCTTCCCGCAGAAACAAGATACTCCCACAATAGAAAAGGAATGTATTAGCCCTTGTGTGCGGTATCTCCAAACTTAAATTTTATTTGTTGGAAAAGAATTCATTTTAAGAAACGTACCACAAACCTTTGATATTCCTAAGAAACTTTTAAGGAACCAACAATCGACTCTTGAGGTGGACATCGCACTCCCGGCTTTTAAGTTCCCTATTGGTGTATATCAATGTTCATCCAATTATTTCTCTACTGGTTTAAGTCGTGACAGTCAGTAGAAGATTTGTTTGCCTTACGTGACTTCCACATGTTAGAAACTTTTTCCTCGCCTATTCTTCTTATACTCCTTGAATATAAGTCTTGGCATGGGGGAGTTGTGAGGGAAAAAGTTCATAGATAGGAAGAAGCAATATAGTAACGATAGTTTTCCATTGCCGGCTACAAGTTTTAAGGTAGGGTAAGTGTCAATCTGGGCCCCCCCGTTTTTTCCCGCCTTTCTCCTCCTTCCTGAAATGATAGTTTGACTGCCGGCTGCTTGTTAAATGTAGGGTCAGTCTAGCTCCCGCTGTCCCTTCCCCTCCCTCTTCCACCCCCCCCCCCCCTCCAAAAAGGTGATGTGTGGGGCTCCTGGTCAAACAGTAAAACACTCGACTCACAGCTCCCAACACTACTGTAAGTACATGCTTGCCTGTAATTCTAGTGGAATTTATTGGATAAAAGCTTTTCCACTTTTGACCAATAATAAAACTTAGTCCTTTCATCCTTGCTCTAAGGTTGACTGTCGTAATAATCACCATGTCCTTTTGAAATATTGGTACACTACCATGGAGAGTGATTATGTAAGCAGTGGGTAAACCTGTCTATCTTACCAGCTTGGATGTCAGAGGGTCACCGGGCAATCAACGAGCAGAACAGGAGAAAGGTTTAACGTCCAAAGACTTCTCAAGGTTGTTTTGAAGTACCTGTGCTCCTGTATGAAATTGCAGGACATAACCCCACATCATTGCTATCATTGCAGCGGTATAGAACCTGCTTTCCTGGCATCGGGAAGTATACTCCACGGCATAATCTGTGAAGAACTAGCCAGTGTGGTCTCCAACACCGTCGACCCCCCCCCTCATCATCAGCAACGGCTACATTTCAACAACAGTGTCAACCAACAAACCAGACAAACCCACGTTTATATACATTAAATTATGTTGAATTCAGTTATCATTTATATTTTTCATTTTTCATTTTCTTTAATGTAGGATTAATGTTTCATATTTAAGTGTTTTACATTTTATATTGTCTATATAATAAAGTGTTTATGTTTGTCTGTTATTATTTCTTTTTCTATTCACTAATTTTCCTGAGGAGGAGCCAGCCTGAGTAATACTGACTGAAGTTGTTACAGGGCTGAGGAAGCCTTCACAGGGGGAGGGGAGGATAATAAGAGTGGAGGGTCTATGGGGACGGGTGAAGGTGGCATTTGTGTGCGTGTATGGTCCAGCCGAGAATGATGGGCGTGTAAAGGTACCTTTGTGAAAGAAGTGTTAATTTATTATTTGAGGTCACTTCCTGAAGTAGCTATTGTTGGCGGGGATTGGAATTGCTTGATCCGGCGTAAGGATGTAGAGCCTAGGGGAAGTGGGTACTTTTCAGGTGTATTGGGGATAATGTCCAGGGGTGGGATTAATGAACGTGGTGGTGGGGGAGAGGTTGAGCATACTTTGTACGGTCGTGGATATGCGGCCGGGACTTGATAGAATGTATGTGCCGCGCGACCGTCGTAAAGTTTACATAGTTAATAGTGTGCGTATCCATAGATGTAGTTTTTTCTGATCAATAGAGGGGTTCTCGTGGACGCAGGTGGGAGGGTTTACCTAAGAAGGTCGTAGTTATTGAAATTGAATGTTAAATTGTTAAAAGGGGAGGAGAATAGAAAATCTTGAGTCTTTTGGGGAGGTTGTTAGCGGGGGCTCCTGGGGATGGTGATGTGGTTAGGTGGTCTAAACCAATATTAAATTGCAAATGAAATGTAACATCAGGAATTCTGGTAAAATTTAATATATTTGTGAACTGTATAGTAAAATTAATAAATGAATACATAAACACATTTATCTACAAAGGGAGAATTTATAATCATAACCAACACCCAAGTAGTCTGGGAGTACTGTGTATCATTACAAACCCCCTCTACCCAAATTTATGAAATAATACTGGCCAGAATTTAGATAGCTTATCTAGGTTCCTGGAGCTGTCCTTGTACATATGTTTAATACTCAAATTAGCAGGATGCACATTCACCAATTTCGGCTCCTATTGAGAGGTTTTAGCCCAATATAACCCCTTAGAGCGGGCGAAAATTATACACTTACATAACGTGCTTGTAACAACAGTAAAAAACAACGGCATCTCTCCCTGCTCTCTCAGTCGCAGGCGCCAGAGCTTCCTGTCGGGTTCACTTCTTTTTTTTTACAAATTAAGTGTTATACATACAATATGGGCCATCAATTTACATATAAAATACCCTGGAGTTTTTGGAAAATTATACAGTATATTCCACAGTAGTAGTAATAGTAAGGTTAGATGGTAATAGTAGCAGTAGTAGTAGTAGTGTGAACTGGATGAGGCCCGACCTGGTTGAGCTTCTGTTTTGGAGACTTGAACGCTGAAGTGTCTGGGAGTTATGATGAGAATGGTCGTCATGCCTAACCCGAAAGCCAGGAGACAGAAGAGGGAATAAGAGTGGAAAATCTCTCGGCTTCCAAATGTTCCATGTACAGGTTTCGCCAGGACGCACTAAGAGCGAACTCATGGGTTAGTCCTAAAAGTCTGCTGGAAGAGGTGATTTTTCAAAAGAGAAACACGTAAAGCCAACACATAGTTCAACAAGTCGACGAAATCGGCTGGCTGGAATAGTAAGATCAAGTGTATCGTCAATTTTCTGCGCAAGAATCGATGCTTGCGTACTAGGTAACTTTGGTGAAAGCGATGTAACGTCAAGACACCTAACATCTGAAGCAGAGCGAATTTTCCACTATATATTCCCTCTTCAGTCACCTGGCCTCTATATCCTTTCATAGCTCAAACCACTCTGTTCTGGGTCTAATCTACATGAAACCTTTTAATTTATTAAGCTTCATTAATGCTTCATAATAAAGATACCTAGGTAATGCACATGTCATTATTTAAATTTTGTCGTAATGCATAGCATAACTATATTCCGTATTACTCCTTAAACACACCCTGATAAAGGTTACTCAGAAAAAAGTTGACTTAATTGTAGCCTGTTGTTGGCACCAATTTGCTAAATCTTAAATATGTAAAGTTAAAAGGGCTCAAGTGGCAACTAAAGTGACATTTTTATTGTGGCAAACGTTTCACCTCCAGCGATTTAATCATGCCATTAACAAACTATACGTGGACACAGAGGGTATATATAGGCTCAGATGAGGTGCAATACTAGTGTAGTAGTAGTAGTATGACAAAAGTTGTAGGAGTAGTATAATACATTATGGTAAGGCATTAATTTTCGTACATGAGTAAAAGGAATACAGCTATTACTGTGGGTAACATAAAAATAAGGTTGGACAAATATAGACTGGATAGAGGCAGCCTGATTTCCGTATGTTTTTTTGTAGTATAACAGACAGAAGGACTATGTGATGGCAGGGTTTACTGTTTTCAGAGGATCTTGCTAAGACTTCAAAAGAGGGTGAGCTGCGTGTTTTGTTTAATTGTATTCGAAACAGCGATCAGGGCTGATTCGAGGCACTTGCGTCTGCGGAAATTAGTTTCTTTGATCACTAATTGGGGGTCCCTGAATTTCATGAGATGACTGGTGGAATTTCGGTGTTGTACATAGGCGTTGTTCAAGTTATCGTTCCTACATGCGTAAGTGTGCTCGTTGAGGCGGGTGTCGAGGTTTCTTGCTGTTTCACCTACGTAAATCTTGTCACAGCCTCCACAGGGTATAGTGTAAACTCCTGCGTTGACTGGTTCGTGGTGCTTTGATTTTGTCCTAGACTAAACGTTGCCACAATAAAATGTCACATTAGTTGCACTTGTGTCCTTTTACTTTACATATTGTCGGTAATTCTACCAACTTTATTATAAACTTAAATACTTTGGCTAAATTACTGATTTTCATTCATTAAATCTATGTGTCTCATCTAATTTCCTTCATGACTCAAACGTTCATATCTTAGTAATTCAGACTCTGACTGGCTTCAAATGCATTGTGCTGGTGTATTTAGATACTGGAAAGTTTGACTTAGTTTCGGGCTGTATGTATCTCGTTCTGAGATAATAGTTTCCACGTGATAACCTCTAAGAGTCTCTTCATATCTTCACCGTTAATGCTTAACAACATTATAAATTTATGCCACATTTTGCGCTGATTTTTTTCGCGTACATTGACATAGAGGGTCAAAGATATGCTCAGCGATCAAAATACATATGGTTTAGTTTGCGTTGAGGTACATATGGAAGGAATTAGCAGTATCTTCTATTACAAGCCATTTGGATAACATATAAAGTCAATGTTTAATACTAGCCCTCGTTTTTATATTTGTGTGCGGCCAGTCAGGGAATCATTGAAGGCACTGAGCCTGGTCTCGATAATACTGGATCGTGTCGTGGGCTTTAGTGTATTAATTTCCATAAGTAGAGTACACTTCTTCCAGGATAATGTTTTTCTCCGTGAGACTACATTGCTTTTGTGTTATGCACTGTTGTTATTATGCTGTATCAGCTGTTACTGTCAAACTTGTTTTCTGTAGTGACTGTAAATATTATGCTACGGTAAATATGTACAAATTTCTAAATTTATGCTCAGTACAGGTTCATTGATATCACAGTGATCTAGCATACTTATTTACCTGTTTACGCGTTATCAGTAATCACAGTGATCTCACTTTTAAATTTACTTACATCTGATAAGGGATGAGTGTTTAATTTACTTGCACTTTAGAGTCATGAATGATTATCTGATAATTCACTTAGTTTACTTGCACTTACTGATTAAAGAGATTCATTTAATTCATTTCATTTCATTTTGTCAAAAGTTGAATATGCTACCTGGGATAAATTATAATGAAGTGATTATTCAGTTTCAAAAGCGTAATTATTTTTATTTTTTTTATTAACACGCTGGCCGATTCCCACCAAGGCAGGGTGGCCCGAAAAAGAAAAACTTTCACCATCATTCACTCCATCACTGTCTTGCCAGAAGGGTGCTTTACACTACAGTTTTTAAACTGCAACATTAACACCCTTCCTATCATCAATTTAAAATGTGTTTAAGAACGTCTCGTAGTTATAGATCTTTGATATGCACATTTCAGTTAACAATGTTTTCTAGCCCAGAAGGTTTTACCGCATTTTCTAGAAAAACCTCAGTTTAATTTCAGTATTAGTGAGAAACTCGTAACTCACTACGTCCCTTATAACAGGCAACTGCCTCCCTGACACTGTTAAATAAGCAGAGTGAGAGGGAGTGAGAGTGACAGGGCGGCAACGTTGTGTTGCCTTGGTCCGAGTACTGCTCTGCCTTAATATAACAATATTTTAATGAACTTATTAATGACTCACGAAACTGTAATAACACATTTGTAAACCAAACACGGAACGTTTCCTGGTTTGTTTGCAATCGTGTTATTATGATTCCGTTAGTCATGATAGCTGGTTTGAGGGAAGTTGAGCTCGAGTTCGCTACAGCCATGCTGGTTGGAGATTGATCTGTAACAGATTGCATCCGTGGTTATAGAGGGTCCCATGCGAGCCTCCCTATGGTGTATAAAAATTATACACAAAAAACGGGGGCTTTTAAAACCCAGTGGTTTTACACATGGCCAAAAGTTTAAAAACCTCACTTCCCGGGGGGTTTTAAACCCCTTACCCTTTCCCGTAGTTTAAAACTTTTTAAAAATCATTGAATGAATAACTAATCATTTTTGGGGAAAATACCTTGTTTTTTTTAAAATAAAATATATTGAGGGAATAAGAAAAAATTTTCGGGGAATACTTTTTCCTGTTAGTTGAAGAAGAAAAAAAATGATCAAATCCCTTCAATTTAGAACGTTTAAAAATTGAGGGTTGGGTCCCTTTTTCTTTAAAAAAAAATTTTTTTGGGGGCATTCCGATTTTTTTATAAAAATAAACATTTAAAGTTTTTTAAAAAAGGGAAATGTTTTGCTTAAATGTTTAATTATTTTGTTACTTCCTGGCATATAAATTTATCACATATTCCGGGGGGAAAGAAATTAAACCCCAAATTTAAATTGTATTTTTCGAATTTTCCATTTTATTGTTTAAATTTTTACTGCCCATTTGAGAAGATAAACGTAAAAATAAATTATTTTAGTGGGGATAAACGTAAACATTACTTTGTTTTTTCTAGAATTAAAAAATGGTAAGCGAAAATTTATTGGGAAAATTTTGATATCAAACCCTTATCCCAAATTTTAAAAGGGCGTTTAGCCTGTATTTTTAATTCTGGGGAATACAGATAACAAAAAAAAAACCAAATTACAAGTTCCCCAAGCCCGTAAAACAGAAATGGGGGGGAACACAGGTGGTTTAATTACCATGGTATCAATGAGGGAAACCCATGCGCACCGGACGTTTTAAAAAAAGGTGTTGTTTTTCCTACCTTAAATTGCTTATTATCCATTTTCCCCCCCCCACACAAAACACCACCCCCCAAACATACCCCCAAAACTTACAACCACACACACACACACAAACACACACACACCCACACACACACACATTTCACACCCCCCACACACACACACACACACACCCACACACCACACACCCAAAAAATATACACCCCAAATTACCTACAACACACCACACACACACCCACACACACATACACACAACTCGGGTCGAAAAACCAGGGGAGAAATTTCAAAGGGATTGGACAGGCTGCAGCCCGGTCCCGCAAAATTTGGGTCCCGGGTTCAAACCCCCCAAGTGCAAAAATCATAAAAATTGGGGAAAGGGGAAAAAGGCCGCAGACGGGTTTCGTCTAGGGGTCAGAGGGTACAAAACCCCACTCAAGGAAAAAGTCTTTTGGGGGTGAGTTAACAAACCCGGCACATCTTGGAAAAAGGGACATCAAAAAAACTGCTGCGGGTTTTGGGCGCCTAGCAAAACCCCCGAAAAGCATTCCGACTTTTAATAGGAAAGGGTTTAGGGGCCCTGTTTCACCGTATATGTTAGGCCCATATTTGGGGTATGCCGGGACCCGTTTGGGGGAAACCCCCACCCAGCCCCAAACACCCTAAAAAAAAACTTGAGAAAATGCAAAAGGGTTTTCAACAAGGGTAGTCCCAGAGCTTTAAAAGGTTGTCCTACGAGGAGGGTTAAAAGGGAAAACAAAACCCGACGACCGGAGGGGGAAAATTTGAGATAGGGGGGACAGATTTAAAGCATAAAAAAATACTGAGGAAAGGGAAATTTACAAAGGGGGCAAAAACAGGATGTTCCAGAGGGTTTGGGCACAGTAAAAAAGGGGGCACAGTTGGAAATGGGGGACCAGATGAATAAAGGGTGTTAGGAAGTTTTTTCTTCAGCACAGGTAGTCAGTAAGTGGAATAGTTTGGGAAGCGATGTAGTGGAGGCAGGATCCATACATAGCTTTAAGCAGAGGTATGATAAAGCTCACGGCTCAGGGAGAGTGACCTAGTAGCGATCAGTGAAGAGGCGGGGCCAGGAGCTCGGACTCGACCCGCAACCTCAACTAGGTGAGTACAACTAGGTGAGTACACAACAAACATACACACACACACTTACACACACACACACACACACACACACACACACACACACACACACACACACACACAAACACACACACACACACCCACACACACACACGCACCCAAACATACACCCAAACTTACACACACACACACACACACACACACACACACACACACACACACACACACACACACACACACACACACAAACATACACACACACACTTGCACTCACAAACACACACACAACACACACACACACACACATAAACACACACACACACACACTCACACACACACCCAAATACACAAAACACACCTAAAACACACACACACACACCGCGCACCCAAACATGCACACACACACTTACACACACACACACACACACACACACACACACACACACACACTCACACACACACCCAAACATACACACACACACCTACACACACACACACACACACACACACACCACACACACCACACACACACACACACAAACACACACGCACCCAAACATACACACACACACCTACACACACACACACACACACAACACACACACACACACACACACACACACACACACACACACACACACACACACACACACACACACGCACCAAACATACACACACACCTACACACACACACACACACACACACACACGCGCGCGCGCGCGCACCCAAACATACACACACACACACACACACACACACACACACACACACACGCACCCAAACATACACACACACACCTACACACACACACACACACACACACACTGGAGAAGAGTGGTGGAATACCTAGAAAGGAATGATCTCATCAACAGCAGCCATCATGGTTTCTGGGACGGGAATCCTGTGTCACAAACCTCTGAGTCTAGACTGGTGACAGCAGTAAGACAAGAGAGAGAGGGGTGGGTGGATTTCATATTCTTGGACTGCAAGAAGGCGTTTGACACAATTCTACACAAGAGATTAGTGCAAAAACTGGAGGACCAAGCAGGAATAACAGGAAGGCACTCAAGGAACAGGAGGCCCACTACATGGATCAGGGAATACTTTCGTAAGCTGCAGCGAGCATGGTAGTGCGAGGTGTCAGAGTGGGCCCCTGTGACCAGTGGGGTCCCACGGGGGTCAGTCCTAGATCCAGTGCTCTTTCTGGTATTTGTGAACGACATGACGGAAGGAATGGACTCTGAGGTGTCCCTGTTTCCAGATGCGGTGAAGCTGATGAGAAGAATTCACTTGATCGAAGACCAGGCAGAACTACAAATGGATCTGGACAGGCTGCAGACCTGGTCCAGCAATTGGCTCCTGGAGTTCAATCCCACCAAGTGCAAAGTCATAAAGATTGGGGAAGGGCAAAGAAGATCGCAGACGGAGTACAGTCTGGGGGCCAGAGACTACAAACCTCACTCAAGGAAAAAGATCTTGAAGTGAGTATAACACCAGGCACATCTCCTGAAGCGCACATCAAACAAATAACGGCTGCAGCATATGGGCGCCTAGCAAACCTCAGAACAGCATTCCGACATCTTAATAAGGAATCGTTCAGGACCCTGTACACCGTGTACGTTAGGCCCATATTGGAGTATGCGGCACCAGTTTGGAACCCACACCTAGCCAAGCATGTAAAGAAACTAGAGAAAGTGCAAAGGTTTGCAACAAGGCTAGTCCAAGAGCTAAGAAGTATGTCCTACTAGGAGAGGTTAAGAGAAATCAACCTGATGACACTGGAGGACAGGAGAGATGGGGGGACATGATAACGACATACAAAATACTGAGAGGAATTGACAAGGTGGACGAAGACAGGATTTTCCCAGAGATTGGAACAGTAACAAGGGGGACACATTTGGAAGTTGAAGACACAGATGAATCACAGGGATGTTAGGAAGCATTTCTTCAGCCACAGAGTGGTCAGAAAATTTTGAATAGTTTGGGAAGGATGTAGTGGAGGCAGGATCCATACATAGCTTTAATCAGAGGTATGATAAAGCTCACGGTTCAGGGAGAGTGACCTAGTGGCGAACAGTGAAGAGGTGGGGCCAGGAGCTCGGACTCGACCCCTGCAACCTCAACTAGGTGGTACAACTAGGTGAGTACACACACACACACACACACACACACACACACACACACACACACACCCCAACACACACACACACACACACAACAGAAAAAACAGGAAATTCCCCCAGGAGAAATTAGGTCTAATAATAACGATCCCAAATGGGTTAACAGGAGGCTAAAGCATCTATTAGGGGAGAAAAGGGGAATTTATAGGTGCATCAGAAGAGGAGAGATTAACCTAACTGACCAATATGTTCAGCTTAAAAGAGAAGTAAAAGGGGATTAGAAAGGCTAAAACGTGCTTGAAATTAGAGTTGTAATGAATCAAAAGACAAATCCAAAGGGGTTCTTTCAAGTGTATAGGACGAAGGTAAAGGGAAAAAAAGTAGGACCTCTAAAAAAGTGGGAATGGACAGCTGAGGGATAACGAATGGAAATGTGTTCCTTATTTAATGACTATTTTTGGCCAGTTTTTACACAGGAAGATATAAATGAGATTCCAGTAATTAACAATTATTTATTTCATGAAAATTTTTAAATTGACAAATTTATTACTGTCACGATGGACATGGTTATTAAACAGATAGACAAACTGAAGAAAATAAGTCCCGGGCCCCGATGAGTTGTTTTCCAGGGTACTTAAGGAATGCAAGATGGAGCTTAGTCAGCCATTAACGAGTGTATTTAATGCGTCCATCCTTACCGGTGTTGTACCAGAGTTGTGGAAGATGGCTAATGTGGTTCCTATATATAAATCAGGGGATAAGTCCGTTCCTTAAAATTACCGTCCAATAAGCCTGACATCTACAGTGGGCAAGTTATTAGAATCAATTATAGCTGACATTATAAGGAGTCACCTTGAAGAGAATAACTTGGTAAACGAATCTCAGCATGGATTCACGAGAGGTCGTTCCTGCCTGACAAACTTGCTGACGTTCTTCAATAGAACATTTGAGGCAGTTGGCAGTGATAAGGAATATGATATTGCTTATTTCGATAGAGTACCTCACAAGAGACTCTTAAGAAAAGTGGCAGCTCATGGTATAGGAGATAAAGTTCTAGCATGGATAGAGGCATGGCTTACCACTAATGAAGTGAAATCTGAATGGGAATTAGTCACTAGTGGCGTTCCACAAGGATCAGTTTTAGGCCCTCTCTTGTTCATAATTTACATTAATGACCTTAAGGGATTACGAGTGACATGAGTAAGTTTGCTTATGATACAAAGATTGACTGTATAATTCACTCTGAGGAGGATAGCAATGAGCTCCAGGACGACTTGAACAAAAATAATGTTTTGGTCTGAAGAATGGCAGATGAAGTTCAATGTGGATAAGTGTAAGGTACTTGCACTTGGTAATGAAAATAACCCTCGAAGCTATAATCAAGGTGAAGTAGAGCTTGATCATACAAAATGTGAAAAGGACTTGGAAGTCATGGTGAGCAGAAATCTAAATCCAACACAGCAGTGCCTTAGTGTGCGCAACAAAGCCAACAGATTACTTGGATTTATCTCAAGAAGTATAAGTAACAGAAGTTCAAAACTTATTTTACAGCTCTATGCATCACTAGTGAGGCCTCATTCAGATTATGCTGCTCAGTTTTGGTCCCCTTCCTACAGGATGGATATAGACTCATTAAAGAATATACAGAGAAGAATGACTGAAATGATTTACTGTGTAAGGAACCTCTAGTATGAAGATACACTTAAATCTCCATCCACTCTCTGGAGAGGCGTAGAACGAGGGGAGATATCATTGAAGTGTATAAGTGGATGACGGGCATAAACAAGGGAGATATTAATAAAGTACTGAGGGGGTCAAACAAGGTAAGAACCAGAAATAATGGATTTTAGTTGGATAAATTTAGATTTAGAAAGGACATAGGTAAGTACTGTTTTTTTTCAGAGTTGTAGATGCGTGGAACAGTCTTCCCAGTAGGGTGATATAGGCTAGGACCTTGGGTAGCTTTAAGAAGAGATTGGACAAGTATATGAGTGGGAGGGGCTGGGTTTGATTGGTGTCATTGGGTACAGGAGTTATTTCATGAGTAGCTTTAGGTAGAGGTCGCTTTAATAAGGACCTGCCTGGCATGGACCAGAAGACTTTCTTCAGTGTTCTTCCATTCTTATGTTCTTATGTTCTTAAAGAAAGTGGCAGCTCATGGCATTCATCGAAAAGTGCTCTCATGGATCGAGTCATGGCTCACAGACAGGAAGCAGAGAGTGTCCATAAATGGGGTTAAATCCGAGTGGGGATCAGTAACAAGTGGCGTGCCACAGGGATAAATCTTCGGCCCGTTGCCGTTTTTAATATATGTCAATGACCTTGATGAGGGTATTACTAGTGATATGAGCAAATTCGCCGATGACGCAAAGATAGGTAGGATAATTGATTCAAATGCAGATGTTAGGGAACTTCAGGAGGATTTAGACAAACTCTATTCTTGGTCAGAAAAAGTGGCAGATGCAGTTCAGTGTAGATAAATGCAAGGTTCTGAAGCTCGGGAGTGTCCATAACCCTAGCACTTATAAGTTAGATAGTGTCGAACTTAGCCATACAGATTGCGAAAAGGACTTGGGGGTTATGGTGAGCAGCAACCTTAAACCAAGACAGGAATGCCTAAGCGTCCGAAATAAGGCAAATAGATTATTGGGATTTATATCAAGAAGTGTAAGCAACAGAAGTCCAGAGGTTATACTGCAGCCTTATACATCATTAGTAAGGCCTCACCAAGGTTATGCAGCTTAGTTCTGGTCTCCATATTATAGAATGGGCAAAAATTAGTTAGAAAACATTCAGAGTAGAATGACTAAATTAATACATAGCATTAGAAATCTTCCTTATGAAGAAAGATTGAAGACTCTTGTTAAGGCTTACTAAGCCCTGTAACAACTTCAGCCAGTATTACCAAGGCTGGCTCCTCCTCAGGAAAATTAATGAATAGAAAAAGAACAAAAACTGACAAACATAAACACTTTATTATTTAGAAAATTTAAAATATAAAACACTTAAATATGAAATATTGATCCTACCTTAAAAAATGAAATATGAAAAATATAAATGATATCTGAATTCAACGCTAATATATATATATATAAAACTTGAGTGTCTTGTGTTGGTGACACTGCGTGTTGTTGAAATCGTAGCCGTTGCCGATGATGGGGGAGGGGGGGGGGGGTCGCAGGTGTTGGTGACAACCCACCGGCTCATTCTTCACAGATTTTATAGCGGTCAATAATCCGTCCAGATGACAGGAAAGCAGGTTTTCTCCACTGCAATGATGAGGGGTTATATCCTGCTACTTGCATACACAAACAGGTAAGTGGATCAGAATTTGGGACATCTCAGAACGTTAGTCCATCTCCTTCAATTCTACTCGTTGATTAGCAGGTGACCCTCTCTGTCCTTTCAAGAGTAGTGTTGGGAGCTGTGAGTCGAGTGATTTACTGTTTGACCAGAGCCCCACTCGTCACCTTTCGGGGGGGGGGGGGTAAGAAGGAGGGGAACGGATAGCGGGAGCTAGACTGACCCTACCTTAACAAGCAGCCGGCAATCAAACTATCACTTTCGGGGAGGGGGGAAAAAGGGGGGGGGGGAATAGCAGGAGCTGGACTTACCCTACCTTAACAAGTAGCCGGCAATGAAACTATTGTTACTATATACTCCCTCGCTACTCCTATCTATTGAACTTTTCCGTTACACTCCCCCATACCAAGACTTATAGTCAAGGAGTATAAGAAGAATAGGTGAGGAAAAAGTTCTAACATGTGGAAGTCGTGTAAGGCAACAAATCTTCTACTGACTGTCACGACTTAACCAGTCAGAGAAATAATTGGATGAACCATTGATATACACAATATGGAACTTAAAAGCCTGGAGCGCCAATGTCCACCTCAAGAGGTGACTTTTGGGTTTCCCCTTAAAAAGTTTCTGGGTATATCAAAGGTTTGTGGTCCGTTTCTAAAACGAATTCTTTTCCCAGCAAATAAAATTTAAGTTTGGAGATACCCCACACAAGGGCCAAACATTCCTTTTCATGGTGGAGTATCTGTTTCTGTGGAAGGAGTTTCCGGCTTAGGAAGCATACAGGAAAGGGAAAGTACCATATGGTATTGTAGTAACACCGCACCTAAGCCAGTATTGGAGGCATCAGTTCTAAAAAAAAATGTTTTATTAATATCAGGAATCTTAAGTATAGGGTCTTTCGAAAGATACTTTTGATTCATTAAACTTTTCCGGCTAATCGGAAAGTTCAAGGAGGTTCCTTCATAGATTTTTTAAAGGGAAGTTGGATAAGATGCCTGTAAGATCAGTAAGGTTCGGGATAAAACCGTGCATAAAAATTTACAAAACCCAAGGAAGCTACGCATGAGCTTCTTGGTTTTGGGGAATTTAAATTCTAATAAAAGCTTTGATTCTTACTGGGGAGAGGCTGCAGAGAGTTATTAGAAAGTATCAGTCCAAGTATCTAATTTTGTTATACCCAAGGAAGCATTTCTTCGGCTTGGCAGTGAGGCCATGTGAGCGTAACCTACGCAAAAACTGATGTTAATGTTTGGATATGTTCGCCCCACGTGGATGTCATTACGTAAATGTTATCAAAAAAAACTGAAACATTTGGCATATTACCCAAGACCTTTTCATCAGTCTCACGTATGTAGCACAGGCAGTTACCAAACCCAAGGGCATAGTTCTATACTGCATCAGTCCCTTTGGTGTGTAGGAAAAGCGGTTTTACTGCTTAGAAGAAGGATCTAAATTACTTGATGATATGCCTGCGCCAAAAAAAAATCAATCTCTGAAAAGAGGAAGAGTCATAAATTTGTGTAGATCGCTATCTATTAAGGGCATAGGCGAGCTACCAAAGAGTTATAGCATTAAGGGTTGAATCAAAAGCAAGTCTATATGAATTATCCTCCTTCTTAAAAACCATGGGCTACTGATGAACAAAATTTAAGATACCGAAGGTTCGTGAAACTTTAGTTTTATAATTTGTCTACTCTGGTCAAATGCATCCGTAAAGGGGAACTGGAATTGGATATAATTTAGTTTTATAGGATTGTCTGTCACTAAGTCAATTTATGGGCTACTGGAGGTTAAACCTGGAATATCAGTTTAAGACGTCCCGAAAAGTAATCACACATTGAAGTAGTTTAAGTTCTTTGGTCATCCAAAGATTCATTAAATTAATGTTGGTTGCGCCGGTGGTCAATCACCAAGTCATGAAGTCTTCATCAAAGTCTAAGTTGAGGTGTCAATTACACACCCTTACATTTTCCGTTGTCTTTCAGTTTGTGTGGAAAAATAAGTCAAAGTTATTAAGGCAGTTAACGAATTTCTTCGTAAAATTTCTTAAGGATTTTGTATGATAAAGCTTAGTTCCCCTTGACTTTATGAGGTAGTCAACTTTCCCACAAATTTTAATTTCTTTATATGTACCATTTCCCGCTATAAAAATTTATTTGACTATAGGCAAAAGTACCAGACTTATCCTACTTTAAAACTTCTCCTCGACTTTTGGATCAAATAGGTTTTGACTGGTCCATTGGGCAAGCTAGTTTTGAAACTATGTCAGATGTCACCTAAGTTGGATCTAAGGTCAAGGAGGAACTGTTTAAAAAGACTGAAAACCCCAGCCTTTTCGTCCTCCTTAGTCATAAGTCATGAAGGTGGACAATGGACCCCTTTGGCTGTTCCATAGGGGAAGTCAAAAGGTGGAAACCCAAGAGTCACTGGGAACTTCCTCAGGCAAACAAAGCACAGGGTAGGTAAGATGCACTCTTAGGTTTAAGGGAGCAAAGTTTCCTTAAAATGGACTTGAGAATCGAATGTGGCGCTCAATCCCCTTACGTGGGGTGATAGGGGTTGGTGAAGAGAGGCTTCACTCCAGAAGTTTTGGGAAAAGATGTTGCATTTTGTCAGATGTGAATTGTGTCCCACGTCAGACAAAAAATTTTTCTAGGATGCCCATCTGGAGAGATGGACAAAAGGGCTTCAGCACCTCTGTAGTATTATGTCTTTAAGGGAAACGGCTTCAGGAAACTCGAAGCAATAACTAATATAATATATTTATATATAAATATATATTAATATAATATTATATATTATACATATAATATATATTTATAAATATTATATATATATATATATTATATATATATATATAATATATATTTTATATTTATTTTATTAATATATATTTATATATATATATATTTATATATATATATATATATATATATTTATATAAAATATGTATTATTACACACACACCACATATATATTATATTATATATATATTTTAAAATATATAATATTATATATATATATATTATTAATTATTTTATAATATATTTATATATAGTTGTGTGTGTGGGGTGTGTGTGTGTGTGTGTGTCCCCGATTTAAAGTGGAGAAAAAGGACCAACGATGTCAATAGCTACTCTTTCAAGTACCGTAAGATTGGCATTTTGACCATAGGGTACTCGCCTGGTACCTGGAGGATGACAGTTGGCAAAAATTTACAGATCACAATAGGTAGTGACATTGAGGACCCTTTTGGCCAAAATAGGTTCCCCTTTTTTATTTAAGGTTTTGCGATCGAAAAAAATGTCTGCCATGGCAGGTCATGAGCTTTTTTAAAAACAGTCTTCTGCATTGATTGGAACAACTAAGATGGAATAACCTATTGTCTGAATTTAATTTGAATGCTGAATTTTTACAAAAATATCCTTATGAAATTTAAATTTTATGAAAGTTTTTCCTTGAATAACTTGATTTTGTTTGCTGATTATGGCAATTCTGAAGAGAAGGGCAATTACGTTGTAAATTGAAGAGGTCCTTCGATTTTATCAAGGCTTAAAGTCAGGGAAAAACAAGGATGGACAGTAGGAAAGTCTGGGTTTGATCTGAGCCTAGTCACAGCATTTTGGTATCGGAGATGTATCTCATTTATCTACAAATGAACCGGTGTCTACTACCTGCTTTCGAGAGTAATCACTGGATTTTAATCCCCCAAAGAATCTCACGAGACATTGTCTATCTGAACTTTCGAGGGTCCTCTCTGATCTACAGAGAGGAGGATCTGAATACATTTGTCATTTTTGGTGATGACAGGTCAACTCAGAAGGAAAAAATGGCACCCTTTTTTATTACCTATTAGTAGGGAGCAAGAAGTGATGGGAAAGTAAGGTTCGACCAACCTGTGAAAAAAAATTTGACCCATGTTTTAAACAGATGGTAAAGGGAAAAAGGTTTTTAGGCCCAAGTATCTGAAAAATATAGCAGGGGGAATGAGTTTTTTTAGGTTTTGGGAACAGCTTATCAGAAATGACTTACATGTGCTCAGGTCTCTTTTAAAAAAGGTAGATCATTAAGTCCATTAATTCCTGCAGAAGGGTGCTTGGCAAATTTCAGTCTTTTAACATCTTCCAACTTTTTGGACTTCTTAAAGGGGCAAACGGACGTTATGTCCCTTAAAACCAACAAATGACAAACAGGGAAAAAAGAAGTCAAATTTTTCTCTCCACTAGAGGCTTTGATTTCTTAAGAAATTTATTTAAAACCTTGCCCTAGGGGGTTTGATCCCTTTAGTCTTTATAGGGAAATTTGAGCCTCAGCATACAGGTCGCAGCTCAGCAACTTCCTGAGCTTTAATCAGGTTATTTTCTTGATGAATGTTGTATTGGTGAGGAAGAGCTGTCAGGAACTGGTCAGCAACCTGAAGTCTCTAGAGATTCATAACTGGGGATCAAATTCCTGAACTCTCTTCCAGAAGTTTTGAACAAACGGAAAAAGTGTTACTTGCAAGTGTGAAAGTTTGGCCAGGCTGTAAGGTGGCATTTCCCGAAATCTTTCTGTAAGAATTATGGTTTTTTTGATATGCTTTAAGGATGCCTTCTTCAGTAGGTAAATTACATTGATTCCTTTTGACCAAAGTTGCTAGTATTTAAGCTGTCCAGAAAATTACATTCCTTACCTGGTAGCCCAGGTGTCAGCGGCCATTCACAGAGGGTCCCTATTTTCAAACTGAAAATGTTGAGGTAATTTTCTTCACCCTCTGTGAAGGAAAGGGAATTTGGTGTTGAATATGTGCCCCTGCTGCTGATGTTCATTACTCCTTCCTTATTGTTGTTGTGTTAGAGTTAACTTTTTATTCTCTATTCAAGGCGAGCTTTTTCAAGTCGCGATCCCTTTTCCCCTTTTCTATTAACTCGAGTTCTCTAGCTTTTTCCTACGTTCTCTAGCTTTTTCCTCACGTTCTCTAGCTTTTTCCTCACGTTCTCTAGCTTTTTCCTCAACTCTCTATCCCTTGCTCTTTCCCAAGTTCTCTTAATTTAACTTGTTCCTCACGTTTCTTAGCTCGTCTTTATGATCAAGTTATCAGCTCCTTTTGTCTTCTCCTCTCTTTCTAACTGTCTTCTTGGTTTTCTCTTTCGATTTTCTCTCTCCTTTTCTTCTTCTTTTTTCCCTTTCTAAATGTCTTTCTCTCTCAAATTTTCCCCTTTTTTCAAGTCTTCTGGACTTAGACTAATGGGAAAAATTCTAAATTTTTCCCTGTTATTTCCCACTTATTCCATCGTTCATCCAAAACTGGTATTCTCCATGCTTGCAAGAATAACTTAAAAAATGGGGGAAACGAAACAGGTATTAAGAAAATGGAGCGTTCTTATGCTCCGCTCAAACTGTAAATAAACTGGAGGGCTCGTCCCTGTTCAATTAAACAATATGTATTAATGAAAAAGAAGGGTTCTATACCAGCCTGAGCAACGTCAGTAGAATGGGGTCATTGACCATCCCGTCTTATCACCAACAAATCAAGGTATCCTACGACAGTTCCTTGATAAAATAAAGTGCTCAATGAAAAAATTGTCACTGGAAAATCTCGGGTCCTAGAGTCTAAATCCTCCAAAGTGTTTCAAGCTTTGAAAAAAAGGTGGCAGAATTAAATATTATATCCTGACTGACTTGACTTCAATAAATGAGGGCTATAACATACCAAATCTTTAAATACTGTACGTGTCCTGCATAGGAATGATTACTCAAAGGGATTTGGTAACGTTTTTTGTGGTATGCCCCGTTGAAGTTCCAATGGTAGTTCGAGATGGAGTTGATCTTTATTCAGTCGAGTGAAACCTGCAAGATCGCCACTTGTGAAGGTTACTCAGCCTGTAACATTCAGACAGTTTTTACCAGCTTGCTCCTCCTCAGGGGAAAATTATGAATAGAAAAGAACAAAACTGACAACATAACACTTTATTATTAGAAATTTAAAATTAAATTTCTTAAATATGAAATATGATTTCCTTAGGAAATGAAAAATGAAAAAATATAAATGATATCTGAATTCAACGCTAATATATATATAAACCTTGGTGTTGGTGTGGTGACACTTTCGTGTTGTTGAAATCTAGCCGTTGCCCATGAATGGGGGGGGGACGCAGGTGTGGTGACAACCCACCGGCTCGTTTTCACAGATTTTTAGTCGTCAATAATCCGTCAGATGACAGGAAAGCAGGGTTTCTCCACTGCAATGATGAGGGGTTATAAACCCGTACTTGCATACACAAAAGGTAAGTGGATCGAATTGGGACTCTCAGAACGTTAGTCTGTTCCTTCTTTCTACTCCTTTATTAGCAGGTGACCCTCTCTGTTCTTCAAGGTAGTTTGGAGCTGTGAGTCGAGTGGGTTTACGATTGACCGGAGCCCCGCACGTCACTTTCGAGGGGCGGGAAGGGAGGGGGAAGGGATAGCGGGAGCTAGACTGACCCCACTAACAAAACAGCCGGCAATCAAATATCACTTTATGGGAGGGGAAAAAGGGGGGGGAATAAGGGGCTGGCTTCCCTACCTTAACATGTAGCGGGAATGAAACTATGTTACTATATACTCCTCGCTATCTATCTATTGAACTTTTCCCACCAACTCTTAAAATACATCACTGTTGACGAAGAATGAGGGGAGACATGATCGAAGTGTTTTAAGGGAGATGGGTATTTTAAAATGGACAATGATAAGTTCTTGAGTTGTCTCTCAAGAGAGAACCGCCCGTGGTGACCCGTACTTAATCTGTGAAGAAGTGTCTTGTGGGGCTCCGTGGGGTTAACCCAAAATGCCCTCTGTCGAGAACTTTCCGCAGCTTTAGGAAGAATTGAGAGTAGCGAAGATGGAGTTCGGCGTTGACTGAGGAAAAAAGAGGATTCGTAGTAGTTTCCCCCTGTTTGAGTCCTCAGGTCAGAAGGGAACGTGGGAAGTGGCTTGACAGAGGGAACGAAGTTGACGATCAAGAAGATGGAAGACAGAAACGTTGAGAGAAAGAGACTGCTGTGGAAAATCTAATGCATTCTCCGTGCTAGCGACAAGTGAGCGATACTGGGAAAGTCACGATGAACGCCCAAGGAAGGTAAGAATATTTTTTTTGTTGGGATAGCCCGGTTAGATACACGGATAGGGCTTTGCTGGAAAGGACAGGGTTTGGAGACGAGGGTTTTCTTTCCCGGGGCGGGATGGAGGACATTGTTGGAAACTAAACACTTTTGCGTTCAATATGATCCCTTTTTTGACAAGTTTGCCCCAAAAAGTGGGGGTTTTTCAAGTCATGCACAGATCTACCTGGGGTGGAAGTTACGGGAGTATTTATAGTCAGGTTCAGAATGTTGAGGTCAGGTGCAGAATGTTGCATCTGATGATCTACCGGGTGGGGTTATAGAGTCTTGGGTAGCTTGGCACTGGTATTGGACAAGTTGTGAGTAGACTTTCTGCAGTGTTCTATGTTCTTATGTGGGATAGCGATGTAGAAGTTTCTTGGCGAGTGGTTCAGCTATGTTATAGAAGCCGTTGTTCTGGTTGAAATTGTTGGTTATAGAGATAAGCGATGATTCCAGGATTCTTCGGTATTGAGTGTTGTCTTCTGTGGCGACAACACTTCAGGACATGGTTAGCCGGCTTGACAACATCATGAACGGTAATGGGATCAACCCTATTATTTGCCTCAGTGCTGGAGGCAAAGATGTAGGCAAGCGTAGAAGTGAGGATTTAGTTAGAAAGTTCAGGACAGCTATAGACATAATTAGGAAGAAACGGATGCGCCCTGTTAACATAAGAACATAAGAAAGGAGGAACACTGCAGCAGGCCTGTTGGCCCATACTAGGCAGGTCCTTTACAATTCATCCCACTAACAACATTTGACCAACCCAATTTTCAATGCCACCCAAGAAACAAGCTCCGATGTGCAAGTCCCTCTCAAATCCAACCCCTCCCACTCATGTACTTATCCAACCTAAATTTGAAACTACCCAAAGTCCCAGCCTCAATAACCCAACTAGGTAGACTGTTCCACTCATCAACTACCCTATTTCCAAACCAATACTTTCCTATGTCCTTTCTAAATCTAAACTTATCTAATTTAAATCCATTACTGCGGGTTCTCTCTTGGAGAGATATCCTCAAGACCTTGTTAATATCCCCTTTATTAATACCTATCTTCCACTTGTACACTTCGATCAGGTCTCCCCTCATTCTTCCTCTAACAAGTGAATGTAACTTAAGAGTCTTCAATCTTTCTTCATAAGGAAGATTTCTAATGCTATGTATTAATTTAGTCATCCTACGCTGAATGTTTTCTAACGAATTTATGTCCATTCTGTAATATGGAGACCAGAATTGAGCTGCATAATCTAGGTGAGGCCTTACTAATGATGTATAAAGCTGCAGTATGACCTCTGGACTTCTGTTGCTTACACTTCTTGATATAAATCCCAGTAATCTATTTGCCTTATTACGCACGCTTAGGCATTGCTGTCTTGGTTTAAGGTGGCTGCTTACCATAACCCCCAAGGCCTTTTCGCAATCTGTATGGCTAAGTTCTACATTATTTAACTTATAAGTGCTAGGGTTATGGACACTCCCGAGCTTCAGAACCTTGCATTTATCTACATTGAACTGCATCTGCCATTTTTCTGACCAAGAGTAGAGTTTGTCTAAATCCTCCTGAAGTTCCCTAACATCTACGTTTGAATCAGTTATCCTACCTATCTTCGTGTCATCGGCGAATTTGCTCATATAACTAGTAATTCCTTCATCATGATCATTGATATATATTATAAACAACAACGGGCCCAAGACTGATCCCTGTGGAACGCCACTTGTTACTGATCCCCACTCGGATTTAAACCCATTTATGGACCCTCTCTGCTTCCTGTCTGTGAGCCATGATTCGATCCACGAGAGCACCCTTCCCCCAATGCCATGAGCAGCTACTTTCTTCAACAGTCTTTGGTGCGGAACTCTATCAAATGCCTTACTAAAATCTCAGTAAATAATATCAAATTCTTTATCGTAGTCAACAGCCTCAAAAGCTTTACTGAAGAAAGTTAATAAATTAGTTAGACAAGACCGGCCTCTTGTGAATCCATGCTGAGTATCATTAATCAAGCTATGCTTATCGAGATGGCTTCTTATAATCTGAGCTATAATTGACTCTAGTAATTTGCCTACAATTGAGGTCAGGCTTATTGGGCGGTAATTTGACGGTAACGACTTGTCCCCTGTTTTAAAAATAGGAATTACATTAGCCATCTTCCACATATCAGACACTACACCTGTTTGAAGAGATAAATTAAAAATATTAGTTAATGGTTCACAGACTTCCATTTTGCATTCCTTTAGAACCCTTGAAAAAACCTCATCAGGACCCGGTGACTTACTTTGCTTCAGTCGGTCTATCTGCTTCACAACCATTTCACTAGTGACTGTGATGTTACATAATTTATCTTCTTCTGGCCCACTATAAAATTAATTACGGGAATATTATTAGTGTCTTCCTGTGTAAAAACCGAGAGAAAATAATTATTTAAAATCGAGCACATTTCATTCTCTTTATCAGTAAGATGCCCATAGTTATTTTTAAGGGGACCTATCTTATCTCTGACTTTTGTTCTATATACCTGGAAAAAACTTTTTGGGTTAGTTTTAGATTCCCTAGCAACTTTAATTTCATAGTCCCTTTTAGCTTTTCTTATCCCTTTTTTAATGTCCCTCTTAATGTCAATATACTGATTCATAAGATGACCCTCGCATCTTTTGATACGCCTATAAATTCCTTTCTTATGCCCTAGTAGATATTTCAGCCTATTATTCATCCATTTTGGGTCATTTCTATTTGATCTAATTTCTTTATAAGGGATAAACGTTCTTTGAGCAGCATATATTGTGTTCAGAAAACTGTCAC
Organism: Cherax quadricarinatus; assembly: GCF_026875155.1. Lineage (NCBI taxonomy): Eukaryota > Metazoa > Arthropoda > Malacostraca > Decapoda > Parastacidae > Cherax > Cherax quadricarinatus. The sequence goes on from NC_069399.1 coordinate 7,719,828, forward strand.
ATTGATAGCTCTCTTCGTTACCTCAGTCAACAGATGATAAGTGTTCTCTAAGCCCATCGTAATCTGCTAAGCGAAAATCTGGGACTGTTACTGAGTTATCCCTACTATCATACTTCCATTCAATTCTAAATGTAATTGATTTGTGGTCGCTAGCACCCAGGTTCTCTGAAACTTCTAAATTATTAACAAGGGATTCATTGTTTGCCAGAACTAAGTCAAGGAGGTTATTACCCCTTGTAGGTTCTGTCACAAGCTGCTTCAAAAAACAATCCTGAACTACTTCTAAGAAGTCGTATGATTCTAAATTCCCAGTCAAGAATTTCCAATCAATATGACAAAAGTTAAAGTCTCCTAGAATTACTACATTATCGTGCCTTGTGGCCCTAACAATTTCCTCCCATAGTAGTCTCCCCTGGTCCCTATCTAAATTTGGGGGACGGTATATCACACCTAAAATTAATTTTTCATGCCCCTCTGAAAATTCTATCCAAACAGACTCTGTATGTGTTACTTCAGACTTAATACCCGTTTTTATGCAACAGTTCAAGCGATCTCGGACATACAATGACACCCCACCCCCCTTCCCGATACTACCATCTACTTGGAACAATTTAAAACCCTGAATGTGACATTCAGCAGGCATGTCCCGACTTTTTGAATTAAACCACGTCTCAGTAATGGCAAATATACATCTATGTTACCTGCACTAGCAACTAGTCTCAACTCGTCCATCTTATTCCTAGCACTGCGACTATTTGTGTAATAAATACTTAAAGACCCTCCTCTCTCTTTACCCTTACTGCTCCTTTCTGTTATTCCACTAAACCTATTACTGTCCTTGTCAATTAGTGCCACTGGCTTTCCAATATCCACCTCATTTTGCCTATTACTAGTTCTCCTAGTACTCATATTACTACCCTGAGACTTCACAGTTTTCCCGCAAAAACCCATACCACTAACTATTCCTAGTTTAAAGACCTAACAGCTCCCTCCACTGCGTTGGCCAGTGCTCCCACCCCACACCTAGATAAGTGAACCCCATCCCTGGCATACATGTCATTTCTGCCATAGAAGAGGTCCCAGTTGTCAACGAATGTTACCGCATTTTCCTTACAGTATTTGTCCAGCCAGCAATTGACACCAATTGCTCTGGACAACCATTCATTTCCAACTCCTCTCCTTGGCAAAATGCCACATATGACAGGTTTCCCACCCTTCCTCCTAATTATCTCTATTGCTGACCTATACCTGCTAATCAGGTCCTCACTCCTACGTCTGCCAACATCGTTGCCTCCAGCACTGAGACAGATAATAGGATTGCTCCCATCACCTTTCATGATGTCATCCAGACGGCTAACAATATCCATCATCCCAGCCCCAGGAAAACACACTCTCTGCCTCCTACTCCTATCCTTCAAGCAGAATGCCCTATCCATGTACCTAATCTGGCTATCCCCAACAACAACAATGTTTTTACCTTCCTTGGGGTCGTCCGTCGTGATGCTCCGAGTAGTCGACTCACATTCGCCAGGCAGCATTACGCCACTTGTAGAATTCGTCAAGACGTTCTCGATGGTCTTCTTTGGGGTTTCTAGGGATGTCTCACTCACGTCTGTCAATGCTTCCTTGGTGCTCGTAGTGGTATTCCCAGTAGAACACTCACATTCGTCAGGTAGCACCGAGAATGAGTTGGAAGTTTCCACGGTAGTCTTCTGGTTTCTCGTTGTTTCTGCCTCTCCAACCGTTTTCTTGATCTTCAACTTGGTTCCATGTTGCCCGGCCACTGACCAAGCTCCCCTCTTAACCTGGGGACTCACAACAGGGGGATTAGTACGAATACTCTTGTTCTCCTCCGTTAATCGCCGTATCTCCAGCTTAGCAACTCTGAGCTCTTCTCTCAGCTGCTGGTAAAGCTGCTCAAGAGAGGGCATCCTGGTTCAGATTCACAGAGAGCACACAAACAGGTCTTCACAGAGCTAAGTACACGTCACCGACAGAGCTAAGTACACATCACCGTACTTGGGAATCTACATTGATAAAAAGCTGACCTTTCAGAAACTGGCCGAGTATGTCAGGTCCCGTGCTCTACTCAGACTCAATGCCATGAGAGCCATGACGAGGCACCGTGCAGGGGCAAGCAAAGATGTACTTCGCTTGTACTATATACAAGCTATACGCTCGCTCATTGACTAGGTGCACCGGCGTTAGCTCATCTCTTCCCGCAGAGCAGGCAAAGGGTGGAGATCGTACAAAACCAGGCGATAAGAACTATGCTTGGGGCCCCCATCTGGACCAACACAGTATGTCTCAGATCTGAGGCCCGGCTTCCTTCCTTGGCTGACAGAGTAAGATACATAAACGCCTGCAAAGTAGCCACGATTCTGCACCAGCAGCAAGGTACCCCACTATGGAGACGGATATTGACAGCCATGGCACAAGATCCCACACTCTTCACGGACTACTCCTGGATTTGTTCGTTTTGTGCTGCTGGGCGGAAGCTGCTGCCTATACAACTACTCCTTGAGAAGAGTTGTGACCTTCCTGTTGCTGGGTACCATCCACCACCTCCCTGGCACCCAGATCCAGCCGATGTTTGCATGATGCAGCTACCCATCTCTAAGCGTCTCTGCAGTTAAGACACCCTCAGCAATCATGCTGAGACAAGCATGGCACTGGTAGAGGGAGGCACATGTGCACTGTATTTCACAGATGGTTCTGTCGATTCTGACAGGAAGAGAGCAGCAGCTGGACTGTACCACAATGGTCACACACAAGGCTAGCGACTCCCTGACCACTGCACGATCCTTCAAGCTGAGCTGGTAGCGATTCAGCAGGCATTGTCACATGCCCTACGACATCGACTCCGACCTGTCATACATGTTGATTGCACTTCTGCAATCAATGCCCTCTCCCATCCTCAACCACAGGACAATGTTCACCTCATCACATTGATCCTGAGCAGGATCGACATTGAACTGGATCCCCAGCCATGCTGGCATCCGGGGAAATGAGGCGGCAGATGATGCAGCCAAGGCAGCAACAGACTATCCACATGTTTGGATTACTGTCCCCATCAGCCTACGACAGACCAAACTGGTGGCCGCCAGAACCATGAAACTTATGGGGGAGGTCTTATGTGATACCCCATCTCAACAGTGGTACCGAGCAGCGACTCAGGGAGAGCCCCCTCTATATGATAGAAGCTGGTCCAGAGCGCAGTGTGCCGCCATCCATCGGCTTCGTTTGGGCTTTCCCACAGCCAAGATGATGGTAGACAAGGCTTAGGAGATGTGCCAGTACTATCAGCACGTTGTCCAGCGGCCCCTAACACACTATCTTCTGGAGTGCGAAGTTACTGAGACACTCCGCAGGGAAGTAGGAGTGATATTCCCTCCCGAAGAGGAACCAGAGATGACTGCGGCCACACTAGTGTACCATGGAGTCAACGAACTAGACAAGCTGTTACCCGTGATGACGACATATCCTCCTCCTCACTAGTGTCCATAGTTAGGGGTACATATGATGTCGCTTATGAGATGCACCAGTTGAACTGACCAGAAGAGTGCTTGAGCAGCATACGTCGCATCATTGTAGAAACCTTTCTCCATCGGGAGCCAGAGACGTGTCATCGCAAGATTGAGACCCGTGCCAGGTCTACGGTCTTGTCGAACATTATACATACATACACCACAGGCAGATCTGTTTGTGACTTGAAAAAGCCCACTGTGTGGGCGAAACGTTGCAAATAAAGGATCACATTATTCTGCATATGTGTTTATATTTCCAGAACTTTACCTCCTATGAAAGTTAAGACACATGTGCAACATCTGGATATCTTTATTGTAGACGTTTCGCCATCCAGTGGCTTTATCAATACAGATTCTAGGACATAGAATCTGTATTGATAAAGCCACTGGATGGCGAAACGTCTACAATAAAGATATCCAGATGTTGCACATGTGTCTTAACTTTCATATTGTCGGTATTTTATACCTTTCTTGCACAACTTTACCTCCTATACCAATGAGCTGCCACTTTTCTTAAGAGTCTCTTGTGAGGTACTCTATCGAAGGCTTTACTAAAATCCATCCAGAAATAACTCAGGTAAGAACCAGAAATAATGGATTTAAGTTGGATAAATTTAGATTTAGAAAGGACATAGGTAAGTACTGGTTTTCTAACAGAGTTGTAGATGCGTGGAACAATCTTCCCAGTGGGGTGATAGAGGTTAGCTTTAAGAAGAGACTGGACAAATATATGAGTGGGAGGGGCTGGGTTTGATTGGTGTCATTGGGTACGGGAGTTATTTCTTGGGTAGCTTAAGGTAGAGGTCGTTTTGATAAGGACCTGCCTCGCATGGGCCAGTAGGCCTTCTGTAGTGTTCCTCCATTCTTATGTTCTTATGTTCAAATAAACAATATCAAATTCCTTGTCACTGTCAACTGCCTCAAATGATCTATTGAAGAACGTCAGTAAGTTTGTCAGGCAGTAACGACCTCTCGTGAATCCATGCTGAGATTCATTTATCAAGTTATGCTCTTCAAGGTGACTTCTAATAGTATCAGCTATAATTGATTCTAATAACTTGCCCACTATAGATGTCAGGCTTACCGGACGGTAATTTGAAGGAACCGACTTATCCCCTGATTTGAATGTAGGAACCACATTAGCCATCTTCCACAACTCTGGCACAACACCGGTAAGGATGGACGCATTAAATACACTCGTTAATGGCTGACTAAGCTCCATCTTGCATTCCCTAAGTACCCTGGAAAACAGCTCACCTGGTCCCGGGGACTTATTTTGCTTCAGTTTGTCAATCTGTTTAAAAACCATATCCCTCGTGACAGTAATATTAGTTAATTTAAATTCATCAGGAACTAAATAATTGTTAATTACTGGAATCTCATTCACATCTTCCTGTGTAAAAACTAACAAAAAATAGTCATTAAATAAGGAACACATTTCCAGTTCATTATCCGTCAGCTGTCCATTCCCAATTTTCAGAGGTCCTACTTTTTCCTTCACCTTCGTCCTATACACTTTAAAGAACCCCTTTGGATTAGTCTTTGATTCATTAGCAACTCTAATTTCATAGTCACGTTTAGCCTTTCTAATCGCCTTTTTTACTTCTCTTTACAGCTGAACATATTGGTCAGTAAGGTTAACCTCTCCTCTTCTGATGCGCCTATAAATTCCCCTTTTCTCCCCTAATAGATGCTTTAGCCTCCTGTTAACCCATTTGGGATCGTTATTATTAGACCTAATTTCTCTCTGGGGAATGTATTCACTCTGGGCACGGTGTACATTATTAAGAAAACAATCATAAAAGGCGATCCCTTCATTATCATAAGTATGATCATCGTCAAAAAAATCATTAGCTAGATAACCCCAATCAAGGTTAGACAGGTGTTCCTTAAGTCCATATAATCGGCAGAACGGAAATCAGGGATTTTTACTGTATTATCATTATTCTTGCATTCCCAGTTAATGCTAAAAGTGATGGATTTGTGATCACTTGCGCCAAGCTCTTCAGTGATTTCCAGATTATCGAGGAGTGTTTCCTTATTTGACAAGACTAGGTCAAGCAAATTATTACCCATTGTAAGCTCTGTTATGCACTGTTTCAGAAAACAGCCCTGAACTGTTTCTATAAAATCATTTGACTCTAGATTACATGTCAAAGAATTCCAATCAATTTGACTAAGGTTAAAATCCTCTACTATGACTATGTTATTGTGTCTAGAAGCCCTAACAATTTCGTCCCAAAGAAGTCTCCCTCTATCGTGATCCAAGCCAGGAGGTCGGTATATTGAACATTGAAATGGTATAAAATACCGACAGGTTGTTAGGTAAGACACATATGCAACAGTCAGGTATCTTTATTTCGAAACGTTTCTCCTACACAGTAGGCTTCTTCAGTCGAGTACAGAAAAGTTGATAGAAGCAGAAGAGACTTAAAGACGATGTCGAAATCAACTTCGACAACCTCTACTAGTGAGAACGGCTGGATTTGAGAGGGACCTGACCTCCCAAAGTGACCATATAAGGCTCAATCCTGTCACTTCTACTCCATATTGTTTCAGTCTACGGAACAATGCTCTTCTCCAGACTGAGGGACTGACCACCTCATAACTTTAAGGGTGATGGACTGATTACATCGTCTTCAAGTCTCTTCTGCTTCTATCAACTTTTCTGTACTCGACTGAAGAAGCCTACTGTGTAGGCGAAACGTTTCGAAATAAAGATACCTAACTGTTGCACAGGTCGGTATATTACACCTAGAATTAGTTTTTCTTGACCCTCTACAAACTCTACCCAAAGAGATTCTGTTACTGTTCCTTCTATTTTTATACCTGTTTTTATGGAACAATTAATATTTTCTCGAACATATAATGCAACTCCTCCCCCCTTCCCATTACATCTATCCACATGGAACAAATTAAATCATTGAACATTACACTCAGCAATCATATCCCGACTCTTCAAATCATACCACGTTTCAGTTAATGCAATGATATTAAAGTTCCCAGCACATGCTACTAAACGTAGTTCATTAATTTTATTTCTTTCACTTCGACTGTTAGCATAAAATACCATCATATGTTTTTTCTTCTGCACATTTTTCCTGTTCATCTTTGTTTTTACACAATTTCTGAAATTATCGTTACGCAGAGGTACTCCATGACAGTTACTAGTCAATATATCCATACTCATTATTTATCATTTCTAAAGCCATACCTCTAACTAATCCTAGTTTAAAGTCCTAACAACCCCCTCAACTGAGCTAGCAAGAAAACCCACACCTTCCCTGGATAAGTGAACCTCATCCCTGGCATACATGTCATTTCGGCCATAGAAGTTGTCCCAGTTGTCAATGAATGGTACTGCATTATCCTTACAGTGTTTATCCAGCCAACAATTAATACCAATTGCTCTGGACAACCATTCATTACCAACACCTCTTCTTGGCAAAATGCCTCATGTAACAGGGCCTCCCCTTCTTCCTAATTATGTCTATAGCTGTCCTGAACTTTCTAACTAAATCCTCACTTCTACACTTGCCTACATCATTGCCTCCAGCACTGAGGCAGATAATAGGATTATCCCATTACCGTTCATGATGTTATCAAGCAGGCTAACAATGTCCTCCATCCCAGCCCCGGGAAAGAAAACCCTCTGTCTCCTATTCCTGTCCTTCAAGCAGAATGCGCTATCCATGTATCTAACCTGGCTATCCCCAACAACAACAATATTCTTACCTTCCTTGGTGTCGTTCGTCGTGACGTTCCCGGTAGTCGACTCACATTCGTCGGGTAGCACGGAGAATGCATTAGATGTTTCCACAACAGTCTCTTTCTTCTTCATCATTTCTGTCTTTCCATTCTTCTTGATCGTCAACTTCTTTCCACGCTATCCAGCCACTGACCATGTTTCCTTCTTGACCTGAGGACTCAAAACAGGAGGACTACTACGAATCCTCTTGTTTTCCTCAGTCAATCGCCGTATCTCCATCTTCGTTACTCTCAATTCTTCTTTAAGCTGCTGGTAAAGTTGTTCGACGGAGGCCATTTTGGTTCAGCCCACGGAGAGCACACAAGACACTCCTTCACAGAGTTAAGTACAGATCACCACTGAGTTAAGTGCAGGTCACCACTGAGTTAAGTACAGGTCACCACTCAAGTGCTGGTCACTACTCCAGTTAAGTACAGGTCACTACTCCAGTTAAGTACAGGTCACTACTGATTGAAGTACAGGTCACCACTGGTTAAGTTCAGGTCACCACATAAGTAAATAATATCAAATTCTTTATCGTGATCAACAGCCTCAAAAGCTTTACTGAAGAATCTTAATAAATTAGTTAGACAAGAACGGCCTCTTGTGAATCCATGCTGAGTATCATTAATCAAGCTATGCTTATCGAGATGGCTTCTTAAAATCTCAGCTATAATTGACTCTAGTAATTTGCCTACAATTGAGGTCAGGCTTATTGGGCGGTAATTTGAAGGTAACGACTTGTCTCCTGCTTTAAAAATAGGAATTACATTAGCCATCTTCCACATATCAGACACTACACCTTTTTGAAGAGATAAATTAAAAATATTAGTTAATGGTTCACAGAGTTCCATTTTGCATTCCTTAAGAACCCTTGAAAAAGCTCATCAGGACCCGGTGACTAATTTTGCTTCAGTCGGTCTATTTGTTTCATAACCATTTCACTAGTGACTGTGATGTTACATAATTTATCTTCTTCTGGCCCACTATAAAAATTAATTACCGGAATATTATTAGTGTCTTCCTGTGTAAAAACCGAGAGAAAATAATTATTTAAAATCGAGCACATTTCATTCTCTTTGTTAGTAAGATGCCCATAGTTATTTTTAAGGGGACCTATCTTATCTCTAACTTTCGTTCTATAGACCTGGAAAAAACTTTTTGGGTTAGTTTTCGAATCCCTAGCAACTTTAATTTCATAGTCCCTTTTAGCTTTTCTTATCTCCTTTTTAACGTCCCTCTTAATGTCAATATACTGATTCATAAGATGACCCTCACCTCTTTTGATACGCCTATAAATTCCTTTCTTATACCCTAGTAGGTATTTCAGCCTATTATTCATCCATTTTGGGTCATTTCTATTTGATCTAATTTCTTTATACGGGATAAGCGTTCTTTGAGCAGCATGTATTGTGTTCAGAAAACTGTCATATTGATAGCTCTCTTCGTTACCCCAGTCAACAGATGATAAGTGTTCTCTAAGCCCATTGTAATATGCTAAGCGAAAATCTGGGACTGTTACTGAGTTGTCCCTACTATCATACTTCCATTCTATGCTAAAGGTAATTGATTTGTGATCGCTTGTGCCAAGTTCCTCATTAATTTCGAAAATTAACAAGGGTTTCCTTGTTTGCCAGAACGAAATCAAGTAGGTTATTTCCCCTTGTAGGTTCTGTCACAAACTTCTTAAAAAAACATTCCTGAACCACTTCTAAGAAATCATTTGATTCTAAATTCCCAGTCAAGAAATTCCAATCAATGTGACTAAAGTTAAAGCCCCCTAGAATTATTATATTATCGTGCCTTGTGGCCTTAACAATTTCCTCCCACAGTAATTTCCCTTGGTACCTATCTAAGTTTGGGGGACGGTATATCACTCCTAGAATCAATTTTTTATGCCCCTCTGAAAATTCTATCCAGACAGACTCTGTATGTGTTACCTCAGACTTAATACCCATTTTTATGCAACAGTTCAAGTAATCTCGGGCATACAATGCCACCCCACTTCCCTTACCGATATTTCTATCTGCTTGGAACAATTTAGAACCCTGAATGTGACATTCCGAAGGCATGTCCCGACTTTTGGAATTAAACCATGTCTCAGTGATTGCAAATACATCAATGTTACCTGCACTAGCAACTAATCTCAACTCATCCATCTTATTCCTAGCACTACGGCAGTTATCATAATATAATTTTAAAGACCCTCCTCTCTCTTTACCCTTCCTGCTCGTATCTGTTTTTTCACTAAACCTATTACTGTCTTTGTCGCCTAGTGCCATTTGCTTTCCAATATCCACCTTATTCTGCCTATTACTAGTTCCCCTAGAACTCATAGTATTACTACACTGGGACTTCACTGTATTCACGCCAAAACCCATACCACTATCCATCCCCAGTTTAAAGACCTAACAGGTCCCTCCACTGCCGTTGCCAGTGCCCCCTCCCCAGACCTAGATAAGTGAACCTATTCATTTAAAAAAATTTTTTTGATACAGTAAAACAACTTTCGATAAAGAATTATCCCCAAAATGCTGACGGATGTGTCTATAAGATTCCTTGTAAAATTTGCGATAAAGTTTATTGCAGTCAAAGTGGTAAAAATCTCGAACTAAGATTAAAACAACATAAATATAGCATTAGAACTAGACAAGATTCCAATGCTCTATTTATTCATGTAAGAGATTTTAACCATTCAATTGATTTTCAAAAAGTTGAGAAAGTAGTATCAAGCAAGTCCATGGTCGACAGGAATATAATTGAATCTTGCTTCATAAAAAAGCAGTTTTGACAATAATATGAATATTTCCTTTGGTTTATATAAATTAGATCCGTTTATAATTAATAGAATTTGGGAAGAATTAAATAACACGTCGGACAAATAATAAATTTTAAAATTCTTAATTCTTGGGTAGAATATTTTGTTGGTGGGCTGTGTGAACGACCTGTCCAGTTGGGCCAGCTGGCGTGCTGCAGTGTTCCCTTTCTTATGAGCCGCGCGTCAGGTGTTGCTTTGTTGTGGGATGTGATAGTGAGGTGTGGGCTAGACCCTTTATATGTCTTCCTTTGATACATTTCTTTCATTGTTCCTTGATAATGTGAGTAGTCTCGAAAGCGCTTGGAATTTCTCTATTCTTTCACAGTGGTTGTTTTGCATATTTTGAAATCACCTGTTTATTGTGATCTTTATTGTATATATCTATATATATATATATATATATATATATAGATATATATATATATATATATATATATATATATATATATATATTATATATATATATATATAATATATATATATATATATATATATATATAAATATTATATATATATATATATATATATATATATATTATAAATATATATATTAATAATATATATTATATATATATATATATATATATATATATATATATATATATATATATATATATATTATAATATATATATATATTATAATATATATATATATATATATATATATATATATATATATATATATAAATATATATAATATATATATATATATATATATATATATATATATATATATATGTATATATATACATATAATTATATAATATAATATATATATATATATATATATATATATATATATATATATATATATATATATATATATATATCTATATATAATTATACATATATATATGCAATAAGATCACAGTAAACAGGTGATTTCAGAATATGCAAAACAACCACTTTGAAAGAATAGAGAAATTCCAAGCGCTTTCGTGACTACTCACATTATCAAGGAACTATGAAAGTAAAGCATCCAAGGAAGCTATATAAGGGGTCTGGCCAGCACCTCACTATCAGATCCCACAACGGTTAAACACCTGACGCGCGCCGACCCAACTTGGATAGGTCCTTTGCACAACTCACCCCACAAACTATTCTACCCAAGAAAATTTAAAAATTATTTGTCCAGTGTATTATTAAATTCTTCGCACAACTCACCCCACAAACTATTCTACCCAAGAAAATTTAAAAATTATTTGTCCAGTGTATTATTAAATTCTTCCCAAATTCTATTAATTATAAATGGATCTAATTTATATAAACCAAAGGAAATATTCATATTATTGTCAAAACTGCTTTTTATGAAACAAGATTCAATTATATTCCTGTCGACCATGGACTTGCTTGATACTACCTTCTCAACTTTTTGAAAATCAATTGGATGGTTAAAATCTCTTACATGAATAAATAGAGCATTGGAATTTATGTTGTTTTAATCTTAGTTCGAGATTTTTACCAGTTTGACCGTAATAAACTTTATCGCAAATTTGGGAAGAATTTAATAATACACTGGACAAATAATTTTTAAATTTTCTTGGGTAGAATAGTTTGTGGGGTGAGTTGTGCAAAGGACCTATCCAAGTTGGGTCGGCGCGCGTCAGGTGTTTAACCGTTGTGGGATCTGATAGTGAGGTGCTGGCCAGACCCCTTATATAGCTTCCTTGGATGCTTTATTTTCATAGTTCCTTGATAATGTGAGTAGTCACGAAAGCGCTTGGAATTTCTCTATTCTTTCAGAGTGGTTGTTTTGCATATATATATATATATATATATATATATATATATATATATATGTAATATAATATATATATATATATATATTATATATATATATATATAATATATATATATATATATATATATTATAATATATATATATATACATATATATATATATATATATATATATATATATATATATATATATATATATATATATATATTATAATATATATATATATATATATATATATATATATATACATATGATTTAGAAAGACACGTAAGCAAACACTATGACATATTTATTAGAAAACTTTTCGGTCCTGGGACCTTGATCACTTCTAACATACAGATGCATGTATAATGTTCGCCAAGACCATAGTCCTGGCACGGGTCCCAATCTTGCGATGACCCGTCTCTGGCTCCCGATGGAGAAAGGTTTCCACAATGATGCGATGCATGCCGCTCAAGCGCCCCTCTGGTCAGTTCAACTGGTGCATCTCATAAGCGACACCATATGTAACTATGGACACTAGCGAGGAGGAGGATATGTCATTATCACAGGTAACAGCTTGTCTGGTTCGTTGACCCCATGGTACACTAGTGTGGCCGCAGTCATCTCTGGGTCCTCTTCGGGAGGGAATATCACCCCTAGTTGCCTGCGGAGTGTCTCAGTAGCTTCGCACTCTAGAAGATAGTGTGTTAGGGGCCGCTGGACAACGTGCTGACAGTAATGGCACATCTCCTTCTCAGCCTTGTCTACCATCATCTTGGCTGTGGGGAAAGCCCAAACGAAGCCGATGGATGGCGGTACACTGCGCTCTGGACCAGCTTTTATCATATGGAGGGGGTTCTCCCTGAGTCGCTGCTCGGTACCACTGTTGAGATGGGGTATCACCTAAGACCTCCCCCATAAGTTTCGTGGCTCTGGCAGCCACCAGTTTGGTCTGTCGTAGGCTGATTGGGACAGTAATCCCAACATGTGGATAGTCTGTTGCTGCCTTGGCTGCTTCATCTGCCGCCTCATTTCCCCGGATGCCAGCATGGCTGGGGATCCAGTTCAATGTCGATCTATTAATTTGTCAGCCCTTACAAATACTATAACTGTCTGCTAATCCAAGGAATGAGTAACCAGTTGGAAATGTTCTAAGCTTCTTTGAACTTCCGGAACGTTCATGGATACACCACAGTTCATGAGTTTACAGAACAGCTGGTGACGTGTACTTAGCTCAGTGGTGACGTGTACTTAGCTCAGTGGTGACGTGTACTTAGCTCTGTGAAGACCTGTTTGTGTGCTCTTGAGTGGTGACCTGTACTTTGAGTGCTGACCTGTACTTAACTCTGTGAAGAAGTGTCTTGTTTGCTCCCGTGGACTGAACCAAGGTGCCCTCCATCGAGCAACTTTACCAGCAACTTAAGGAAGAATTGAGGGCAGCGAAGATGGAGATACGGCGATTGACCGAGGAAAACAAGAGGATTCGTAGTAGTCCTCCTGTTTCGAGTCCTCAGGTCAAGAAGGGATCGTGGTCAGTGGCTGGACAGCAGGGGACGACGAAGTTGACGATCAAGAAGACGAATGAAAGCCAGAAACGATGAAGAAGAAAGAGACTGCTTTGGAAACTCCCGTGGAAACCTCCACGCATTCTCGGTGCTACCCGAACGAATGTGAGTCTACTACTGGGATCGTCACGACGAACGACAACAAGGAAGGTAAGAATATTGTTGTTGTTGGGGATAGCCAGGTTAAATACATGGATAGGGCATTCTGCTTGAAGGACAGGAGTAGGAGACAAAGGGTATGCTTTCCTGGGGCTGGGATGGAGGACATTGTTACCCGGGCTTGACAACATCATGAACGGTAATGGGATCAATCCTATTATTTGCCTCAGTGCTGGAGGCAATGATGTAGGCAAGCGTAGAAGTGAGGATTTAGTTAGAAAGTTCAGGACAGCTATAGACATGATTAGGAAGAAGGGGGGGCGCCCTGTTATATGTGGCATTTTGCCAAGAAGAGGTGTTGGTAATGAATGGTTGTCCAGAGCAATTGGTATTAATTGTTGGCTGGATAAACACTGTAAGGATAATGCAGTACCATTCAATGACAACTGGGGACAACTTCTATGGCCGAAATGACATGTATGCCAGGGATGGGGTTCACTTATCCAGGCAGGTGTGGGTTTTCTTGCTAACTCAGTTGAGGGGGTTGTTAGGACTTTAAACTAGGATTAGTTAGAGGTATGGGTCTAGAAATGATTAATAATGAGTATGGATATATTGACTTATGCTCTGATATTAAGAATCTTAATAGTAACTGTCATGGAGTAACTCTGGGTAATGATAATTTCAGAAATTGTGTTAAAAACAAAGATGAATAGGAAAAATGTGCAGAAGAAAAAACATATGATGGTATTTTATGCTAACAGTCGAAGTGCAAGAAAAAAATTAATGAACTACGTTTGGTAGCATGTGCTGGGAACTTTGATATCATTGCATTAACTGAAACGTGGTATGATTTAAAGAGTCGGGATATGACTGCTGAGTGTAATATTCAGGGATTTAAGTTATTCAATGTGGATGATGTATGGGAAGGGAAGGGGGAGGAGTTGCATTGTATGTTCGAGAAAATATTAATTGTTGCATAAAAACAGGTATTAAAAAATAGATGGAGCAGTAACAGAGTCTGTTTGGGTAGAGTTCGTGGAGGGTCAAGAAAAATAATTCTAGTGTAATATTACCGACCTCCAGGCTTGGATCACGATAGAGGGAGACTTCTTTGGGACGAAATTGTTAGGGCTTCGGGACACAGTAACGTAGTCATAGTAGGGGACTTTAACTTTAGCCAAATTGACTGGAATTCTTTGACAGGTAATCTAGAGTCCAGTGACTTCATGGAAACAGTTCAGGACTGTTTCTGAAACAGAGTGTAACTGAACCTACCAGGGGTAATAATTTGCTAGACCTAGTCTTGTCAAATAAGGAAACACTCGTGAATAATCTGGAGATCACTGAAGAGCTTGGCGCAAGTGATCACAAATCCATCACCTTTAGCATTAATTGGGAATGCAAGAATAATGATAATACAGTAAAAATCCCCGATTTTCGTTCTGCCGATTATAATGGACTTAGGGAACATCTGTCTAATCTTGATTGGGGTTATCTAGCTAATGATTTTATTGACGATAATCATACTTATGAATATGAAGGATCTGCTTTTATGATTGTTTTCTTAATAATGTACACAGTGCCCAGAGTATATACATTCCCCAGAGAGAAATTAGGTCTAATAATAACGATCCCAAATGGGTTAACAGGAGGCTAAAGCATCTATTAGGGGAGAAAAGGGGAATTTATAGGCGCATCAGAAGGGAGAGGTTAACCTACTGACCAATATGTTCAGCTTAAAAGAGAAGTAAAAAAGGCGATTAGAAAGGCTAAACGTGACTATGAAATTAGAGTTGCTAATGAATCAAAGACTAATCCAAAGGGGTTCTTTCAAGTGTATAGGACGAAGGTGAAGGAAAAAGTAGGACCTCTGAAATCTGGGAATGGACAGCTGACGGATAATGAACTGGAAATGTGTTCCTTATTTAATGACTATTTTTTGTCAGTTTTTACACAGGAAGATATAAATGAGATACCAGTAATTAACAATTATTTAGTTCCTGATGAATTTAAGTTAACTAATATTACTCTCACGAGGGACATGGTTATTAAACAGATAGACAAACTGAAACAAAATAAGTCCCCGGGACCCGATGAGTTGTTTTCAAGGGTACTTAAGGAATGCAAGATGGAGCTTAGTCAGCCATTAACGAGTGTATTCAATGCGTCCATCCTTACCAGTGTTGTGCCAGAGATGTGGAAGATGGCTAATGTGGTTCCTATATTCAAATCAGGGGATAAGTCCAC
This sequence comes from Cherax quadricarinatus, assembly GCF_026875155.1. Lineage (NCBI taxonomy): Eukaryota > Metazoa > Arthropoda > Malacostraca > Decapoda > Parastacidae > Cherax > Cherax quadricarinatus. The sequence continues at coordinate 7,735,558 of NC_069399.1, forward strand.
TCCTTCAAATTACCGTCCAATAAGCCTGACATCTATAGTGGGCAAGTTATTAGAATCAATTATAGCTGACATTATCAGAAGTTACCTTGAAGAGCATAACTTGATAAATGAATCTCAGCATGGATTCACGAAAGGTCGTTCCTGCCTGACAAACTTGCTGACGTTCTTCAATAGAACATTTGAGGCAGTTGACAGTGATAAGGAATATGATATTGTTTATTTGGATTTTAGTAAAGCGTTCGACAGAGTACCTCACAAGAGACTCTTAAGAAAAGTGGCAGCTCATGGTATAGGAGGTAAAGTTCTAGCATGGATTGAGGCATGGCTTACCAATAGAAAGCAGAGAGTTACCATTAATGGAGTGAAATCTGAATGGGGATTAGTCACTAGTGGCGTTCCACAAGGATCAGTTTTAGGCCCTCTCTTGTTCATAATTTACATTAATGACCTTGATGAAGGGATTACTAGTGACATGAGTAAGTTTGCTGATGATACAAAGATAGGCCTTTATAATTCACTCTGAGGAGGATATCAATGAACTCCAGGACGATTTGAACAAATTAATGTCTTGGTCTGAGAAATGGCAGATGAAGTTTAATGTGGATAAGTGTAAGGTACTTGCCCTTGGTAATGAAAATAACCCTCGAAGCTATAATCTAGGTGAAGTAGAGCATGGTCATACAGAATGTGAAAAGACTTGGGAGTCATGGTAAGCAGAAATCTAAAGCCAAGACAGCAGTGCCTCAGTGTGCGCAACAAGGCCAACAGATTGCTTGGATTTATCTCAAGAAGTATAAGTAACAGAAGTCCAAAAGTTATTTTACAGCTCTATACATCACTAGTGAGGCCTCATTTAGATTATGCTGCTCAGTTTTGGTCCCCTTACTACAGGATGGACATAGACTCATTAGAGAACATACAGAGAAGAATGACTAAAATGATTTACTGTGTAAGGAACCTCCCGTATGAAGATAGACTTAAAGCCTTAAATCTCCACTCTCTGGAGAGGCGTAGAATGAGGGGAGATATCATTGAAGTGTATAAGTGGATGACGGGCATAAACAAGGGAGACATTAATAAAGTACTGAGGGTGTCGAACCAGGTAAGAACCAGGAATAATGGATTTAAGTTGGATAAATATAGATTTAGAAAGGACATAGGTAAGTACTGGTTTTCTAACAGAGTTGTAGATGCGGGGAACAGTCTTCCCAGGGGGGTGATAGAGGCTAGGACCTTGGGTGCTTTAAAAAAGGACTGGACAAATATATGAGTGGGAGGGGGGTTTGATTGGGTAAAGGGGGTACGGGAGAATTTTTGGTAGCTTTAGGTAGGTTCGTTTTTGAAAAGGACCTGCCTGTATGGGCCAGTAGGCCCCCCCAGTGTTCCTACATTCTTATTTTCTAATGTCCCTGAACTTCTAAGGCTGTATTATGCTCAGGATCGATGTGATGGGGTGAAATTTTGGGGTTTTAGGATGGAGAGGGCATTGATTGCAGAGGTGGGAATCAACTGTAGACAGGTCGGAGTCGATGTCGTAGGCATGTGAAAATGCTGTGAATCGCCACCAGCTCATTAAAGGGATCGTGCAGTGGTCAGGGGTCGCCCAGCCTTGTGTGTGCCCATTGTGGTACAGTCCAGTTGCTGCTCTCCCCTGTCAGGGCGACAAAACCATCTAGAATACACTGCCATGTGCCTCCCCCTCTGCCATGCCATGCTTGTTCTAGTTTGCTGAGGGTGTCTTACTGCAGAACATTTTGAGATGGGTAGCTGCATGATGAAACACGGCTGGACGGGGCCCCGGGGAGGTGGTGGATTGTACCCGCAACGGGAAAGGGTCACAATCTTCTCACAGAGCAGCTTTTACGGGCAGCAGCTTCCGCCCAGCAGCACAAAACGAAGAATCTAGGATAGTCCGTGAAGAGTGTGGGTTTTGTGTCGGTTGTAATATCCTCTCCTAGTGGGGGTACCTTGCTGCCGGGCAGAATCGTGGACTTTGCAAGGGGGTTTTGTTTTTACTCTGTCAGCCAAGGAACAAGCCCGGGGCCCCAGATCTGAGACATACTGTGTTGGTCCAGATGGGGCGCCAACATAGTTCTTACGCCTGGTTTTTTACACCTCCCCCTTTGCCCCCCCCTTTCCTGCGGGAAGAGATGACAAAGCCCTGCCCCAGCCATGAGCGGCGTATAGTTGATATGTACAAGTGAGTACTCTTTGCTTGCCCTGCACGGTGCCTCGTCATGGTCCTTGGGGTTTAGTTGAGTAGAGCCCTGACCTGACTACTCGGCCCGTTTTCGAAAGTCAGCTTTTTTCAAGTAGATTCCCCCAATCAGGTAGGGCCTGTCCACTCAAGTTTTATATCCTGAATACGTAACTATTCAAGGATTGGTCCCTTTAAAAATCATTGCAAGAGATTTTTCGGGGCCCAATTTGAGGGTAGTTCCTTTCAAGATGCTAATTAGGTCCAAAGCTCTCTGAGCCCGTCGTTCAAATTGCCTTTCCATTCAACGGTGCAAGACATCCAAAAGCTGGGAGCGGTACCACATGAAAGGGAAAGGGTCTCAAGTTCCTGCATAAAGGGTGTTAAAAAGGGTAGGATGAGCACACCTCCTTGTGGCGTACCGTTTTCCAGGGTTTTAAAGGAAGAGTAGTGTCGAACCAGACCTTAGACGCCGACGGTGCCTAGAAGCCTCACTAATCGCCGTCACCAACACTATATAGAACGCAACACTGGAAACTACAAAATTTCAAAAACATTGGCATATATGATACTTAAGCACCACCAACCCAACAACACAGGAGTCGAGAGTAAGACACATGTGCAACATCTGGGTATCTTTATTGTAGACGTTTCGCCATCCAGTGGCTTTATCAATACAAATTCCAGGACATAACTTGAAGACAGTAGAACTATGTACAGAAGATGAGGTAATCAGTCCCTCAACCTAGGAGTAGGTGCGAACAGCACCATAGTCGTGGAGATTCTGAAGCAGAAGAAAGAATCCTGGCACTTATATAGTAACGTCAGGTGAAGCAGACGTTACTATATAAGCGCCAGGATTCTTTCTTCTGCTTCGAATCCCACGACTATGGTGCTGTTCGCACCTACTCCTAGGTTGAGGGACTGATTACCTCATCTTCTGTACATAGTTCTACGTCTTCAAGTTATGTCCTGGAATTTGTATGATAAAGCCACTGGATGGCGAAACGTCTACAATAAAGATACCCAGATGTTGCACATGTGTCTTACTCCTATCTTGTCGGTATTATATACCATTCGTACACAACACAGGAGTCCATGATTTCAATCGTCTAACCCGTTTCCCCATCAGAGGCAGAGGTTGTTTGATAAGGACCTGCCTCGCATGGGCCAGTAGGCCTTCTACAGTGTTCCTCCATTCTTATGTTCTTATGACATTCTCCAAAGGTCACGTGCGTCACACCTCACTCTCCGCCTATATATATAATGCCTTTTACCTCTGTATGTTAGAAGTGATCAAGGTCCCAGGACCGAAACGTTTTGTAATAAATATGTCATAGTGTTTGCTTACGTGTCTTTCTAAACCAACTTGTCGGTTTTTATTACCAAGGTTTTTTACCATATATATAATATATATATATTATATATATATATATTATATATATATATATATATATATATATATTATATATATATTATATATATATATATTATATATATATATAATTTATTATTAAATTTTTATTTTTACTATGTGATTATTATTAACAAACATTTTCACCATCAACGGCTACATCGTTGTCTTGCCAGATGTGTGCTTATACTGTACTGCAGATGTTCGAGCTACAACATCCCCAAACCGTCCTTTAGAGTGCAGGCACTGTACCTCACCTCCAGGAAGTACAGTGAATCCCTTCATAAGTGTTAACTCGCTACATACTCCAACAGGACTACTATACAAAAGGGTCACACACGCCTGTTGGATGTCCAATCCCTCGTACAAGTATTCGTTTATGTCCTTTTCCTTTCCCTTTTTGGGAGAGCGCTAAACCTTGGGGGTCAAAATAAATAGGGAAAGGAGACAGTTTGGTTTTCTTTAATAAAGGAGGGATAAATTTTTTTCCTTGGAAAAAAAATCCCCTTTACTGATCGAATGGAGTTACGTAAACTGAAAATTGGCCACATAGTCCCTATTCCGTCCACCTCACAATTCAATCTTTTGTTATTTCTTACGAGTGGGGTTTTTGGGTTTGACAATTTTGCGTTAATGGTTGCCACCTTGCTTGTTACCTGATAAAATTGCCCCCTGTCAAATAGTTTTTTACACCACAAGAATAGTCATATTCGTCCCCACACACCCATAGCTACAACAGCTCACAGTAAAACCCCTTCCCTTTCCCCCGTGCAGCCCCTAGAGCACCCCATCAAATATTTTATCTCTTCGTAAAACTGTGCACGGCTGCCTTGCAGAGCGGCTTATGGTGAAAGTTCAAAATTGTGGCACTTTTATGTCTTTGGGGATAGCATGGTCTGCCTCCAATTCACCTCCACCAATCCCACTCTCATCCCTTGAGACTCTTAAAGTTTTAATTACATGACAACGTTTTTTTCTTTACAGACCTATAATAATGGGTGAGGCGACTCTCTCACCTCCTATCTCTGTGGTGTACCCCAAAATCATTAACCAAACAGCAAATATGTCTAAAATGTTGTACATTCAAACTTTAAATAGATTTAAGGAGGAACGTATCAAGTTCTAAAGATTTACTTTTTGGAGGAGAAATAAAGACATATGCCATCAACAAGTATTCAGAAAGATATGGTTACAGACTCTATTTTGTTCACGAAACAAAGTCTTTTAAAAAAAAAATAATATTGAAGTATTACATTTCGCTCTTGTCAAATCAACCAAAATAGAACTGAAGTCATTCTTTTTGGAAATGCTTAGTACGAAAGAGGGTTGATAAAATGGGGGTAAAATATAAGTGCTACGAGGAAAGAGGGTTGAAAAATTTTGAGTGGAAAAAGGGAAAAATTGGCTGATGTAAAATATCAGAGTTTTCGTACTTGGGAAATAGGAGGCGACAATAAAATTATCTAGATGAAATTTAAATATGCGCAGGCAGATAAATATATCCAAGTATTACATCACCTCAGTCCTGTGTGCCTGAATACACGCAATAATAATAGAAGAGAGAGCAGCATTAGTGTTGAATGCAGGTGAAATATTAGCATTAACCATATGATGGAAACAAACCATACCACGGGCGGGGATAGAAACCCCCCGATCAGAGGTCTCAAAACTCCAGACCGTCACGTTAGCCACTGGACCAGCTAGCCACCATAAGATTCATCCAACTAGGTATATTTCTACACCATAGGAAGGTTAGCATAGGCACCACTGTGACCACAAATGCAAGATTTTACAGACGAATCCCCAGCTAGCGTGGCCGTGAGAACTCTAGCCCCAAGTCCCCTCAAAGCTCAGCATGACTCACGAAACGTAACGACACGATTCAAACAAACCATACCAGGGGCGGGGAAAAACCCCGCGATCTAAGCCCCTAAAAAATCCAGACCTTTTCCGTTAGCGAGGGTTTGGGATTTTTGAGACTAAAAACCCCTACACAAAGCTAAATTCACAGAAACAAGTTAACAGTTATCAGCTTTTGACGTTGAATTTAATAAGATGAGGCACTCGTCTCAATCTAAAAGAGCGGCATCACATTCATGGGGCAAAAGGATGTTTAAATGACACTTTAAAAACACTTGAATTTCACTTCTAAAATCAAGAACACAAGGCTAGAAAACTTTAAAACTTTTGTACATATGATGCTGCTCCATGCTGTTCCCCCGCTGCCACGTGACGGGGCTTTTAGTTCCCTGACGTCTCCCTTCACCAGTGACCTCCCTTCTTACTTTTTTTTTTCCCCTCATTTTCTCGAATCTTTTTTGGCTGAACATAATCCTATTTTCAATAGGAACTAAAATATTTTTTTAAAGGGGTTGCAGGCCAATGAGTACTTTTACATAGATTTCACCTAAATATCCTATTAAAGTCATACCTTTGACTTTTTCCAATCAAAAGAAACATTTCGATTTAAATTTCACAACACAAAAAAAAATTTATTTAATAATGGGAACTTCAAAATTTTCACAACTTATAAGAAGAGAAAAGTGCCTATAAAAAAAATATATCTACATGAAAACTCTGTAAGAAAATGCAATTTTTAATTTACTGAAAAAATGTTCAGGCATTTTATTTTAATAAAGGGGCTGCATCATTTCTTAAAGATTGAGACACTTTGCGCTATGGAATTTTTATTCAGGAAACGTTGGGCCACACAGGGGTTTCCCCTCAGCCCAATACAAAGGGGAAAGGCGTGGAGAGGAGGAGTACGAGAAATCACCCCCTCACCTGGATCGATTGTTCAGTCCATCAATCTTGTAGAATGTTGGTGAACCATCGATCCGGGGTGAGGACTGTTTACCCATATCCTCCTCTCCCTTTCGCCTTCCTCTTTTTATTGGACTGATGAAGCCACTGTGTGCAAACGTTTCCTGAATAAAGATCCCTATGTTGCATAAGTGTCTCAATCTTCCTTTTGTTTATCAAAAAATTCATCACAACGCTCACCTTGATACAAGGGAAAAGGAGAATAAATCCAGTTCCCTTGTACAAAAGCCCTTCACCTCATAACTGTATGCCTTAAAAAAAGGACAAGCTCCAATTATTTTTTAGATAATAAAACATTATTGTGACAAAATTAAAAAATGGAAAAGGAATTTTTCAGTATTTTAACAATAAAAACATTCTTCGAACGGGAAACCCAAATTAAAATTTCGAAGCTGAGCAGAATTTTGAAAGGGCTGGGGAAGGTTTATAAAATAAAGGGGGGCACCAACCTTTCCAAATTAACACGAAACTTTCGCTATTAATAATTCGCCATGAATATTAGACCTTATGTAACAAAGGGGGAAACTTCATGAAGGAAACGTTTCGCCACACAGTGGTTAATCAACAAAGGAGAAGGTGAAGAACGGAGTTGAGGTAATCCCAACCCCCCGCCTTGATCGATGAATAGTCCATCAATCATGAAAAGAATCAGCATATGTCGAAGTGGGTTTTTTCTATAGATAGGGGAGGTGAAACAGTCTAGGAGGTACCCTTGATAATCAAAATCTGGAAGTAGGTCTTCCTACAAAGGTTGGACTTTTTTGAAGAAATTCCTTTATCAAGACCCATGTGTTGATTGAGGGGCGACTACATCGATCAAGGTGAGGGGCTGATTTACCTCAAACTCCTCCGTTCTTCCATTCCCTTTTTATGGACTGATGAAGCCATTGTGGGCGAAACGTTGCCTTAATAATGATTCCCATATGTTACATAAGTGTCTCAATATTCAACTTGTTGGTTTTCAAACCATTTGTCACAGTAATTCACCATGGTCGAAAACTTGAAGCTGATCACGTAATGTTTTCTATATTTCTGAGTGAAAGTGGTGAGTGAAGTTAGAGTGTTGCAAGAACACTGTACCTTGCAATGTGACAGGTTGTCTTATTACCTCATACAGAAATATGATAACAAACGGCTCACTGAATGCGTTGAACTTGAAAACTGAATAAAAAGGAGTTATAAATATTTTTCAATTTATTTTTATGATGCACTTCCTTTCAATTTAAAATTTTGTACCATCCCGAAAGAAAAATAAACATGAGTCAGTGTTTCTTTTTAAATCCAGTTTAATATATTCTGCCTATAAGATAGGCAAATTGACATCTACACATCAGATTCAGTAAACAACTATTTACTTTAGAAGCCGATCAGATCATTAATTCTCTAATTATTACTTTTTTAAATAAAGTGACAAATTACATTTTACACAATACAAAACGAATCACAAACTTCCTTTAATAAAACCCACCAAAACCGAATTTTTTAAAGCTATTAGAAAGTCCCTTATCCAGTTGTGGGGAAAAAGTTCAACAGATGGGATTTGCGGGGCGGTATATGGAAAAACCGATAGTTTGACTGCCCAGCCTGTTTTGTTAAGGTGGTCACCCCTGGGCTCCCATATCCCCCTCCCTTTTTTTTCCCCCCACACAAAAAAGGTGCCCGTGTGGGGTCCGGCCAAACAGTAATCACTCGACTAAACAGCCCCCAAAGAAACAACTGTAAGAAAAGCCTCTGCTCCTTTATTCTAGGGGATATTGGTTGAAAGTTTTCATTTTTTTGGCCCCAAAAATTTAAACTTGGGTCCTTTCAGTTTTAAGCTCCACATAAGTTTTCGAAAATTCCCCTACCTTTTTAAAAAGCATCTTGCACTTATCATGGAAAATTGATTTCTTAAGAGGGGGTTTAAACCTGTTTATTTCCATTTGGGAAGGGACAGTCGGGTCCCCTCCCAAACCCAACGAGAAGTGTGAAGGAGCCCCCGGACGGGAAACACCCCAATGAACATCATTCTTAATCTACCTACCTAAATTAAATTGTCCCGGACACTACCCCTCACTTTGCAGGCGGTAAAAAACCTGATTTTCCTGTCACCCCCCGGACTGACTATTAAAGGCATAGACTCTGTGAAAGAACTAGCCCATTGGGTTGCACCAACACCTTTGACCCCCCCCCCCCCCCCCACATATCGGGAAAAACGGCTACAATTTCTACAAGACGGTGTAAAACCTCAACCGGACACCCCAGTTAAAACTGTCATTTTGGGCTTTTGAATTCAAATGTCTTTTTTTCCTTTTAAAATTTTTTCTTTTTTCTGTCAAATAGGAACACAATCATTTTTTCAATGTTTTATTTTTTCCCATTACTAAATAATAAAGTGTTTATTTTTGTGAATTATTATTTTCTTTTTCTTTTCCCAATTTTTTTTCCCTGAGGAGGACCCAAATTTTGGGAAATATTGTCTAAAAGTTTTTACGGGGGAGAGAACCCTTCACAAGTGGCGATTGCCGGGAAAAAAACTCTACTGAATCAAGATTCAACTGAAATCTCGAATCTCCCAAAGGGAAATTTTTAAAACGCCGTTAAACCAAACAGACGGTAACCACCAGCCCTGATTAATCTTTTTTTCTAGGGTTTAGGACTACAGTAAAAGGTTTTTAAAAAAGTTTTGGTGTTTGTTATAGTCCAATTTATTGAATCAATTTAAAAAAGGGGCAGGATATACTATTTAAATTCTGTCCCCTTTTTTCCCTTGACCCTTAAAACGATTTTGGAATAACTTAGGGGCCCGAGATTTTAAAGGAAAAAAATTATTTCTTTGGAGCTCTTTATTAAAAAAAAAGGGGAACTGTCGTAGGACACTCTTGATTTGTTGGTGAAAAGATTGGAGGGCCCAGGGGCCCCAAAATTTACTTACTGTTTCTCAGAGCCGGCATAGAACCCCCGTTTTCATTCACACATATTTTTAAAATTCGAAGCAGGGATCGCCCCCCTCCGATTTTATTTACAGTTTAAGGGGGGCGGGGAATTGAACCCTCCTTTTTCCCTTTTGATATATCCGTTTCTTTTTCCCCCCTGGTATTTTAAAGTTTTTTTTGGCAAGTATGGAGGAATACCTTTTTTGGGGAATGAGCACTGGGAGTAAGTTAGGAATAAAGGGAAAAAATTTTAGAAGCTTTCTTGTGCAAAGGGAAAAGGAAAGAATAGAAAAGGGAAAAGTTGAGAGAGAAAAAAGGGGAAAAAGAAAAAAAGATAGGAAAAAAAAGGAAAAGAGATCAAATTTGGGAAAGAGAGAACCAAAAAAAGGCAGTTAAAAAGAGAGAGGAAAAAAAATTAGAGAAAATTAAATTTAAAAGAAAATTTTTCAAAAAGAAAAAAAAGGAGAAAAGGGGGTTTTTAAAATAGTTTTTAATTAAAAAAGGGGAGAGCTAAGTACGTCGGGGGCAAGCTAAAATTTTTTGGGGAACAAGTTAGGAAAAAGAGAACTTGGGAAAGAGAAAAAGATAGAGAACCCAATGATTTAAGAAAAAGAGAAAAAGATCGCGGGGTTTGAAAAACCCTCCCCCTTGAATTGGGAAAATTTAAAAATTTTAACTTTTACACAACAAAAATTTAAAGGGGAAAAGGGAATTTTAAATTGAACATCATGCAGCTGTCCCAAAATTTTTTAAAACCCCAAAAATTTACCTCCCTTCACAGGGGTAAGGGACTTTAAACTTCATAAAAAAAATAAAGGTTTGAAAATACCGCTACCCTCTGTGAATGGCCTGCTGACACCTGGGCTCCCAGGTTGGGAAAATTTTAAATTTTCTGGTAAGCTTTGAATATCTAGGAAAATTTTGCCCGCGGGAATTTCATTTTGTAACAAAAAAACTTACGAAGAAGAAAATTTTTAAAAGCATATAAAAAAAACCACTAATTCTTACAAAAAGGGAATTTCAGGTAGGGCCACCTTCCCCCCCGGGCCCAAAAAATTTTCCCAGCGTTGCAAGAAAACACTTTTTTCGTTTTTTTTCGATTTTTTGGATAGAGAGTTCGGGAATTGATCACAGTTATAAAACCCCTTAGGGGACTTATGGGGTGCCCTTTCCTGACACTTTTCCCTAAACCAGAAAACGAAAAAATTAATTAGAGAACTAACCCTAAAAAAAAAGCTGATAAAGTTGCTGGGGGGCCGGGCTTGTATGCTGAGTTTCAAAATTTCCCCTATAAAAAACCCAAAAGGGTCGAACCCAAAGGGAAAGGGTTTTAACCCCCCAGTCAAAAAAAACCCAAACCCTCAATAAAAAAGGGCAAAGTAACTTCTTTTTTTTTCCCTTTTGTCTTTATGTGGTTTTAAAGGACATAAACGCCCAGATTGTCCAAGGGGGTTTCCAAAAATTTGGGAAAGATTTTTTTAAAAGCCCGGAAATGCCCCAAGCCCCCTTCTTTTCAGGAACATTTAAAAGGATTAATTTATCAAACCTTTTTAAGAGACCTGGATGCCACCCAGAGTAAATTTCTGATAACTTTTCCCCTAACCTTAAAGAAACTCATTTCTCTCCTATACTTCCAGTTACTTAGGCCGTACAGACACTTTTCCTACCTTTCCTTTGTTCATTAGGTCAAAATTTGGTTTCACAGTTGGTCGGAATTTTTATTAGCTCCCTCCTTCTTGCAAAGCACTAATAGGAAATTTTAAAAGGTTTGCCATTTTCCCCTTTGGGTTTGGACCTTTCATCCCCAAAAGAGGGACATCATTTTTCAGCCCCTTTTCCCTTTGTAAGTCAAAAACCCCCTGGGAAATTTTCAGATGAGGCAAGGGTCTCGGATTTTCAGGGGGGGTTTAAAAAACCAGTAAATACTACTCCCCCAAAAAGCGAAATTTTTAGAATCCCGGTTCCCCTTTGGTTGGGATGAAAGTGAGGTTACCCACCTTTTTGTTTACTAAAAATGTTTTGGACTGGGGCCCTCGACCAAAGGCCAGGCTTCTCCCTATCCATCCTTTGTTTTTCCCCTAAACTTTAAGCCTTTAATATATCGAAAAAACTCCTTTGTAAAATTTAAAAATTTTTAATTCCCCCTTTTCTTCAGAATTCCCAAAAAAAAAAGGGGCCGGCTAGAAAAACAATTTTCCCAAAAGGGAAAAAATTTTCTTTAAAAAATTTGAATATAAAAAAGATATTTTTTTAAAAAATCATTATTAAATTTTAAAATTTCCCAGATAGATAGACTTTTCCCATTTTAGTTTTTTCCAAGTAAAATTCAGAGACGTTTTTAAAAATGCCTCAGTCCCCCAGGGGCCCGGGAAAATTTACGGATCGAAAACCTTAAATAAAAAAAAGGGGAAATTTTTTTTTGGCCCAAAAATGTTTTTAGATGTCACTACCTATTGTAGATGGGTGTAAAGAAATGAAAAACGGTCATCCTCCCAAGTCCCCGCGAGTACCTAGGGTAAAAAATTGCCAAATCCATTGGGTTTACCGTTTAAAAAGAGTGCTTTTGACTTCGTTGGCCCTTTAAAAACCAAATTTCTCGGGGGAAAATTTAGATATGAAATTTAAATTATTTATTTTGTTTTCGATTTTCCCTGAAGCCGTCCCCTTTAAAGCCCTTTAAACAAATAAAAGGGGGCTGAAGCCCTTTTGTCCTTTCCCCCAGAGGGGGTTTTTCCCTAGAAAAAATTTTGCCCTGACCGGGGGGACAAAATTCAAAATCTGATTTAATGAACCCAACTCTACCAACTTCGGGGAGTGAAGCCTCTTTTCACCACACCCTATCACCCCAGCTTTTAATGGGAGGTTGGGCGCCGAAATTGGGTTCCCCTAAAATCCATTTTACGGAAATTTTTTGCCCCCTTTAAAACCCTAAGGATTTGCATCTTTTACCCCCCCCTGTGCTTTTTTTGCCAGGGGGGGAATTTTCCCATGATTTTTTGGGGGTTTTTTCATTTTTTGGGAACTTCCTATGGTAGACGGGCCCAAGGGGCCAAACCCAGCCGTACCAATTGGGGGTTGCCACCCCCAACCAATAAACGGGAAAATAGAAAAATTAATTTTGGGGGGCCCGAAAAACCTTTTTTTCCGTCGGAAAAACTGGGGGTAAGGTTTTTTTTGCCATAAAGCCGGGGGGAAAGGAAAAAAAAACAAAGGCCCCCTTCCCCATTTTGCGCGCCCCCTTTTCCGGTTCTTAATCCCTGTAACTTTGAATTTTCCCCCCCGAACCCTTTTTAAGGGGGCCCCCCAACAATGTAATTTGTGGTAATTCCCCTTTCTCCCAGCTTAAAGGGAAGAACTAAAACCTTTTCCTTGACCAAAACCCCGGGGGCAAATTTTAAAAATGACTTTGGGGTACCCATAAAGCAAAAAATTTAATTGGGGTGGTAAATTCCAATTTTTTAAAAATTTTCCCCAAAATTTGTCCCCCCAAGGGTTTGGGGTTCAAAAAGGTTTTAAAACTTTAATTTTTAACGGAAATTCTTAATCCAAAACTTTTTTAATTTTTTCCAAATTTCCCCTTTGGGGAATGTTTTGGAATTTTAAACAAAAAAAATTTTAAGACTAAAAGAAAAAAACTTACAGACTTTGGCCGCCCGGGGGAACCAAATTAATATTAATTGGTTTTGGGGGGATTTTTAAAACATGGTCCAAGTGGAGAAACTGGGGCGTTTTTGTTTTTTTATGCCCCCGGTTTATTTGTTACCCGGAAAATTAAAACGGAATTTCCCTTTTTTGGGGTTTTTTATTTAAAGAGGGTAGAAAAAATTTATTAAAAACAATGATCATTAAAACCTTCGTATTTGCATATTGCTCACCAGTAGTATTTTTTAAAAGGAGGTAATTCTTATAGATTTTTGTTTATTGATTTTCAGGGCCCTTTTAATGCATAACTGGGTTTGGGATGCTGACCCTATCCCCTTTAAATAGATAACTTTTCTCCCAAAAATTTTTGGGGCCTTTTTTTTTCAGAGATTGATATTGCACAGGCATTTCAAAAAGAAATTGTTAGATCCTTCTTCTAAGCAGTACACCGCTTTTCCCCCCCAAAGGAATGATGCGTATAGAATTTGCCCTTCGGTTTGGGAACGCCTGGTTTCTACCTACGTGAGGCTGATGAAAAGGTCTTTGGGGAAAAATGCCATATGTTTCAGTTTATTTTTTATAACATTTTCGTAAAAGACAACGACGTGGAGTTTAAACATATCCAAACTTTAAAAATCATTTTATGTAGGTTATGCCCCACCTGGGCCCCATCCAAGCCCAAAAAAATGCCTTTTCCCTTTTTTATAACCCAAAAATTAGATGTCTCGGACTGAAATTTCCCTTTTTAATAAATTTTCAGCCTTTCCCGTAAGGGTCGAAGCTTTTTTAGAGTTTAAAAATTCCCCCAAAAACCCAAAAAGTCAAAGCATTGCACTTGATACTGCAAAAATTTTTTGCAAGTTTATCCCGAAACCCTTTCTGATTTACCCGGCTCTTAAACCGACTTCCTTAAAAAGTTTTGTGAAGGAACTTTTTTGAACTTTCCCAACGTTTGCTCGAGAAAAATTTAATGAATTTTAAAAATATCTTCTCAAAAGACCCCCATTTTTCTTAGGTTTCCCCGTATTTTAAAAAAACATTTTCTATACGAAAATGATCCCTTTTTAGTACCTGCTTAGGTTTTGGGGTTACTACAATTTCCATGATGGTACTTCCCCTTTCCCCGGGATGCTTTTCCCAAGCTGGAAACTCTTTTCCCGCAGAAACGAGATACTCCCCAAAATTAAAAGGAAAGTTTTTCCCCTTTTGTTTGGGGGATCCCAAGCTTAAATTTTTTTACTGGGAAAAGAATTTCATTTTAGAGACGGATCAAAAAACCTTTTTATTACCCCCGAAAATTTTAAAAAGGAAAACCAACTTCCCCCTTGAGGTGGACATTGGCACTTAAGCTTTTAATTTTTATATTGTAAAATACAATGGTTTTATCCAATTAAATTTTTTGAATTTGGTTTTAAATCGTGACAGTCCCCTAGAAGATTTTGGGGCCTTGCGCGACCCTTTAAAAAGGTTTTGGGAAATTTCTCCTCCCTATTTCCTTTTTATATTCCCTTGGGCTGTTAATCTTGGTATGGGGGGGGGTGTGGGGGGGAAAAGGTTTAACGATAGGTGTAACGAGCAAGTATAAGGTAACGATTTTTTGGGCTGCCCCGTGCTTGTTAAGGTGGGTGAGTCTCGGGTCCTGCTATCCCCTCCCCCCCCCCCCCCCTTTTTTTCCCCCCCGAAAGGTGACATTTGGAGCTCCCGGGCCCAAAAATTAAACACTCGAATTCACAGCTCCCCGCACAACTGTAAATAAAAGCCTTTTTTTCTCCATTCTATGGATAAATTTGGGTTAAAGCTTCACTTTTGACCAAAAATAAACTTCGTCCTTTTAGTTTTTCGCTCCCCATAAGACTTTTCGATATCACCCCTTTTTTTAAAACAAACTTGCACTTATCATGGAGAGTGATTTTTTAAACAGTGGGTAACCTGTCTCTCTTTCCACTTGGAAAAGGGCGTTTGGGCCCCCTGCCAACCAACGAAAATTTTGAAGGAGGGCGGACTGAAAACAGCCCAAAGAGACCCTCATTCATAATTTTAAACCCACCTTTAAAATTTAAATTTTACAGGACACTAAACCCTATCTTTGCAGTGGGAAAGAACCCTTTAGTTCCTGTCCCCTTTGGGTGACTATTCAAGGCTATAAGGGCTCTGTGAAAACCAAATTTATTGGGTTGTCACCAACACCTGGGGACCCCCCCCCCCCCCAAAATCATCAGCAACGGCCCACAATTTCCCACAAGGGCCCGGGGCAACCTCAAAAACCCAAAACCCCAGTATAACTGTACAAAATTTGCGTTGAATTCATTAATTTAAAAAATAAAATGTTAAACTTTTTGAATTAAATTTTTTCTTTTTCTATTCAAATTTTTCTTTTTTTGTGGGTGGAGGCCCGCCTTGGTTTAAAAAATTCTGAATTTTTTACAGGGACTGGAGGGGGAAACCTTCAAACCGTTAAATTTCTTTTGAATTTTTCCTAATTTTTTAAAATTTTATAAAACCTAGGGGAGTTCCTTTTTTTTCTTTAAAAAACCCCAAAAATTTTTCCCTGGCATTTTATCAAATTCCCCTTAAGGAAATAACATAGGGTGAAATTTTGAAAAGGCCTTGGAAAAAGGCCTTTTATGAAAATTTAAAGATAAATTTTTAGTTCACACTTTTTACGTTTGGCAAATTTTGGAAAACTTTTGGCCCCCCTCCAATAACAAATCGGGAAACCCCTTTTCTTTCCCCCCTTTACCGGATCCCCAATATGATACCCCCATCCAACCACCAAATTTCCCCCCAAAACAAAGGCAAACAAAACCGCGGTACCGAGAAAAAAGGGGATTTGAACTTTTTTTTGGCTAGGAAAAACGTTTAAAAACTTCCAAAGATTCGGTGCGGGGTTGCCCCCTAAGGCCAGTGGGTTTTTTTTTAAACCCCGATTTTTCCCCCAAAGTGGCCTAACTCGGGCGGTCTGGGTTTTATTACTCTCTCCCCCCGAGTTTTTTAAACTCCCCTCCCCAAACCCTTAAATTGGATGCCTGTTTAATGACATTTTTTTCAGTTTTTTATTCGCATTGCTAAAGAATTTAAACTTTTTTTAAAATTTTTTTTAAATATAATTTACAAATTTTGCCTAAAAAGGGAAAAATTTAACCCTTTTTGGGGTAATGTCCAAAACTGTAAGATGCAAAGACCAAAAAATTAAAAACATTCAAAATAAGTAAAAAAATATGGCCCGATTTAAATAAATAAAAATACATCACGCACACCTGTTGAAAACCCAAAAGTGGCCCTGAAACATTTCCCTCTAAACATAAAAAATTGGTTTAAAATCTGGGGTCCGATCACATAGGGGTTTTTCAAGGGAATAAGTTAAAAGTTTTGGAGCAATTAAAAAAAAAAAAAAAGCGGGAAAAAAAATTTCAGAGGGAAAAAAAAAGGGGGTTTCCTTTAATTTAAAGGGTCTTTTTAATGCAAAAAAAAAGCTTTTCTTATTAATTGGGCTAAGTCAAGAATTTTGTTTTTTTAAAAAAATTTTAAAAATAAAAAAAATAATTTGTTACTTTTTTTATTTTTATTTTTTAAATTTTTTTTTCGTAAACACTTTTCTACAAGGGAAAACCTTTAAAAGGTTGCCCTTTTTTTTTTTATTTCCCTTTTTTTCGGTCTTATCTCCAGAAGGCCCATCGTAACGTTTCAAAAGTTTTCATCACTTGTGTATGGGGAGGGGATGGGGAAAAAAAACCCGGAAAAAATTGGGATGTCTAGTTTGAAAAGTTTTTTCCCCGCACCTGGAATGGCTCAATTTATTTTTGGGTATCCTCGCTGGCGTAGTTTTAAAAATTTAAAAAAAAAGTGTACCTAGAAAAATGTGAACGGCAGTGGAAAAAAATTAGGGGCATAATTAAAATGTAAAAAATGTAAAGTTTTGTTCTCTTTTTTTAAATTTTTTTCCCTTTTTCAATTTTTTTGGTTTTTTCCCTTTTGAATGCCTTTTAGGAAATTTTAAAGACTATATTTTTTAATTCCTGGAAATTTCTTAAAGGGGTATTTTTGGGGGTTTTCCCTTTTTCGTTAGGGCAAATTTTACCCAAATAGCAAAAAAAAATGAAAACTTTGGGCTTTTTTGGAATTTTTTACCATAACGAAGAATGACTCATTGATCGGCCTTTTATAATTTTCGCGCTTCTGTTGGTTTTTTTGAGTTCCCAAAGGGAACAAATTTGTTTTTTAACGAATTGGGCACGTGGGCTTTTTTATTTAATTTAAAAAACCCAAACATTTCTTCTGTTTTACCCTTTTAAAATTTTTGAAAGCAAATGTTTTTAAGAAGGTTATTTCCCCCAAAAACGCAGTCACATTTTGGGGTGGGAAATTTGGAAATTTTAATGAAAATAGTTAAAACAAATTTGAATTACTGGAGTCAATCAGTTTTCTGAAAAATGCCTTTTCTGAAATTTAATTCAAAACCCTTTTTCCTTTTAGGGGCTTTTTTTAAAAAAACCCCGCTTTTCCCCAGTTTCACATGTTTTTAAAAATTTTAATTTTTTCCCAAAATTTTTTTTGAAAAACAAACTTTTCCCCCCTGTGAAAAAATAGAAATCCCCACTTATTAAAAATAAAATTAAAATCTTAATAAAAACAAAAAATAAAATTCCCTTTTTATTATATCATATTAGACGTTTTTAAAAGGGGAATTTTTAAAAGAATAAATGAAAAAATTTTTAAAAAAAAATAAAAAATTTTTTTTGTTTTTTTTAAATTTTTAAAAATTTTTTAAGGGGGAAAAACTTTGAAAAATTTGGACACATGTGCAAAATCCCGGGTTCTTTATTGTAGACCCTTCGCCATCCATTTTGGGTTTTCACTACAAATTTCTAGGGGCATAACTTGGGAAACTCCACGACAAAGGTGCTGTTCGCACCTTCTGCTAGGTTGAGGGAAAAGATTCCCTTTCCCTTTGTACATAGTTCCCACTGTTTCCCAAATTATGGGGCCCCGGGGAATTTTTTATTGATAAAGCCATGGATGGGCGAAACGTCTACAATAAAGATACCCAGATGTTGCCAAGTGTCCCAATTTCATCTTGTCGGTATTATAACTATTTACAAGGGGGAAAAATTTCCCCGGGTTTTTAATTTAAAAATTTTCAGTTTTTCCTTTTTCGTTTGTTCCCCTTTTTAAATTTTCCCATTTTTTCCCCGAATATGACTTATTCGATTGGGTTCTTTTAATTTTTCAAAAGGGTTATTTTTTAAAGTATCTTAAAACTGATGAAATGTGTATGAGGGTTTCCCCGTGGGGCCCTTCAAGGGAGGGGTTTCCCTTAAAAGCTTTGGGAAGGGACTTTATTTGGGAATTGGTTTTGTGCCCAGTTCTCTGGGAAAAAACCTGAATACCTTTCCCTCCCCTCCTTTCCCCCCCTCCCCCCCCCAAAGGGTCTATGGAATCCTTCGGGTTTAAAACGCTTCCCCATAATAATAAAAAAAATAAAATAAAAAATAAAAATAAATAATAATATTTCCTGTGGGGGAAAAGATAAATTTTAAAATTTTTCCCAATTTGTTTGTGTGTGAAAGGTTGAGAGAAGCTCTTCAGGGGTCGGCTTCCCAAAATTTCAACTCTCCCTGAAAACCCCTGAGGGGGTCTTTTTATTTAATGGGGTAAAGTAGATACCATTTTGCCTTTTTAAACTCTGAATGGCCCGCTATAAATAGTAGTAGAGGATTTAATTGGAATATAAAAAACCGAAATATGTTGAAGAAAAAAACATATCAAACCCAAAACCCCCTTTAAAAAAGAAAAAGGGTCATAGAGCCTCAGGTTTAAATGTACTGAGGAAGGATATTTATTATGAAGACGTTTCGCCAGCCAATTTCTTTTTCAGTTCAAAACAGATTATATGAAGGTGATGAAACCGGAGACAGTAGGAAACTAGGTAATCAGTCCCTCTGCGTGGATGAAGGTGTCACCACCGACCACTGTTGCCCTGATGAATCAGAAGCACAGGCAGGTGCAGTAGTAAAAGGCATAATTAGTGGCCTGACCTACTTCCACTAGTGAATCCGATCACTGACGAACTAGTGCTTAGTAGTAATGAATTTAATTAAATAATGAAGTAAATAATTAGATGCTTTATTTATGTTATGCTAATTACTTTTTTTTCCATTAACGCAGGTGTAAATTTGTGTTACAGTAAACATGAGTAGTGATACTCACACATAACATAGTGATGCTCAGAATGAAGATGAATAGTGAGACTCACAATGAAGATGAATAGTGAGACTCACAATAAAGATGAATAGTGAGACTCACAATGAACACGAAAAGTAACGATCACATTAAATAGTAAATGAAGCCGCTGCTTCACAGTGGCACTGTCAACACCTCTGACTGTTGAGAAGTGTTGACCGCAAGGCAGTAACACAAGAAGAAATCCGACTATTTCAATTGGTCTCAGTTATGGATCATTCCTGTCGAGCTACTTGCATTTGTAATAAATTAACAAATACATAGAGAGGATGGAACGAAGTAGAATGACTTCGAGAGTATATAGATCTGCGGTGGAGGGAAAGTGGAGTAGGTGTCGGCCTAGGAAAGGGTGGAGGGAGGGGGTAAAGGAGGTTTTGTGTGCGAGCGGCTTGGACTTCCAGCAAGTGTGCGTGAGCGTGTTAGACAGGAGCGAATGGAGACAAATGGAATTTAGGATTTGACGTGCTGTTGGAGTATAAGCAAGGAAACAATTATGAAGGGATACAGGGAAACCTGCAGACCGGACTTGAGTCCTGGAGATGGGAAGTATAGTGTCTGCACTCTGAAGGATGGATGTTGATGTTGCAGTTTTATAACTATAGTGTAGGCGTGCCTCTGGCAGGACAGTGATGGAGGGAATGATGATAAAGTTCTTTTTTCGGACCACCCTGCCTTGGTGGGAAACGGCTGATGTGTTAATAATACATACATACACACACAACACTCACACACACATATTACACAC
>NC_069399.1:7756033-7868533 GCF_026875155.1 Cherax quadricarinatus
GAAAAAGGTGGAGTTTTTTTCAAATTTTTTCTGACCCACGGTGCGGGAGATAATGACGTCTGTCTTCAACTTGTCTTCGACTTTTTCCCTCAAAAATTTAAAATTGTCCAACTGTTCTTGTATGATATTATCTAGACATCAGTATTCTGGATTCTTCCGGGGCTCATGTTTTGTATTTTCATTTTCCGAAAGCCATGCGATAATTGCTAGGCAGATTGATGGTTTTAATTTCCATGTAACCAAACCCAATATGTCCATCTTCATTTTTTGACAGTGCCCAAATTGGTTTATACGTCTTAGACTCTTGGGGGGCTTGGTTTATTTACATAAATACCATCGCGTCAAATCCCAAACTTATAAAACTGGTTCTTTTCATTTTTCCCAGTAATGATAATTTTGCTGTGGTACAGACACGGTTACTTGTAAATTACATTTTCCACTGAATCAATACATTTTCTTTCCCACTTGAGAGGGAATGAACCACAAATCATGTGGCCTCCTGCTGTTTTCAGAAAGTGAACACATTTTACTTACTAATTTTCCCAAAAAAACAGTGAAATAACATTCCAATGATTAAATCAATTGGACAATTGTATCCTCTGGATGCAGGACGGCAACTGACCTTAGCTGCTTTCAGTGCGCAAAGTTTTTTTTTAATCCCTGATCGCACAACTTTGGAAAATCAACTACTACCACAGCTTTATGTCTTTTTTCCTGTTTCCTAGACCAAAAAGTGATTTGGCTAGGATAGTCTGTTTTCCAAATTGTGGAAAAAAACAGCTATTCAACTGTATTTTTGGCATAGGGGTTTATTAAATTTCTGAACCTGTTTTTTCTTTTGAAAGACCTTTTTGGGAAAACCATCAAATAGTGTTTGCACATTGGTTTTGTGTAATTTATTGGATAACTCAACTCACTATCGGGAGAGCAGTTGCTTTAAACTTTTCTCTCACATTTAATGCTGTTGCTTGTTGACTTTCTGATTCTTGGAAGTTTTGCTGTTCACAAAATATTGGGCATAATGCTGTAGATGCAACCCTTGCTTTTAAAAACCCTTTTTCTGACTTACCCCCCCTTGTGTTCACCAAAACACTTGAGAACCTTTTCAGCTAGAAACTTTTTATTTTCCTCCATTGAGTTATTGAATACAATTACTGTGCCCAAGGGTTTTCCATCACAAAGACACTTTTTTGGAGTACGTTTATGTATACAGCTGTTAACTGTCTGATGTATTCACAGCTTGATAAATGCCATATGGATTTCCCATTCTGTGGTTTAGTGGGGGGTATATCTTTTTTACGAGTTGAAGGTTTGTTATCCAGGGGATTTATGGATTTTTCATCTTGTCCGTTGCTTGCAGCAGAAACTATTGTTTGTAAGCCATTGCTAATTTCTTCAAAGTGAAATAGCGTTTATTGATATAATTTTAATCTTTTCAATAGTTTGTGGTGACAACTTATTTGTACAAACCACTGAAAAACCCAAAACCTTTGTCTTGGGTCAATTTACACCTAGAATTCTGGACTATTGTCTATTGTGATTCTAAATGCCGAAGGGGCTGAAAAACAATTTTTGGGGGTGGTTTTAAGCTTAAAATTTAAGACGCATGCAAATTTCTACCCTTGTCAGATCGAAGTAATTGTCTCTAAGACACGAACTATTTATAATTCCCTTTTAACCCCCCCGGTTACTTAATCAGTTCTGGGGTTTTTCCCCTTCAAAAGACATTTAAGGAATTTGAATTTAAAGCAATCTCATCTTTTCCCCGCCCGTGAATTTACTAGGGTTTTAAAAACCACTAATAATTCTCAAAATTTAAAGCCCTTTGGAAAATAGGAATGACAATGGGGTAAGCTTGGTAAGGGGACATTTTTGTTTTTACAGGTGTAACAGGTCTTGACCACAGTTACAGAGGTCTCTGTGACAGATTTTAGGGCAGATGCCTTACTCCTGCCACCTTAATTGTTGATTACTAAATGTATACAAAACATTTTAATTTCATCCTCAGAGGGGGGTCTGTTTTCAAGAAATTTATTTTCATAATGTGTAAGTCTGAAATTTAATTTTTCCGACGTTGTGTAAACAAATTTACCTCAAGATCTCAAAATCAGTTTTTATCTTGAGTTAAAACCCATCAGACTGAAAATTTGATTTTCTAATTGTGTAATCTTAGTCTGAAAGACTGAAACGATTTTCAAAAAAAGCCATTTAATGGTAACGAAAATACTAGCACCACACTTAGAATGTTTAAAAACACTGATTCAAAAAACACTGATTTTTTTTTTGCTTAAGTCAGCAAAAATCATCAGACATACGACCCCACTAAACTAACCTCAGGGTCAATGACCATGAAGGGTACACAGTAATGTGACTGGTGTTTATGGCTTAGTTTGCTGTGTCAGCCGACCACGATGATTAACGTAAATAACGACGTTATACACACATTCACTATCACTAAAAATGTCACTTATAAATTTAAATTTTACACGTGAATATATATTTCTTTCACAATATAAAAGTCACTGTTAAAATTTTTTTGAAAATTAACTTTATTATAAGTTTCCTTTTAAAAACAGAAATTTAATAAAAACAACTTTAACACAATCTTTTCTCTTATTTCGTTATAAACATTATAAACACTTGTGAAAAAAACACTCAGACAAACCGAACATCAGTTTGGGGTTTTGTCTTTTCCCCAATTTTCGAGATGGAGCAGTGGAGCCGGGGGCCATCCCCGTTTTCCCCTTTTTGGGGGAGTCACTAGCTCCCGTTTTCCCCCGGGTGAATGCGTGTGACGCTTGTTTTCTTTTGGGCTGCCCCTTTTTCTGTGATGAGTCTGGAGGGGCTCATTTTTCACTGAATTTTTTGTAAAACACTATTTTACGTTTTTTTTTAAGGGGCCTTTGGGTCGTAGGTTATTTGTAAACTGTAGTAAACTATTTGGACCACAGTGTTTCCTTTAAACCCGGTTCGAAGGGTCAATATTTGGAAAAGGCATTAACCAGTTAAGTTAAAGAGTTTGTACTTAATTAGAAAAAAAAACTCATTTCCTACACGCCGCCCCTCAACAGGTCTTGAAACTGTCGAAGTCATCTCTCAACGGGCTGTAAAGATTTATAATTTGTAAGATTATAAATTACCCCTAGGGGGCTGAAAGGGGCTGAAGGGGCTGATACCCCCCTCCTGGAGAAAATTTCTCCATATAAATATTCTTGCACTAGACTTGATGTGGCAAAATAAAACGAATATCTGTCTTGACACAGAAGATATAGCACTATATTCTATGAAAATTCAAGGGAATGAGGCAGTGCTTGACACAGAAGAATGGTACACCCCAGAATTAAAATTTGGGAAAACACAAGGGAATGCACTGAAAAAAAAAAATATTGTTAAAACACAAGAAAACTAAAAAATACACAATATGAAATATAGTAGGTATCACAACACTTAAGAAACACAAAAATTTTATAAAAAAAAAATTTCACAAAGAATCTATGACAATATAAGCACAATACTGCACACAATAAGCAAATAATAAATTTGTACAGAGAGAATGGTATTTACTTCAGGTATAGTGAATGGGCCACGATAAACAATATTAACATAAAAATAAGCACAAAAATGAGCAAGAATACGAAACTGGAATTATCGCAGAGTCGAATTGCTGAGTTTTTTACTTAAGGCAAAAACTTCTCTGAATAACACAAGTAAATTCACAAATAGATTTAGAAAATGTCTCAACACTCGCAAATCTCTCTCTCTCCCCTCTCTCTCCCCTCTCTCTTTTTTCTTTTTTTCTCCTCTCTCTCTCTCTCCTCTCTCCTCCTCTCTCTCTCTCTCTCTCTCTCTCTCGCCTTCCCCTCTCTCTCTCTCTCTCTCTCTCCCCTCTCCCCTCCCCCCTCTTCTCTCTCTTCTCTCCCTTTTTCTTTTCTCCCCTCCCCCTCCCCCTCTTCTCTTTCTCTCTCTCTTTCTCTCTTTTTCTCTCTTTTTTTTACACGGGTTTGACAAGGTTAAGGATCCCTAGCTTTATTGACAAGCTAAGAGCTGTTACCTACATCAGCTCATTTAGTTTAATATGTTTATTATGCACCCCATACCCATCCTGTAGGCGGTAGTCAAAAGATTACAGAGGTACATAATTGGTCCAGGGACTGGACTCCAAATTTTTGATAGCTGAGCAAGTTACAAAGGTAATGAACTAGATCTGGTCATAATCATGACCAAGTTACAAAGGAAAATGAGCTCCAGGTAGAGCTGGTCACACTCATGAATAATTGCAAAGGTAATGAATCATAAACACATTAATCATGAGAATTTACAAAGGTAATGAGCTCCAGGTAGAGCTGGTCACAATCATGACAAGTTTCAAAGGTAATGAATGATAAACACGTTATCACATGATTACAATCATAGACAAATTACAGAGTAATGAGCAGTAAACAAACATAGCAGGGAATTCATCCATTCCCCCAACAACAGATGTTGCTAGGTGCCTGTCTTTTCCTCGGTAGACAGCCATTGCCAACAGAAGCAAGTTCCCCCGGGGAAATCTGCTGCTTGCACGAGCACCATCGACCCTCCCCAAGAGGTCCAAGAAGCCAGTGACTCCGTTAGCAGCCCGCATCAGCTCATTTGAAAGCATTTTTATTGTTATGAGACATACAAGTAGGGAACAGGATGACGTTGGAGCCATCTGTGGCCAGCATTTTCATTTAATCAACTGACTTTATCTCGTTGACATAATTATGCTGTACGAATGTGTTCCATACTCGAGTCATCCTGGGTATGTATGATATCAGATGGAGTGATGTTCTGGAGAAGGGTATAGCCAGAGTGAAGTTGCTGCTTTCTGCCCGTTTTGTGGCACAGAAGCTTGTTTCACGCTGTCCTCGAAGTGGATCCAAGTGTGGTATTTTGACAATATTGGCCTTGTACATAACAGTAAGGCTACCCACATCCCTCCTGTGTTGAAGGCTCTGCTGAAATGACAGATCTATCCAGGATAGGTCCAGGCGAGAGATGAGAAGTTTTGCTCTGTTCTCTACTCTGTCAAACAGTCGCAAATGAGAGGGAGGGCAGGCAAACCAAGAAAGTGGAGCATACTCAAGGTGTGAGCGTACTTGTGCCTCGTACAGAATCTTGCAACCCCTACTGTCAAGCAGGTGCGGGATACGGCGAAGTGCTGTAAGCTTCCTGGCTGCCTTGTTTACAAGATTTACAACGTGGCTCTTCATGGTCAGTTTGGAGTCAAATTTCACCCCAAGGATATCAACTTCTTTCCCAGGCGCCAACACCTTCACATTCATCTTTACTACTGCACCAGCATTACCATCATTGTGCCTAGAGACCATCATCATTTGCGTTTTCTCAGACGCAAATGTTACTTGACATCTATTTCCCCAAGCTGATATAATAGCTCTTAGCTGGTGATTGATGTAGCCTAGAACAGCTGGCATTTCTTCTCTTGGATAAATGAATGTCAGTATGCAATTGTCTGCATATGAATGGGATTCTGGGATGAAATGAAGAAGGTCATTGAAGTAGACATTCCATAACAATGGTCCCAGCACGCTTCCTTGTGGAACACTTGCCCCAATAGGATGTCTTGCTAATTCCGTTCCATTGAGAACTACCCTTAGAGATCTACCATGAAGGTAATCACTGAGGAGACATAACGTAGAGCCTGCAATTCCCAATGCTTGAAGTTTTGCTAAGAGGCCCTGGTGCTACACCTGGTCGAAAGCACCAGCAATGTCCAGTGCTACCACACAGCTGACTTTTTATTCATCCAGTGACTGGTGCCACTTAGTGGAGAGAGTTAACAACAGATCAGCAGCAGAGTAGCCTTTCCTGAACCTATATTGACGGTCACAAAGTAGTGAGGGGTAGTCAAAAAAAACTCTGTCATTTGTCTTGAGATTATTGTCTCAAGGATCTTACCAGTATTTGACAGAAGTGATACTGGTCTGTAGTTGAGGATTTCTGCTCTGTTCTTCTTTTTATGAACAGAGACTACATTTGCCTCTTTCCACAGAGAGGGCCATTTACACTGTACACTCTCTCACTCTCTCTCTCTCTCTTTCGAGAGCATGCGAAATATACACAAACACTGATCTCTGGCTGAAGGAGACTCGAACCTACGAACCTTAGGTTCGTAGGTTCGTAGGTTCGAGTCTCCTTCTGCCAGATATATATTTTATATATATATATATATATATATATTATATATATATATATATATATATATATATTTTATATATATATATATATATATATATATACATATATTATATATATAATATATATATATATATTATATATATATATATATATATATAATATATATATATATTTTATATATATACATATATATATATATATATATATATATATATATATATATATATATATATATTATATATATATAAAATATATATTCTAGGTAGTAGGTTGGTAGACAGCAACCGCCCAGGGAGGTACTACCGTCCTGCCAAGTGAATGTAAAATGAAAGTCTGTAATTGTTTTACATGATGGTAGGATTGCTGGTGTTTTTTCTGTCTCATAAACATGCAAGGTTTCAGGTACGTCTTGCTACTTCTGCTTACACTTAGGTCACACTACACATACATGTACAAGCATATGTATACACACCCCTCTGGGTTTTCTTCTATTTTCTTACTAGTTCTTGTTCCTGTTTATTTCCTCTTACCTCCATGGGGAAGTGGAACAGAATTCTTCCTCCGTGAGCTATGCGACTAAAATGCCAGGAGCAAGGGGCTAGTAACCCCTTCTCCTGTATATATTACTAAATGTGAAAGGAGAAACTTTTGTTTTTTTTCTTTTGGGCCACCCTGCCTCGGTGGGATACGGTCGGTGTGTTGAAAGAAAGAAGATATATATATATATATATATATATATATATATATATATATATATATATATATATATATATATATATATATATATATATGTATATATATATATATATGTACATATATTATATATATATATATATATATATATATATATATATATATATATATATATATATATATATATATATATTCTAGGTAGTAGGGTAGTAGGTTGGTAGACAGCAACCGCCCAGGGAGGTACTACCGTCCTGCCAAGTGAGTGTAAAACGAAAGCCTGTAATTGTTTTGCATGATGGTAGGATTGCTGGTGTCTTCTGTCTGTCTCATAAACACATGCAAGATTTCAGGTATGTCTTGCTACTTCTACTTACACTTAGGTCACACTACACATACATGTACAAGCATATATATACACACCCCTCTGGGTTTTCTAATATTTTCTTACTAGTTCTTGTTCTTGTTCTTGTTTATTTTCTCTTACCTCCATGGGGAAGTGGAACAGAATTCTTCCTCTGTAAGCCATGCGTGTTGTAGGAGGCAACTAAAATGCCGGGAGCAAGAGGCTAGTAACCTCTTCTCCTGTATATATTACTAAATGTAAAAGGAGAAACTTCCGTTTTTCCTTTTGGGCCACGGTGGAATACGGCCGGTGTGTTGAAAGAAATATATATATATATATATATATATATATATATATATTATATATATATATATATATATATATATATATATATATATATATATATATATATATATATATGTATATATATATATATATATATATATATATATATATATATATATATATATATATAATATATATATATATATATTTAAAAGGTGTTTCTAAACTGTGAAGAATGTCTTAGAGTGACGACAGCAGGATGGCTGATGATGAGGACAGAGTTGGTGGTGGTGATGTTTCATTGCTGGCAGCGTCAAACACTATATACCTTGTAGAATCTTTTAAAGAACTGCACTTTCTCAGTGAACCCACACACCTGGGTTTGTTACCGTGGGACACAGGTACGATGGAATCTCTTGACCAGCTATGTGAGCCATAAAATAAGATGCTAGGGCACGATATATGTGTGGAAAAAAAATCTCCAGGTGAGGGGTATCAGCCCTTCAGCTCCTTCAGTCCTGAGGGGCCCAGTCCTCTCAGAAGGGGCAAGCATCTTGTTTACTGCTACATCGAGTAATTACCAACAGATGTTTAACCGGCGTGTACCAGTTACGGGTCATGCGACTTATTTGCAAGAGACCAGTGTTGGAAGTAGTGTAGTTAATGAGAGACACTCAATCTCTTACCTTAGCAGGGCAATTAAGGAAAACCCTGCACCCACTTTATTACCATGATAAAGATGTACATTGTTGTCTATGCTTAAGACAACAAGATTCAAGCATTCTGCATTGCTTCATAGTGGAAGTTTGGCAAGCAGGGGAAATATGCTTTATCGGCACTTTGGTTTCAGGAAGCTGGGGGTAGATGGAGACGCCGCAGGCTAGATTGCAATACGTAATAGTGCAGTAAAGACTCGAACTTCGCGCAAAGAACGAACAAAAGAAGTGAATGGTGCATTGCTGTACCTCAGACAATCTCCATAACACATCAAAACACTTTCAAAGAAGTGTAATCAGCTTCTTTAATGATATTACCATGAAAGACGAACCTTGTGGAACATAGTGTACCAGCGTACGTATTCCTAGACTGTGGAAGATGTGGACATTCTCAAAGACACTATTCTTCAATTAAGACAATGATAACAGGGTGCAACTACGGGTCAGCTACAAATACCCAGGTGCGTCTAATATACATAATACGGGTAGGTCGGCTGTGCAGCGGATGTCCATTTATGTTTATTTGACGTACCAATACTCGGTAAAACGATGAGCATCGAGCCCATACAAGTACGTATAGTCAGTATTCAGTTATGAAAATACTGACATAACACCCCCTAGGGGTAATTAAACATATAACATATTTCTATTTTCAGCCCATAGGGATTGCATGCGATAGCTTCTCAAGACATCGCTTACAGGGACGGCTGTGTAGGCGAAAGCTGTCTTTCAAGATAAGTCCCATTCCAGTCCACTATTTAATCTCTGACTTAGCTTCTAGCATTTCCCTCAACAACATGGGTGGAAATTGTCACACATGGTTGCTGGCGGCAGTGATGAGTGGGTAGTAGTGTAAGTGCGCTGGGTGAGCAGGTATCCCCGCGCGTCTGGCTGGCACTCATACCACTAGGCATGTGGATATTCTAAGCTGGGCTGGTTTAAAAATCCACAAAATACCATAGGCATGGTGATTATCACTCTGGCCCATGTTTTTTACTGGTAGAACAAAGTGATATTGGAGGCAATTACTGCAGAGCAAAGTTCACTGGCTTACTTCCCACACTTGACTGGGTTGGCTTGCTGGCTTAAGCCCTCCACACTGGCTGGGATGGCTTGAAATCTTCTAACTATGCTCACAGCAGGTTGGGAAGCTGGTGTGGCAGGTTAGGCGGGCTTAGGGCTTAGGCAGGCTGGGTGGCTTAGGGCTCTACCCCTTAGACTGGCTTAACTTCTCGCTAATTTTGAAAAACCCGGATCTACTCCTTGAAAGTTGGCAAAATAGCAAATACTCAGGTAGGAACTAACCAGAAGCTGTGTAGACGGGCTGGACATATACTGACTTTGTGTAGCATGCGGTTGTGGGTGAGGGTGGTAACTGGATTGACTATGCCTCCGCATGCGGTCACACAATGTCCGTCGGCTTGGCAGAAGGTTTTCTCCGTAAATCGCCGTAATCATCAGAATTACGCGACCACCGTTGCCACCATTTGTCGAGTGGGTGTTCAAGAGATATTAGATGGTTGAAGAAATACACACTTGGTCGGTTGGTAACATATATTGAGAGTGTTGTGAGGGAGCTCAGGAGTCCTGCTAGGTCTAGCTAAGGTCTGGAAGCGGAGACCTGCGACCTATCGCTTACATACGTGGGCTGCGTGACGTCACAGGTAGCCAAGGAGCCTAGCTGGACAGGGAGTCTGTGTATAATACAGCTGGTTCTAACTACATATACTACACAGGTATATTACATAGACAATCAGTGACACTCCTGACATCTGTGTGGGTCCAGAGAGAAAGAGCGGAGACGCTGTGTGTGCCGTTAATAACTATCATTAAGAAGTTTATCAAAACATGGCAATTGTCAGCAAATGTTGTCGTAATTTTTAAGACAGGAAACAGAGAGTCTGCATTAAACTATAGACCAGTGTCACTAACATATATGGTATGTAGAGTTATGGAGATAATTATCAGAAGTGGTGGAGCACCTAGAAAGAAGTGGCCTCATACGTGACAATTAGCACGGCTTCAGGGTTGGTAAATCCTGTAAATTCTGTAACAAGGTAAAAGTGGTAAGACAGGAGAGAGGGATGGATAGATTGCATTTTCTTGCATGGTACTTGACGAGGTGTCAAAATGGGAACATGTGAGTACTCGGGCTCCACAAGGTACTGTTTCTTGTATATATGAATGACATAAAAGAAATGATAGTTTCAGAGGAATCCCTGCTTGCAGATGACTTGAAACTAATGAGGAGAATATAAGCAGACGAGGACCAGGAAAGGATGCAAAGGGATTCGAACCAGCTACAGGAGTGGTTTGAGAAATGAGTCCTTGAGTGCAAAGTTATGAAGGTTGAGGATGGACAAAGAAGACCGCACACAGAGTACAGGCTCTGGGGTAAAGACTGCAAACTTCGCTTAAGGAGAAGGACCTTGGGGTGAGTATGATACCGAGCCTGTCCCCTTATGCGCACTTCAAGCAAGTGACTACTGCAGAAAATTTGCTTATGTCAAATCTACAAATAGCTTGTCGACATCTATGTAAGCAATTGTTCATCACACTATACTGGTCAAACACGCCAAGAAATTAGAGAAACTGCAAAAGGTTGCATCAAGATTAGTGCCGCAGATAAGTTAAGGGAACTCAACCTGGTGAAACTGATGGACAGGAGGACTAGGTGAAGAAGTTCAGAATATTTCGGAGATGGAAAATAGGAAGAGCACACAGCTTGATGTTTAAAAGTGAGATGAGCCATAGGGATCTTAGGATGTAATTTTCCAGCCAGAGACTTCTAAGATAGTTGAATACTTTGGAAAGTGAGGTGCTCTACCTACTTGTAGTCTACTTGGAGGGTGTTCCAGGGGTCAACGCTACTGAGGGACAGTCCTTGACTAGGTAGAGGAGGGATCCATACATAGCTTTAAAAAGCTCTACGTACGACAAGGCTTAAAGTGGGGAGAAGTGGATTTATAACAAAACAGTGAAGAGGCGAAACCCAAAGCGTGATTCGATCCCTGCAACTACTATAGGTAGTTCACACACTCATAGAAAAAATTTTGCATTTAAAAAAAATTCTGCAGGGCAATAATAATTTTTTCACATGCCTGATGAAATAGAATTTAAATTTTTTAAAACTTCATAGCTTTTTTAATATTTCGAAGCATTATTTCCTCTGCAGTTGTGATAGTTTTTGCAGTAAAGGGAAAAATTTATGGTGAAGTACCCGAAAGATGGTGACTGATTTTAAATTTTTGTTTGCGCTTTCTATCATCAAATCTCCATGCTAGAAGCGAGTAGCATTAGTAGTTCGCTTGTCATCGATAATCCACATGTAACGCGACACTAGTAGTTGCGAGGGCATCATGATAATCCACATGTTAGACAGCGAGTAGCACTATAGTTGCACTTGTCATATGATACTCACAACTAACAGCGAGTAGGGAAAGAACGTGCTTTTCAACGATAATCTCACAAACTAGACAAGAGAGCACTATAGCGGCTTGTCATCAGATAATTCACAAAATAGACACGAGTACACTAGTAGCTGTGCTTGTCTCAGATAATCCACAAGCTAGACAGAAGTAGCACAGTAGCTGTGGTGTCCCTAGTTTTAATCTCACAAGCTAGACGCGAGTAACTGTAGTGTGCTTGTCTCATGATAATCCCAAGCTAACAGAAGGTAGCACTAGTACTGTGCTTGTCTCATGATAACTCAAAAGCTAGACAGGAGTAGCACTGTAACGTGCTTGTCTCATGAAATCTCACAACTAGACAGCGAGTACACTAGAGCTGTGCTTGTCACATGATAATCTCACAGTAGACAGGAGTAGCACAAGCGGCTTGTCATCATGATAACTCAAAGTTTAAACGGAGTAGCACTAGTAACTGTGCTTGTCACATGATAATCCCCACAAGCTAGACGCGGTAGCACTAGTATGTGTTTGCCCACATGATAATCTCACAAGCTAGACAGCGAACACTGTAGCTGTGCTTGTAATCTTTAATTCACAAGCTGACGCGATTAGCACAAAAGTAGCTGTGCTTGTCACAGATAACTCACAAGCTAGCAGAGAGTAGCACGGGGCTGTGCTTGTCACATGATAATCTCACAATAGACAGCGATACATGTACGTGCTTGTCATCATGATAATCTCACGAGACAGCGGAGACTATACTGTGCTTGTATCATGATAATCTCAAAGAGCAGAGAGTACCTTAACTGTGCTTGTCATCATGATAACCACAACTAGACAGCGAGTAGCACTATAGCTGTGTTTGTCACATGATAATTCACAAGCTAGACAGAGGGGAGCACTAGTAGCTGTGTTTGTCATCATGATAATTCACAAGCTAAAAGAGTAGCCTAGTAGTGTGTTGTCATATGATAATCTCACAAGCTAGAAGCGAGTACACTGTAGCGGGTTTGTTAGAAAATTCACAGCTAACAGAGAGAGCACTATAACTGTGCTTGTCATCTGAAAATTCACAAGTAGACAGAGAGTAGCACTAGTAACTGTGCTTGTCACAATAATCTCAAAGCTGACAGGAGTAATAGAACTTTGCTTGCATTGATAACCCAAAAGCTAACAGGATCACTAGTAGCTGTGCTTGTCATCATTAACTCAAAAGCAGACAGCGAGTGCCAGTAACTGTGTTTGTCTCATGATAATCTCAAAACAGCAGCGAGGGGCACTAGAAACTGTGCTTGTCACTGATACTCACAAGCTAGACAGCGAGTAGCACTATAACTGTGTTGTCATCATGTAATTCACAAGCTAGACAGCGAGTAGCACTATACCCAAATCCCTCATCATCAGATTTAAATTTCGTAAATTTTAAAAGGGTACTTCATGGGTTTGCCCAAAATAAATTTATTTTTTGAGAACTTTCCCCATAACGTTGTTAAATCGTTTATCCAACAGGGGCATAAAAATGGAACTTCCTTTAGGTGTATAAAAAAAAAACATTTTAAAACATAATGATTTTTTTTGATTTATCACCAATGAAAAAACAGTGAAATTTTTCACTAAAGGATATACGCAACCATTGTGATCTTTTCCCATCTTTAA
Organism: Cherax quadricarinatus; assembly: GCF_026875155.1. NCBI lineage: Eukaryota > Metazoa > Arthropoda > Malacostraca > Decapoda > Parastacidae > Cherax > Cherax quadricarinatus. The sequence continues at coordinate 7,769,317 of NC_069399.1, forward strand.
ATTTTTCCCGCTACTCTGCACGATGTTTAGGATTTAAAAAACTGTAATAACCTGTCATTAGCCGCATTGGCTCTTTTGCTTAACATAATGAGGGAAAAATCATATTGTCACTGGCTCGATGTTGAAAATACGTTAGGCAATTTCCATATCTTCGTTATTTAATACGAAATGTAAAAACATGAAGCTGCTAATTTTTTACCTGGAAATCATTATGTTGATCCTGGTGATGTTATTTATTCCAGTGATACTGATGTTGCTGGTCATGAGTAGGTTATTTGTCTATACGATGTTGTTGATGTTCTGGTGATCTTTATTGTTGTTTGTCCAGGTTAGGTTGTTTGTCCTGCCGATTTTGTTGATGTTCCTGCTAAAGTTGATTGTGACGGTGAAGTGACGGCTTTGGTGATGCTGTTAGACGTGCATCATGGCAATAATATATCAAAAAAGCCCATTAACTAGAGTAAATAATGTCTTAGGTGTGTGATGGTTGAGGTTGAGTCGCCTATTGATCAGCCACACCTGAGCGACCCTTGAGCTTTAGCAATTCAAAACCCCGTCTCCGTATGCAGGCATGAGTCAGTCACAATGTCTGCAGCAGGGAGGCACGAAGCACTTGCAAACATCACGTAATTTCATGTCAATAAGGAAAACTTGCCGAATAATTAGAACTTAATTATAAATTGGATTTTTCCAAAGATTTTTTTTTACAGACTACTAGCTATATTGTTGTAATGACAGTAATATAATAATTTACATTCTTTAATTAAATCTGACTTAGAAATTTAATCAACTTTAAATTACAGTAACAATTTTAATATATATATATACATATATATATATATATATATATATTATATATATATATATATATATATATATATATATATATATATATATATATATATATATATATATATATATATTATATATATATATATATATATATATATATATATATTCAAAACAACCACTGTGAAAGAACAGAGAATTCCAAACGCTTTCGTGACTACTCACATTATCAAGGAACAATGAAAGTAAAGCATCAAAGGAGAGTATATAAACGGGTAGCCCACACCTCACTATCAGATCCCACAACACATGACGCGAGACAGCAGGTCCGCCGGCCGAACTAGACAGGTCCTACACACAACCCACCATCAAACTATTCTACCCAAGAAATAAGAAATTTGAAAAATTATTATTTGTCCAATGTATTATTAAATTCTTCCCAAATGCTATTAATTATAAATGGATCTAATTTATATAAACCAAAGGAAATATTCATATTATTGTCAAAACTGCTTTTTATGAAACAAGATTCAATTATGTTCCTGTCGACCATGGACTTGCTTGATACTTGATACTACTTTCTCATCCAGTCAGACCAATTATTAGCTCCATAGGATCAGTTTCATATAAATGATCAAAATGGCATGTTGATATATTATGAACCCTATTGTTGGCAAAATTTCTAACTTTAATGTTAAGAACAACATAGACTTGGTTGATAAATTAAGCTCCTTGACTGACAAATGATTTTAAAATGGTTATTTTTGATGTTACTTCCTTGTTTACCAAAGTTCCTGTTGATGATTTATTAAGTTTATTATCTGAAGAATTCGTTAATTATGATTTACCATTGCCAGTTCCTACTATCATTAAGCTTATTAAACTTTGCATTGTTGATGCAAAATTTGTATTTAATGATATGTTTTACACTCAGAAGTTTGGTATGGCAATGGGGAATCCTCTTTCACCTGTTCTCGGTAACCTATACATGGAATTTTTTGAAACAAGGCTGCTTAACACAATCCTCCCTAATAGAGCTAAATGGTTCAGATATGTTGATGATATTTTGTGTCTTATGCCCAAAAATGTAGATATACACCATTTCCTTGGCAAATTAAATAGCTTAACCCATTCTATAAATTTTACTGTTGAATTTGAAGAAAATAACTCATTGCCTTTTCTAGATGTTTTAATTATTAAGTGTAATATAATGAATTCAAATTTAAAATTTACAGAAAACCTACAAATAACTGTTCCTATGTCCACTATTATTCTTCCCATCAAGATAGAGGTAAACTGTCTGTTTTCTCATCAATGTTTTTGAGAGCTTTACGAATTTGTAGTCCAGAGTTCATAGATGAGGAAATATCCAAAATTTATGAAAAAGGTAATGACTTGAAATACCCAAGAAATGTAATTGATAAATCTTTTAAAGTTGCTAAAAATACTTTTTACAATCCAAAAAGGACAACCAGCCTTATTCAACTAAAAATATGTTGGTTCTCCCTTACCATGAAAACTTGGTTGATATGCCTTCTCTTCTTAAGACTTTTAATATTAAAGTTGTATTCAAAAATCTTGATACAGTAAAAAAAACTTTTGATAAAGAATTCCCCCCAAAATGCTGATGGATGTGTCTATAAGATTCCTTGTTTATTAAGGTCAAACTGGTAAAAATCTCGAACTAAGATTAAAACAACATAAATATAGCATTAGAACTGGACAAGATTCCAATGTTCTATTTATTCATGTAAGAGATTTTAACCATCCCATTGATTTTCAAAGAATTGAGAAAGTAGTATCTAGCAAGTCCATGGTCGACAGGAATATAATTGAATCTTGTTTCATAAAAAGCAGTTTTGACAATAATATGAATATTTCCTTTGGTTTATATAAATTAGATCCATTTATAATTAATAGAATTTGGGAAGAATTTAATAATACATTGGACAAATAATAATTTTTTAAATTTCTTATTTCTTGGGTAGAATAGTTTGATGGTGGGTTGTGTGAAGGACCTGTCTAGTTCGGCCGGCGGGCCTGCTGCCTCGCGTCAGGTGTTGTGGGATCTGATAGTGAGGTGTGGGCTACTCCTTTATATACTCTCCTTTGATGCTTTACTTTCATTGTTCCTTGATAATGTGAGTAGTCACGAAAGCGCTTGAAATTCTCTATTCTTTCACAGTGGTTGTTTTTCATATTCTAAAATCACCTGTTTACTGTGATCTTATTGCATATATATATATATATATATATATATATATATATATATATATAATATATATATATATATATATATATATATATATATATATATATATATATATAACCAATAAAATCACAGAAAACAGGTGATATCACAATATGCAGAACAATCACTACAAAAAAAAATAGTGAAATTCCAAGGGCTTTTGTGACTTCGCACATTATCTTGGACCTATCAAAATAAAAGCTTAACAATAAGGACGAGACTATACCTGGCTGTCGCAATCAACATCACGTGACTTTATACGATGATGTAGGTAGGTAGTCAGTGATCCGTAAAATCCAGCTTATATTCTAACCAAAAATTTGTCTAAAATACCATAAATTCTCCCCAAATATTATTAATTATAAATGAATCCAATTTATATAAACCAAAAGAAACATTCATATTATTTTCAAAACTACTATTTATGAAACATGGTTCTATTATATTCCTGTTCACCATGGACTTACTTGATATAACTTTCTCAGCCTTTTGAAAATTAATTGTATTGTTAAAATCTCTCACAAGAATAAACAGAGCATTAGAATCTTGTCCACTTCTTATGTTATATTTATGTCGTTTTAACCTAAGATCAAGACTTTTATCAGTTTGATTATATATATACATATATATATATATATATATATATTATATATATATATATATATATATATATATATATATATATATATATATATATATATATATATATATATATATATATATATATATATATATATATATATATATATATATATATAATATATATATATGCAAGGAATTCGCAAGAGCAAGCGACATATACACAAACACTGCGTACCTTGTCCTAAGGTTCGTAGGTTCGAGTATCCTTCAGCCAGGGATCAGTGTTTGTGTATATTTCGCCTGCTCTTGCGAATTCCTTGCATTGTTAATATCTCTTGTAAGGCTGATGCATGGAGGGGATGAGATGAAAAGCTGTAAGCCTTCTCTCTGAAAGCTGGCTGCCTTGGATCAAAGTCTAGCGCAAGCTGGACTCCAAGGTATTGGTCCAGTGTGGGTAGATTGGTAAAGCACTGCGTACCTTGTTCCAAGGTTCTTAGGTTCGAGTCTCCTTCAGCCAGGGATCAGTGTTTGTGTATATTTCGCCTGTTCTTGCGAATTCCTTGCATTGTTAATATCTCTAGTAAGACTGATGCATGCAGGGGATGAGATGAAAAGCTGTAAGCCTTCTCCCTGAAAGCTGGCTGCCTTGGATCAAAGTCTAGCGCAAGCTGGACTCCAAAGGTATTGGTCCAGTGTGGGTAGATTAGTAAAGCACTGCGTACGTTGTTCCAAGGTTCGTAGGTTCGAGTCTCCTTCAGCCTGAGATCAGTGTTTGTATATATATATATATATATATATATATATATATATATATATATATATATATATATATATATATATATATATATATATATTATTGTGACCACGAACAAGTGGTATTGATTAATAACAACACTGCACTAGCCAGGGACTGGAACCCATGCTGCTTTGGCCTGCCTCATGGTGGGCGAAAACACATGACGCCCTTATCCACTGAACCATACGATCCTTAAGACTACAAATGAAACAGAAATAATATTATTTTTATTAAATTATGGTTGGTTGTGTGTGTCATTGATTGTGAGTTTTGGAATAAAGTGATGCTTAAGCCAGTCAGTAAATATTTCCTCTGTAATCCATGCTGATTGGTTTGACCTCCAAATTACTAGAAAGGCGTTTTTATCTACACCATTCTAAGCCAAGGATTCTTAGAGCGGTAAATAATCATGGGCTTACACTTGAAATCACCTGACGCATTACCGCAAAGGAACAAGGTGAAGAGATCCTTTGCTGCCTTGTAGTCCGGTGCAGCCCCGCAGAGAAAGTGGCCTCACCCACAGCCAGGCGGCGGCCTGAACTAGGGAAATATCCCGTGGGCGACGCTCCAGATTTTTTCCCCTCCTGCAAACCGAACCGTGTTAAGGTAATTTTACGAATTGTTTTATAAAATTATGCAGCAATTTTTCAATAGATTAATACCCAAGACATGCCAAATAAACCCATGTAATGTGAGGGTATACTGTAAATGCATACAATTCTTAGAACAAGCGAAATATTCTGTTTGTGAATATTTCGCTTGTTTTGCAAATTCTAAACACATTAAATATCTTTCGTTGGCCGATGTATGCTGGGGATGAGATGAAAAACTTAAAACCATCTTTGTGAATGTTGGCAGCTTTGGACCACAACGTCTTGCGTAGCTGGGCGCCAAAGTATTGGACCAGTGTGTGTGCTGAGTAGAGTATTGTGTACCTTGTCCCAATGTTCGTAGGCTAGAGTCTCCTTCGGCCTGAGATTAGAGTGTGTGTGCGCGTTTGTGTTTGTGTTTGTGTTTGTGTGTATGAATAGAAATATGGATGGTTGGCTTGAACGATGGTCATGAGATTAACAGGTTCAGTCCCTTATCATTGAGGTACTAGAATTCTAACATGAAATGTTCACAGAAGACATTGCTGTGTCTGCCACCTGTAACTCAACTGTTCTTTCCCACAGTCTGAGTAGATTTTACTGTAAATGTATCCTCACCGACCTCTCTCTCAAAGGTACATTCTATGAACTCAATTTAAGTCATAACGAAGGACTGTCGATGAACAAACAGGAAGGTTGACAGATGATTCGATCCGTTGTCTTGAGATTAGCAGGTCCAGCAATTTACCGCTCAGCTACCAGGATTCTGATAACAGTTTCACAGAAGGCACTGCTGTGTCCTGTCTGTGTAAGAGACTACCATCAGTAACCCAACTGTCCTCTCACACAGCCTGTACACCTAGAACAAACCCTCAACCATACTGTTTATTGATTCTTACGGAGATTTTGAAAACTCTGGCAATATTTCATTCCAGAGCACGATGTATTTACGTATATGTTTTACAGGCAATACAGGCAAAATTCCTGCCAAGTTCGTTTTGGAATGAATGCATTAACTTTGCACTTACTACATTAACTGGTTATAACAGTCTTTGCAATTTTATGTTGCATAAGTTGGTGTTGCTCATCCGTATCACAGTTTCATTCCAGCTTCATAAATTATTGACTCATTCAGCACTTCAAACAATTCTTCGTATTTGAGGAAGTCTGAGACATTCAATACATTGAAGGTCTGGAGGATATCATATGGTAGTTCTTCTTTCTACTGTCCTCTCCTATGTATTTTCGTCTTTTACGAAGTTTAGAAACCAAAACTGGACAGCATATTCACGACGTAATCTACCCAGTGTATTACAGGAGAATCATTTTGGTATCCGGAGTTTTGTGTTCTAAGTTTTTAGTTATGAAATCTAGCATTCTCTGAGCCTCGTTGATCCCAAATAAACATGGCTTAGTACTTTTGATGTCATTGCTTATTATTACTTCAGAGTTCTTTTCTTCTCTCCTTAAGCTTAGTTTGTTGCCAAACATTTTGCAATCATGTTTGAGAGCATTACACTCATAATCCTTAGACTGAAATTGTTTACATTCAAACTTATCTTTCGTCATTCTGACCAGTTTTAGCATGTCCAGATAATTGTGAATACTTAAGCAATCTAAGTTGAATTCTGCACAGTGTTGTCATCTTCAATTTTTTCTATCCTGGATGTTACTCCTACCTCGTGAATGCTGAATAATTTGAGAAGAGGATTAGACCAAGAACTGCTTCCAAAAGAACTCCACTCTTCACTGGAAGTCACTCGCATAGTTCTTAGATGAGTACCACTCTCTACTATATGTGAGAGGTTCCTTTATCTTGGCATGAAGTTTTTCTCATCCACTATGTTTTTATTTTAATCATCACTCTTTGGTTAGGGTCCTTGTGAAGGCTTACTCAGCCCTGTAACAACTTCAGTCAGTATTACTAAGGCTCGCTCCTCCTCAGGAAAATTAATGTATAGAAAAAAAATAAAAATTGACAAACATAAACACTTTATTATTTAGAAAATATAAAATATAAAACACTTAAATGTGAAATATTGATCCTGCATTAAAGAAAATGAAAAATGAAAAATGAAAAATATAAATGATAACTGAATTCAACGCTAATATAAATGTATATAAAACGTGGGTGTCTGGTGTTGATGACACTGCGTGTTGTTAAAATCGTAGCCGTTGCTGATGATGGGGGGGGGTCGCAGGTGTTGATGACAACCCACCAGCTCATTCTTCACAGATTTTCTGGCTTTCAATAATCCTTCCAGAAGACAGGAAAGCAGGTTTTCTCCACTGCAATGATGAGGGGTTATGTCCTGCTACTTGCATACACAAACAGGTAAGTGAATCAAAATTCGGGACATCTCAGAACGTTAGTCCGTCTCCTTCAATTTTACTCGTTGATTGGCAGGTGACCCTCTCTGTCATCCAAGCTAAAAAGATAGACAGGTTCCCCCGTTAAAAAAATCACTCTCCATGAAAATTTAAAATACCTAAAAGATGTGGTGATTATTCAACAGTAACTCGAGCAAGACTAAAATTGAAAGTGAACTTTCAACCTATAAATCACTAGAATAAAAGGGCGGCATGTATTTGCAGAGTGTGGGGCTGTGAGCCTAGTGTTTCTGTTTGGACCGGAGCCCCACACGTCCCTTTTGGGGGGGGGGGGGGGGGAAGAAGGGGGGAAGGGATAGGGGAGCTGACGCCCTTACCTTAACAAGCCCCCAGCAATCAAATTTTCCTTTCGGGGAGGGGGGAAAAAAAAGGCGGGAATAGTGGGAGCTAACTGCCTTACCTTAAAAAAGTCCCGGCAAGCAAACTATCACTTTGGGGGAGGGGGAAAAAGGGGGGGGGGGGATAGTGGGAGCGGACTTACCCTACCTTACAAAGCCGCAATGAAACTATTGTTACTATACCGCATCCTATCATTGAACTTTTTTGTTACACTCCCCCATCCAAGCTTAACAAGGAGTATAAGAAGAATAGGCGAGGAAAAAGTTTTTACGTGGAAGTCGCGTAAAACACAAATCTTTATGACTGCATGCTTTAACCCGTCAAGAAAATAGGATGAACCATTTATATCCACAATATGGAACTTAAAAACCCGGAGTGCCAATGTCCCCTCAAGAGGGGACTGTTGGTTCCTTTAAAAAAATTTCTAGGGTTATCAAAGGTTTTTGGGCCCCTTTCTAAAATAAATTCTTTTCCCCAAATAAAATTTAAGTTGGAGTACCCCACAAAGGGCTAAACATTCCTTTTCCCTTGGGAGTATCTCGTTTCTTCGGAAAAGGGGTTTCCGGTTAGGAACATAAAGGAAAGGGGGGGTACCATATGGTATTGTGTAAAACCACACTAAACCCGTATTGGAGGTCAGTTTTTAAGTAAAATTTTTATTAATATCTGGAATCTTAATATAGGGTCTTTCGAAAAATACTTTTAACTCATTAAACTTTCCCGAGCTACTCAGAAAATTCAAGGGTTCCTTCACAACTTTTTAAAGGGAAATCAGATAGAGCCTGTAAGATCGTAAGGTTGGGAAAAAACCGTGCATAAAGTTTACAGAACAAAGAAAGCTACGCATGAGTTTTTGGGTTTTTTGGGAAAATTTAATTCTAAAAAAGCTTTGTTTTTTTGGGGGAGAGGTGCAGGGGTTTATTGAAAGTTCAGTCCAAGATATCAAATTTGTTATACCAAGGAAGATTTCTTCAGCTTGGCAGTGGGCCATGTGAGCGTAACGTACGAAAAAACTGATGTTTTTGTTTGGATTTTGCCCCCAGGGGGTTGTCATTAGAAATGTTATCAAATAAACGAAACATTTGGCATTTTCCCAAAGCCTTTTCATCAGTCTCACGAGGTGCCAGGCGTTCCCAAAAACCGAAAGGCTAATTCTATACTGCTCAGCCTTGGTGTGTTGGAAAAGCGGTGTATGCTTTGAAGAAGGATCAACATTACTTGATGATATCCCGCGCAATGTCAATCTTTAAAAAAGAAGGAAGCGTCATAATTTGTGTAGATCGCTATTTTTAAGGGATAGGTCAGCCCCCACCGAGTTACAGTTTAAGGGCCCTGAAGTAAATAGCAAGTCATAAATTACCTCCTTCTTCCCCGACACTGGGGCAATTGCAGATAGAAGGTTCAATGTCTTTAGTTTTATATTTGTCTACCTCTCGGTAAATGCACCCTAAGGTGAACTGGAACGGGTAAATTTTCTTTGATGGATTGTAAAATCATATGGACTCCCGTGGAGGTAACCCTGGATTTCAGAAAAAGGAGTTGAAAAGTTCTCACACATTGAAGTAGTTCATTTTTTTATGGTCATCCAAAGATTCTTAATTTAATGGGTTTTGCCCGAGTGGTCGAGTCCCCAAGTCTGTTGTTTTTCAGTAGTCAAATTTGAGGTGTCAATTACAACCCCTTACATTCTTCAGTTGTCTATCAATTCGTGGGGGGAAAAACTAAGTTTTTTAAGGCATTTAAACCCGAATTTCTTCGGTTTTATTTTTAAGGTGTTGATATGATAAAGTTGGTTTCCCTTTACTTCTATGAGGTAGTAACTTTCCACAAATTATTAAACTTTATTGGCTTTTCCATGACTAATAAATTTATTTGGGGCTTGATAGGCAAAAGTAAAGAATTGTGGCCTCAGCATAAAGGTCACAGCCTCAGCAACTTCCTCAGCTTTAATAGGTTATGTTCTCTAAAAAATGTTCATCTGGTGAGGAAGAGCTGTCGGAATGGGCAGCAACCATGAAGTCTCTAAAAGATTCATTCCGTGATCAATTCCTGAACTTCTATCCCCAAAAATCGAACAAAAGAAAGAGTTTCCCGTAACTGCTGAAAGTTTGGCCAGGCTGTAAGGTGGCATACCTGAAAACTTTCCCGTAAGAATTAGTGGTTTTTTTTATATGTTTTTTGCTGCCTTCCAGTGGGGTTTTTAAATTCTTTTAATATCTGCGACAAAATTGCCTAGATTTCAAAGGGGGTTTCCCGAAAATAAAATTCCCAACCCGGTAGCCCGGTATCAGCAGGCCATTTACAAAAACAGGGTAAAACACTGGAGTACACACACTGGAGTACACACACGAAGTACACACCTGGGGACCGCACAGAGGGGGTTTAAAGGTTTTTAAACCTGGAGTATGAAGTTAGTCTTCCTCCTCTGTGAAGGGGGGGTAAAAAAGGTGTTGGAATTGTGCATAGCTGCTGTGTTCAATTTCCCTTCCCCCAATTTTTGTTGTGTCAAAGTTAACTTTTTTTTCTGTAATTCAAGGCGAGATTTTTCGAGTTTCGCGATCCTTTTCTCTCTTTTTTATTTAACAAAAAGTTCTCTATTTTTTCCCTCAAAACTCAATTTTTTTTCCCTAAACTTCTCTATCCTTTGCTTTTTCCCCAAAGTTCTTTTAAAATTTAAAAACCTTTTCTTCACGTTTCTAGCTTTTTCCCTAGGAAATTTTAGCTTTTTCTCACGTTTCTAGCTTTTCTTCATGCAAGTCTACACGCTCCTTTTTGTCTTCTCTTTCTTTTTGTTTTGGGATTTCTTTTCCAATTCTCTCTCCTCCTTTTTCTTTTGTTTTTAAAGGGTTTTCTTTTTTCTCCTTTTTCTTTTTCTTTTCGTTTCTCTCTCTATCCTTTTCTTCATCTTTTTCCCCTTTTCTAACTGTCTTTCTTCTCTCTCAATTCTTTTTAAAGTCTTTCCTGGTCTTGCACTAATGAAAGATTCAAAATTTTTTTTCCCCGTTATTCCTAACTTATTTCCCCACGTTCACCCAAAAACCCTGGTATTCCCCCATGTTTTCCCAAGAAAAAACGGGGGGGGGGGGTCGCAGGTTTTTGGAAAACCCCCCCAGTCGTTCTTCACGTTTTTCTAGCTTTCAAAATCCTTCCAGTTGAAAAGGAAAGCAGGTTTTCCCCAAATGCAAGATGGGGGGGTTTTTTACCCGTACTTGCATACAAAACAGGTAAGGGAAAAAATTCCGGGAAAATCTCAGAACTTAGTCCGTCTCCTTCAATTTTACTGGGTGATTGGCAGGGACCCTTTTCTGTCCCCCGCGGGAAAAATTAGACAGGTTACCCCCCTTTAAAGAAATCACTCTCCATGTTTAAGTAAAAATTTCCCAAAAAGATTGGGGGGATATTAAAACAGCCCAATTAAAGAGCAAGGGGAGGGGACTAAGTTTATTTTTCGTCAAAAGTAAAGTTTTTTAAAACCAAATTTATATCCACTAAATACAAGGCAGGCATTTACTTACGTAGTGTTTGGGAGCTTAAGTCAAGTGATTACTGTTTGGACCGGAGTCCCACACGTCCCCCTTTTTCGGGGGGGGGGGGGAAAAAGAAGGGGGGGAAGGGGATATTTGGGGGAACTGGACTAAACCTTACCTTAAAAAGCACCCGGCAGTCAAACTATCGGGGGGGGGAAAAAAAAAGGGGAATAGGGGGACTGTTTGACCCTACCTTAACATACCGGCAAGAAACTATCACTTTCGGGGGGGGGGGAAAAAAAAAGGGGGGGGGAAGAGAGCGGACTTACCCCTACCTTAAAAAAGTACCCGGCAATGAAAAAATTTTTTTACTATATCCCCAAACCCCCTATCTATTAAAACTTTTCCTTCACTTTCCCTTTTAACTTCTTAAATTACAAAATACTTTATCGTCCTTTCTTTTTTTTTTCTTCTTATTTTTTCTATATATTAATAAAAAATTTAAATTTAAGTTGGGAAGACTTTTTGGGCAAAATTTCCCATGCGGGGTTTCCCGTTATTAGGTTTCATTTTCCAAAAAAATTTTTATATTTTTTATATTTTTTATTTAAAAGACATTTTTTAGTACTTTAAAAAAAAACGAAAAATTACTATTGAAAAAAAGTGAGGGAAATTCTGCATAGTACAGGGACTTTCCAATTAACATTTTACATCTGAAAAAAACAAATTTCTGTACATTAAACAATGCCCACTCCAACCCTTTAAGAAAATGACTTTTGTCTGGAACACTAAATCAACCCCTAAAGGCCCCTTTGGGCAAGTACACAAATTTCCTGATTTTTCCCTCCTGCCCCGGAAGTAAAACCTTACTTTTGAAAGAAATACCCCCCCCCCAATTTTTTTTGCATGTCGGGCCCCCTGACACATAACAACTTTATTGTAACTGAAATTGTTTTAAAAGGGCTTTCATTACCCATATTGAACAACATGATACTTCATTATCACTAAATTTATTATATAATAAAAAAATTAAAATTTTTCATGTTCATGTAAAAAAGAAATCTACAAAAACCCCAGACATTTCCCCTTCTCGGGGAAGGTATAAATAATACAATTTTTGCATACACTTTAAAACACAACCAGTGAAACAAAAACCTAATCCTATCCCCATCCATAAATTACCCTATAATAAATTTAAATTTCAATGGAAAACCAAAACCAATGGGCTCTATAGAGCTCCCTTTAAAAAAAAAATATGTAATAAGAAAACGGGATAAGTAAATTTTTCAAAAAAATATTTCCCCCATATCTTTAAAAAACCATTATTTAAGATTTTAAGTTGGTAGCAAAAACAAAACCCGTGATAAACCTTTTCACACTTTCGATAAATACTGAAGCCTTCCTACCACTCGAAAATACTTAATGTTTTAAAAAATTATATTTCGCTTTTCACAAAAATTTTGCCCCCCCCCCCAATTGTCTTTTCATTACACACATAAAAAAAATTTTTCGTTGCAAAATATTTAATATTCCATCACATTCGACATTTTCCCGCCCCTTTGTAAATTTGCAAAATTTAAAAAATTTAAATTAAAGAACTTTTTATCTTTTCCCCAAAACAAAAACCCGTCATCACCCCAGTCAAAGGCATTTATGTCTCAGTACTATATTCATTCTCTTCCACCCCTAAACCCTTTCACACTGCCCTTTATGGGGAAAGCCAGCCCCCGGGGACCCCTTCCCATTGCCGTAAACCCCATAAACCCCTTTAAACCCTTTAAAACTCCGTAGCCCTCATTTAAAACAGCTCCCAAAAGTCCCTCCAAAAATTTTCCCCTTTAGGGAAAATTTAGTTCTGTAAAATGTCGCATTTTATCCTCTCACCACGCCCACCTCCCCCCAGGGCCCCCAGGGGTGAAAAAAAATCCGTGACCAAATACCCCATGCTTTCCCTCCACCATCTTACTCACCCCCCCCATATCCAAAAATTTAAACCCCGCAAAAACCGGGAAACCCCCCCCCACCCACAAAACCTGAACCCTTTCCTAACCGGGACCCCCCAAAAACTTCTATCATCACAAAAATTTACCCAGGGAAAAAAGGGTCTCCAGCCCCCCACACGCTCACTTTCCCCCCCCTCCCTTATCCTCCTTTTGAATGGGCCAACCCCAACGGCAAAACCCCTTGTAAAAACCCAAACTTTTACCCCCAAACCCCCTTTTTAAAAGGGAATTGTTTTAGACGCGTCCATATTTCGCCCCAAAGAAATACTTTGGGGAAAGCCCTTCAACGCGGGCCCCCAGGACCTCCTTTCTTTTCCTTCGAGGACCCGAAATTTTAAACCCACACGACGGATCCCTCACTGTCATTTTTTAAACCCTAAAAGGGGGCCTCCCCAAACCTTTTAAAAATCCCTACCCCCCAAACCCCCCGTTTTCATATCCTTTCTACTGCACAAGTCCACCTCCCCTCCCGCCCCCTTTCCCCTTTTATAAAATTCGTTTTAGGTACACGCTCATCATCCTTTTTTCCAGAGGTAAAAAATCCACCCTCCTCGACTGACCGGGAATGTTAACACCGGGTCAAATTAACCATTTCCCCAGCCGATCCCCCCTATAAACCCAAAAAACCCCCTGTTGTAAACTTTCAACCCCACGTTCATCAGCGGGGACAGACAACGGGCCCTGCCAAATCTTGCTGTCAATAGCACGTTAGTCACTATTCTCTTTATGCCGGGGTTTGTTGGGGCCGCCCTCAAAAACCCCCAAGTTTTTTCAAAAACTTTCCAAACCAAATATTCGCACGAATTCACCTTTTAGCCCAACCCCTGAATTTCTCACAAAAAATTTTTCCCCCCATATCATTTTGGGTTTATCCACCACCTTCCACCCACCCCCTAAACCCCCTTCTCCCCATTTTTTACTATTTCCCCTTTGGTTTTTAAAAAACTTAAATCTTTTCAACATTAATTTTTTACCTGAAAAAACCTCCCCCAAAAACCCTCCACCAAATTACCCAAACCCCAAGCAAATCCCTATTTTCCTTCACCAAAACAGTCGGTATCCACATAACCTACATACCAGCCCCCCCTCCCCCGGTCAGTACCCTCCCCACCTCCCGCAACAAAACCTCGGGAAAAGGGCCCTATAAAATGGATTTGATTTTCACGCAAACAAAATTTGTGATAGTGGGCCAAAAACCCTTTGGGGCAGGTCCCCGTGCTTGCTTTTAAAATCCTAGCCCTCCCCTTAAAACCCGCCCCCATCAACCCCCCCTTTATACAATTTTTTTTGGCCCAAAAATAAATTTTTTCTTCCCCAAAACCTTGCCAACGCCCGAAAAACCATAAAGATCCCCTTTCCCAAAACCCCAACATAAGAAACCCCTTCCCCAAACTAACGACCCTTTCCAAACCCCCAACACCCAACTCCACCCGTTTTTTCTTAAAAATTTTCGAAAACATGGCCCTTTCCCTTTATACATGACCTTCCTGGAAAACCCTATTGCCCCCTATCCCAAATTTCCTTTCCCATTACCTTTTTGATTCTGTTTTTAAATTCTCGCAAAAAATTTAAAAATTTTAACGTAAGCGAAAAAATGCCCATAATCCATTACCGTTTTACTGGGTCCCCCTTTTGGTACCCCAAAACCCCCAAAAGGGCCCTCCGTTGCTGGGCCCCCATTACCTGCCGCTTTAAAATATGTTTTTTCAGCCCTTTCTAAAAAAACCCCCCCCAAAAAACCCCCAAATTTTTTACGTAGAAAAACATTTGGCAATCCGTCTATACCCGGGGCCTTTCCCCAAACTCACTCCGACAAAAGCCTTTTCCAAATCTCACACCCCCTTTAAACGGCCCCCCTAATGTCACCCCCATCTTGACCCATCAAAACTCACATGCACATACTCTTCCCCCCTTTTCCCCCCAAAGCCACCTCAAGAAGGGCCCCCACTTTGCGTATTGGGCTTAAAAACCCAAACGTCTACATATCCATCATACCCTCTGTCCCTTTTCCCAAGCCTTTACCCATCTATACCCTTCCATCCCTAATGTACGTTTAAAAACCCCCCATCTTTCCCTCGTCACAAATCCTCTTTTCTCTGGCCTCTTAACACCAAGCCCCACGGCCCATCACCCCAAAAGCACTTTTTCCAATCCCCCCCAAAATTTGCGCAAACCCTCAAAAACCCCCGTTTTGCAATACCCAATACTCTCCTTTTAAAACCCCCAATGCCTGCACTGGATAGGGTTTTTTCCTCCTCTTGCATAAAATCCCGCAGCTGCCCCAAAGATATCTTTGAAAACCCCCTACTTTAACCCATTATATTCCCCCCACGAAAAAATATTAAAATTTCTGATACATTTTTAGCCCCCCGAATCCCCCAATTTACCGTTTAAACCCCCCCGGGGCCCCCATCCACCAACCCTTCCCCCAATTGGCCCAAAAAACTGCGACACCTCACCCGGGAAAAACTTCCCCATTTAACTTCCAATAAAACCCTTTACCCCTTTTAGGAAAACAATCCCCTTCAGGGGCCACCAGTACTCCCCTGTGATCCCAAAAAAAACCCCCCCTCCACCACACGCACTCTGCTCCTATTACCGTTCGGGGACATTCAATCGACCAGTCAGGCCCCAACCACGTCTAAACAAAAGTTTTGTTTTACAACCCCACCCCCTCCAACGTCCAAATTTAAACCCCCCTCCCTTTAAAAATTTCCCCCAAAAACCCCCAAAAAATACCCTGCCCCCCTAGGGTTTCCCCATCCTTATGCCCCATAAAACAAATTCCCAAAAAACCAAACCAAATTTAAAAGCTACACCCGGGGAAAACCGGGGGCCAAAAATGTACAGGACATCCAATTCACTTTTATTTTAATTAAAACCAAAATTCCCCTTTTTGCCGGACCTTTTCCACACACCTAAAATTTTTCTGTTTTCCCCCTACCCCAACACCCCTCTACCGAAAACACCCTCCCCCCCCCACCCCCAATGCCTCACTACGAACGGGGGTTTTTTCCCCCTTTCCAGGATTGGGAAAATCCCCCCTTTCAACCCTTTTTGGGATGTCCACTTTCACTTTTTACCCATTCACCTTCAACTCATAACCTGGTCTTTAGTTGTGTTCCTGCACGGGAAAACCCCACGTCAACACTATTACTCACCCAAAAATTCACTAAACCATACACACTTTCTCCTGAAAAACAATCCAATTTAAAGTTCAATGTCATTCACTTGAACTTTTCAGGGGTGGTTTTTCCCTTCCCTTTACCCTGGACTGTCTTGCCCCCAGATCTTTCGTGACACCTGTTTCCCCCCTCCCCCCCTTTTTGAAACGCTCTTAACCAACTCCCCCCTTAGGGCCCCTGTGTCCCTCCTGCGTAACTTCCTCCCCGGGAAATTTTTGCCAGTGCGCTGACAGGCGTGATCATTCCCCCGGAGTCAGAAAGGCAGCGCACGCTTCCGTAAGCTCCCTCGGGTTTTCATCATTCGTCTGATACATTTCCCGGGGGACCTCCCCCTCCACCCTTGCATCAAAATATTCTTACACACTGCGCAACCGGGAGATCCTGTTCCACGCCCGATCCCCAAACAGAAACCCAAGGGAAATAGATCCCGGACCCCAACCCCTTTCCCCAAAATTGTCAGCCAATAAAAAAATTTAAAACCAAAAACCCAATGGGGTCCCTTCCCCATCGCTATTTACTCGCATGGGGGGGTTCTCTTCCAACACTTGAGCTGCGTTCAATGAAAGGGGGGTCCCCCCCCCCTCGGTTTCACCTGCTGACTCCATCTCCTTGCTTTCTCGACCTCCTAAATTTCCCGGGGCCCACCTTGGGGTAGGCAATCCCCATTAAGGGAAATTTGCTCCTCCCCTTTCTACTGCTGTATGTCGTTTTCCGTTGTTCCATGTTGCCCCACTTCCTTCCACACGAGCCGGGTAGGGATCATTGACCCACACAACCGGGCAGGTTCCCCACGTTTTCCCAGCGTATGTCACAAACACCTGGGTACGAAATTCTGGCAGCACTACGTACGACGGAATAGGGTAACGTAACGTCATCTTCACAGAATACGTTCCTTCGAGTATCCCTGCGTATGGCCCAGTAGCCCACTTCCCAACAGTGGCCATATGTACTGTACCATATTTGCCCATCGCAAGACGGATGTCAGAATCATCCGCCTCGAATGGCACATTTCTAATCTTAACCCATGTGTAATGGCGAGAAACGTCGTGAAGTCGCACGGTCACAGCGGAGTTAACTATCAAAGTAACCTCCTGGTACTTGTCTACCACCGCCTCATACACACTTGCCAAATTAAACTTGACGAAGATCCTCGTCGTGCCATTCAGCGCTACTCCACATATCTCCTCGTTAGCAATACCATATGTATATCGTATGATTGCAGGTAGTAGCAGGTCCATAGAAGTTCCTGTCACAGCCCCACGGATAAGCTCAACACAGACTCTGTTTATGCGTCTCCGGCTGTCCTGCGCCATGCTGTGAAAATATAACTGCCACTAATCAACGCCAGGGGCAGCAGCAGCGCACGTCCTCACTACTCAAAGGTTGAGTGACGGCATCATCTCAAGTTATTTCTCTTATCAGGTGGTAGGAATAATATCTGGACATTTTGAAGATCATATGCAGAAATTCTTCCCCCGGAATTATCTTTCTGCATTCGTGAAGAAAACTTTTGATTCACCTTGGTTATCTGACTGATTGTTGGAGGTCGTCTCTCTCCGCTCAAACCTCTCAGTCCAACCTCACCCTCTCCACCGATTTTTTTTTTCAAAATGATACCTAACCCTGTATTACCTACGTCGTTCAGATGAAGTCCTTTACACAAACAGAAGCGTACGTACATATTAAATGTCCGTCAGCTCTCTTAGAAATAAGACTTAGTCTTTAACACACGTAACTTTTTCAGATTATTAGTTCAGGTGAGTGAATTCAGGTCATACATACCTTGGCATTAATCCTGTAGACACCAGGGTCCTTCTGTGTTCTTTCACTTTCGATGTGTATTTTCTATTTGTTAAGAATTTATTCTAATCTATTCTACTTTAAATTATTCATTATATAAAGAGAAGTAAGGATGATTTTTCTTTGGTATATTATCCGATAACTTATAATTTTCACAATATCGTCGATATTTGTACCAGGTAGACATATCTTCCTTGTATATTTGATATTGAAATATTATTTATATTCTTCATGCCTTTCTCTTGAGAGATCCAACAGGACTACCTGGGACGGTGCTCCCTGGGGTACTAAGTTGCCGGACCTGAGGTTTCACTTGGGAAAGGTGGGACAAGATGCTCCAAATTATGTCATAATCTAGCACAGGTTCTCTGAATTTATTCCCATTCTTCACTAGAGTAAAGCTGGTTAAAGCCTCTTTTGCACCAGGGAGATCAGAAATTCTGATCTCTAGACTCTCTCCACCCACAGATTCCACCAAAATCCTCATAAATAGTGATCCACAGAGAGAGAGAGAGAGAGAGAGAGAGACAGACAGACAGAGACAGAGACAGACAGACAGACAGACAGACAGACAGACAGACAGAATAAAATAAGTATTATAACACGGTAACCATGCATTAATAATAATGTACGTAATCCTCATTACTGACTTCATGTAATAATACGGAAATTGTGAGGATAACATGCAAATATATGATACTCGGTGATAAGTGCTTAATAAAAGCAACACTCCGCCTTTCCCTCCTGACGCTGTCACACCGTTGTGAGCTCTCTCTCACTACCTATCACACTCTTTCTCAACAACTGTTTTATGTAAACTCTTGAAATTTCATCAAATCTCTCGCATCGCGAAACTGCAAGAATAAATTCACACTATACTACCACCACCTGGGAAGCGACTTACAACAGTCGACAATCCTCCTGATACCTTCTGTACTTACTGCTTGGTAAACAGGGCCAGCAGGTGTTAGCAAACGTGCCTACCGTTTCCATCCATGCCAAGGATCAAACCATGGACTCTCAGTATGTGAGACGAGTGCACTGCCAACCATATCAGAAACACCCACTTGAAAGGCACCAATGATTCTACGACTTACGAGTTTGTTACATAAACGAGTATCGTATCTCAAAATAACGGATTAAAAGAATTTCAGATACTCCCCGGCCCCAAATTATCAACATTGCTCCATTGGTCTTTATAGTGAAATTGCCAGCAAGATATTTCATTAAATGGCATTTCTTCATGAGCTATTAAAATTATTAGATGAACATCAAGCCATTGTGATCAGGGTGATCAGTTGATTCTGACACCATTAATAAAACCAGGGGCTCTTACAATGAGACAATTACTGCAGCAAAAATTTGTGGAAATAAAGTCACCGTAAGCCTCTAGAGACAGACTGGTCTAATTTCATTATAACTGGAAATTCTGTTAAAAATCCTTCAGCCACCACAATGGGAACAGATCCTTTACGTAACAGTGAAGCAAGCCTTGGATCTGGATGATCCACTCCAAATACTGTCAGTACATCTGACGTAACAGTTCTGATTGCCAACCCCCAAACAGGGTTTTGATAGTCTGCCTCAACCTTGGCTAACCATCCCCTGTTCGTCCCTGTATTTGAAGATACACCTGGAATTGCTGGTCGACGGCATGGAAAAGGACGAGGAAAAGATAGTGGAAGAGGACGTGGAAGAAAACGTGGAAGCAGGCACGGAATCGATGCTCAGACGTCTGCCTTCCCTCCCTCTTTGTGCAACGTTGAAAGGGTTGCAACAAAGTTAAGTAAAAATTCTTGGGCGGAAAGGGTTTGGTACGACCCTTGAGCCCACCGCCAAAACTACATTTTCTCCCCCCCCTTTTGATAAGGCAGGACAACAATTTTCGGGCAGTAAGCAAAAATGAAGAAATATGACAATTAAATCCCACGTTGAATCAATTTTGCGTACCCCAACCCTAATGCATCATATTTTTTAATTTGGGGGTTTCCAAAAACCTTGCAAGCGATGGGAAAAATTTTAAAGTGGCCATAGAAAAGGGCAGAAAATTTTGTAAAAAAAAATAGGTAATTTAGACAGATATCAGATAGGGGGGAGTAGGGGAGGAAATTTTAATTAATATTGGGGGACTTGCGGCAAATGGGTCTACGAAAGACGAAGAAAACACAAAAGCGACAAGGGAAAGAATGTTGGGGGTGCACTAGGCATCTGCAAAAATATAGAACTATCCTTGGGAAAGAAGGAAAATGCACAGAATCTGGTCCATAAAAGTTTATGAGTGTGAAGCGGGGTTGAAAAAGTTGCAGAGAAAAAGGGTTGGGAGGAGTGGGTGTCATTTACAGCCATGTGGGGTTTTAAATGACTCATGAAATCGTAATGACACGTTTTGGAAACAAACCCCCCCCTGGTATGGTTTGGGGGGGTAAATATTATGCAGATAATTCGCAGCTTGGAGATTAGGACATAGTGTGCGGTTACTGAAAGTATTATTCAAAGGAACAAGTTTGAGTTGTTGAAGTGGTAATGTTTTTGATTCTTACTGTAAATTAGTAGACAATTGAAAAAATTTTTTAATTACAACAAAATTGGGGTTCTACAGAAAAAGAAGAAAGACAAATTTTTATTACCTTCTTTGGGGTATTAAGGTATTGTCTTGATAATTTTATCCACAATTTTCTCGCAATATCTTGACGAATGGCAGTATATTATAGAGACCTTTTTCAAGTCCAAGGATTCGATTCCTGGCACCTCTCAGTCTTCTACTGAAATGGGTAAGTGTACAGATGTACTAAGTCTGTACATTAAAAAAACAAAGGGGCAGCGGGAAAACCCTGAATTGCTTCACATGATAAACTTTCAGAGGGGTCATCGATAGCTAAGCCACAATTTAGCGTTTTAAAGGGTCCCAATGAACAGGACCAACTATTAGCGGGTTCTCCTTAAATTTTAGGCAGCTGCCGTCAGAAAAGAGTTAAATACGCGGGGGTTTCGTCCCATCAAACTTCGCTTTGTGTTTTTTATTATATGCTAATTTTAATTTTAACTTTAACCTAAAAAATTTTAAATGTTTCATAAAAAAATAATTTCTTTAAAACTTTTTGATAATGTGAATGTCTTTTGTTTTTCGAAGGCATGAAGATGAAAAATAAAAAATCTTGAAACGTTTTTAAAAAAGCGTTATTAAAACGTTAAAGAGGTGGTACGGAAAACCAAAAGCTTCAACATTTAGAGACACTCCCAGAGAGAGGGGAAAGGGAGAGCCAGCTAGACGGATCTGTATTCCCCTTTGAGGTTAAACATCGAGAACACACATACGAAAGGAACCTGGGACTATGCCCCCTTGGCTGACCATAAAATCTTGTAGATTTCCCAAGGGAGGGGGAAAACAGGAGTAAAGGGAAAAAAAACCCAAAACTACACGGGGCATGAAAAATTTTTTCCCAAAGGATCAGTGAAAAAAGGAATTGGTGGGCAAATCATAAACAAAATGATGGACACGTGACAACAAAATGCAAGGTGGGCAGGAAGAGTTCGTTCCAAAGGGGCAACAAAAATTATAGGAAGACCAGAGGAAGACCAAAGGGGGAGAAGACCAAACAAGTCGCAAGAGAATGGGAAAAAAGTACAAAAAGATAAGGGAAACCCGAAAATAAAAAAATTATTCCAAGAGCCAGAAAAGTATGCACGAAAGGGGTAGGGGCCCGTGGGAATACGATAACGACATAAAACGAAAGCTAAGTCGACCCGAAGCTGTTGTTAGCCACATCAGGAGGAAAACAACAATCAAGGACCCGGTAAACGGCTGGGGAAGGAAAAGGGAGTGCACAAGAAACGACCAAGAAGTAGTAAAGGCACAACAGAGATTTAAAGAGAAATTTACAGTTGAATAGGTGGACCCGGGGAAAACCCGGAAAAGTGGGATCAAAACAAGTGCTGGATGTAATACACACACAGAAGAGGGGGTGAAGCCCCCTGTAAGTTCACTAGATACCTCAAAAGGGGAAGATCTAATATCTCTCCAGGATCCTTAGAGAGGGGGGGAGACACTCTGTTGGCCCCTAAAACAATCTTAAACACATTTATTGAAATGGCAACTACCGAGGGTGGAAGAGGCAAATGGTGATGACACGAGCATTAAATATATACAATTATCACTGGTAAGTATCAAAATCAGGGAGAAATTATCAGGGGGGAAATGGTGGGGCACCTAGAGAAAAACAAGCTTAAACCGACAACCCGCACGGGTTTTATGGGAAACCAAATCCGTGTCACAAAACCCACTGGACTTTTTTGACAGGGAACAGAAATAAGACAAGAGAGAGAGAGAAAGGGGGGAGTAATTGCATTTTTCTTGGACACAAGAAGGTTTCAAAAAATTCCACCCCAAAAAATATGCAAAGCTAGAGTATAGGGAAGCACAAGGAAAGGGGCCCGCAGTAAATCAAGAAAACCGGCAGGGGGGGAAACAATGATCTTGGTATGTGACGAGGTTCAAAGTGGGGGCTGTGAGGGGGAGATTCCCCAGGGGGTCATCCCAGACCGATGTTTTTTCTGGATATGGAATACTACTGGAAAAGGGAAAACTCAGTGTGTCCCCCTTTTCCCGATGAAGTAAAAAATGTGGAAATTAAATCGGGTAAAGGGTCAAACGGGCACAAAGGGACGGACAAGTTGCAAACCTGGTCCCGCAACTGGCCCTGGAATTTAAAAACCCCGTCAAATACAAAAACAGAAGATCAAGGAAGGGCAAAAAAGACCACTAAGGCTAGGAGACCAAAGACGCAAACCTCACTAGGGAAAGGATTTTGGGTGAGTATAATACCAAACACTCTTCTGATACACATAAAACCGATAACTACTGCGCAATGGCCCGGCAAAAATTTTAAAAATTTCGTATACCTCAGTAGGATTCGCTGAGGTTATGTACCCTTATACATCAGGCCTAATGGAGTAGAAGCCCAATTTGAAACCCCCCCGGTCAAGCCATGAAAAAAAATTAAGAAAAGGGAAAGGGCTGCAACAAAAATATCCCAGAGCTAAGGGAAGTCCACGAAGAAAGGAAGGGGAAAACGGCCACGAAAACTGGGGGGAAGGAGAGTTTGGCAAAAGAAACGCATTTAAAAAATTTTGAGGAAAAGAATTGGACAAAGATTGGTTTCCCGACATGGGCACAGATACAAGGGGTCAAAGATGAGAACAACGGGGTGTAAAAAAAAAAAAAAAAAAAAAAAAACCAAAAAAAAAAAAAAAAAAAAAAAAAAAAAAAAAAAAAAAAAAAACCCAAAAAAAAAAAAAAATACACACACACACACACACACACACACACACACACACACACACACACACACACACACACACACACACACACCGTCTCACCTCCCATTGTATCACTTTCTCTTTCTATCACTTTCTATCAGTTTCCCTCTCCCTCCCCCTCTCTTCTCCCTCTCTCGCTCTCTCTCTCTCCCACTCTCTCACTCTCTCTTTCCTCCTCCCTCTCTTTCCCTACTCTCTCCCCCTCCCTCTCTTCCCCAATCCTCTCTCTCCCCCTCCCTCTCTCTTCACCCTCACTTTCCATCCATCTTCGTGCTGCTCTGTCTTCTTTCCCCCCTCTCCCCCTAGGCTTTCCCACACTCCCTTCTCCTCTGTCACGTTGTATCACTTTCCTTCTCTTCCTCTTTCTCTTCCCCTCTCTCTTGCTCTCACTCTCTCCCCTCTCTCACTCTTACTCTACTCCTTCCTCTCTTCCCCACTCTCTCTATCTCCCTCCCTCTCCCTTCACCTTCACCTTCCATTCATCTTCCTGCTCCTCCATCTTCTTTCTCGCCCTTCCCCCTAGTCTATCCCACACTCCCTTTCTCCTCTCTATACCCCCTTGTACCCCCTAATCTCTCCCTGCCACTGTCCCCCCCTCCCACCTCATATCCTTCTCTCCCCTGGCTGCCTACCCCCCTTCCTCCCTACAACATCCATCTAATGCAAACACCCACTCGAAAGTTAAAAGGTTCGTTCTCTGGGATAATGGGTTACCCAAGAAGGCAGAGAACCAAAGGTCTGGTGGACGAACCTGGGAGGCGAGATTGGGAGGCAGAGCTCAGAAAAAGGGAGGAAGACTGGGGAAGGAAACTAGAAGAGCTTGGCATGAAAATGAAGGAGAAGATAGCTGCAGAGAGCAGGAAGTGGGAGCAACAACCCATAGTAGCAGAAGTTAAGATACAGTGCTTAGAAGAGGAACTGAGAAACCTGAAACAGCTTAAAGAGAAAAATGACTGTACAGATATAGCGTGAGGAACTTCTGCATCAGGCACAGACAAGGGGTCTGGAGGGAGCAAAGACGCTATAATGTATACAAGGGTACTATCAGACCCACATGGGGCCAAGGCAAAGATGAGGAGCACACTAGGAACAAATGAGAGGTCTGAAGACAATGAGGAGGCTATGATATATGCAGAGACTCTAACAGACACCTGCAGGGGCCAGGAGCAGCTTAGCAAGAAAGACAGGATTGAAGGAAGGAATGCTCTGATGGAAAGAACCAAAACACCCCAGAGGACACAATGGTAGACACAGTTGGAGGAAGAAAGGGCGAGATCAGTTTTTGTCTATGGGCTCTAGGAAGTTGAAGGGGAAACCTACGATTAAAGAAAACAGGAGGAGAAAAAAGTGATTGAAGGTATCATGAAAGCAATAGATGAGGGCAACATGACCCAAGTGACAAATTTTCCGAGAACTGGGTGGTTTCCAAGGGGAAAGAAATGGTCTTTCAAAGTAATTTTCGAAGCAGAATCAACTCTAACCATGATCCTGCAAGAGAAATCACGACTGAGAGACAAATAAGTGTATCAGAATGTGTACCTCAATCGAGACAGAACACAAGAGGAAAGGATGATACTGAAAGAGAGAGAGTACAAAAACAAAAGGAGGAACGAGAGGAAATGGCAAAGATGAACAGAAGAACCCAGATGCAGGTGGAAAGGTAAAAACACCCTCCATAAACACCCATAGAAGAACTCCAACTGCGACAACCCCAAGGCAACTGCACAATCTAAACCGACACTCACACATTGATCCCTTGGTACCCACCCCCACCACCACAAACCCCACCCTACAGCAACCCCCCATGGGAACTCTACCCCCACTGCAACCACCCATAGGCCCCCACCAGGGCTCCTGATCCCCCAACCCTAGTCTTCACCCAAGATTACAGTTTTAGAAAAGAAGTTGAAGATTTGCTACACAAACACGGATGGAATAATGAATAAATATGAGGAGTGGCATGAAAGAATCAATGAGAAATCCCCAGACATCATAGCAGTCAAAGAAACGAAACTCACTGAGACAACAACAGATGCAATCTTCCCACCAGGATATCAGATCCTGAGGAAAGACATAAGGAGCAGACGGGAGGAAGGTTTGCACTGCTCGTAAAAAGCCGATGGAGATTTAAGGAAATGGACGAGATTGGATAAAGGGATTACATAGCATGTACACTTCAGTCTGGGGAACATAAAGTAGTCATTGCTATGATGTATAATCCACCTCAGAACTGCAGGAGGCCAGAGAGGAATATATAAAGAGCAACAGAGCAATGGTGGACAGACTGGCCGAGGTGGTAAGAAGAGCTCACTCGAGCAGAGCAAAGTTACTGGTTATGGGCGATTTCAACCACAGGGAGATCGACTGGGAAAACCTGGAGCCACACTGGGGTCCCGAAACATGGAGAGCCAAGATGATGGATGTGGTACTGGAAAACCTTACGTATCAACATGTAAAGGAGAGAGAGAGAGAGGAGGATGAACCAGCAAGACCAGACCTTGTGTTCACCCTGAGCAGTTCAGAAATTAAGGACATCACATATGACAGGCCCTTGGAGCTTGTGATCACATGGTTCTGTGTTTTGAATACATAGTAGAACTACAAGTGGAAAGGGTAACAGGAGTTGAATGGGAAAAGCCAAGCTATAAAAGGGGGGGGGACTACACAGGTATAAGGAGCTTCCTGAAGGAGGTTCAGTGGGACAGAGAATTGGCAGGAGAGTCAATGAATAAAAAGATGGAATTCGTAACAACAATGCAAGGAGGCAGAGGAAAGGTTTGTTTCCAAGCACAAAGCCCCTGGTTTACCAGAATGTGCAAGAAGGCAAAAACTAAGTGCACTAGAGAATGGAAAAAGCACAGAAGGCAAAGAACCCACGAAAATAAAGAGATTAGTCGAAGAGCCAGAAACGAATATCCACAGATTAGGAGGGAGGCCTAACGACAGTACGAAAATAACATAGTATCGAAAGTTAAGTCTGACCCGAAACTGCGGTATAGCCACATTAGGAGTAAGATAACAGTCAAAGACCAGGTGATCAGGCTGAGGAAAGAACGTAGGGAACTCACAAGAAAATATCAAGAGGTATGTGAGGAGCTCAACACGAGACTCAAGGAAGTAATCACAGAAGAGATATGAAGGGCTCTGGGAAGGCAGCACAGAGAGGAACACCAACAGTGAATGTAACAAAAAGTGTTGGATGACATACACACAACTGAGAAGGTGCAGAAGCTGCTAAGTGACCTTGACACCTCAAAGGCGATGGGACCGGACAACATCTCACCTTGAGTCCTTATGTAGTCCCCATTTTTAAGAAAGGAGACAGAAACGAGGCACTAAACTACAGACCAGTGTCACTGACACGTATTTTATGCAAAGTCAAGAGAAGATTATCAGGAGGAGAGTGGTGGAGCACCTGGAACGGAACAAGATAATAAACGGCAACCAGCACGGATTCATGGAAGGCAAATACTGTCACAAACCTTCTGGAGTTTTATGACAAGATGACAGAAGTAAGACACGAGAGAGAGGGGTGGGTTAATTGCATTTTCCTGGACTACAGAAAGACCTTCAACACAGTTCCTCACAAGAGATTAGTACAGAAGCTGGAGGATCAGGCAAGTATAACAGGAAGGGCACTGCAATGGATCAGAGAATACCAGACAGGGAGGCAACAACGAGTCATGGTATGTAATGAGGTATCAGAGTGGGCGCCTGTGACGAGCGGGGTCTCACAGGGGTCAGTCCTTGGACCAGTACAATTTTTGGTATATATGCATGACATGATGGAAGGGATAGACTCTGAAGTGTCCCTGTTCATAGATGATGCGAAGTTAATAAGGAGAATTAAATCAGATGAGGTTCAGGCAGGACTACAAAGAGACCTGAACAGGCTGGACACGTGGTCCAACAACTGGCTTCTCGAATTCAACCCCTCCCCCCAAATGCAAAGTCATGAAGATAGGTGAAGGTCAAATAAGTCCGCAGACAGAGTACAGGCTAAGTGGACAAAGACTGCAAACCTCACTTAAAGAGAAAGATCTAGGGGTGACCAGAACATCGAGCACTTCTCCAGAGGCACACATAAACCAGAAAACTGCTGCAGCATATGGGCTCCTGGCAAACCTGAGAATAGCATTCCAATACCTTAGTTAGGAAGAATCGTTCAAGCTACTGCACCCTGTCTACGTCAGGCCCATACTGGAGTATGCAGCACCAATTTGGAACCTACACCTGCTCAAGCACGTCAAGAAATTAGAGAACAAAGGTTTGCAACAAGGCTAGTTCTGGAGCTCATGGGAATGTCCTACAAACAAAGGTTGAGAGAAACCGACCTGACGACACTGGAGGACAGGAGGGTCAGCGGAGACATGATAACGACATACAAAATATTGCGTGGAATAGATAACGTGAACAGAGACAGGATGTTCCAGAGAAGACACAGAAACAAGGGGTCACAATTGGAGGCTGAAAACTCAGACGAGTCACAAGGATGTTAGGAAGCATTTCTTCAGTCATAGAGTCGTCAGGAAGTGGAATAGCCTAGCTTTAAGACTAGGTATGACAAAGCTCAAGGAGCAGAGAGAGAGAGAGGACCTAATAGCTATCAGTGAAGAGCCTCAATTAGGTGAGTAAACACACTCACACACACACACACACACACCTAGTAGTGAACAGTGAAGAGGCGTGGCCAGGAGCTTGGACTCGACCCCTGCAACCTCAACTAGGTGAGTACAACTAGGTGAGTACACACACACACACACACACACACACACACACACACACACACACACACACACACACACACACAAACACACCACACACAATCAGACACACACACACACACACATGCACACACACACACACACACACACACACACACACACACACACACACACACACACACACACACACACACACACACACACACACACACAGGGGATCAGAGGAATATGGTATTGGAAAGGCAGAATGGATGAGAGAGCAATGTAAGTGAAAGAAGAAGAGTGGGAGAGCAAACAAGGTGAGCTTTCTGAGAAAATGGCAAAGAAGATAGAGGCTCAGAAGAAGAAATGGGAGTAGCATCCTGAAGCCGGAGAAGCCAGGTTACAGGCCCTAGAATATGAGGTAAATGTGCTGATACAAATTAAATGGCCATTTCCCAAGGGTGACATGACATCTAAAGCAGGTATACCCCAATTAAACAAGGAGTACAACGGAAAGGAAGGAAACATGACTTATGCTAGGGTCCTATCAGTCCACCAAGCAAGGCTGAGGAATGAAGGGGGAAAGCCATTAGGTGCAGGCAAAGCAGTAAGTGAGGAGGGGAGAAGGTAGAGAAGAAACGGGTCTGATGCAGAGGCACGACCTTGCCACCAAGAGTTACAGGAAAAAATATGGGGGACAATGTCTATGTACAAATGGGACCCAGTGACATAGGGAAAAGCAATGGGAAGAGGAGAGGGAGATGTCAATGTTTATTCATGGGGTTCAGGAGAGCAAAGGGAGGACACACAATGAAAGATGGCAGAAAGAAAAATAGATGATTGGAAACATCATTACAGAAATTGGAAAAGAGGACATCACTGAGAGAGGGTGTTCCTACACCACGAGAAAACAAAAATAGGACAAATGCAACTGAGGGAGAGGACACAGAAATTAAAGGGGCTTGGAAGAGAGGCAAGGACAGAGAAGCAGAGGACAAACAGAGCCAGGAAGACCAACAAGAGCAAACTTTCACAGAACGACCCTCAAAACCTCACAACCAAACACGCTATCCTGACACAAACCACAATCCACACTTACAGCCCTCACCCCACACTATACAGTACAATCCCATAGCATACTGCCAGGTCCCCCACCACCACAGACACCCCAAAACATAGAGTTGGAGAGGAAACTGAAAGTATGGTACACAAACACTGATGGAAAAACGAATAAGTGGGAGGCATAAAAGAATCAAAGAGGCATCACTGGACATTATAGGTCTCACAGAAACCATGCTCACAGGAATGATAACAGATGACGTCTTTCCAAGAGGATATCAGATTAGAAGGAAAGACATAGGGAACATAGGGGGGGTGGAGGATGGAACTGCTCATTAAAAAACAATGGGATTTTGATGAGCTGGAGACAGGAGACAGAGGAGAAGCAAAAGACTACGTAATAGGAACACTTCAGTCTGGAGGTCCCAAGGTGGTAATTACAGTAATGTATAACTCACCACAGAACAGTAGAATGCCTAGGCAAGAATATAATGACACACTGGCTGAAGTGGCCAGAAGGGCTCATGCGAGGAGGGCAAAGCTACTGATTGTAGTTGACTTTAATCACAAGGAAATTTACTTGGAGAACCTGGAGCCACATGAGGGCCCAGAAACGTGGAGGGTTAAGATGACGGAAGTGGTACTGGAAAACCTCATATACCAACATATAAGGGACATTATCAGAGAGAGAGAGGGGAGGATGAACCAGCAAGACTCGACCTATTATTGCAGATATTGAGGACATCACGTATGACAGATCCCACGGGGCCAGTGACCACTTGGTTCTGAGCTTCGAATACATAGTAGAGTTACAAGTAATGAGGGAAGCAGGAAGGACTGGACACATGAAGCCAAACTACAAGAGAAGTGACTACACAGGCACGACGAATTTCCTGCACGAGGTTCAGTGGGACAGAGAACTGGGAGGGAAGTCAGTTAATGAGGTAGTGGAATATGTGACAACCATATGCAAAGAACCTGAGGAGAGGTTTGCACCCAAAGGTAACAGAAATAACGAGAAGCCCAGGATGAGCCCTTGGTTCACCAAAAGGTGTAGAAATGCCAGAACCAAGTGTGCTAGAGAATGGAAGAAGTATAGAAGGCAAAGGACCCGGGAAATAAGGAGAGTAGTCGTAAAACCAGAAATGAAAATGCATAGGTAAGAAGGGAAGCCTAACAACATTGCGAAAATAACATAGGAGCAAAAAAAAATTCTGACCCGAATCTGGTCAGATTAGCAAGAAGTCATTTAAAAATAAGTCCTCTCCAAAAATTTTTTCTTATACGTTTAAGGATATAATTTTTTCAGTTATGATTTTGTAGAAATTAATAATTTTGTACCAAAAGAACCTTAGAAAACTTACCTAGCCTTATTACAACAAGAGTGATTTAGTTTAGCTTAATTCAACTAAATATATTTTGGTTAAGTCTGCAATAATTTAATAATCAACAAACCAAAATTATTTTTTTTTTTTTTCGTTAGGTTCAGAATGAATTTTTGCTGCATACACAAATTTTCGCTTGCCTTATTACGCAAGTCCTCTTGCCTAATAAGGCGTTGCTATTTAACGCGAGATTGCACACACACACACACACACACACACACACACACACACACACACACACACACATTCAAACGGCTTCAGGAAGAAATCCAAATATTCTTCCTTGAAGCCTTTTTATCCACTTCTCCGAGGCTATGGGTCCCACAATTTACACCAGAGGTGGACCCCATCTATATTGCGATCCAGAGAGGAAATGCCTGCAGCATTCTGGGCACGCGACCCACCGCCGGGGAGCTGGACGAAGTATTCGAGCTGTAGCTCTGAGTTACGTATGTTGTTTTACTTTGTATCGTAGTTTTGTGAATGTTCTGTCAAAGTATTTTGTCTTTAAATTATATATATTTTATAATATATAATATATATATATAATATATATATATTATATATATATATATATATTATATATATATATATATAAATATAGGGGGTGGTAGGAGAAAATTCTCAAAAAGCTTCAGGGAGACTATTGAGTTTTCCCTGAAGCAAGTTTATTCTTTTCTCTGAGGATGAGGGTCCCTATAACAGTTTTAGAGGTGGTACCTCCTATATATATATATATATATATATATATTATATATATATATATATATATATATTATATATATATATATATATTATATATAATATGTATGTATATATATATATATATATATATATATATATATATAATATATATATATATAATATATATATATATATATATATATATATATATATATATATATATATATATATATATATATATAGGGAGGAAGTGGTCGCCTACGACACGGTCATTGGACGGTGAACAGAAGAACACCTCGGTTAATAGTGTGAGCACGGTGATTAGTGTGCCAAAGGCGAGGGTTTTTTCTAAATGGAACAAATAGTGCATAACAATTAGCAAAAGTTAGTCAATGATATGCGTCTTGAGCGAACACACTGGGCCACTCCCGCCCCTCCCCCCTCCCTGATCCCCTCCCCTCATCCCAGCCAAGGCCCACTGACTTCCTGACCAAGGGTGTTGCCGTTTAGTGCCCCACCAATTACATGTTCCGCTGCTCGCTACTCCCCAACCCTCATCCCCCATGCATCCATGCTGTCCTTCACCCGTCACCCCACAGCTGGCGTCCTCCCACCCCCACGATATCAGCAATGTCACAAGTAGTCGCGGGTTCCCAGGAATCTTCACGACAGAGCCAAAGCTGTCGTTCACGAGGCATCTGCCGGGTGTGCTACAGAGAATGTGCACTCAATCCCACATCTGGCAACATCCGTGCACACACTGGATGTCTAGGCTCCAGGAGAGCTCCAAATGAGAACAACCAACAGCCTCCCCCAGCAGACAGGGCTGACAGCTACCGTGACTTCACCTCTACAGAGGACCTCAAATCTGCAATCAAGTTAACATCCACCAGGACTCTGACACACATCCCCAAAGCAGCTCGCCCTCAAGCTGCTAGCAAATTCACTGACCTTCTGAAGAAAGTCAATGATGCTCCTTCCAACAACAGATCCTGGCACAACTTGCTGCTTTTTGGCAATGCCTGTTTGGCTGTCCCACCAAGGAGGGACAAGTCACTAGCAACACATGTCATCAGGGCAATAAATCCATTCCCAAGGGATGACAACCTCGTCCGTCTCCCCCCTAGGTCGACAAACACCCGCCGGGCAAATGCCAATAACAGGACACCGTACGCCTCAAAAATCAGAGCCCAAATTAGTAAAAAAATAGAAGAGGGTAATACTATTGGAGCTCTGAGACTTATAACCAGTGAGGATACCATCGCTCCCAAGGACGTCAGCACGGCGCAAGCTCTGAAGGACAAACGTCCACCCAGGGCTCCCAGTACCAACATTGACCTCCCTGACATTGCAGCAGGAGAAGAACATCTAACCTTACAGGATGCTGATGTGTATAAAGCTGCTATGTCATTTCCACAGGGCTCAGCAGGAGGTTTCACCGGTTTAAGGCCTCAACACTTAAAACAAATACTCAATCCAGCACTTGGTGAGGTTTCAGAGAGGCTGCTGTCTGAACTCACCAAATTTTCCAACCTGTGCCTGGCTGGCAATGTCCCAGAGGCCATCTGACCCCTTTTCTTTGGTGCCTCATTGTGTGCCCTCCGGAAAAAGGATGGAGGAATCAGGCCCATTGCAGTGGGTAACACCCTTGGGCGCCTAGTCGCCAAGGCTGCAGTAAGAAGGGTGAGTCAAGAGGCTGCTGCAATGCTGAGACCAACTCAGCTCGGCTTCGGCGTTCAACAGGGCTGTGAAGCAGCTGCCCACGCAGCACGAGTATATATCAAAAACATGTCCGATGAAAAAGCCTTGGTCAAATTGGACTTTGCCAATGCTTTCAACTCGGTCAGAAGGGATGCTGCTCTCCAAGCAGTTTATAGAAACTTCCCTTCCCTTTATCCCTTCATAGAATCGTGTTACAGTGTGACTTCCAAACTATTGTTTGGGGACCATGAAATTGACTCCTGTGAGGGCGTGCAACAGGGGGACCCTCTCGCCCCCTTTCTATTTTGTTTGGTCATCAAGGAAATCACGGAAGCACTCTCCAGCGAGCTCAATATCTGATTCCTGGATGACGGTACCCTAGCTGGCACAACAGAATCTCTCCTAGAAGACATCAGACATGGGAGAAACCCTGGGACTTTCTTTAAACCCCACCAAATGTGAAATAGTTTCTGCCAATCAACAGATGATCCAGAATATTAGTGCCGTTTTACCAGGAGCATAAGCCATTGATCCAGCCAATAGCACTCTCCTTGGTGCTCCTCTTGGGTCCAGTGCCATCGAATTGATCCTAGAAAAAAAAGTCTCAGACCTCCGGACGATGGAAAGCAGGATGAAAGACACTGACACACACGATGCCTTCTACCTACTCACCAGGTGCCTGTCAATCCCAAAACTTACCTACTTTATGAGATGCTCCCCAGCCTTCAGCAGTCCAAAACTCAAGGAATATGACTCTCTCCTGAAGACCATGCTAGAGAGCGTATTGAATCTTTCCCTTGACGATGGACAGTGGATGCAAGCCTCACTTCCGGTCAGGCTTGGAGGGCTAGGAGTACGCAGATCCTCCCAGATTGCTCTACCAGCTTTCCTATCCTCTTACATAGCATCAAACGAGTTGATAAGACAAATTCTTCCCGATACCCTCAGTGACTCAGCAGGAATAGAAGACCCTAGCTATGCCAGTGCCATCACCGAATGGGAGACTCTTGTGGCTGCAGCGCCAAACCCTAGTGCAGCACTGGCTCACAAACATTCAAGCTGGGATGGCCCGATTGCTGAAAAGGTGCTTGCCAACATGCTCAGGGCTGCAACATCAGATAGGGAGATTGCCCGTCTCCAGGCTGTGAGCGCACATCACTCCGGGGACTTCCTCCAAACAGTTCCCATATCGGCAATGGAAACGCGACTCGACCCTAAGACCCTCCGTATTGCAGTGGCTCTGCGCCTTGCTGCCCCAATTCACACAGAATATATGTGTATTTGCGGCGAAGTGCAAGCAGACCAATACGGTCTACATGGTCTTAACTGTTCCAAAACCAAGGGCTGACATGCAAGACACAATGAGGTCAACGACATCATTAAGAGAACCCTTGCTACAGCTGGATGCCCTGCCGAGAGGGAGCCCCGATCACAAGCAGCCAACAATACCCACAGCCCAGCAAACCGCCCCAACGGGATCACCATCTATCCTTGGAAGAATGGCAAGCTCTTAGCATGGGACTATACCTGTGTGTCCACACTGGCTGACACCTATATCCATCACAGTGTAGGGCGACAGGGAGGAGCTGCTGACCACAGGGAGGAGTACAAGATCAGCAAGTACAGGGACATTAGCCAACAGTATCAATTTGTCCCAGTGGGATCAGAGACCTTGGGATCATGGGGAAAAAATGCCACACGTTTCCTTAAAGAATTGGGTTCCAGACTCATCGACACCACCAGGGACCCAAGGGCAGCCACTTTCATGTTCCAGCGCCTCAGTGTAGCCATCCAGAGGGGAAATGCTTACTGCATACTTGGCTCGCTCAGCCTCGGAGAGCTGGAGGAAATTCTGATCTTTGATACATTGTGCCATTGTATCATGTTTAGTTTTTTCTGTAAATGTATTCTGTAAATGTATATCTGTTTATATAAATGTTCCATAGAATATAAAATATAGGGGTGGTAGGAGATGAATATTCAGACAGCTCCAGGAGAACCTTGAGTTTTTCCTGAGGTACGTTTATTCTTTCTCTGAGGATATATATATATATATAAATATAATAATATATATGTATATATATATAATATATATAATATAGAATTATTATATATATATAGTATATATATGTATATATTATAATATATATATATATATATATATATATAATATATATATATATATACATATATATATAATATATATATATATATATATATATATATATATATATATATATATATATATATATATATATATATATATATATATATATATATATGTCGTGCCGAATAGGCAGAACTTGCTATCTTGGCTTAATCAGCAACGCTCATCTTGCCATATAAGGCAAGTGAAAATTTGTATATGCAATAATTTCGCCAAAATCATTCTGAACCTAACGAAAAAAATATATTTCACTGTGTTTGTTTAGTATTAAATTTTTGTAAATAAATCTAAAATATATTTAGTTGGGTTAGGCTAAAATAAATTGTTCTTGTTATAATAAGGTTAGGTAAGTTTTCTAAGTTCCTTTTGGTGCAAAATTATAAATTTTTACATCAACATTAATGAAAAAATATATATTTAAATGTATAAGAGAAAATTTTAGAAAGGACTTAATTTTAAATGAGTTCTTGCTAATTGACCAGTTTTACATATTCGGCACGACATATATATATATATATATATATATATATATATATATATATATATATATATATATATATATATATATATATATATATATATATATATATATATATATATTATTTATTTATTTATTTATTTATTTATTTATTTATTTAAAGGTGATACTTAATAAGCCTAACTTGCCAAATAGGCCGAGCTGTTCTATACAATAATCTCTTGCACTATTTTACATTATAGACTGTTGAAAATGTTTTTCTCTCTTAATATTATGTTTTTATATTTTTTTTATTAAAACTAAATTAGAATCCTCACCTCACCTAACCTTCCTTATCTATCCTTGCGGTTTTTTTTATCCTAGTTGAACTACATACTCAAGGTCGTTGCCCAACCTGATTCTTAAAAAAAAATGTTGGTACCTGCTAACTGATTAGTGTTACATCCAGTAAGAATAATTGTTTTCTAAAGTGGTAGAAATTTCAACGCTCTTTGAAGTCATATTCTTATTAATATGTCAATATACTATAAAACTCTTGTCATTTTAATATATTTAGTGGCTTCGTAAAAGTATCCAAGTACTGGGGTGTAGTCAACTTTTGCTAATAAACATATTTATAATCAGTATAACACGTGTTCCTATTTGTTGGCGTGCTAATGATCGCTTTAGCTTAATCTAAGTTTGTCTGATGCTGCTTAATTAGGCAAGTCCTTGTGTTGGTAATTAAATTAGACATTGAGAAGGGAGCGTGAAGCACACACTCGCCTGTCTGGTTCTGTCACCATAGCAACCACTCCTACCTCCTCACGTGATAACAAAATTATATAATACTCTTCGGTTTACTCAGTTTTGCTAACAAACAGTATTTAAAATTAATTATAGTTTTATGTATATATTAAAGTGTGAAGTCGTACAATGAAAGTTAATAAGAAAATATCCTGAAGCAACAATTGAAAAAAAATAATTTTTTATATATTATGAAGGAAAAGCACGCCCTCTATTTTTTTTTTAATTTCAAATTTGAACAGGTTCATTAATTTTTTTACAATATACAATAATTTTTGAACCAGAAATGTGTTATAAAAATACTTTATTTTCTATTTCATACAAAATACATTATAATTTAAACTTACACAAAATCCGAATGCTCGATGACGTCTCTTGTAACAACCTGACACCATAACGGCAGGACAGAATGTTTTAATAACGTCTCTTGTAACAGCCTGACACCAAAACGCCAGGTCAGAATGTTTTAATAACGTCTGTTGTAACAACCTGACACCATAACGGCAGGACAGAATGTTTTAATAACGTCTCTTGTAACAGCCTGACACCAAACGCCAGGTCAGAATGTTTTAATAACGTCTGTTGTAACAACCTGACACCATAACGGCAGGACAGAATGTTTTAATAACGTCTCTTGTAACAACCTGACACCATAACGGCAGAACAGAATGTTTTAATGCTTTCTTTTAGTCCTTGTGTAATATTACATTCAAGTTGCCCAGTAAGCAAGAAATTTTACCATCTCTTGCTGGAGTCTCGACATTCTCACCGTCCGGCACCGATATTCCTGGTAATATGTGATCAACACCTCTCTAGTGCAGGCAGCCAAAAAAATATTCTGCCTGTTTATGATAGTTTGTATATCTATTATTGTTTATTCATTGAAGTCGCATAAAAACTGTACAAACTGTTCATTTCACTAATTATTTTCATCACTAATCGCTAACATTTATTAGTTCGGAAACAACAAAACAAACTGCAAAGTTCAGTTGAAAAAATAATATCCAGAAAATTAAGAAATATTTTTTGATCACCTTTAATATAATAAATAAACGTGTCCAAAAACCACTGATAGCTGAATCAATGAAACTATGGATTTCCTACAAAGATCAAAAATATTTTTTCACATGCTTTTTGTTGAAGAATTGTGGTCGATTTTGTAGAAACTGCAAAGTACTGAGTGGCCTTTGAAAAAGTGTTCTTCATTTTTTTTAATATCGCAGTTTCAATTTTTTTTTTGTACCTTAATTTAGACAGTACATTTGATAGACTCCTTCTATCAACAAAAAATGTCATAACAACATCATTCTCAATAAGTAACAGTGCCAGGCAACCGGTCTACTCATATGACAAAGAAGAGAAGGTGTATGTTTTAAGTTACTAAAGTTATTCTTACTTTCAATAACAGTCACGGGTATTGTTAACAGTATCCTCAGTGTGTCCAACAGTATTCTGAACTGCATTTTTTCAACTACTGCAGAAGAAACAAAAAGAATTTTTGATATACTTTATTATATAGTTCAGTTCCATTTATATTTGTTTATCTCCATCCGTACGGAGTACCTACATATAAGTTTATGTACAATTTCAGCAAATTACAACAGAGTTTATGTGTCATTTCTCAGAATGCTGATGAGGATATTAATCTTGAATCTTTTCTCGGGATCAATGATTATACTGTCTTTGCTCACGAATTCACACAGACATGTCTTGCTCCACATCCCAAGTTATCAATAACTGGTTCATCATTCATATTTTGGGGCTAACTCAATGCCTATAGACGTTCTGTAGTGTTTGTTAAATAGTTTGTAAGCGATTCTAAATGGTTGAGCAGGATTGCATTTGCTTGTTATGTGATGTAGATCATCATACCATATAATTAGCATGAATAAAATTGAATCATCAATAAATTTAGTGAATACTAAAGATTCGCGTTTCACTGTAGAATCAGAAGAGGACTCGAGTACATTTACTATAGTATCATGAATTTCAAAACTCATATATGAGTAGATTTAAACTGATATACCATTTCCTAAAGTGAATTACTGAGTGGTTTCACAGAAAATATTGGAATATCGTCGTTCAAAATTCATCATCTTATTACAAATGCAGTAAGATTTAAATAAGAACATAAGAACATAAGAAAGAAGGAACTCTGCAGCAGGCCTACTGGCCCATGAAAGTTAAGACACATGTGCAACATCTGGATATCTTTATTGTAGTAGACGTTTCGCCATCCAGTGGCTTTATCAATACAGATTCTAGGACATAATAGGAAGACAGTAGAACTATATACAAAAGATGAGGTAATCAGTCCCTCGGCCTTGGAGTTAGTGTTCACAGGCAAGGCAGGTCCAAGTCTCCTACTGGCTTAAGCCAATGCCCCAACCTAGTCAGGTCAGGTCACATTCACCCAAGGAAAACGGCAACTGACCTAGTAGTACAAGCTAATCAGGTCCAACTCACACCCACCCACACCCACTCATGTATTTATCTAACCTGCCTTTAAAACTACACAACGTTTTAGTCTCTATAACTGTACTTGGGAGTCTGTTCCATTCATCCACAAATCTGTTGCTAAACTATTGCTTTAGTATATCCTTCCTGAATCTGAATTTATCCAACTTAAAACCATTGCTACGAGTCCTGTCTAGGCTAGATATTTTCAGCACGTTATTTACATCACCTTTATTTATTCCTGTCTTCCATTTATACACCTCAATCATTTCCCCCCTGTTACAAAGAATTCTTCAACACTTGTTCAACCTTTGGACAAAGACCTACTTCGACTAGTGGATGGTACCACTATGACCCCGCCTCCGCCTGCTTCACCTCACATCTCTACAGTATATAAGCCACGTCTACGGCCCTATGCTGTACATTCTACAAGATTGATGGACTGAACACATCGACTCCAGGTTGAGGGACTGATTACCTCATTCTCCTCCTCTCCTTACACCTTCCTCTTTGTATTGGACTGATGAAGCCACTGTGTGGCGAAACGTTTCCTGAATAAAGATTCCCATATGCTGCATAAGTGTCTCAATCTTCAACTTGTCGGTTTTCAAACCATTCATCACAACTGTCAGACACTGCAGCATCATGGGATCTTGTTACAAAGAATTCTTCAACACTTGTTCAACCTTTGGACAAAGACCTACTTCGACTAGTGGATGGTACCACTATGACCCCGCCTCCGCTGCTTCACCTCACATCTCTACAGTATATAAGCCACGTCTACGGCCCTATGCTGTAACATTCTACAAGATTGATGGACTGAACACATCGACTCCAGGTTGAGGACTGATTACCTCATTTCTCCTCCTCTCCTTACACCTTCCTCTTTGTATTGGACTGATGAAGCCACTGTGTGGCGAAACGTTTCCTGAATAAAGATTCCCATATGCTGCATAAGTGTCTCAATCTTCAACTTGTCGGTTTTTCAAACCATTCATCACAACTGTCAGACACTGCAGCATCATGGGATCTTGTTACAAAGAATTCTTCAACACTTGTTCAACCTTTGGACAAAGACCTACTTCGACTAGTGGATGGTACCACTATGACCCCGCCTCCGCCTGCTTCACCTCACATCTCTACAGTATATAAGCCACGTCTACGGCCCTATGCTGTACATTCTACAAGATTGATGGACTGAACACATCGACTCCAGGTTGAGGGACTGATTACCTCATTCTCCTCCTCTCCTTACACCTTCCTCTTTGTGTGTGTATTGTATTGTGTGTATTGTATACCATTTTGATGTTCATACCATTTTGATGTTCAACTTCCTCTTTGTATTGGACTGATGAAGCCACTGTGTGGCGAAACGTTTCCTGAATAAAGATTCCCATATGCTGCATAAGTGTCTCAATCTACATCCATTCTGTAATACGGTGACCAAAACTGTGCAGTATAATCTAAATGAGGCCTAAAGAAGGATATATAGAAAATAAGAACAAAGAAAGAAGGAACACTGCAACAGGCCTATTGACCCATGCAGAGCAAGTCCATGTCACCCCCCCGGATTAACCCAATGACCCACCCACCCCGGATTAGACCAATGACCCACCCAGTCCGGTCACCTCCACTCAACGAAGGAGCACGGCTCCATACCCAGCAGCACAAGCTAGTCAGGTCCAACTCACACCCACCCACACCCACTCATGTATTTATCTAACCTATTTTTAAAACTACACAACGTTTTAGCCTGAATAACTGTACTCGGGATGTTATCCCACTCATCCACAACTCTATTTCCAAACTAGTGCTTTCCTATATCCTTCCCGAATCTGATTTTTTCCAACTTGAAACCATTGTTGCGAGTCCTGTCTTGGCTGGAAATTTTCAGCACACTATTTACATCCTCTTTATTTATTCCTGTTTTCCATTTATACACCTCGATCATATGCCCCCTAATTCTACGCATTTCGAGAGAGTGCAGATTCATGGCCCTCAGTCTATCCTCATAAGGAAGATTTCTGATACATGGGATCATCTTTGTCATCCTCCTCTGTACGTTTTCCAGAGCATTTATACACATTCTGTAATACGGTGACCAGAACTGAGCAGCATAGTCTAAATGAAGCCTAACCAAGGATATATAGAGTTGAATAACAACCTGAGGACTTCTATTCTTTATACTTCTAGATATGAAGCCAAGAATTCTGTTAGCTTTTTTGCGAACACTAATGCACTGATGTCTTGGTTTTAGATTACTGCTAACCAGAACTCCTAAATCCTTTTAGCAATCAGTAGTATTAAGATCTACATTATTTAGTTTATATGTGGCATGGTTATTTTCCTGTCCAACATTTAGAACTTTGCATTTGTCAATATTAAACTGCATCTGCCACTTCTCCGGCCATTGCATCAGTCTATTCAAATCATCCTGGAGTGCTCTAGTGCCCTCATTAGAATGAATTGGACTGCCTATTTTTGTGTCATCAGCAAATTTGCTTATGTCGCTATTTATTCCCTCATCTATGGGGATTTGTTAGGGCTTAGTTTCTCTGTTTGTCTGAGGACCATGTCACTAGTTACCGCAATCGTGCATAGTTTATTATCATCCTGTTCTACATAATCTATTATTTCAGGAATATCGCTAGTATTTCCCTGGATGAAAACTGAGATGAAGTAGGTTTTGAAAATTTCACACATATCCTTATCACTGTCAGTGATCTGACCAGAGTTACTCTTAAGTGGGCCAATCTTGTCCCTAATCTTACTTCTGTATACCTGAAAGAACCCTTTTGGGTTAGTCTTTGAATCCCTTGCGACCTTAGCCTCATAATCCCTTTTTGCTTTTCTTATTCCTTTCTTTATTTCTCTCTTTAATTGAATATATTGATTTCTTAACTGCCCATCCCCTCTTTTGATATGCCTATATATGCCTCTCTTTTGACCAATGAGATGTTTTAATCTATTGTTCATCCATTTGGGATCATTTTTTGTTAGATCTAATTTCCCTACTCGGAACAAAAGTTGTCTGGGCAGCTAGAACTATGCTCTGAAAAACGTCATATTGGCAACCAAGATCACCTACCTGACCCATAGTCAGGACATCCCAATTTAGCCTATCCAGGTAATTTTTCAGTCCCATGAAGTTGGACAAGCGAAAATCTGGGATTTGATTGCAGTTATCTGGGTGATTCCATGATATATTGAAACTAAGTGATTTGTGATC
The DNA here is from genome assembly GCF_026875155.1 of Cherax quadricarinatus. Lineage (NCBI taxonomy): Eukaryota > Metazoa > Arthropoda > Malacostraca > Decapoda > Parastacidae > Cherax > Cherax quadricarinatus. The sequence continues at coordinate 7,811,478 of NC_069399.1, forward strand.
ACTTTCCCCAAGCTCATCATTAACCTCAAGATTATTAATTAGTGAATCTTTGTTGGCAATAACCAAGCCAAGCAGATTGTTTCCTCTAGTTGGTTCTGTCACGACGTGTTCTACAAATCAATCCTGAACCGTATCAAGAAAGTCACTAGACTCAAGATTTCCTGTCATATTGTTCCAATCAATTTGTCTAAAGTTAAAATCTCCCATTATCACAACATTTTCATATCTAGACGCCTTATGAATTTAGTCCCGTAACAGCTTACTGCACTCCCTATCAAGGTTTGGGGGCTTATAAATCACACCCAAAATTAATTTGTCACGTCCCTAGAGAAACTGTAGCCAAACAGATTCTGTGGTCGATGTTTCTAATCTTATATCATGTCTAAGACAACAATTTAAATTTTCTCTGACATACATCGCCACTCCACCACCCTTCCTGTTGACCCTATCAGTGTGGAATAGTTTATAACCCTGTATGTTGCATTCAGAAGGCATTTCTCTACCTTTCAGGTTGAACCAGGTCTCTGTTATACCAGTAATATCTATATTGCCTACACTTGCAAGTAATCTTAGCTCATCTATCTTATTTCTTAGACTCCTACTATATGTATAGTAAACCTTAAGGGAACTAGTCACTCGTTGCCCTCTACTATCTCTCTTTGTTTGTCGATCAATTAATTTGCCATTACTAGCAACTTTATTTTGAATATTGTCTTTTAAATATATCCCTGAGGTTTCCCAGTATTTGCTGTTTTTAGCACCAATGCTGCAGCCTGATTGTTTCCCACAAACACCCATACCTCTATAATCTATCAGTTTAAATTCCTAGACAAGTCATCAGTTACCCTCTCAATTGAATTGGCTAATGCAACCACTCCATCCCCAGAGAGATGAACCCCATCCCTTGCGTACATATCACGTTTGCCAAGGAAAAGGTCCCAGTTATCAATGAATGGGATTGCAAGTTCCTTGCAGTACCTGTCTAGCCAGCAATTTATACCAATTGCCCTAGACATCCATTCATTGCCCACTCCCTTTCTCGGCAAGATGCTTCATTTGACTGGGATCCCTCACTTAGACCTAACTACTTCTATGGCTGACTTGTACTTATCCAGCAGCTCCTCTCCCCTGCCCTTCCCAATGTCATTACCCCCAGCACTAAGACAGATAATAGGCTTGTTCCCATTACCTGCCATAATACTATCCAACCTGCTGACTATGTCACCAACACCAGCTCTAGGAAGATACACTTTCTGTCTGACCTTTCTGTCTCTCTTACAAAATGCACGATCCATATAGTTTACCTGAGAATCGCCTACTATTAAAATATTTTTAGCTTGATTAGCAGGGGAATCAGTGGTACCTTCAACTTCACTAACCACTGAAGTACACTCGTCTTGGAGAACAACGAATCGATTTCCTACCTTCACATCTTCTCTATTAATCTCTCCTCATCTTCCTTCTTCCTGAACTGTGAACCACTTGCCACTTAAAGCAGCTGTCACTATCACCGCTGGTGACCATTTCCTCTTTACCAGCTAAATCCTTCTCACACTCACTCCCAAACTCATCTATGCGAAGCTTCAACCTCCTATTTTCCTCCTGAAGAAGTAGAATCTCCTTCTTCAACACTTTAACCTGAGATTCTAAAACACTACAACAAGCCATGGTGCTTGGTAACAGCCCACGCTAACACCCAAGAGCTTAGTCAGGTATGACCGCACTTGACCACTGACCTCAGCATACTATGGCACCAAAAAAAGCTAAACAGCTCTTGTGATTAAAGTTACAGTGTCTCCTACGACTAAATTCAGAGGACAACCAAATGGTTTAAAAAATACTCGTGAATTTCAGGGTTTATTCGCACATGAATGCTGTTGTTTTTCCATTTCATATTCAAGACACTGTCATTCTCGCTGACTTTCGCAATTCTTGAAGCTGTTTTATAAATTATTGAAGAGATATTTCACCACTATTAATAATAACTGAACTGTTATTATTTCTACATAAAACGTAATAAACTGTTCTTGAAAAATCATCTCAGATTCAGTTTGATCCATGAAAAATAATGTGAATAATATTTGTTCAATAAGTCTAAAATCTGGCATTCAGTCAATTATAAATAATTGTTAAACATTTGAAGTTCTACCTCTTCTAAACTGTCATCCTGAGCACAAGAAGTCACTACGAAAACAGTTTCATTTTCGATGTCTTGCTGTACTGATTCGTAAGGATCCATTGCACATGTTAGTACTCTGTGACATCATACTTGCTTAGTAGCTCTACAAGACATAAAAAGTTGATATTTTATATACTTTAATGGGTAGGCGTCCGGGGTTGTTGCCTGGCAAACCTGCTTCTTCGGTTCTGGCGCTTGAAATAAAATTTGCAATGATTTACTTAGGAAAATCTCCAAGGGGCTAAATTGCCACTAATGTGTAATGTAATAAATATGATAGACTGAAGAAAGGTGGAGGAAGGTCGTTAAAAAGGCGAGTGATATGTTACCATCACTTGATGTATCAACTCATACCTTTATTTAAACAGTGGTTCTTAACCAGTGGTATTCATACCCCCTGCGAGAATGGGACTCGATCTTTGAACAAATTAAAAAAAGTTTTAGATTAGAATAAACCGCCACCTCTTCCTAGCACCCAAATATAAAGTAAGACCAAGCTACTGCCATCTTTTGAAGTGATACTAGTATCTAATAATTGAAATGGTGATGATGATTTCGACAGTTTAATGAAGGGGAATGGGGACATATTGGGTAATAATTTGGGGGTTCTGTAGCCATAAAAATCTAAAGTACACCTGATCTAGAGAAGATATTGTCACCATTCACTTTAACGACCGTTGAAAGTGGCTAATTCCCTCACCCCACCGTCATTTAGGAAGTGATGACCACCCTTACTCCAGCAACCTGGGAGAGAGTGTTGACCATCCACACTCCAGCCTCCTCAAAGTAATAACCCCCATCTCTCCAACACTCTGAGGAAGTTTTGACCTACCTCAATGAGTGTTAATTTTCTTTACTGTTCGAATCTGAAACAGTATTAACCTCTTTCAATACAGAAGCCTTAAGTAGTAATGGCCTCTTTCACCACAACAGCCTCACTAGAGCAGCATGAGGTACTAACTACCCTTACTACAGATGTTTTTGGAAATATTCTCCTTCCTTACCTTTGTAGTTTAAGGTGGTACTGACCTCCCTCACTACATCAGTCTGAAGTAGCAGTGATTTCTATAATTACAGTTTCTGATATAGTATTGAATTCCTTCACTATAGCAGGTTGTACTGATTTCTCTCATTACGGTAATATGACGAAGTATTGACCTCCTTTAGTAAAACAACCTGAGGTAGTAATGAATAGTATCACTACAATAGCTTGACATAGTATTGACGTGCAGTTGACAGCTGCCTGAGACAACATTGATCTCCCTTACTACTGCAGCCGGAGAAAGTATTTACCTTCTTCACGGATTTTCCAACGTTAGTCTCCGGTTATTAATCGGTAACGTGTATTCACTTGCTAAAATGACCCCGCCACTGCTAAAGTGGTCCTCATTGCGTTCGTCACTTCATTAAAAAATATTTCACGTTTGTGCATGCCAATAGACAAGGGAGCTGTCTAGTTAGTCATTCTAAAAATTTAGCTCTCAATCAGACCAAGGAAAATGATCAGAAAATTGATTCACTATTCAATAAAACGAATAAGCTGGGGGCGAGCTTCTGTCAGGCCCCTGCCAGGTTTGGCTGATTCTCACGGAAGTGATATATTCAAGTTCATAATTACTGATGCTTTGTGTGCGAGGGAAATTCCTGGACTTATAAATTAATGAAAAATTTGAATAACTGCAAAGTGTCTGCTACAGTGCTTCGGCCTGTAAAAACAAATTCGATCTACGAGCAAATTCACAAGCTCGATACAGATCCATTGAGTAAATTTCAGTTTTTCCAACCTATTCCCAATGATTAATTATAGGAAAGTCTTTTTATACTCATCTGTCATGCATTAAAGTAAGAAGTTCTTCTGTAGAAGCTAGATCCGAGTTGCTAGATCCGAGGGTCAAAAATTGATACGATCAGTTTGATGGTAACAAAAGACATAACAGAAAACACTTTTTTTTTTATCATATTGGAAAACATTAATTGGAGCAGAGTAAATTGGAAGAGAAAATTAGCCGGTTAAGAATACTTATAAAGTTTGTAGTCAACAGGGCGAGTAATTACAGGATTACTACTATGGAATAATTTGGAAGCTTGCTGAGTCAGTAAACTATGGGTTTGAACTAGATAAATAAGGATTATTTTTATCAGGGCGATACAATATTCTGTCAAAATTGACAGAAAAGAATTTAGGCAATATGGATATCAGTTGAGATTGGGATGTATCTTGCTTGAGGTTACACCTGCGGTTGAGAGAGCGAGCGTTTAGGGGGAGGGGGTGATCTCAAGGGAAGGGAAAAAATCGTGTAACGTTGTGAACAGATTATCAGAACCAGTCATGTAACTAGTGGGATCAGGAATATAAACTAATTTTCATTGCTTGGGTAGACCAGCAGGTCGAATTAAAAGTTTTTTACTTAAATTCAGAAAGTATGTTACAAAATGTTGACAAAATGAACTGATTACACATTATAAGGCATCTGAACATTAGTGCTTAAAGTGATTCATAGTTTAACCCAGACACCCACCAAGTAAAAAAAAAAATATTCAAGTGTGGATACAATATTTTTAACAAAACTGGCACTAATAAAAGATGCAGCTCAGTGATTCAAAATGTTTGCAATAAAAGGCATGCAACAGAAATTAAAAAAAAATATGTAACTTTGTTGTATATGACTCTGTGCATGTGGAAATCAAAGGCAACTGGAGTATGAAAATCATGTTTGGTGCAGAATATCGCCCCTTCACACACACACATACACACACACACACAGGACTAGTCAGAGGGGTAGCAGATAACTACATAGTAGGAGCACTGCATACTGGGGGCACAAAAGTGGTGGTAGCAGTGATGTACAACCTGCCACCGATCAACAGGAGGTCAAGACAGGAAACAGGAATAGGATGAGAGGAACAAATTATTGGTGACATTGCAAGAAGGGTCCAGAAGCAGGGCAAAGTTACTCATCATGGGGGTTTTCAACCCTAAGGAAATTGACTGTGAGAATCTGGAGCCACATAGGGGATCAGAGACATGGAGAGCGAAGATTCTGGAGGAAGTAGTAGAAAATTTCATTTACCAACATGTTAAGGATGCAACCAGAGAGAGAGGAGACGACGAATCAGCAAGGCTAGACCTCGTATTCACCTTGAGCAGTTCAGAAATAAAAGGTATCACATACGAAAGCCCCCTAGGCACTAGTGACCACGTGGTCTTGAGTTTTGAATTTAAAGTGGAGTTAACAATAGAGAGTGAAGGAGCACGAGAAGGACGGGAGAAGCCAAACTTCCAAAAATGGGTTTGCACAGTTATGAGACAGTCCCTACATTAGGTGCAGTGGGTAAGCGAGCTAGAAGGATAAACGGTAAATGGAATGATGGAACACATAACCACAAAGTGGAAGGAAGCAGTAGAGAAGTTCGTACCACAGGCCAACAGAAACAACGGGAAGACCAGAGTGAGCCCATGGTTTACCAAGTGGTGTGGAGAAGCAAAAACCAAGTGAACAAAAGCATAGAAAAAGTATAGAAGGCAAAAGACCCAGGAAAACAGGGAATTTAGTCGAAGAGCCAGAAGTGAATACTCATGGAAATGGAGAGAAGCTCAACGTCACTACGAGAAAGACATAGCATCAAAAGCCAAATCTGACCCAAGTTGTTATTTAGCCATCAGGAGGAAAACCAGAGTCAAGGACCAGGTAATCAGGTTGAGGAAGGAAAGAGGGCAGGTCACAAAGAACGACCAGGAAGTATGTAATGAGCTTAGCTCAAAATTCAGTGGAGACAGAGAGGCTCCCAGAAATAACGATGTAGTAGGGTGCACCAGAAAGTGCTCGATACATTGCACACAACCGAGGATGAGGTGATGAAAGTGCTAGGGGAACTAGATACCACGAAGGAGGTGGGCCCAGATAATATCTCTCTTGGGTCCTGAGAGAGGGAGCAGACGCATTGTATGTGCCTCTAGCAACAATCTTAAATAAATCTATCGAAACCGGGTAACTACCTGAGCTGTGGAAGATAGCAAATGCAGTCTAGTGCAGACAGGCTGCACTAAACTATGGACCAGTGTCTCTGACAAGTATTGTATGCAAAGTTTTGGAGAACATTATTAGAAAAAGAGTGGTAGAGCACCTAGATCGGAATGGCCTAATTCATGACAACCAGCACAACTTCAGGGAAGGAAAATCCTGCATTACTAACCTACTGGAGTCCTATGACATGGTAACAGAAGTAAGACAGGAGAAAGAAAGTTTGGTAGACTGCATCTTCTTCGACTATAAGATGGCTTTTGACACGATTCCACACAAGAGACTGGCTGAAAAACTAGAGAGAACAGGCAGAAATAGGCGGAAAATGGAATACCTAACAGAAGTAAACAACGTGTGTTGCTCTTATGTGTCAGAGTGGATGACTATATTAAGTGGGGTTCTGGAAGGGTCAGTCCTACGTCCGGTGCTGTTTCTTGTAAATGTGAATGATATGAGGGAAGGGATAGAGTCAGAGGTGTCCCTGTTTGCAAACGATGTGAAAATAATGAATACAAGTGGAATAGGATGAGGTAACCCTTTGAATATTGGGAAAGGGCAAAGGAAATCGCAGACGAAGTACAGCCTATTAAGTAAAAGGCTGCAATACTCACTCAAGGAAAAGGATCTTGGGGCAAGCATCATACCAAGCACATTACCAGAGTAGCATTTTAACCTAATAACTGCTGCAGCATGCGGGAGTCTGGTAACCCTGAAACCCATATTGCAGTATGCAGCACCAGTACGGAAGCCACGCCTGGGCAAATATGTCAAGAAATTAGACAAAGTGCAAAGGTTTGCAACAAGACTTCTCCCAGAACCGAGGGATTTGTCCTACGAGGAGAGGTTAAGGAAACTCAACCTGACAACACTGGAAAACTGGAAGGATAGGGGTGACATGATAACAACATATTAAATACCGAAAGGAATTGACAGAATGGATAGGGACAGAATATTTCTGAGACGTGATACTGTAACAAAGGGTGACAACTGGAAGTTGAAAACTCAGATGAGCCACAGGGATGTTAGGAAGTATTTCTTTAACCACAAAGTTGTCAGGAAGTGGAACAACCTAGAGAATGAAGTAGAGGAGGCAGGATTTATACATAGCTTTAAGAAGAGGTATGATAAGGCTCAAGGAGCAGGAAGAAAGAGAACCAAGTAGCAACCAGTGAAGAAGTAGGGCGAGAAGCTTTGACTTGACCCTATAACCACAATTAGGTGAGTACAGTCTAGAGGGCCAGAGACTACAAACCTCACACAAAGAAAAATATCTTGGGGTGAGTATAACAGCAGGCATATCTCCTGAGGCGCACATCAACTAAATAACTGCTGCAGCATATGGGCGCCTAGGAAACCTCAGAACAGCATTCCACCTTCTTAATAAGGAATCGTTCAGGACCCTGTACACTGTGTATGTTAGGCCCATATTGGAGTATGCGGCACCAGTTTGGAACCCACACCTAGCCAAGCATGTAAAGAAACTAGAGAAAGTGCAAAGGTTTGTAACAAGACTAGTCCCAGAGCTAAGAGGTATGTCCTACGAGGAGAGGTTAAGGGAAATCGACCTGACGACACTGGAGGACAGGAGAGATAGGGGGAACATGGTAACGACATATAAAATACTGAGAGAAATTGACAAGGTGGACAGAGGCAAAATGTACCAGAGATGGGACACAGCAACAAAGGGACACAGTTGGAAGTTGAAGACACAGATGAATCACAGGGATGTTCGGAAGTATTTCTTCAGTCACAGACTAGTCAGGAAGTGGAATAGTGTGGGAAGCGATGTAGTGGAGGCAGGATCCATTTATAGCTTTAAGCAGAGGTATGATAAAGCTCATGGTTCAGGGAGATTGACCCAGTAGCGGCCAGTGAAGAGGCCGGGCCAGGAGCTGTGAATCGACCCCTGCAACCACAACTAAGTGAGTACAACTAGGTGAGTACACACACACACACACACACACACACACAAAGCCTGGAGAACAATGCTCTGTTTTGTGACAAGGAAGTTTGTATTGTACGAAAAAAAACACTGTTAACTGGTGATTTTGACTCTCGAAACGTAAACTGAAATCCTCTAACAGATGACCAGGTGGCTGCCAGGCATGTCAACTTAATTGAAGACAACTTTTAAACACTCTGCGATGTTATCCACTAGTTGTAACAATAGTTTCGACCTGTTCTGCCGGCAGAACCAGAAAACAGGACTAGAACATCACTACAGAGCAGCAGACTCTTACAAAATGTGCTAAGGTATTGGTAATGAACATTTGTTCGAAGTAAAAGATAGACGTAAAGTACAGCAAATGTGAACCATTTATAAAACAAAAAAGTTTTAAATATTGAGAAGGATAACATTGTAACATGAAAATGTCAAAGAGAGACAGACTAGATAACAGGACAACTTGTTTCAGAAATAGACTTCCTAGGTAAGAAAAATTACAATTAAACAAATGGAGGATGTTTTTAGGGACATAATAGTTAATTTTCTGGTAAATACTAATAACCTAATACTCAAGTGCTTCCATAATTTATGATCATACACAAATTTTAGGCCGAAAGAGTCAACAGATATTCTAGATTTTCAAAGAACATTCGTAAAGGTAACCCATCAATTATTGCTCGTCATAATAAAAGCACATGGTTTAATTAAGGGACATACTTTCTGCCAGGGTAAGTGACTGACTTATACACAGGAAGCAGTGTGTGGTACACTGTCTGAATGGTTGGTTAAGTAAACTGGGTTGCAAAATTAATCGATTCTTGGTCTAGTTCTCTTTACATTGTACATACATGGTCTTGAGAGAGGATCTTAGATAACAAAATTTGGGTATGACAGAAGACTGGACAAGTTGAGTCATTCAGTGTAGATTGTCTGAGTATTCAGAGTTACCAGGATATGTTAGCATTGTTTTTTTAGATGTGGAATATGAGTATCAGAGAGGGAATGTATGATATGATATGCATTTTGATATGACATACTCAAACAAAAATATAAAAACTTTTGGCAACAAATTTACTGACAAAGGATGAAACTGAACTTTCGAGAAATGATAAGCATTGATTTTTTAATAGTACCAAGCAATGGAAATTCTTGAACAGCAAACCTGAGAGAATGTTAGTGTTCATTGTGAGATACTTCGAGAGTAAAACACAATATATCATATCAACTTTCTGTAATACACTTATTACATCAAAATCATCAATCGTCAACGTTTTGTCTCATAATTATTATAAACAACTTTCACCAAATCATATGAAGAAAGACTCAAATCATTCTTCCTCTTGTTTCTCAAGAATCAGACACTTCGAGGATTACTCGTTTAAACCTTCAATGGCTTTGAAAAACTCACATACGTGAACTATCTGAAGTTTAATGATAATCTATTACTTGGAATAATGGAATGAAACTACTAGGCAACACGCACGTACGCAAAGGTTTGTTTTCAAACAAATTTAACAGAACGAAACAAACAGTCGCCACCTGTATTGTAAGAGCTAAAAGAATACAGTAATTTTAGAACGGGATATACAGACAATTAGCAAATACATGATGCTTGGGAAAACTGAAGTCAATGGTTTCCCGATGTTTGTTCAGGAAATTCATCAGGACGAATATGTCATGGTATATTTTTCCCCATTATTATGTTGGAAACGGCCTAAGGTGGTGAGAGAGCCGTATGATTTACTATTAGTTGTGAATATTTGGCCTGTTCGACATATATTTTGTTTTGGAGTTTCTGTTTCCTCAGGGATCGAGTCAGACGGTGCGTCGCCCAGACACGAGTATGACAGTGACACTCTCGTAGCTGGTGAGCGGAGAGGCACACTTGCTCTCACCATTCTGTCTTTTCTTCAGTGCTTTATGTCTATTTTATCTCAGCAGTAGCTTATGCCATTTTTCCTCTCTACTTTACCCTATTCACTCTTTCTCTCCCCATCTGTCCTGCATTACTCCTCTCTTCCCAATGACTGTCTCTCAAATACCTCACTACATTGTCTTCTAAAAAAAATTTTCAGCCTGACTTATGGGTTAATGAGCTGTAGAAGCCACATTTTTGTGGAAAAATTCTTTAATAATCCTGTAATTTGATTTTCTTTAAAGATATTTATATACATTTATGTCATGATGTATATGGCACATTGAGAAATACTAAATTAAGGTGTGATTAGTACTTAGTCAAAATAACTTGATAACATTTGTGATTATTTGGGAAGTGAATAGATCAGGAAAACTTAAATAATTCTTCACAGAGACATTTTCTTAAGAATCTATTTACTTTTATGTGCATATAATGAAAGAATATAATTCAACTCAGTACAAAGATTTACTGAAAATAGTAAATAAATAATATCTTTACAATACTTAGTGGAAACTGAATGAAACTGTTAAAGCGATAGAAATGCAACCCCTATTGTATAAATTCTCTTTAAGATTGGAAAACATTGACTTTACTTTGAAATTCATCCTACTTTGAAATCCATCCTACTTTGAAATTCATCCTACTTTGAAATTCATCCTACTTTGAAATCCATCCTACTTTGAAATCCATCCTACTTTGAAATTCATCCTACTTTGAAATTCATCCTACTTTGAAATTCATCCTACTTTGAAATTCATTCTACTTTGAAATTCACCCTACTTTGAAATTCATCCTACTTTGAAATTCATCCTACTTTGAAATTCATCCTACTTTGAAATTCATCCTACTTTGAAATTCATCCTAGAAGCAGACTTTTGAAGCACCTTTACCAGGGTATTTAAACAATTTTAAAGTACTCTAAAAATTATGTCTATCTATAGGCACAGTGCCTTTGCAGAGTATCTAATTTTTAAATATATTAACTTTAAATTCGTAATATCATTTGAAAGAAACATTAGCTTTCCATCATCGGTCTGTTATTTAGAAACACAGTGAAACAATATAAATTAAACACATGTGTAACACGTGGGTATCTTCATTCTGTAGATGTTTCGCCAACCAATGTCTTTATCAATACAATACCGAAGAGTGAAGAAGTAGAAAATGAGACAGGTACTGAATACCTGTCTTAAACCTAGAGGCAGTTATTCAGTACCGCAGTCTTGATGAAAACTAAGGTACTATAAACATTCCAGGCTGAGGGACTGATTACCTTATTTTACCTCTTCAGTCTTTTGTACTGTATTGATAAAGCCACTGGTTAGGGAAACTTTCAGAAACTAAAGATACCTATACGTTGCACAGGTGTTTAATTCATAACTTGTCTAATTCATATTCTTGATATACACATTGAAACATACAATCTAAACATAACAAAGCTTTATGTGACACATGTGATGAAACACATTTCTTTTTGAGGGAAGTGCTCAGCATTAACACAATATCTAATTTTAACATGAAACGTCATTGCACGACACAGATTCTTCCATATTACTTTCTTGGTAACAATCACTTGAAGGGAAGTATCTCCGAAAATTGTGTAAAGTGTCTTGATCTTACATGTTCATCCACCTCCATGAATGTTTCCCCATCTAAACGCACGGAACCTTCATAAAGTAAATAGTACCAAGAAAAACTTACCTGTTCAAACGTTTAATACCATTTATTATATTACCTTCCTTTCCATGAACAGACCTTTCCTTCACTTAATCCTCCTTGAAAACCATGTAATCTTTTGGAGAAAGTATAATATACAACACCTTTATATATGACCTTCCGGTAAACTGCTTTGAAAATTATTTTGAAACTCATTATCTTTTCAAAGTATTTATTACCATTAAACTCTGTTTAGAACAAATTCAAGCCATGAAGCACTATCATTGCATAGGCCATCTTAAAGCACATGAAACCTTTGTTCAGAGAGAGAGTGAACACATGACGCAACGGGAAGAAGAGGACAAGTGCCACCCCAACAAAAGTGTGTTATGTTATATTCTATTTCGTGATGCTTGAATCTGTCTTGCGTGGTGAGACTAAAGCAATATTGTCCTTGCACTATTGTCTAAAATCTCCTTGAAAATAATGAAGTTTTCGACCTTGGCTCGTTGCCTCTAGTCTGAGAAGGTACTGACCCTCTGATGATGTGAGCTTAAATAGCTATAAGATGACATCAGAAAGAGGTTAGAAACTCTTTACTAGTTTACGTGAAAAATTGAGGTGGGCAGGTAACTCAGTTTTTGCAGTGGGTTCTGATTATTTTCCAGTGTTTCTGATTACAAAAGAAAACAATTGGTAATATTAGAAGATTTTTAAAAAAAAACTAGGTTTTCATCAATTAAAAAAAAATACTTAAAATTGTAAGAATGAACGTACAAACGATGATTATTCAATAATTTACATTCGTTCATTTGAGCCTTGCTCAGCATGAATAAAAATCTCAGGCATATCAGATAAATGTCCTACGAAATACGTTCTTTATTATTCTTTTTTTTTTCAAATTGGCGTTTATGACCTTTTACTTGATGTCACCTAATATAACCAGCATTTAAATCACATTCTGAGTAAATGAAACACTCTGGTGAATGCACTTTCGAGGAACATTCGTAAACATTCGTGCAACTATCGAAACGCATTGAAACATCTTACATGTAGAGAAGACCTCACCTTTCCTTGTAGTGCCTTGAGAACGTATCACCTTCCAGATGAAATTAATCATGAAACATGTTCTATAAAAACAAACTGTAAACAACTGGTATTGCAAGAAACAAACATAAATGTAGCGCTTATAGTGTGATAGAGTGTAGCATATTATGTGTGATTCATTGTGATTCTTACTAAAAAAGCAGTTACAATATGATGCCGGATACCAGTTAGTGTGATGATAAATCGCATAGAAGAGTAGTACTTACAATATAATATAGTGTATTAGAAAAAGTGTGATTCAGTGGAGCTCTTACAGTGGGACACTGTGCACTGCCTACAGTTGGATTCATTGTAGCGGGTACAGTGTAATACAGTGTAGTACTTTCAGGTAACGAACGAGCGAACAAGTACAGGTAAGAACCCAATGGGATGAGCGGGGAAGACGGGGCATACGAAGCATAGTCCCAGCAGCTAAGGCGATCGTGGGACAGACTTGAGAACAGGAAAAGCAGGGTCTCTTGCATCGAACTTGTGGTAGTTGAAGTCTTGAATCTTGAGTAGCTGGCAGGAGGTTAGGTCACAGGAGAGGGAACATCAGAGGGCAGCACACAGATGGGAGTTATAGGAGTAATTGAGGAGGCAGGTTTGCAGTGGAGCCATTTTCAAACTTTTTGAAGCTGCTCCTGAAGAGATGGTATAGTTTAGTCTTGTTACTGAAGGTGAAACATAGAGGCTTGATGAACTCAAGAACTTGAGTGAGTGTGAAGTGAAGAGGGGATTCACAGGCATACTTGACTGTTCCAGCACCGAGGCTTTTGTAGTGTTCAGTACAGGTCATCTTCTGCCTTTCCCTAAATCTCCTCAAATCGTATCCTGACGGTTTGTCTCCCCATAGGACCTCCTCTAAACCTTCCCTTACACGTAACGCATCAAAACGAGAATTTTGTATATCCCTCAGTCTTCCCCTTAAAACCTCTATTTCCCCATATCTAGCCTCACTGCCCCTTTCATAAAAATCATTGAGCTACCCCTCAAAATATTTTTGTAAACCAAACCTACACAGCGCCTCATCCCATCCTCTATGCTGAAAATACTCCTTAATTTGCAATTTAGCATACTTCTCCCACCATTCCAATACATCCTCCTCTTTGTTGCGCGCCTCCCAGAGGTGCAACCACCATTCTCTAAAAACCAACCCCTCCCCCACCCCATGAAGTAACCTCACATTCAGTTTCCAATAACCCACATACCTACAAACCATCCCGTCCCATGCCACCTCTGCCAAAAGGGCTCAATGGTCCGAAAAACTTAAATCTATCATCGTTACACTGTCTACTGTAATCTCTCGAGTTATATATATGCGGTCCAACCTAACTGCAAAACCCCTCCTCATAAACGTGTGCTCCATTCTCCACCCATCTCCCCTGACTATGTCAGAAACCCCTGCGTCCCTCAACGAATCCCTCAACAGCCCAAGCACACACCCTGTACCTCTTGGCTCCACATCCTTATTTCTGATTATACAGTTCCAATCCCCACCTGCTATAGAAACCATGGGTAAACCCCGCAAGTAGAAAAGCAAAACCTCCCTTACAAAAGTCACCTTTACCCTTATATTGTTATCAGCCGGCATATATATCCCTAGAAAACACACTCTAATCTCCCCCCATAGCCCCTCCACCCTCACCACGCTCCTCTCTCCCCCTCTTCATACATGAGCACTTGGAATGGGCTGGATCCCCTCACTGCCACTGCCACCCCCACCCTTTAACCCTTTCAGGGTTTCGGTCGTACTAGTACGGCTTACGCCCCAAGGTTTTTGACATACTAGTACGCCTAAATTCTAGCGCCCTCAAATCTATTGAGAGAAAGCTGGTAGGCCTACATATGAAAGAATGGGTCTATGTGGTCAGTGTGCGCAGTACAAAAAAATCCTGCAGCACACAGTGCGTAATGAGAAAAAAAAACTTTGACAGTGTTTTTAGATTAAATCAGCGACTTTGAACTGCATTTTCGTATGGTATTTATGGTTGTATTCTAGTTTTCCTGGTATCATTTTATAGAATGGAAGATATATTACAGAAATTGAGATGATTTTGACTAGCTTTACAATGAAAAGTATCTTGAAATTGAGCTCAAATTAGCAGAAATGTTCAATTTTTACCAAAGTTCAAAAGTAAACAAATCATGCCAAGCATCCAATACACATCAACTGGTGAGTCTAATATTCTTTCACAAGTGTGCTGATATTATTTATACCATTTCTACACTAATACAGTTGTCTGCATAACAGTAAATCTTCTATTTTTTGTAATAATAAAAATTCAAAATGGAAAGCCAAAGAAGTATAAGAGGGGCCTGGGGATGTGACTAACGAACAGAGAACTTGTTATTTTAGTGCCAGGAATGTCTTTCTTGTTTGTTCTGGATCCTATTCGGAAATTGGCATCTTTTGAAGTGTGTGTGAAATTGGCAAAATTGCTAAATTCTGACCACTTTATTGGATATTTGAAATCGGTAAATGGGTGGTTTCTTCTACTCATTCGATAGAAAAAATAGAGTCCTAGCGATATAGTTATGATTTTTGTCGATTAGTACACTGGATTATTATTATAATAAAAAAGAAGCGCTAAGCCACAAACGCTATACAGCTCCTGAAGAGATGGTATAGTTTAGTCTTGTTACTGAAGGTGAAACACAGAGGCTTGATGAACTCAAGAACTTGGGTGAGTGTGAAGTGAAGAGGGGATTCACAGGCATAGTTGACTATTCCAGCACCGAGGCTTTTGTAGAGTTCATTACAGGTCATCTTCTGCCTTTCCCTAAATCTCCTCAAATGGTATCCTGACGGTTTGTCTCCCCATAGGACCTCCTCTAAACCTTCCCTTGCAGGTAACGCATCAAAACGAGAATTTTGTATATCCCTCAATCTTACCCTTAAAACCTCTATTTCCCCATATCTAGCCTCCCTGCCCCTTTCATGAAAATCATTGAGCTACCCCTCAAAATATTTTTGTAAACCAAACCTCCACAGCGCCTCATCCCATCCTCTAAGCTGAAAATACTCCTTAATTTGCAATTTAGCATATTTCTCCCACCATTCCAATACATCCTCCTCTATGTTGCACGCCTCCCAGAGGTGCGACCACCATTCTCTAAAAACCAACCCCTCCCTCACCCCCTGAAGTAACCTCACATTCAGTTTCCAATAACCCACTTACCTACGAACCATCCCGTCCCATGCCACCTCTGCCAAAACGGCTCAATGGTCCGAAAAACCTAAATCTATCATCGTTACACTGTCTACTGTAATCTCTCGAGTTATATATATACGGTCCAACCTAGCTGCATAACCTCTCCTCATAAACGTGTGCTCCATTCTCCACCCATCTCCCCTGACTATGTCAAAAATCCCTGCATCCCTCAATGAATCCCTCAACACCCCAAGCACACACCCTACACCTCTTGGCTCCACATCCTTATTTCTGATTACACAGTTCCAATTCCCGCCTGCTATAGAAACCATGGGTAAACCCCGCAAGTAGAAAAGCAAAACCTCCCTTACAAAAGTCACCTTTACCCTTATATTGTTATCAGCCGGCATATATATCCCTAGAAAACATACTCTAATCTCCCCCAATAGCCCCTCCACCCTCACCACGTTCCCCTCTCCCCCTCTTCCCACATGAGCACTTGGAATGGGCTGGATTCCCTCACTGCCACTGCCACCCCACCCTTTAACCCTTTCAGGGTTTCGGTCGTACTAGTATGGCTTACGCCCCAGGGTTTTTGACGTACTAGTATGCCTAAATTCTAGCGCCCTCAAATCTATTGAGAGAAAGCTGGTAGGCCTACATATGAAAGAATGGGTCTATGTGGTCAGTGTGCGCAGTACAAAAAAATCCTGCAGCACACAGTGCGTAATGAGAAAAAAAACTTTGACAGTGTTTTTGGATTAAAACAGCGACTTTGTACTGCATTTTCGTATGGTATTTATGGTTGCATTCTAGTTTTCCTGCTCTCATTTTATAGAATGGAAGACATATAACAGAAATTGAGATGATTTTGACTAGCTTTACAATGAAAAGTACCTTGAAATTGAGCTCAAATTAGCAGAAATGTTCAATTTTTACCAAAGTTCAAAAGTAAACAAATCATGCCAAGCATCCAATGCACATCAACTGGTGAGTCTAATATTCTTTCACAAGTGTGCTGATATTATTTATACCATTTCTACACTAATACAGTTGTCTGCATAACAGTAAATCTTCTATTTTTTGTAATAATAAAAATTCAAAATGGAAAGCCAAAGAAATATAAGAGGGGCCTGGGGATGTTACTAACGAACAGAGAACTTATTATTTTAGTGCCAGGAATGTCTTTCTTGTTTGTTCTGGATCCTATTCGGAAATTGGCATCTTTTGAAGTGTGTGTGAAATTGGCAAAATTGCTAAAATCTGACCACTTTATTGGATATTTGAAATCGGTAAATGGGTGGTTTCTTCTACTCATTCGATAGAAAAAATGGAGTCCTAGCGAAATAGTTATGATTTTTGTCGATTAGTACACTGGATTATTATTATAATCAAAAAGAAGCGCTAAGCCACAAACGCTATACAGCGCTGCAGGATAGGGAAGGAAGCGAGGGTATTGGGCGGCAGAAGGGAGGAGGGATGATCAGTAGGTTACAGAAAACAGTGGGGCAGGGGATAGTACGGGGGTAGAGGGTAGCAAGAGATTGAGGTAGAAAGGGCTGAAGAAATCAGAACTTGTGAAGTAAGTCAATTGTTGTCAAAAAGTCAATGAGAGAGTCCGGATGAAAGGTGGGTCCATCAGCGAGAAGGGAAGGTAAAGAGAGTAGCGGAGCGAAGACGACGACGGTGGTATATTCTGCGTGTTCGTTGATAAAGTGGGCAGTCCAACAGAATGTGGCTGACTGATAATGGAGCTTGGCAATTCTCACAAGAGGAGCAGGGTGCCTCTCCATGAGATATCCATGAGTAAGACGAGTATGGCCAATGCGAAGACGGGAGAGAGTAGTCTCCCAACCTCTACACTGGTGATAAGAAGACGGCCAGTAACCTATACTCGGTTTAATAGATGAAGTTTGTTACCGAGCATAGTAGACCAACGTTGTTGCCAACGGGTGTGAAGGTGGGAAGATATTGCAGCAAAATAGTCTGTAAATGGAATACCTCCATATGAAACTGGTAGGTCAAGTACTGCTGACCGCTCATCAGTGTCTGCCTGTTCATTACCCTGTATGTCAACATGACCAGGGACCCAACAAAAAACAATATCTTTATGCTTGGTAAAGATGCGGCGTAGCCAAAGTTGGATACGGAGGACTAAGGGGTGAGGTGTATCAAGTTTCTGTATAGCCTGTAAAGCGCTAAGGGAGTCTGAGACAACCACAAATGATGACACAGGCATATATGCAATACGGATAAGTGCTGCAAGGATGGCATGCAATTCAGCAGTAAAAATACTAGCCGAAGATAGTAAATGCCCTCGTACGACGCTGTCCGGAATCACTGCTGTGAATCCTACGCCGTCAGAAGACTTAGAGCCATCTGCGTACACAGCAATGGCATGAGAATGAGAGTGGAAGTGGTCAAGAAAAAGAGAGTGGGAAGCGACTGTAGACATTTGGGCTTTCGAGCAAGGGAGAGAGAAAGAACAAACTCGAACAGCTGGAACTTCCCAGGGGGGTAGGGAAAAGTGAGATGCTACATGAACATAGAAAGGTGGTAATTGAAGAGAAGACAAGAGCGAATGAAGGCGAAGAGAGAAGGGACGGAGTAAACAGGGGTGGCGGACAAATAAAGAAAGTCTAATAATATCAGTGACCATTCTATAAATGGAAAGATTGCAGAGATCATGAGAGCGTACATAGTAGCGAAGGCAATGGGCATCACGGTGATCAGATAAGGATGGAACGTTCACTTCTGCATAGAGGCTCTCAACAGGGGAAGAGTGAAAAGCACCAAGGCATAAACGTAATCCTTGGTGATGAATGGAGTTAAGGCTAGAGAGAGTAGCAGGAGATGCCGTTGAATAGATCTGGTCACCATAATCAAGTTTCGATAAAATGAGGGTGGAATATAGGCCAAGGAGGGTTCGACGATCAGCTCCCCAAGAAAGATGAGCAAGGGTTTTAAGAAGGTTCAGCCGGCTGTGACAAGTTGCCTTCAGAGAGGTAATGTGAGGTTTCCAGGATAACCTACGGTCAAAGAGGAGGCCCAGAAACTTGACTGTATCACGTTCAGGGATACGGGAGCCATAGAGGTACAAAGGATGATCGGAGATGACAGAGCGTCTAGTGAAAGTAATTTGGTGTGTTTTAGTGCTGGAAAATTTAAACCCATGTGTGGTGGCCCAGTTGGAAACACTGTCGACCGCATGCTGGAGAGAAACTGTAATGAGGTGACAGTCAGCGCCTTCACAGGCAATAGTGAAGTCATCAACATAGAGTGATGACCAAATATTTGATGGAAGACTAGAGGCCAAATCATTAATAGCAAGGAGAAAAAGTGTTGTGCTCAGAACACATCCCTGGGGGACACCTTCAGCTTGGATAAAGTCCGGGGAGAGCACATTATTAACCAGAACACGGAAATGTCTATCAGTTTAAAAAATTCTTAAGGAAGGATGGTAGATTGCCTCGGAGGCCTAAGGAGTGGGCTTGGGCCAAAATATTATACCTCCAAGTTGTGTCATATGCCTTCTCAAGGTCAAAAAATATGGCAATAACTGAGTGGTTATTCGCAAAGGCATTACGAACATACGTATCCAAGCATAGTAAGGAGTCTATGGTAGAACGTCCCTTACGAAAGCCATATTGACGAGTGGAGAGACTGTTGTGTGTTTCTAAATACCACACTAAACGTCTGTTTACCAGGCATTCCATCACTTTGCAAACTGCACTCGTAAGAGCAATGGGACGATAGTGGGAGGCTTCATGTCCTGTAGTGCCTGGTTTGCGGAAAGGGAGAACAATTGCAGATTTCCACATCTGTGGAAGAACTCCTTGTGACCAAATAAGATTGAAAAGGCGTAATATGACTGCAAGGGCTGACTGATGTAAATGTTGTAGCATACGAATATGAATGTCGTCAGGCCCAGCTGCCGATGATCGGCAAGCTGAGAGTGTTGCCTCCAGTTCTTGAAGTGTAAAAGGCACTTTATAATGTTCTTCTCTGAGAGAAGAAAAGTCCAAGGGTGCTAACTCTCTGGCGGACATTGAGGAAAGAAACGGGGGGCATAGTTGAGCCCCTGAGAAATACGGACCAGATGATTGCCAATTTCATTGGCAACATCTAGTGGGTTTGCTATATCAACACCGGCAACCCGCAGAACAGGAGCCGGGTCAGGAGAATATTTACCACTCAGTTTTCGTACTTTTTTCGTAATTGTTTTTTCGTACTTCCTCATAGAGGAAGCAGAGGTGATGGTGGAGACATAATCTCGCCAGCAAGTGCGTTTAGCGTCACGGATGACACGGCAAGCGATCGCAAGCTTCTGCTTAAAATCAAGAAGTCTCTTCGTGGTTCTATTGTACCGGTACATGCCCCATGCAGCACGTTTCAAACGTACTGTATGAGCACAAGCAGGAGACCACCAAGGCACGCATTTCCGAGAATGCCTGCCCGAAGTTTGGGGTATAGAATGAGAAGCTGCGGTTAAAACGGAGGACGAGAAGAGGTGTAAAAGCTCATCAATGGAGGACGAAGAAAGAACCTCACTAAAAACAGTTAGTTGTGAGTAAAGGTTCCAATTTGCCTGATCAAATTGCCAGCGTGGGATACGAAGAGGTGGTGAATATGAAGAGGAAGTAAGAATGATTGGGAAATGATCGCTGTCATGTAAATCCGGGAGAAAGGCCAGGTGAAGTCTAATGCGGCGGAGGAAGAGCAGACTGAGAGATCGATGCAAGAGAGTGTGAGTCCGAGGATCAAATTTGGTGTGAGTACCTGTATTTAAAACATGGAGGGGGTGGGTGGCAAGAAAAGCCTCTAACTGAATGCCACGGGAATCACAGTGAGACCCCCCAGAGGAAATGATGGGCATTAAAATCGCCAAGCAACAGAATCGGTGGTGGTAATGACGAAACAAGAAAGGCAATATCCAGGATAGATAATGCCCGAGAAGGAGAGAGATATAAAGAACAGAGCGTATACCACCTATGCAAGTGGATACGGGCTGCTGTGTAATGCAGAGAAGTACGAACAAATACCTGATGGTACGGAATATCAGTGCATAGAAGAAGGGCACTTTCATTAAAGGTCCCATCAGGAAAAGGATCTGAAGAATGCAATAAATTATAGCCTGAGATGGGAGAGATAACAGCAGAGTGTAATTTTGGTGTCTGTTAGCAAACACCAACAGGGGAAAACTGGGAGAGTAACATCTGAAGCTCACCCCGATTACCCCTGAGGCCGCATGCATTCCACTGTAAATAGGCCATGATTGGCAATGATAAAGATACTTGAAATCCGCAGGTAAGGGTTCCTATGGACTAGAGGGGTTAGAAAACTCCACATGCGGAGGCAGTGGAAAACGTTCAAGCAGCAAAGGAATGGTGCGCTGTGAAGAAAGGAGTTGCACAGATGGAGGAGAGGAGAGAGAAGGAACACAGGGTGGATCAGTGTCCATTGATGGTTTGGTCTCTGCAATATATTCAGAGATTGCTTCAAAAGTTTCGGAATTCAGAGACGTCGTATGGGAGACAATATTGGAGATGGTAGGGGGAGGATGAGTAAAGATTGGAACTGTAATGGACTGTTCCAAGGTAGGGGGGGGCGAAAGGGTGGAGGGAACTGGAGAAGGAGTGTGGAAGGGGACAGAAGAGGCAGAAACCTGGGAGGTGGCAGAAGAGGAAGAAACTTGGGAGGGAACAGGGGAGGTAGGTATAGTACGAGGAGGAGGGTGAATCTCTACACTTGTAACAGAGCCAGTGAGAGGGGAAGAACCCGGTACAGAGACAGGGAAGGTAAAATGAGGAGGTGGAAGAAGGGAAGGAGGGGTTAAAGGACCTTTTTTTGACTTCTGAGAAGTAGAGGGACGATTGGGAGAAGGTGTCGTACTAGGTCTCGTCGATACTGAGGCTTGTGAGGGAGAACAAGAAGAAGCGAGAACAGACTGAGGCGTTGAAGTAGGGACGTCTGATCCTAGGACAGCAAAAGAATTAGATATAGGAGTGACTATGGGAGAGGTAACCACAGAGGAGGTTGCAGAAGATGGGACGCCAGAAGTGGGGGGACGTTTTGAAACACGGGAATAAGAAACACGAGGTTGTCTCCCTTGGAGGCGGAGATGAGAAACTGTCATAGCATAAGGGAGACCTTCTGCCTCTTTGAGGTAATGGATTTCCCGCTCATTTAAGTAGACTTGGCAACGGCGAGAATACGAAGGGTGAGCCTCATGACAATTAAGGCAAGAGGGAGGTCGGTTGCAAGACGTATTAGAATGGTCATCGGCACCACAGACTGGGCATTCGGCTATGGATCTGCAATATTTCGCTGGATGGCCAAATCGCCAGCAATTTCTACACTGTTGCGGTGTAGGGATCACCTTGCGAACTTGTAACCAATGTCCTGCTACATAAACTGAGGATGGGAGTTCACGGTTGTCAAAAGTTGAACGAGCCACATTGCTTGGTATCGTCTCTGCTCGCGGGCAGGAAGAACATAAGTGTCTACCTTGAGGATTGGGAGATCTTGGAGTTCCAGCTGTTCAAGAATGTCATTGCCACATGTCTAGAAATTTTGTTGAACTACGGTATGGGGCAGAATGACGGTACCACTACAAGAATTGAGGGAATGATATTTTTCAATAGTGACAGGAACAGTATCTATATGGGAAAGAAGAGAAAGATCATGAGCTTGGGTAGCATTCTGTACCGTGATGATGCACATACCAATCTTAAGAGCATGAAAAGAAATATCTTTACCAACATGGCATAGGAGTGCCTTGCCAATACTGTGGTCGGAAAGATAGGCGGTAGAGGAAGTTGGTCGTAAAGTGAAGAATTTAGTCCATTGTGCAGTCTGAAACTGAGCATGGAAAGGGAGTGCAGGACATGTCGATCTTTTCTGAGAAGAACGAGAAGGTGGAGAAGTATCATCAGCAGGTAATTGTCATTGGAGTTTAGGTGTGGGACCAGAGTTGGTCCGACGTGGAATGGGCCGGCGATTCGAAAATTGCCGCACCGTAGAGGGAGAGGCCAGAAGCATAGTCAAAGGAGAGCGGAGGTCAGTTGAGACCTCAGTATCTGAAGCGGGTGAGGAAACAGCACCAGCAAGAGGTACAGATGCATGAGGAGTGTCCGAAGAGTGGTCCAAAGACGAGGTGGGGTCAGAACGGGGTGCGGTATCAAGAAGGGGCCCGGGGGTACCAGGTTCATGGATTGGGTTCTCCATGGTTAGGTTACTTCTTTCTTTTTGTTTTTAAGAAAAAAAAGAAAGAAGAAAAGAAAATAAAAATAAAAAAAGAATAAAAAAAAAGGTGGGACCGGGGAGGGATAGTTCCTAGGAGGAATGAAAGGTCCAGAAATCTCCCTCTGCACCCAAGAGGACCTCAGCACCGCAAGTAACGTAGATGCAGCATAGAACCCGTGCCATACCCTACCCATCATGCCAGTAAACCAGCAATCTGGGATAGCAACCTCACATCTGCCGAGCTACCTCGGTGGACAAAAGAGAGGGCGGCCGGATATCTACCTGGAGTTTACCTGGAGAGAGTTTCGGGGGTCAATTCCCCCGCGGCCCGGTCTGTGACCAGGCCTCCTGGTGGATCAGCACCTGATCAACCAGGCTGTTGCTGCTGGCTGCACGCAAACCAACGTACGAGCCACAGCCCGGCTGATCAGGAACTGACTTTAGGTGCTTGTCCAGTGCCAGCTTGAAGACTGCCAGGGGTCTGTTGGTAATCCCCCTTATGTGTGCTGGGAGGCAGTTGAACAGTCTCGGGCCCCTGACACTTATTGTATGGTCTCTTAACGTGCTAGTGACACCCCTGCTTTTCATTGGGGGATGGTGCATCGTCTGCCAAGTCTTTTGCTTTTGTAGTGAGTGATTTTCGTGTGCAAGTTCGGTACTAGTCCCTCTAGGATTTTCCAGGTGTATATAATCATGTATCTCTCCCTCCTGCGTTCCAGGGAATACAGGTTTAGAAACCTCAAGCGCTCCCAGTAATTGAGGTGTTTTATCTCCGTTATGCGCGCCGTGAAAGTTCTCTGTACATTTTCTAGGTCGGCAATTTCACCTGCCTTGAAAGGTGCTGTTAGAGTGCAGCAATATTCCAGCCTAGATAGAACAAGTGACCTGAAGAGTGTCATCATGGCTTGGCCTCCCTAGTTTTGAAGGTTCTCATTATCCATCCTGTCATTTTTCTAGCAGATGCGATTGATACAATGTTATGGTCCTTGAAGGTGAGATCCTCCGACATAATCACTCCCAGGTCTTTGACGTTGGTGTTTCGCTCTATTTTGTGGCCAGAATTTGTTTTGTACTCTGATGAAGATTTAATTTCCTCATGTTTACCATATCTGAGTAATTGAAATTTCTCATCGTTGAACTTCATATTGTTTTCTGCAGCCCACTGAAAGATTTGGTTGATGTCCGCCTGGAGCCTTGCAGTGTCTGCAATGGAAGACACTGTCATGCAGATTCGGGTGTCATCTGCAAAGGAAGACACGGTGCTGTGGCTGACATCCTTGTCTATGTCGGATATGAGGATGAGGAACAAGATGGG
This sequence comes from Cherax quadricarinatus, assembly GCF_026875155.1. Classification (NCBI taxonomy): domain Eukaryota; kingdom Metazoa; phylum Arthropoda; class Malacostraca; order Decapoda; family Parastacidae; genus Cherax; species Cherax quadricarinatus. Next base: position 7,835,999 of record NC_069399.1, read on the forward strand.
AGCTAGTACTGTGCCTTGTGGAACAGAGCTTTTCACCGTAGCTGCCTCGGACTTTACTCTGTTGACGACTACTCTCTGTGTTCTGTTAGTGAGGAAATTATAGATCCATCGACCGACTTTTCCTGTTATTCCTTTAGCGCGCATTTTGTGGGCTATTACGCCATGGTCACACTTGTCGAAGGCTTTTGCAAAGTCTGTATATATTACATCTGCATTCTTTTTGTCTTCTAGTGCATTTAGGACCTTGTCGTAGTGATCCAGTAGTTGAGACAGACAGGAGCGACCTGTTCTAAACCCATGTTGCCCTGGGTTGTGTAACTGATGGGTTTCTAGATGGGTGGTGATCTTGCTTCTTAGGACCCTTTCAAAGATTTTTATGATATGGGATGTTAGTGCTATTGGTCTGTAGTTCTTTGCTGTTGCTTTACTGCCCCCTTTGTGGAGTGGGGCATGTCTGTTGTTTTTAGTAACTGAGGGACGACCCCCGTGTCCATGCTCCCTCTCCATAGGATGGAAAAGGCTCATGATAGGGGCTTCTTGCAGTTCTTGATGAACACAGAGTTCCATGAGTCTGGCCCTGGGGCAGAGTGCATGGGCATGTCATTTATCGCCTGTTCGAAGTCATTTGGCGTCAGGATAACATCGGATAGGCTTGTGTTAATCAAATTTTGTGGCTCTCTCATAAAAAATTCATTTTGATCTTCGACTCTCAGTCTGGTTAGCGGCTTGCTAAAAACTGAGTCATATTGGGACTTGAGTAGCTCACTCATTTCCTTGCTGTCATCTGTGTAGGACCCATCTTGTTTAAGTAGGGGCCCAATACTGGGCGTTGTTCTCGATTTTGATTTGGCATAGGAGAAGAAATACTTTGGGTTTCTTTCGATTTCATTTATAGCTTTTAGTTCTTCCCGCGATTCCTGACTCCTAAAGGATTCTTTTAGCTTAAGTTCGATGCTTGCTATTTCTCTGACCAGTGTCTCCCTGCGCATTTCAGATATATTGACCTCTTTTAGCCGCTCTGTTATTCTTTTCCGTCGCCTGTAAAGGGAGCGCCTGTCTCTTTCTATTTTACATCTACTCCTCCTTTTTCTTAGAGGAATAAGCCTTGTGCATACATCGAGTGCCACCGAGTTAATCTGTTCTAGGCATAAGTTGGGGTCTGTGTTGCTTAGTATATCTTCCCAGCTTATATCGGTTAGGACTTGGTTTACTTGGTCCCACTTTATGTTTTTGTTATTGAAGTTGAATTTGGTGAATGCTCCCTCGTGACTAGTCTCATTTTGTCGGTCTGGGGCTCCTCGCATACATGTCTGAACCTCAATTATGTTGTGATCTGAGTATATTGTTTTTGATATGGTGACATTTCTTATCAGATCATCATTGTTAGTGAATATGATGTCTAGTGTATTCTCCAGTCTAGTAGGCTCTATTATTTGCTGGTTTAAATTGAATTTTGTGCAGAGATTTAAAAGCTCGTGTGAGTGTGAGTTTTCATCAGAGCTGCCTCCTGGTGTTATTACTACAACAATATTATTTGCTATATTCCTCCATTTTAGGTGCCTTAAGTTGAAATCCCCCAGGAGCAAGATGTTGGGTGCAGGAGCTGGAAGATTTTCCAGACAGTGGTCAATTTTTAACAGCTGTTCCTGGAATTGCTGGGATGTTGCATCCGGAGGCTTGTAGACTACCACAATGACTAGGTTTTGGTTCTCGACCTTTACTGCTAAAACTTCCACTACGTCATTTGAGGCATTAAGCAGTTCTGTGCAAACAAGTGACTCTGCAATGTACAGGCCAACCCCCCCCCTTTTGCCTGTTCACTCTGTCACATCTGTATAGGTTGTAACCTGGGATCCATATTTCATTGTCCAAGTGATCCTTTATGTGGGTCTCAGTGAAAGCCGTGAACATTGCCTTTGCCTCTGCAAGCAGTCCACGGATGAAAGGTATTTTGTTGTTTGTTGCTGGCTTTAGACCCTGTATATTTGCAAAGAAGAATGTTATCGGACTGGTGGTATTGTTGGTACTGGGGGGGATCTTTTTTCCGGCATTAGTATCTGTATCTGTTGGTTTGGAGTGGAGGCCATCGACTGTGGTTCCACTCCAGGAATGACTGGATTTGGTGTACGATTTCTGCCATTTCCTGCCAGTTTTTTTTCCTTCCTGGCACTAAAAAACCTCTCCCTCTTGAGTGGCTGTGGCTACCCAGGTTTTCCCATGGCCTGGATGTTTTGTATCTTTTTGTCCCCTTTAGATGGTATGCCTGGCAATTTAAGTTATAGCACAGTCTTTCCTGTACTGAAGAGGTACACATTTCAGGGTGAAAAAGCTTACAGGAAGGGAGTTTGCATTTTCCTGTTGTCATATGGGCATGGCATTTTCTAGGGTGGTCATAGTTGCACGTCCCATCTGTTTTTCCAGATTTCCCATGCCAGCAGATACCAAGTGCATAGTATGTGCACAGGCTTGGTTTCCGCTTGCCTTGGGTTTCTGTGACTGTATTCCCTGTTGGTGCATGTTTCCCTGTCTTACTTCTATCCTCCCTAGCACCAACAATGGAGCTCCCACCAGTTGTTTTTGGTAATTTATCCTCACTATTGCTATTGGAGTCCTCTTGTTTGCTATTTCCTGCGGTATTTCTAGTTTGCAATATTGGTTTTATCTTATCTTTGACTACACTTGTTTCCCTACTATGGCTCCTGTCCCCTATGAGGTCATTTATATGTATTCCTTCCTGCGTATAATTCCCGACTACCTGGACAAAATCTCCAGCTTCACCATTACTGTCTCCCAGGACAGTATCTCCAGCTTCACCATTACTGTCTCCCAGGACAGCACTATCAGCCCCACATTTACTGACTACCAGGACATCATCTCCAGCCTTACAGTTTGTGACTACATGGCCAGTATCAAGGGCAGTACCATTCAGCCCAGACTTTTTATGTTCCCATCTGTTGTAGAAAGCTTCCAGGTTTTCTATGAAAGCAGCTTTGATGTTGTCCTCTTTTAATACCCTTGTGATTTTAGTCCACAGATTTTCCTCATTTGGGCATACCCAGAAACACTTCTCTGTTTTAATACTGCTTGTAGCTAGTTCTGGGATATCTGCACAAGGGGCGTGACACCAATTTCCACAAAAATGACAATTTATCCATGTGGAAGCCCGTTTGTTTGACTGACCACAGACTACACACAGCTTCATAATGATTTGAATGGTTGATTTACTGCAATTCTACTAGCAACCTCTTGAATATTATATTAATAACCCTAAATGAAGCTCTAGCTATTTGTATTTCTGTTTCTAACTCTTTTTGTATATTGGACAGCTTACCGTCACGTTCCTGATTTTTAATGTTTGTGTTTATAGGGCGCCTACAACCCCATCCGTTTACAGTCTGCTTTATTGTCCAACGAAACTGTTTGAAACCAGTCCCGGGTTCGGACCAGTCAAGGGTTCGGACCAGTCAAGGGTCCGGACCAGTCGATCTGCTCTGATCAGTGGGTCACTTATTTAAAACATACTGGTCGGTGATTTGAGCTAACACATGAAGGATCTACTGGAAATTATCTACCCGAGTAATATGTGATTTGACTGATACAAAAGTATAACTTGCGTGTTGAAGAGCCGGTGATATCTGGCAGCTCCTACAATGACAAACGGTCACCTCCTTGTTTATCAGTCGCTGTATCTGGCTTTTCTATTTTTTTTTTTCCGTCTCCACCACAATAAATGCTATATTATCACTATAGTTGACTGGTGCAAATTTTGGAGGAAGGACGCTTTTTCTGTAGTAATAATTGCTTCTTGTTGTGTATATTGCGACAGCTGGTAACTACAGGTTATATGAAATTCACAGTAACGTCTCGTATTTCAAGAAAAGAAACTAATGAAAGTCACTCCACTCCACTAAGTACCATTATAATACTGGTTAGTTGCTACTACAACACTGTATTCTGCTATTCACTGGTATCACTAGATTATATGCGAGTACACTAGCAGGCCAGTAAGATTATTAAAAACAGCTGACCTGTGGTAAGTTTCTGGCGACTTCTGGCACCTTCCTCTATAGGCTTATCACTTCATTTACAAATTCACCTGTTTTCAAATGACACTTTAGCCTTTATCATCAATATACTAGGGAGCCACTGTAGTATACACTATACACTATGTATACTCAATGTTATCAGGGAGACTTTCTTTCCTCTGACATGAAAAGTTCAATTATTATTATTTTTTTTCACACGGGACACAGGCCTGATTCCCCTCTGGCAGTAAACAAAGCATACCTCCTTCGGCCACCACCCCCGGAATCCAAAAGGTGGCTTCCAGAGATACACCCGTTGCCCGAAAGACACCCAAAGCCACTCTCCGGGATACCGGAGAGGGATCGGACATCCCCAGGCGATCCAGATTCCACGGCAAACTACGCCACCGCCAAGAACCTCAACGGAATGGGATGGATCCCGGTACCCTTTCCCCTACCTAGGAACTAGCGCGCCTGTGGGAAAAATTCCAAAGGCCAAAAAGAGGAAGGGAAAAAGGGAGGGGTGGGGAGGGGGAAGAGGAAAGAGAAAAGGGGAGGAGGGGGAGGATTGGATAGGGAAGGGGGGATTGGGGGTAATTAGGTTCGGTCTGAGGAAGGAGACCGACAGGTCTAATTCCTCAGACCAAGAGCCTCTTCACCACGCCAAGGAGCCCCCCTTGAAGAGGTAGTACACTGGAATTGGCCGAAAATAGAGCTCAAATTGGCAAAATCGCCGATGCGGAAACATCGTCGAGACCGCTAACTTTGCTAGAGCATAATTCCGTAAGTTTTCCATTAAATTTCACACTTTTGGTGTCATTATGATCGGAAAAAGATTCTCTATCTTTTCATAAGAAAAAATAATTTCTTTTTTTGAAATTTGGGCGACCCTGAGAACAAGTCTCAGAGAGGGCCTTGTGACCCTGGAAGGGTTAATTTCCCTGAGCTGCCTGCATACATCCTTACACCTTTCAGCCTCAAATCTCTACCACGCTTAAAATTGTGTTCTTGAATAAAACGCAAATCAATATTATAACGCCTCAAAACATCCTCCAACCATACACGTTTTACATGAGCCCTAAGGTCATTTACATTTATTGTTAGACACTTAAAGATTCAGAAAGGGGGGCTTTCCTCTATGTTTCTGTGGCCTGTCCATTACACTCTTTGTTGTGCCTGTTTTTTTCCATGCACTCTTGCCCACCTGGACCCCCTCCCCCCCTGTGCACTATCCTGCCCCTTCTTAGTCACTCCCGCCCAACTCTTCTTACCAGTACGCTGAGATGGAGTAATACACTCGTCATCCGACGATCATCCAGCTCTTTTTTTAGGTGTACTCTCAACCTCTATATCAATATGGCCACTCCCCCTATGCACCTCAGCCTCCACTTGCTGCACCTGCAACATGTCAGACTCTGACTCCTGAGGCCCCGGGACCCGTTCACTCAGGTCTTCCTCAACCATCAGAATTCTCCCATCTACAGGAGGGATCTCCTCCGCTGGCTCGTCCAGAAAAGGCTTGATTATCTCCTGCAGGGGTTCAGGTAAAACCTGTAGGTCACCGGCCTCCCCCATCTCTACAGGCTGCTGTTCACCACCAGGGTCTGCCTGTGTGGGAACGTCTGAAGCCACTGCTAACGTCACACAAATTTCTCCCGCTTCCTCCACTTTGTCCGCCCAATTACCTTTGCCTACTCCACTCACAACCTCAGGCAAAGATGTCACCTGAGACTCTGTGACAACTGGCAGGTTCAAAGACCTCGGCGCTGCTGCCTACCACACCCAGCCGCCATGTGGTCATAAGGGCCACACAGACGACACGTCTTGCATTGTCCCAGGTAAGTCACAAACACCTGTGTCCTGAAATCCTCCAGGACAACTTACGATGGAATAGGTCATCTCAAAGTCATTTTACCCACGTACCATGCTGGGGCAAATGAACAGTTCCATATTCCTCAAAAACTCTTCTGATGTCTGTCTCATCAGCCTCAAAGGGGGCATTACGCAGTTTGATCCATGTATAATGCCTGGATACATCGATCATCCTCACACGAACAGCTGGTGTTGCATCAAGACTAACGTCCTGAAAATCGTTGACCAACGATTCATAGACTGTTGCGGAGAGCAGTGTCACAAAAATTCTATGTGCTCTGTTTAAGGCTACCCCACTACCCTGTACAACTCTCCATCCTGAATGCCATACGTCTCTCTGATGATTTTAGGTAGTAATACTTGGGCTGAAACTGGCGTTATTGCCCCTCGGAGAAGCTCAACGCAGTGTTGATCCTGCATCTATGACTAAACGCCATGTTGACTGATGGTAGTTCTGGTTTGACGGCAGAGGCGCGACAAGCACCACCTCACACCACTGCAGTCAGGTAACTGAGGAGCGTTTGCGCAATAGGTCCACACGGCCCGAGAGCGATGAGGACAATATTCACTAATTATTGACAAGGGAGAAGTAACAACTCAGCACGGTAGATGTAAGCTTTTCTTTGGTCATGTTTTTTTTTTTTTTTTTTTTTTTTTTTTGATGAATCATTTAGCTACTGCTCTCATTTAAGTGGCATTTGTGAATATTTTAAAATTTTGGCTCACTAGTATCAAAGAGTGAAAAAAGAAAATAAGAGCGTGACTTTATTTTTCCATCACATGTTAAACCTCCTCTTAAACAACAATAACATCCAGAAGAAGAAGAAGAGAAGAAATAAGAAAAGGAAGAGAAAGGATAAGAAGAAGCAGGTGGACTCTCGGGACTGACCCCCTACATACCTTTGAGCAGTTTTGCTGTGCATTATGTCTGCTTCATATAAAAACAATAATAACCTTTTCGTAGATTAAGAAACGTTAAGTTAGCAAATAGGAGGAAGATGATGTTTCGATGGGCTAAATTTACAACTGAGGTAAATACTCCATCCCAGGAACATTTAAACATGATCCAATTCCATTCTTTCCGGCCTTGGCCACTACATATGTTACCCACATACAATATCTTATTTAAGGGCAGAAACTGCATTTTCCACCATTCAATTTGTGTAAAATAGTATATATATTACGTAACCAGTCGTTATTTTGCTAAGATGAACCCCAAGAGAATTACCAATGTTTACTCAGTCAGTTTATTACATGGGAAGATATCCCTTAATTTGTGAGATCTTGGAAAGACTACGTTAACAGTTGTTCAGAACTAGAACTGTCGCTACCAGAGAGGTTTCGTTTCATAAGGGTTAATATAAAATCATTCATGATAGTGTATTGTAAAAATGAAGCTCGTGAGTGCTTAGCTCAATACTTATTCATTGTGAGGGTTACTAAAACCAACTAAATTATGCCACTTTTTTTCAATCGTAGGCTGAAGTGGAACTTCTTTTTTTATTTATTTAAAACATTACAATACAAGGTGGAAATTATATTAAAAGGTACACAAAATGAGATAAATCACAAATCCCCAATTTACCCAAACAAAAAATGACTACACCAGACAAAAGTGTTCTGACACCCTATCACTCCACACACCATATACACCCAGTTATACCAGAATTTTATACCTGTGAAGGCTTAAACTTTTGTCACAATTTCACTCCCCCCTCCCGCAAAATATAACCATCACCAACCTGATTGCATCTTAACTTGACATTAAAGGATACATAGTAATTATACTATCATGAGTGATACAGTAACACCATAGACACAAAAATATTAATAACAATATTAACAATGGGATAGATGTCTTTACTTTACACCATGACACCTCAACCTGGTGAAAGAAAATACACTTCAAAAGATTAATATTCTAAGAAGGTTGCAACAATGAAAGTCAACACCTCCCAAAGGCAACTTATGTGCAATTATCTTAGCATGTAAACCCTATTCATTCAACATAGTATATAAATAAAAACTTTATATTATTAAAAACATCACAGAATACAAAGGTATAAAGTATAAAACCCCAGCCATGTAGCTGCTACACGCAAAAAATTCCACATACTTCCCTAACACAGATAAAACAAAACAACTTTCTGTGACAACTGCACCTAAACACAACTCACATCATATGACTTAAGACTGCTATGTACATAGATAAGAACATAATAATAAATCTAATTTGAATGAAACACAGTTGATAAATCCGCCTTAACATATCAGGCGTAAGAGAGTAATTCTCATTGTACAAGTCCAAGTCCAACTTGTATGCAGTCTCATCTTTCTATATACAATAATATGCTTGTTATCTACACAGACTACAACACACTGGACAAGCAACTGTCCATCACTTCCAACACAATATACTGCCCTACTCCTCACTCTGCATAGTGATAGAGGCAAAGATCCCCCCCCCCATTTATACCTTATCCATCATTCACTACTACCTTGAAGGAACATGAGGACTAGATGAATAGTGTATAGTCCATGACACACAAGAAACTGGCCAGTTCCACAGGTGCTTGCACCCGTGGTCCACACATTATTCACTCACGCATCACTCATCCAACACACACGCAAACATTTGTTGTCATCCATAACCAGGGAGGCGACCCTGTTTCCACCCATGACTTCCCTACCCCAGCAACACTTTCCAGTCATACCCTCCCCTCCCTCGTACATTACAAGTCTAATAAAACCTGTAACGTAAGTTGCCTATATCCCTCTGAAAAATCCCTCTCCCACCTCCTCCCATAAATTTCCTTATTTCTACATACTGTTTTATAGAACGTTACCGCTAACACCCTCCTCTTCACCTCACTAACCACCTGTTTCCCCCGCAATCCCCACGCTATATATATATATAATCTACCATAATGTACCCCACAGCTCTGATGACACTCTCATCCCAACCACCCCTTGACACTCCTCAGTCCGTCACAAAAATATAGTACATGAAACGCCGACTCCTCCCCACCACATATCCCGCACACTCCCCCCCGTCCCCTCGTGAACCACTCGTCTATCCCGTAGAACCACACCCGACGGTAAAATGCCGTGCAGAAAACGATACATTAAGTCCCAAACACGAGGTTCCAACCTCATCCTACTCAACCTATTCCATATACTTCCCCATGCATACATGGGGAATATTCCCTCTACAGGTGCTACAACCCTCCCCGCTAACAATCTACACAACTTACCTATTTTGACCTTCCCCGGCTCTCGATCCCACGCCACAGCCCTCAAAACAGTTTCACACTCATGCAACTCAACTCCTGTATACATCCATTGCAATCTGTTGTGGATCCTGGCCAACCCCCCCCCCCCACCCACACCTTCCCTCATCACCTCCCTTTTAATGAAGACACATTTGACCCTCCGCTTTAAGTCCAGCAATCCCAACCCCCCTGACGCATAGGTAACATTACCACATCCCTTTTAAGCCAATCACAGCCCGAACCCCACAAGAATTTAAAAAACCCTCCTAAGTATGTTTGTTATTGCCGGCCCAGTTAATGGGAACACGGCTGCCACGTGCCATACTTTGCTATACAGTAAGATGTTAATGACAATGGCACGCTGCACAAGGGTCAAATGATAAGCGTCCCTGAATCCTGTCTACCATCCTAATCGAGTTTTTCATGCGTGCCACAGTCAGATCGTCCGCATAGATAAGACCGCAAATTTTTAACGAATTCACCTGCCTCATCACGACTCCACTACCCCACTCAACCCTTCCCGCCCAAGCTCCTAACCCCATGACCATGGACTTGTCTGAATTTACCCTCATACCAGTTGCCCCTGCGAACATTTGTACTACCCCATCTAATGTGTCCATTGACATCCCCTCCCTGATCAGAACAGTAGTATCATCCACATACCCTATTAAAACTGGCGAAACCCTCGCAACCCCACTACCTGGTCCCTCTACATGACACATACGCTGCTCTCCCAATCTATAAAATGGATCCAGTATGCACGCAAACAATAATTGTGACATAGGACACACCTACCTAAGTCCCCTACCCATTACAATCTTCCCATCCAATCGACCATTAATCTGTGCCCTCGCCATTGCACCTCGATACAACACCTCAACCCAACCCACTGTTTCTTCCCCAAACCCCTGTCCCCTGAGGATAAGAACATAAGAACGAAGGAACACTGCAGAAGGCCTACTGGCCCATGCGAGGCAGGTCCAAGTCTCCTACCGGCTTAAGTCAATGCACCCAACCTAGTCTGGTCAGGTCACATTGACTTAAGGGAGGAACACGGCAACCGACCTGGTAGCACAAGCTATCAGGTCCAACTCACACCCACCCACATCCACTCATGTATTTATCCAACCTATTTTTAAAGCTACACAACGTTCTGGCCTCTATAACTGTACTCGGGAGTTTGTTCCACTCATCCACAACTCTATTACCAAACCAGTACTTTCCTATATCCTTCCTGAATCTGAATTTTTCCAACTTAAAAACCATTGCTGCGAGTCCTGTCTAGGCTAGATATTTTCAGCACACTATTTACATCCCCTTTATTTATTCCTGTCTTCCATTTATACACCTCAATCATATCCCCCCTAATTCTACGTCTTTCTAGAGAGTGCAGATTCAGGGCCCTTAGTCTATCCTCATAGGGAAGGTTTCTGATACATGGGATCAACTTTGTCATCCTCCTTTGTACATTTTCCAGAGAATTTATATCCATTCTGTAATACGGTGACCAAAACTGTGCAGCATAATCTAAATGAGGCCTAACCAAGGATGTATAGAGTTGAACAACCTGAGGACTCCTATTATTTATGCTTCTTGATATGAAGCCAAGGATTCTATTAGCTTTATTGCGAACACTTATGCACTGTGTCTTGGTTTCAGATTACTGCTAACCAGAACTCCTAAATCTTTTCGCAATCCGTAATATTAAGATCTACATTATTTAATTTATATGTGGCATGGTTATTGTCCTGTCCAACATTTAGAACTTTGCATTTGTCTATATTAAACTGCATCTGCCACTTCTCCGACCACTGCATCAGTCTATTCAAATCTTCCTGGAGTGCTCGAATGTCCTCGTCAGAATGAATTCGACGGCCTATTTTGGTGTCCTCGGCAAACTTGCCGATGTCGCTCTTTATGCCCTCATCTATGTCGTTTATGTAGATTGTGAACAGCAGGGGGCCCAACACTGACCCTGTGGAACACCGATCGTGACGCTTCCCCACTCTGATTTCTCCCCATTTATGCAAACTCTCTGCTGCCTATTTGTCAACCATGCCTCTATCCACGAAAAAAATTCTCCTCCTATTCCATGTGCTTTAATTTTCCTCAATAGTCTCTGATGTGGGACCCTGTCAAAAGCCTTTCTGAAGTCCATATACACAATATCATATTCATTACCATGATCTACCTCCTCAAATACCTTAGTGAAAAAAGTTAATAAATTCGTAAGGCAGGAACGCCCCTTTGTAAAACCATGCTGAGATTCGTTGATTAATTTATGCTTTTCAAGGTGGCTACGAACTGCCTCGGCAATTATTGATTCCATAAATTTTCCCACTATGGAGGTTAGGCTTATTGGTCTATAGTTCGAAGCTAAGGCCCTTTCACCTGTTTTGAAAATAGGTATCACATTTGCCATTTTCCACTTATCTGGCACCATGCCAGTTTGTAGTGATATGTTGAAAAGATTAGCCAAAGGTGTGCTAAGCTCCTCTTTACATTCCTTTAGAACCCTTGCATACAGTTCATCAGGGCCTGGGGATTTGTTAGGTTTTAATTTATCTATTTGCCTAAGGACCATGTCACTTGTGACCCTAATCGTGCACAGTTTATTATCGTCCTGTTCTACATAATTTATCATTACTGGAATATCGCTGGTATCCTCCTGTGTAAAAACTGAGAGGAAGTATGTGTTAAAAATTCTACACATTTCCTTATCACTGTCAGTGAGCTGACCCGAGGAACTTTTGAGTGGGCCTATCTTGTCCCTGATCTTACTTCTGTATACCTGAAAGAATCCTTTTGGGTTAGTCTTCGGTTGTCTTGCAACTTTAACTTCATAATCTCTTTTTGCTTTTCTAATTCCCTTTTTTATTTCTCTCTTTAACTGAATATATCGATTTCTTAATTGCCCCTCTCCTCTTTTGATTTGCCTATATATGCCTCTCTTTTGAACAATCAGATATTTTAATCTATTGTTCATCCATTTAGGATCATTTTTGTTTGATCTGATTTCCCTATTTGGAACATAATTTGACTGAGCAGCTAGAACTATGCCCTGGAAAGCATCATATCGGCAACCATCACCACCTACCTGACCCTTAGTCAGGTCATTCCAGTTCAGCCCACCTAAGTAATTTTTCAGTCCTATGAAATCGGCCAAGCGAAAGTCAGGGACAGAGACTTGATTGCCATTATTAGGGGAATTCCATGATATATTAAAACTGAGTGATTTGTGATCACTTTCCCCAAGCTCATCATTAACCTCAAGATTATTAATTAGTGTTTCCCTACTGGCAAGAACCAAGTCAAGGAGGTTATTTCCCCTAGTTAGCTCTGTCACAAATTGTTTTAAAAAACAATCCTGGATCGTATCAAGAAAGTCACCTGACTCTAAATTTCCTGTCAAATTGCTCCAGTCAATCTGTCTATAGTTGAAATCTCCCATTAGCACAACATTTTCGTATGTAGATGCCATACGAATTTCGTCCCATAGAAGTTTACTGCACTCCCTATCAAGATTTGGGGCCCTGTAAATCACACCCAAAATTAGTTTTTCTCGGCCCTCGAGAAGCTGTAACCAAACAGATTCAGTGGCTGACGCTTCTAATTTAATATCTTGTCTAACACAACAATTTAAATTGTCTCTGACATACATCGCTACTCCACCACCTTTCCTGTTGACCTTGTCAGTGTGGAATAATTTATAGCCTTGTATGTGACATTCAGAGGATATCTCTCTATCTTTCAGATTGAGCCAGGTCTCTGTTATAGCAATAATATCTATGTTTCCTGCACTTGCAATTAATCTTAGCTCATCTATCTTATTTCTTACACTCCTGCTATTAGTATAGTAAACCTTAAGGGAGCTAGTCCCTTGCTGCCCTCTGCTGTCCCCCTTTGTTTGCTGACCTGATCTATTGTCTTTATTTATAACTTCATGCTGAGTGCGTTTTATACATTTACTGTTTCCAACCCTAGTGATGCAACCTGCTTGTTTCCCACACACACCCATACCTCTATCTTCCATCAGTTTAAAATCATAGGCATTTCACCAATGGCCTTCTCAATCGAGTCTGCAAGTGCTACCACCCCAGCTCTAGAGAGATGTACCCCATCCCTTGCATACATATCATGTTTGCCATAAAAGTTGTTCCAGTTGTCAATGAATGGGATTGCAAGTTCCTTGCAGTATCTGTCTAGCCAGCAATTTACACCAATTGCCCTAGACAACCATTCATTTCCTACTCCTCTTCTAGGCAAGATGCTACATATGATTGGGATCCCTCCCTTAGACTTAATGAAATCTATAGCTGACCTGTACTTATCTAGCAGCTCTTCTCTCCTACCCTTCCCAATATCATTTCCACCAGCACTGAGACAGATAATGGGCTTGTTCCCATTACCTGACATGATATTATCCAGCCTGTTGACTATGTCCCCAACACCAGCTCCAGGGAAGCACACTCTATCTCTCATCTTCTTATTCCTATTACAAAAAGCACGGTCAATATATCTTACCTGAGAGTCACCAACCACAAGAATGCGCTTACCTCCATTAGCAGGGGCAGTAGTACCCTTACCTTCACTGGCCACTGAAGTACATTCATCCTGAAGAACAGAGAAGCGATTTCCTACCTTCAGATCTTCACTCTTAACTTTCTTTACTCTGATGCGCCTCCCATTACTGTGAACCACTCGCCACTTGTAGCAGGTGCTGGGCTACACCTCACTGCTGGTAGCCGTTGCTACCTCCCCAAGTACAGCCTCCTCACAGCGAGAGACAGACTGCACCTCACTGCTAGAAGCCTCATTCCCCACAACTCCAGCCACCTCACACTCTCTCCCAGACCCATTGAGGTGGACCTTCAGCCTCCTAATCTCCTCCTGGAGAAGCAAGACCTCCTCCTTCAACTCTCCAACCTCAATTTTTAAAACACTGCAGAAGCAAGCCATGCTTTGTAACCATCCACGCTAATCCCCAAAGCAGCTCAGGGTCTGTGACCTCACGTGACGACTGTATGCCCCTTGCCAATCGAGTGCCACCAAACCTCCCCCCTCCCCCTTTTGCCTCCACGAAATCCCTAAGTAAGCCATACCCCTCCACCATAGACCTCCCTGGCAAACCAAACTGAGTTTTCGATACTACCCGCCCCACCACGCACCGATTCCCCCAAATCTTAGCAAACAACTTGTAATCCGCGCATAACAAAGAGATCGCCCGGTAATCCCGAAGCGTATGGTGCCCCTTACCCTTCGGTACCAAGACAATGACAGCCGTTGCCTGCTTCTCTCCCAGCTCACTTCTTTCCTTCATGCAATTTAATAACCTAACCAAAAAACACCTCATTAGCTCCCAATGCTGCTGATAAAACTCTGCCGGGAGACCATCAATTCCCGGTGCTTTGCCCTTTCGCATTCCACTTAAAACCCTCCATATTTCCCCCTCAGTTATTTCCCCACCCAGTGCTTCCCTGTCACTGCTATGCAACTGACATACCACACTCCCACACACCTGTTCTAAAACCCCATCCTCTACCCCTTCTCGTTGCCAGTACTTCTCATACCACTTATCCGCAAACACCCCCATTCCTTCTGTAACTGCCCCTCCCTGTACCCCACTATCGACTCATGAACCTCCAACCATGGAATAGCCATTGCCTGCTGTCTTTGTTTTTGCCTACGCAATACGCACGATGAAGGTCTATCGCCCCATAACACCTCTTCCACCCCCGCCTGTACCCGCACCGCTTGGAACCTCTCATCCTGTACCTCACGCAGCCTCCCTTTAATTGCCATAATATCATCCATAGGATAAGTGCCCGCCACCGTCCCCCTCGCATAACAACCCCGTAAGCCCATATTTTAAAGAATTGATACGTTTCCCTTCTCTTACGTAATATTGCTTAATCCGTTCTTTAGCCACACCATCCCACCACATCATCACATCCTCTACCCCATTTAGCTCTGCACTTAACCCCTCCCACAGCGTTGCAAATCCATCTATCCCCTCCTCATCGCCTAACACGCTCGTATTTAACTTCCAATATCCCCTAGATATGCCTGCTAGTGACTCCCACGCCACCTCTGCTACTACCGCCTGATGATCCGAATAAGCTACTTCTATTGTACAGAAAAATGTCAACCAAACCTCTTGAGATATATACAGCATATCCAACCTAGCCGCATAACCCCTTCTTACAAAAGTGTGCTCTACCTCCCACGCCCCTCCTCCAACCGCATCCCGCAACTGAATATCCCTCAAGAGATCTTGCAAGGCCGCCGACACATGCCCCACCCCTTTTTGTTCCACGTCAGCCCTCCTAATAACGCAGTTTCAGTCCCCAACAACGATGGCCACTGCAGGTAAACCACGTAAGAAGAAAACTAGTTCTTCACATACAAAATCCCTTTTTACTCTCAAATCATTTTCTGCTGGTGCATACACACTTACAAAGGATACCCTCTGCCCCATCCACCACCCATCCACATGCAATACTCTCCCCCCTCCCCCCTCTCTTCTTAACAACACAAACGGGCTCACCTCCCTGATCATGATACCCACACCACCTTTCAGACATACAGATGGCATAGTCACCACCTGAAACCCTGCCACTTCCAGCACTTTCCCCTCCTTGAAATTGTGCTCCTGAAGAAACACTACATCTACTCTATATTTGAGCAGAAGCATTCGAAACCATTCCCTTTTTACACCCTGGCACAGTCCATTCACATTCACACTCATACGCCTGAGGCCGCTGTTAAAGTTTCCACCCCTGCCTCTTTTCTCCATTCTTCCCAGGTCCACCTGCACCTGGGTTTCTACAAGTCTTCACATCACCTTCCCTCCCATCCCCTTTCTTCCGGTGCCTCTTGTCTTGGCTACCACGACGAAATTCATCCACCCTCCCAGGTCTCTGCGCCGGCGTCAGGACATCATCAGAGTCTGATGCCGCCGCTCTCTTCCTCGTGAGAACCTCATCCTCCATGTTATCGTCGAAGGAGGCCGCACGATGGACCTCAACCTCCACCGTGCTTCGTCCCACGAAACGCGGTGACGTTTCTCCCACACTACTCGCCACGTCTTCCCTGCTATGTGTTTGTATGTCACATTCCACCACTGTCAACTCGGTGTTTCGCACCCCTGCAGGTTTATCATCCACCTCTACAGGCGGTGACAAAGTCCTCTACACCTCCTCAAGCTCTTCCTCAATCGCCTTTACCTCCTCCTGCGCACACACTTCTGTACTCGGCTCCTTCAAAATATCGGTTTCTGGTGGGACACAGCTTGCCTCACACACGCCAGGCTTTTCGAGGGGCTCCACCACCTCACTGCACAATCGCCCACGCTCGTGCTTGTGCTTGGAGCTCGTAGCAACAGCATCCACACTGGTAACAGGTGCTTCACTAGTTTGTGCAGGCACCCGCCGCTGCTTCGCACACATAGCCGCCAAATGATCGTACGCCCCACATAACCTGCACGTATGTCTCTGTCCAGCATATGATATAAGAACCTGCGTTCTAAAGTCCTCCAGTACGACATAAGACGGTATGGAATGTCTCAGAGTCATCTTCAGGGTAAATGTCCCCTCTAGATGGCCCATATAAGCAACTGCCGCCCACTTGCCTTGCTGTGCCAGATGTACGGTTCCATACGCCTCAAAAACACTTCGTATGTCAGCCTCATCTGCCTCGAATGGTACATTACGGAGCTTGACCCATGTAAAGTGGCGGGATACGTCAGTCAAACGCACCTTCACAGCTGGAGTAGCATCAAGACTCACGTCTTGAAATCTATGCACCAATTACTCGTACACAGATGTGGAATTCAACTTAACGAAGATCCTATATGCTCCATTCAGGGCAACACCATAAACTTCATCGTCCTGGATACCCTACGTCTTCCTGATGATGGTCGGGAGAAACACCTGAGCTGAAGTGGGTGAAATTGCCCCACGAAGCAGTTCTATGCCGATGGTATTTACGCGACGCTTCACACTCAGCACCATGTTGGTACTAGGTAGCTCGCCTGAAAACAGCAGAAGGGTGCAGAGCACTACCACACTCAACCGTGGTCAGGCAGCGAATGAAGTGGAACTAGGCTGAAACGAAAAGATATATATCAGGAGTTAAATCCACTAGGGAATATTTTAGTTATTCGTGGGTAAGATTTCATATTATGTGTGGAAGATAAAAATAACTGGGAGGCTAACAATAAAGTTGTTATTAACTAGCTTCTTAAAAGGGAAATCATAACCCACCACTATTTTTCAAGGTTTCAAGGAAATTAATATATTGTTTTAAACAGTTAGGTACATACGTGAAAGCTTTACATAAAGGTATTCTTATGAAATTCACTTTTTTACAAATTGCTTAATGAAAGTAAACGAGAATAATTTAATGACATATATTAATTAATGCACTATTAAACATGAAGTACTTTTTCCTCCAGGTGGGTGTGTGTAGCAGCCATAGAAATATTTTGACGATACTCTCTCATAATGACGTTTGTGAATTTAGCTTATCTAGATAATTAAAGGATGAAACACTTAATAATATGTCAACAAAAACCATTAGCTTGTGGATATAGTGTGGCAGTCAGGACTAATGATATTATGACAACTACATCTATAGTAGTGTGGATTGTTTCATCGTTCTCTACAGTAAAGTTTCAACAATGTGTAGCAGGATAAAGAGAAACTTGTATTATCCACTTCATATGACTAGAGAGCAATTTATGTATTTTCATGCTCAAACAGAAATTTAATTCAATCATCAGGCCTTTACTCCCAATCATTCTGATGGCAGATTCCATGATTACTTAAAACTGGTTACTGGACAGCTCTTGGTAATTATCGTAATTAATGTCACGAAAAGTTAGGAAAATTTCTTCATGTAATTATCCATAATTCGTCATGTTACATTAATGTTTAAAGAACTAACATTTAATAAACTAGGCAAGGTTTTAGTGCAGCTGTCAACAAAGATTTTAAAAGCAGAAATCCGAACTCTGCGTTTCCTAAATTATTTTAATTTTTTACTTTGTTTATCTTGGAAAGTCTAGCTGTGGCTCACAGTATCAAAATCCCTCTGGAAATTTAGGAAAAAACAGTGATAAGTAATCTGCCATTGGATAGCTGGAGTATATTTATTGAGTGAAAAGTAAATGTTTCCTTATGAACACTGCACGTCTGGTGAAAGCCTTGAAAAGAAGACTTCACAGCCGTTTTCTGGATTTTAATGCAGTTATCTAGAGTTAAACTGCCTAGAGAAACACAATAATACTCCCATGATTTTAATGCAGTTATCTAGAGTTAAACTGCCAAGAGGAACACAATCATACTCCCATGGTTTTAATGCAGTTATCTAGAGTTAAACTGCCAAGAGGAACACAATCATACTCCCATGATTTTAATGCAGTTATCTAGAGTTAAACTGCCTAGAGGAACACAATCATACTCCCATGATTTTAATGCAGTTATCTAGAGTTAAACTGCCAAGAGGAACACAATCATACTCCCATGATTTTAATGCAGTTATCTAGAGTTAAACTGCCTAGAGGAACACAATCATACTCCCATGGTCTGGAAGACAACAGTTTGCCAAACCATAGGAGATTAACCCCTGGTTTATTTATCTTGTGATGTTGCTTTGGCTAACATTTTCTTTCTTCAACAGGAGATTTTATATGTGTTGTACAACCTAGATACAACACACTATCATTTCCTCCCTGGATTTGATTATAACTCGCTTTTAATAATGTGTGGGGTGAAATTAGAATTAATTACTGATTAAAATCTTTGTAATCTTATTGATCAGAATGTAAGAGGAGGCTTCACCACTGCTGCCAGTGTTAAAAACATTTTCCTTAGTCCCAGTTTTGATATGGATTACTTCATAAGCAATTTTATACAGTATCTCAGTCTGATCACTCCTTATGGGTATTATATTACTGATCCTCTACTATATGCAAATATTTGAAGCACTCCATTGCTGAAATGTAGATTTTTATTTCAAATTGTAGTCTCAGACAGACTACCCGAAACTCCACTAAGGGTTACTTAGGTGTTAATGAAGAAGTAAGCTCTGAACTGGCATGCTACACAGAAAACTTGCTGTGTCTCTCCCATAGGAAAGTTACTACTAATAACTCACCAGTGTTCACTAAAATTTTACTATTAGTCAATGGTCAATCTTTACACAGTAAGAATGTCATACTGGTAAAGGGTCATTCTCCAGAACAAAATATTTCATACTATTAACTTTATTGCAGTTATTTTTAGGAATTGGTCTAGAAATCGAAAAAGTGCACTGTACATATGAATTTTCAGGGAGATGGATGTTTAATATCGCGACAGGGCTGCAGGTCAAGCTTTTAAATGAATATATAAGTTACTAACCAGTTTGGTGCTCGAAAAGCAGTCTTCGAGCCATTCAAATAAAGGATCAAATCCCCCTGGGTACAGTTTCATGAGAAAGGCGTGGAGGCCTCTTCTCAGGAGAGCAGTGTAAGTAACAGACAGAAAATTATTAACTGTCACTGGTACACATTATATAAAACTTACTGCTCACTTACCCCGAATATATAGGTTTTTCAAATACTGGGACCTACTACATAGAAAAGGGAACATTTTTGGCTCAGAATAATAAATAACTTATCACACACACAGACAGTAATACAGTTTCTCTCGTATTCTTGTTAGAAAAAGATAATAAGATTTATGATTAAATTAGCCAAGAGCAGTTGCATAGTTTACTTCATACATGTAACTTTCAACAAACCACCCTCTCTACGAAATCTCATGGAAGAGAGCAATGGTAATGCTTAAGAGCGAGGAAGGTAATCAGCTTTTTACAGAAGTATTCACCATAAAGCCTAAAATGCTTGGTCTTCTTTTAGCTAATAACAAAAACGCATTAGCAACAATTTGTAACACCCGAGAACTTGAGAGGGGCATCAGAATACAGTCAGATTAGAAATTTAATTGGCAGTTGAGAACAATCAACACAAGGACGCAAAGGCTTGGTGGATTAGATGACAAGAATTGTTACATCACCAGTCGTGAGTACTAGTCTAATGATCATCCATGTGTATATAGGAAGCCAGTATTAGAAGTCGAAATGTGATCTACCTGAGAGACAAAGTATAAATTCATAGATAATGATGATATAGAGGAGGGTAATACACAAGAATGGGAAGATAAATATGATCTGTGTAGGAGATCATCGTTATTGCAATAATACTTCAGCAGACTATATGCAGAGGTCTGAATAGAGAACCTTCTTATTAGACTATTAAGGAAAATTTTTAAAGCATTTGACTAATTGGATGTAAGCGCCTAAACATCTCTGGAATCTTTCATGGGATTAATTTCAGAGTATATTTCCCTGGTATTAAATCAGCTCGTTGTGTCACGGCACATAAGGTTCCCTATGTATAATAGGAATTACAGCCTTATGTACCACTCTCGTGACGTAATTATCCTCCTTGGTCATGCAATCTGAGTATTGTCTATAATATTTAAGGTAATTAACATTATTTTAAGGTAATGTAAGGCTCATTATTATATCTGAAATTATCTTTGACCTAGTATGTGACTTGTAATTTCAAACGGAGTAGACTGCTAAGAAAAATACAAAATGATATGCCAAAGAAATTAAAAGAATTTAAAAGAGGTTATCTTGTTTGATGGAAGCCTCATGTACAGAGTAACTTATACTTTGAGAAGCCAAAGTTCCCAAGTTAAGGAAACTACAATTAAAATTTGGTAAATTAAGTTTACGTAAAAAAGTCTAACTTTATCTAATGAAGCGTTTTATATTATGAGGAAAAAATCTCTTTCAGAAAACACTGGAATTTCAAATTTCTTAAATACACAAATAACCTGCACATAGGAGAGAGGAGCTTACGACGACGTTTCGGTATGACTTGGACCATTTACAAAGTCACTCTATCATATAAGAGTGAGGTAACCATTATATAGAGGTGAGCGGGAAAAAGGATGGGAACAAGAGAGGGAGAAGAGGAAGTAGTATTAGTGGTAGGTAGGTCGTGGAAGTTGTGTCACTAAATACTCCAAGTCAGACCGAAACGTCGTCGTAAGCTTCTCTCTCACATGTGAGAGTTATTTGTGTATTGTTCCAGTCACGATATTGAGCCTTTTTGTTCCTCAAAAAACTGAAATATCCCAGGGATTTCGTTGAGAGGATCATACTTTCAGTAAGGAAGACTTTCTACAAGACTGAACGTAAGGAAATGCCTGACAGGGAAAATGTATTGGGATTGCCATACAATGACAATTTGGTCTGCCTATGGGAGGCACTAAAGAAACTCAATATCAATCTGACTTTCAAAAACACTGGGAGAGTTAAATAGAAACTGATTAAAAACACACCAAAAGGACCCATGCACCCTTTGCTCACTCTCACACGTTGGTCAGACACGTAAGACCATTATTGTAATGATCCACTATTGTAATGAAATCTTTTACGTCACTTAATCTGTTCTCAGTGGTTAGAAGCTTAGGGCTTGCTATTAACTATATTCTAGTAATTTTCCTCTTGGTATCTACAAATTGTGAGGCGTACTCCACCCGACCCATATGGGGTGGGGTGTTGGGGGGTGCAAGACCGGTGTGTGGTTGGCTTCCTACTTACCTCTCAGACAGTCTGGCTGGTGCTTACACACTACCACTCTCCGAAAACGTAGCCTATTCCTCCAGTTGCTGCCTTTGCAACATGGCACAGCTCTTCATAACGCAACGAGAAGTGTGAAAGTACTTGAGCTAAAGATTTCCACCCCCCTTCGCTTGTCTTGCATTGTTAAGATCGCCTGTCTGCAATGGTCTTGTAATATATATATATATTTTATATATATAATATAATATATATATATATATATATATATATATATATATACATATATGTATGTATATATGCAAGTAACTCGCAAAAGCAGGCGAAATATACACAAACACTGATCTCTGGCGAAGGAGACTCGAACCTACGAACCTTGGAACAAGGTACGCAGTGCCTTACCATTCTCACCACGCTGGACCAATGCCTTGGCGTCCAGCTTCGGCTAGACGTTTGATCGAAGGCAGCCAGCTTTCAGGGAGAAGGCTTGCTTGTTCCAAGGTACGTAGGTTCGAGTCTCCTTCAGCCAGAGATCAGTGTTTGTTTTATATATATAAATATATATATATATATATATATATATATATATATATATATATATATATATATATATTATATATATTATATATATAAAATATATATATATATATATATATATATATTATATTTATATATATGCAAAACAACCACTCTGAAAGAATAGAGAAATTCCAAGCGCTTTCGTGACTACTCACATTATCAAGGAACTATGAAAGTAAAGCATCCAAGGAAGCTATATAAGGGGTCCGGCCAGCACCTCACTATCAGATCCCACAACGGTTAAACACGTGACGCGCGGCGACCCAACTTGGATAGGTCCCTTGCACAAACTCACCCCAAGCTATTCTACCCAAGAAAATTTAAAAATTATTATTTGTCCAGTGTATTATTAAATTCTATCCAAATTCTATTAATTATAAATGGATCTAATTTATATAAACCAAAGGAAATATTCATATTATTGTCAAAACTGCTTTTTATGAAACAAGATTCAATTATATTCCTGTCGACCATGGACTTGCTTGATACTACTTTCTCAACTTTTTGAAAATCAATTGGATGGTTAAAATCTCTTACATGAATAAATAGAGCATTGGAATCTTGTCCATTTCTAATGCTATATTTATGTTGTTTTAATCTTAGTTCGAGATTTTTACCAGTTTGACCGTAATAAACTTTATCGCAAATTTTACAAGGAATCTTATAGACACATCCATCAGCATTTTGGGGGGAATTCTTTATCAAAAGTTTTTTCACTGTATCATGATTTTTGAATACAACTTTAATATTAAAAGTCTTAAGAAGAGAAGGCATATCAACCAAGTTTTCATGGAAAGGGAGAACCAACATATTTTTAGTTGAATAAGGCTGGTTGTCCCTTTTTGGATTATAAAAAGTGTTTCTAGCAACTTTAAAAGATTTATCAATTACATTTCTTGGGTATTTTAAATCATTACCTATTTCATAAATTTTGGATATTTCCTCATCTATGAACTCAGGATTACAAATTCGTAAAGCTCTCAAAAACATTGATGAGAAAACAGACAGTTTGACTCTATCTTGATGCGAGGAATAATAGTGGACATAGGAACAGTTATTTGTAGGTTTTCTGTAAATTTTAAATTTGAATTCATTATTACCCTTAATAATTAAAACATCTAGAAAAGACAATGAGTTATTTCCTTCAAACTCAACAGTAAAGTTTATAGAATGGGCTAAGCTATTTAATTTTCCAAGGAAATGGTGTATATCTACATTTTTGGGCATAAGACACAAAATATCATCAACATATCTGAACCATTTAGCTCTATTAGGGAGGAATGTGTTAAGCAACCTTCTTTCAAAAAATTCCATGTATAGGTTACTAAGAACAGGTGGAAAGAGGATTTCCCATTGCCATACCAAAACTTCTGAGTGTAAAACTTATCATTAAATATAAATTTTGCATCAACAATGCAAGTTTAATAAGTTTAATGATAGTAGGAACTGGCAATGGTAAATCATAGTTAACGAGTTTTCAGATAAGAAACTTAATAAATCATCAACAGGAACTTTCGTAAACAAGGAAGTAACATCAAAACTAACCATGTTAAAATCATTTAAGTCAGTCAAGGAGCTTAATATATCAACCAAGTCAATGTTGTTTTTAACATTAAAGTTAGAAATTTTGCCAACAATAGGGCTCAAAATATCAACAAGCCATTTGGATAATTTATATGAAAACTGACCCTATGGAGCTAATAATTGGTCTGACTGGATTCCTGGTTTGTGTGTTTTTTATTAGTCCATACATGTAAGGTAAAGATGGATTAGTGGAAGTAAATTGTTTGACTAATTCATCTTTGCCTTTCAGTAGAAGTTTTATTGTTTTACTGAAATTGC
Organism: Cherax quadricarinatus; assembly: GCF_026875155.1. Classification (NCBI taxonomy): domain Eukaryota; kingdom Metazoa; phylum Arthropoda; class Malacostraca; order Decapoda; family Parastacidae; genus Cherax; species Cherax quadricarinatus. The sequence goes on from NC_069399.1 coordinate 7,860,228, forward strand.
TGTTAACGGTTTCTAGGGGATTTTTCCTAAGTTTAGAATAGGTTTCAGTATCATCTAAGAGATTATTCATTTTTCTTTGGTAATCATTTTCTTTCATAATTACTATTGCATTTATTTTGTCTGCTTTAGTAAGGCGCAAATTTTTATTGTTATTAAGTGTATCATAAGACTTAAAGAATCTTTGAGGGCAATTGGGAATGTTTGGTTTTAACATAGAGCTATATACCATTCCTTTACTAATATTAATTTCATCAGAGGATAATCAGAAAATTTTTCAAAGTTACAAAAGGCTTTTGCAATTTCAACATTATTAAGTTTTTTGAAGTTGCAAAACTTAGGCCAAAACCTAGAGCAGCAGTTGTATGTTTGTCTAAAATTTCATCTCATAAGTTAATTACAAAATTGTTATTAGCATGCTTTGTCCAATCACTATTTTCAATTAAAATGTCTAATTTTCTTTGTAGTTTGCTCTTCAGTTCATTACAAATTCTTCTGAGTTTATTATAGCAATGATCCAACATACTGTGTTTCCATTCTGATGGAATGGCCTGATTAAAAGAGTATTTTTTGTTTCTCAAAATTTTGAATGCTTCCTTCTCCTGTATTTTAGTTATTTCAATATGTTTCTGAAGAATAATTCTCATAAAATCATCAAAAGGACGATCTCTCATGTCAAGGAGTCTATTGGGTAAAAGAGACTTGGGCAGAACTTGTTCATTTAAACAATTTTTAAAAAAATTAAGTCGAATTTTTAACTTGTGGGACTTGATCAGTGCAGAAGAAAACTGTGAAACAAAAGATATATGATTAGGAAAGCTTATCGAGAACATTCTGAAGAGTCGTGTGGTATCCATTAATGCAATAAGATCACAGTAAACAGGTGATTTCAAAATATGCAAAACAACCACTCTGAAAGAATAGAGAAATTCCAAGCGCTTTCGTGACTACTCACATTATCAAGGAACTATGAAAGTAAAGCATCCAAGGAAGCTATATAAGGGGTTCGGCCAGCACCTCACTATCAGATCCCACAACGGTTAAACACGTGACGCGCGGCGACCCAACTTGGATAGGTCCCTTGCACAACTCACCCCCAGGCTATTCTACCCAAGAAAATTTAAAAATTATTATTTGTCCAGTGTATTATTAAATTCTTCCCAAATTCTATTAATTATAAATGGATCTAATTTATATAAACTAAAGGAGATATTCATATTATTGTCAAAACTGCTTTTTATAAAACAAGATTCAATTATATTCCTGTCGACCATGGACTTGCTTGATGCTACTTTCTCAACTTTTTCAACTAATCCATCTTTACCTTACATGTATGGACTAATAAAAACACACAAACCAGGGAATCCAGTCAGACCAATTATTAGCTCCATAGGGTCAGTTTCATATAAATTATCCAAATGGCTTGTTGATATTTTGTGCCCTATTATTGGCAAAATTTCTAACTTTAATGTTAAAAACAACATAGACTTGGTTGATAAATTAAGCTCCTTGACTGACTTAAATGATTTTAACATGGTTAGTTTTGATGTTACTTCCTTGTTTACGAAAGTTCCTGTTGATGATTTATTAAGTTTCTTATCTGAAGAACTCGTTAACTATGATTTACCATTGCCAGTTCCTACTATCATTAAGCTTATTAAACTTTGCATTGTTGATGCAAAATTTATATTTAATGATAAGTTTTACACTCAGAAGTTTGGTATGGCAATGGAAAATCCTCTTTTACCTGTTCTTAGTAACCTATACATGGAATTTTTTGAAACAAGGTTGCTTAACACAATCCTCCCTAATAGAGCTAAATGGTTCAGATATGTTGATGATATTTTGTGTCTTATGCCCAAAAATGTAGATATACACCATTTCCTTGGAAAATTAAATAGCTTAGCCCATTCTATAAACTTTACTGTTGAGTTTGAAGAAAATAACTCATTGCCTTTTCTAGATGTTTTAATTATTAAGGGTAATAATGAATTCAAATTTAAAATTTACAGAAAACCTACAAATAACTGTTCCAATGTCCACTATTATTCCTCGCATCAAGATAGAGTCAAACTGTCTGTTTTCTCATCAATGTTTTTGAGAGCTTTACGAATTTGTAGTCCTGAGTTCATAGATGAGGAAATATCCAAAATTTATGAAATAGGTAATGATTTAAAATACCCAAGAAATGTAATTGATAAATCTTTTAAAGTTGCTAGAAACACTTTTTATAATCCAAAAAGGGACAACCAGCCTTATTCAACTAAAAATATGTTGGTTCTCCCTTTCCATGAAAACTTGGTTGATATGCCTTCTCTTCTTAAGACTTTTATATTAAAGTTGTATTCAAAAATCTTGATACAGTGAAAAAACTTTTGATAAAAAATTTCCCCCCCAAAATGCTGATGGATGTGTCTATAAGATTCCTTGAAAAATTTGCGATAAAGTTTATTACGGTCAAACTGGTAAAAATCTCGAACTAAGATTAAAAAACATAAATATAGATTAGAACTGGACAAGATTCCAATGCTCTATTTATTCACGTAAGAGATTTTTAACCATCCAATTGATTTTCAAAAGTTGAGAAAATAGTATCAAGCAAGTCCATGGTCGACAGGAAATATAATTGAATCTTGTTTCATAAAAAGCAGTTTTGACAATAATATGAATATTTCCTTTGGTTTATATAATTAGATCCATTTATAATTAATAGAATTTGGGAAGAATTTAATAATACCTGGACAAATAATAATTTTTAAATTTTCTTGGGTAGAATAGCTTGGGGGTGAGTTGTGCAAGGGACCTATCCAAGTTGGGTCGCCCCCGCATCACGTGTTTAACCGTTGTGGGATCTGATAGTGAGGTGCTGGCCGGACCCCTTATATAGTTTCCTTGGATGCTTTACTTTCATAGTTCCTTGATATGTGAGTAGTCACGAAAGTGCTTGGAATTTCTCTATTCTTTCAGAGTGGTTGTTTTGCATATTTGAAATCACCTGTTTACTGTGATCTTATTGCATATATATATATATATATATATATGCATATATATATATATATATATATATATATATATATATATATATATATATATATATATTATTAAATATATATATATAATATATATATATAAAAATTATATATATTATATATATATATATATATTTATATATAATATATATATATATATATATAAAATTTTTTATATATATAAATATATATTATATATATAAATTATATTATAAATTTATATATATATATATATATATATATATATAAAAATATATATATATAAATATATATATATATATATATAAAATATTATATATATATAATATATTATATATTTATATATATAAATTAATATATATTATATATATATATAAAAATATATATATTATATATATATAATATATTTATATATATATATAATACATATATATTTATATATATAAATAATATTTTAATATATTATATATATATATATATATAAAATATATATATATATATATATATATATATTATATATATATTTTATATAATATAATTTTGTATATTTTATTATATTAAAATTATATATATATATTATATTATATATAAAATTATATATATAATATATATATAATTTTTATTTTTGGTGCCATGCGCTGGCATGGCAAGAACGTGTGGCGGGCTAGCTGCGGGATTTTCAATTATAACTCCGGATCAACGAGGCTGACCAGGTTAAGACTCAACAGGACTTATTGTGAATATTCTGGGAAGATTCCAGTGAAGCGAGAAGACATTTCAGTGCACCATTTCAAGGTAAATTGTGGAAGTGTTGTGCAGTTTGTAAATGTTGGTGAGTGGTGGTAGTGAGGAAGACGGCCAGTGGAGGGGTGGGGGAGTACAAGGCCTACACTGTTTATGAGTACCGGCCAAGATTATCGTACATATAAACCTCGAGAAGCTCTTATAAAAACATGTATATCCAGCACCATGCACCGTGCTTCCAGTTAACTTGGAAAATGATTGTGTCGAGGGATGGACTATTTTGAGGCATATGTTATGGAAAACAATGTGAAATTAATGTTAACGAGGGGGTTTACCAGTCAGTGCATCCACCCCCACGTCACGGGGGTGGGTGGAAGAGGCGGGATGTGTAACTGGATGTGTAACTAGATGGTGAGTGAACACATTGGTTCAGCAGTGCCCATACCCACATTGTTCATAGTGTACATGGGAAACAAATAAAGTTATGTGTATTGTAAGACAGTGTGAACAATATATAGTGCGCAAGTCCATTTTATTGTACTTCCCGGGATAACCCCACTCAACAACCTGCGCCTCCCCCACCTAATTCCCAGGGAAGTTTTCCCTTCCCCCCCCAGCCCCTAAAAACTCCACCAGGTCCCACGGTCAAGTTTCACTACCTTCCACGCACCATACCCACCCAGCATGTCATATTCCACTCCTATTGTCTAGTCTAGCAGATGGATGCCAACCAGAGGAAGCAAGCAGCCAGGGAAATGGAAACGGTTGGCAATACTAGGAGAGGCAAGTGTCGGTCATGCTTACAGCTTCGTTGTCTCAACTCGAATGGTTTCCTCCGCAAACACGGTAGTTGCCCTGGTTCAGGATGTCCTCCTGGGGGAAAGTGATGATCCAGAGCCACATCAGGCACCTGAACCTCCCAACAGATTTCATCTCATCAGACAATCTCTTGGAAGCAATTAAAGCAACAGGTACCAGGACACTCACACATATTCCCAAAGCAGCCCGTCCTCTCTCTCTCACACGCAGCTGGGAAACTTACAGACCTCCTGAAAAAAGTAAACGATGGTTCCACTATCTTAAATGCTCCACCAACCATCAAGGCATGGCACAACTTGCTACTTTTTGGCAATGTCTGCTTAGCTGTGCCGGAAAGAAGGGGAAAGAGGCTAGCCTCAATGATAATTAAATCCTTAAGAGATTTTCCTAGAGTTGATACCCTCATTCGCCTTCCCCGTCAACACAAAAAAGGGAGAGGCAGAACCCCCACTCACTCTACTGACAGTGAAAAAGTCAGAGTCCAGGTGAGCAAGAAAATTGAAGAGGGCAACACAGTGGGGGCAATAAGAATTATTACCAGTGAAGATACAGTTGCTCCCAGGGATGCTGACACGGTGAAGAAACTTAGAGGAAAGCACCCTGCCAGGGAAACCAGTGGCACCAACATTTTCCAACACCTCTGTCCCCATACGGAACCATTGATAGTGGAAGACTCAGCATTTACAAAGCAATAATGTCGTTCCCATTGGCTCTGCTGGGGGTTACACTGGAATAAGGCCACAGCATTTAAAGTAAATGGTTAAAACCAGTTATTGGGGAAATTGCAGAGACACTGCTTTCAGAGATCACAAGGTTCGTCAAAAATTTCCCTTTTGGCTGGTCTGATCCCTGATGAAATTAGACCTTTCTTTTTGGTGCAACACTTTGTGCACTTAAAAAGAAGGATGGAGGAATTCGGCCAATTGCAGTAGGCAACACCTTACGCCGCCTCGTATCCAAAGCTGCTGTCCGAAGTATTCGTGCAACAGGCAGCCATGATGCTTCAACCAAACCAGCTTGGCTTTGGGGTCTCTCAAGGAAGTAAAGCAGCGGTTCAGCAAAAAGGGGACGTACATCAACAACCTGCCTGAGGACAATGCAGTGGTAAAAAATTTGATTTCAAGAATGCGTTCAATCTCCTGAAAAGAGACGTGGTATTAGCAGCAGTACAAGAACATTTCCCGGTCTCTTACCTTTTGTTTCAGCCGGTATAGCAAGGAATCAATGCTTCTCTTTGGAGAGAATGAAATTACATCATCGGAGGGTGTCCAACAAGGAGATCCTCTTGCACCATTTCTTCTGTTTTAGCAGTTAGGGAAATCACAGTCAGACTGACCAGCGAGCTAAACATCTGGTTCCTAAATGATGGCACACTAGCAGGTACAAAAGAGTCCCCTCTACATGACCTTACACAGGTAATGACACGGGGGGAGGAAATGGGTCTCATCCTGAATCCATCCAAATGTGAAATCATCTCAGTCAGTCAACAAGCGAGATATGCAGTGAGATCAAAACTACCAGGAGCATCAGTCATTGCCCTATAAATAGTGTCTTGCTTGGAGCACCTCTGGGAAGCAATGCCATTGACACAATTCTCAGGAAGAAATTGGAAAAAGTTAAGGAGGATGGAACAACGAATAGGCAATCTGGACACCCACGTGCCTTGTACCTTCTCACAAAGTGCTTGAGTCTGCCCAGGTTAATATTTCCTAAGATGTGCACCTTCATATGTTAACCCTATACTGCACGAATATGACAGTATCCTGAGGCAGATTTTTACGAAAGTACTTAACCTTACTCTAGAAGACGGGCAGTGGAACCAAGCTACACTACCCGTCAGACTAGGAGGCATTGGTGTCCGCAAGTCATCACAGAAATTTCGTTACCTGCTTTTCTGTCCTCGTGTATTTCATCCAGAAGCTTGTAGCAGCGATTCTCCCCGAACATCTTAGGGACAAGATAGGAGTCCAGGACCAAAAATTCATTGACGCAAGCAATGATCTGGGATAAACTAACGGGCTCTGGAAGCAGACCTGCTCCCCCAACAACTACAAACAATCGCACTGGGATGGTCCAATAGTGGAAATATTGCCTCAACAATGATTTTAGAGTGTGTCAGGAAGGATAGAGCCCGCCTCCTGGCAGTGAGAGCCCCTCATGCTGGGACTTTCTGTTGGCTGTTCCCAACTCCAGCCTTGGCACACGTCTTGACCCACAAAACCATCCGCATCGGTGTTGCCCTTCGACTTGCCGCCCCTATTCTCGCCGAACACAGGTGTATTTGTGGCAGTGAAGCAGCAGACCGATTCGGGTACCATGGTCTTGTGTGCCGTAAATCCGAGGGAAAGATTGCAAGACATGAGGAGGTTAATAACATTATCAAGAGGAGCCTCACAACAGCTAGATGCCCAGCAGTAAGGGAGCCACCCCAACTATGCAGATCTGATGGCAACCAGAAGCGTCCAGATGGTATCACCCTTCAAGCCTGGACAGATGGGAAGCAGGTGGTGTGGGACCTTTTACATGTGCATCTACCTTGGCTGATACCTATCTCCAATACACCAGGGAGGAAGGAGGGGCAGCTGCCAGCTTCAGGGAGTCCCAAAAGTCTAGAAAATATGGAGAACTTGCCATATTATATGTTTGTTCCCATTGGTCAGAGACCTTGGCTCATGGGGAAAGAGTGCATCTAAATTCTTAAGGAGCTGGGAAAAAGACTCATCAGGGGAACTAGGGATCCCAGGGCAGCTAGTTTTCTGTTCCAGCGGGTCAGTGCGGCTGTTCAAAGGGTAATGCCTGCTGTTTTTTTGGGCACACGCCCCACTCTGAGGAGCTGGATGAGATTTTCCGCCCTTTTAATCGTGATACACACCTAACAACATGTAACGTATATGCCACCCTTTATATCAATAATGTATCTCTTAAATCTTCTGTACCATTTTATGTAATAAATATTCCTATAGTAAAAAAAAATAAATATGAAAAGATGGGGGTGGAGGGGAAGTGGGAAAATTCAACGGCTCAGGAAGAAATCCAAAAATATTTTCCTTGAAGCCTTTTTATCCACTTCTCCGAGGCTATGGGTCCCACAATTTACACCAGAGGGGGACCCCATCCTAATAAAAAAAATATATATATATATAATTATATATATATATATATTTTTTTTTTTTTATTATCACACTGGCCGATTCCCCCCAAAGGCAGGGTGGCCCCAAAAAAAAAAAATTTTCACCATCATTCACTCCATCACTGTCTTGCCAAAAGGGGTGCTTTACACTGCAGTTTTTAAACTGCAACATTAAACCCCTCCTTCAGAGTGCAGACAACTGTACTTCCCATCTCCAGGACTCAAGTCCAGCCTGCCGGTTTCCCTGAACCCCTTCATAAAATGTTACTTTGCTCACACTCCAACAGCACGTCAAGTATTAAAAACCATTTGTCTCCATTCACTCCTATCAAACACGCTCCACGCATGCCTGCTGAAAGTCCAAGCCCCTCGCACACAATACCTCCTTTACCCCCCCCCTCCAACCTTTCCTAGGCCGACCTCCTCCCCCCGCCTTCCTTCCACTACAGACTGATACACTCTTGAAGTCACTCTGTTTCGCCCATTCTCTCTACTGTCCGAACCACCTCAACAACTTTTTCCTCAGCCCTCTGAACAACAGTTTTGGTAATCCCGCACCTCCTCCTAACTTGCAAACTACGAATTCTCTGCATTATATTCACACCACA
>NC_069399.1:7873533-7908549 GCF_026875155.1 Cherax quadricarinatus
TTGCAGCCTTTGGCCACCTAGCCTATACTCTGTCTGCGGTCTATTTTGCCCTTCCCCAATCTTCATGGCTTTTCATTTGGCAGGGTTTAATTCGAGGAGCCAGTAGCTGGACCACGTGTCCAGCCTGTCCAGGTCTCTTTGAAGTCCTCCCTGGTCCTTATCCGATTTAATCCTTCTCATTAGCTTCACATCATCTACAAACAGGGACACTTCAGAGTCTATCCCTTCCATCATGTCATTCACTATATCAAAAATAGCACTGGTCTTAGGACTGACCCCTGTGGGACCCCGCTCGTCACAGGCGCCCACTGTGATACCTCATCACATACCATGACTCGTTGTTGCCTCCCTGTCAGATATTCTCTGATCCATTGCAGTGCCCTTCCTGTTATACACGCCTGATCCTCCAGCTTCTGCACTAATCAACCCACCCCTGTCTCTTGTGTCTTACTTCTGTTACCTTGTCATAAAACTCCAGAAGGTTTGTGGCACAGGATTTGCCTTCCATGAATCCATGCTGGTTGTTGTTTATAATCATGTTTCGCTCCAGGTGCTCCACCACTCTCCTCCTGATAATCTTCAGCATGACTTTGCATACTATACATGTCACAGACACTGGTCTGTAGTTTAGTGCCTCGTTTCTGTCTCCTTTCTTAAAAATAGGGACTACATTTGCCGGCTTCCATACTTCAGGTAGTTGTCCAGTTTCAAGGGATGTATTGAAGATTGTGGTTAGTGGCATGCACAGTGCCTCTCCTCCTTCTCTAAGGACCCACGGGGAGATGTTGTCCGGACCCCTCGCCTTTGAGGTATCGAGGTCACTTAGCAGCTTCTTCACCCCCTCCTCTGTTGTTTGTATGTCATCCAGCAACTGTTGGTATATTCTCTGTTGGTGTTCCCCTCTGTGCTGTCTTCTCAGCGTTTTTAAGATTCCTTGTAAAGTTTGCGATAAAGTTTATTACGGTCAAACTGGTCTAGATCTAAGATTCAAACAACATGAATATAGGATTAGAACTGGACAAGATTTTAATGCTCTGTTTATTCATGTGAGAGATTTTAAACCATCCAATTGATTTTCAAAAGGCTGAGATAGTTTCATCAAGCAAGTCTATGGTCGACACGAATATAATTGAATCATAAGAACATAAGAATGGAGAAACACTGCAGAAGGCCTACTGGCCCATACAAGGCAGGTTTTTATCAAAAAAGACCCGTACCCAAAGCTATCCAAAATATCCTCCCATACCCAATGACACCAATCAAACCCAGCCCCTCCCACTCATATATTTGTCCAATCTCTTTTTAAAGCCACCCAAGGTCCTAGCCTCGATCACCCTACTCGGAAGATTGTTCCACGCATCCACAACTTTGTTCGAAAACCAGTACTTACCTATGTCCTTTCTAAATCTAAATTTATCCAACTTAAATCCATTATTTCTAGTTCTTACCTGGTTCGACACCCTCAGTACTTTATTAATATCACCTTTGTTTATGCCCGTCATCCACTTATACACTTCAGTGATATCTCCCCTCATTCTACGTCTCTTCAGAGAGTGGAGATTCGAGGCTCTAAATCTATCTTTATACGGGAGATTCTTTATACAGCAAATCATTTTAGTCATTTTTCTCTGTATGTTCTCCAATAAGTCTATATCCATCGTGTAGTAAAGAGACCAAATCTGAGCGGCATAATCTAAATGAGGCCTCACTAGTGATGTATAGAGCTGTAATATAACATTTGAACTTCTGTTACTTATACTTCTTGAAATAAATCCCAGTAATCTGTTAACCTTGTGAACACTTAGGCACTGCTGTCTTGGCTTTACATTTCTGCTAACCATGACTACAAAGTCTTTTTCACATTCTGTATGATCAAGTTTTACTTCACCTAGTATATAACTTAAAAGGCTTATTTTAATTACCAAGGACTAGTACCTTACATTTATCCACATTGAACTTCATCTACCATTTTTAGACCAAGACATTAATTTGTCCAAATCCTCCTGGAGTTCATTGCTATTCTCCTCAGAATGAATCATAAGGCCTCTCTTTGTATCATCAGCAAATTTGCTCATGTCACTTGTAATTCCTTCATCAAGGTCATTAATGTAAATTACGAACAACAGAGGGCCTTAAACTGATCTTTGTGGAATGCAGCTAGTGACTAATCCCCATTCAGATTTGACCCCATTAATGGAAACTCTCTGCTTTCTGTTGGTAAGCCATGCCTCTATCCATGCTAGAACTTTCCTTCCTATACCATGAGCTGCCACTTTTCTTAAGAGTCTCTTGTGAGGTACTCTGTCGAAGGTTTTACTAAAATCCAAATAAACAATATCATATCCTTTATCACTGTCTACTGCCTCAAATGCTCTAATGATGAACGTCAGTAAATCTGTCAGGCAGGAACGACCTCTCGTGAATCCATGCTGAGATTCATTTATCAAGTTATGCTCTTCAAGGTGACTTCTAATAATATCAGCTAAAATTGATTCTAATAATTTGCCCACTATAGACGTCAGGCTTATTGGACGGTAATTTGAAGGAATGGACTTATCCCCTGATTTGAATATAGGAACCACATTAGTCATCTTCCACATCTCAGGCACAACACCAACAGGGATGAATGCATTAAACACACTCATTAATGGCTGACTAAGTTTCATCTTCCATTCTTTAAGTACCTTGGAAAACAACTCGTCGGGTCGTGGGGACTTATTTTGCTTCAGTTTGTCTATCTGTTTGATAACCATGTCCCTCGTGACAGTAATATTAGTTAATTTGAATTCATCACGAACTGAATAATTTTTAATTTCTGGAATCTCATTTTTGTCTTCCTGTGTAAAAACTGACAAAAATTAGTCATTAAATAGGGAACACATTTCCAGTTCGTTATCCGTCAGCTGTCCGTTCCCACTTATCACAGGTCATACTTTTTTCTTCTCCTTCGTCCTATACACTTGAAAGAACCCCGTTGGATTAGTCTTTGACTCATTAGCAACTCTAATTTCATAGTCACGTTTAGCCTTTCTAATCCCCTTTTTTACTTCTCTTTTAAGCTGAACATATTGGTCAGTAAGGTTAACCTCTCCTCTTTTGATGCGCCTGTAAATTCCCCTTTTCTCCCCTAATAGATTCTTTAGCCTCCTGTTAACCCATTTGGGATCGTTATTATTAGACCTAATTTGTCTCTGGGAATGTATATACTCTGTGAACATTGTACATTATTAAGAAAAAATCATAAACACAGATTCCTTGGTAATCGTATGACAATCGTCAACAAAATTATTAGCTAGATTACCCCAGTCGAGATTAGACAGTTGTTCCCTAAGTCCACTAAAATCGGCAGAACGAAAATCGGGGACTTTTAGCGTATTATCGTTATTCTTGTATTCCCAGTTAGTGCTAAAAGTTATGGATTTTGTGATCACTTGCGCCAAGCTCTACAGCAATCTCCAGATTATTTACGAGTATTTACTTATTTGACAAGACTAGGCTGAGCACATTATTACCCCTGGTAGGCTCTGTTACACACTGCATCAGAAAACAGTCCTGAGCCACTTCCATAAAGTCACGGGACTACAGATTACCGGTCAAAGAAGTCCAGTAAATTTGACTGCAGTTAAAATCCCCTACTATCACTACGTTATTTTGTCTAGAAGCCTTAACAATTTCGTCCCAAAGAAGTCTCCCTCTATCGTGATCCAAGCCTGGAGGTCGGTATATTACACCTAGAATTAGTTTTTCTTGACCTACAAACTCTACCCAAGCAAATTCTGTTACTAGTCCATCTATTTTTATACCTGTTTTTATGCAACAATTTATATTTTGTCGTACATATGATGCAACTCCTCCTCCTTCCCATTATATCTATCGACATGAAACAACTTAAACCCTTGAATATTAAACTTTGCAATCATATCCCGACTCCTTAAATCATACCATGTTTCAGTTAATGCAATGGCAACAAAGTTCCCAGCACACGCTATGAAACGTAATTCATTAATCTTATTTCTTGCACTTCGACTGTTAGCATACAATACAGTCATATGTTTTTTCTTCTGCACATACTTCCTATTCACCTTTGCTTTTATATAATTTTTGTAATTATCATTACCCAGCGTTAGTTCATGACTGTTATTATTAAGTTTCATAATATCAAAGCCTAAGTCAATGTATCCATACTCATTATTTTTTCAATTCTAAATCCATTCCTCTAACTAATCCTAGTTTAAAGTCTTAATAGCACCCTCAGCTGAACTGGCAAAAGATCCCACACCTGCTCTGGATAAGTGAGCCCCATACCTGGCATACATGTCATTTCGGCCATAGAAGTGGTCCCAGTTGTCAATGAATGGTACCGCATTATCCTTACAGTGTTTGTCCAGCCAACAATTAATACCTATTGCCCAGGACAACCATTCATTTCTAACACCCCTTCTTGGCAATGTGCCACATATAACAGGGTAGCCCCCTTCATCCTAATTATGTCTATTGCTGTCCTGTACCTTCTAACTAAATCCTCACTTCTTTGCTTGCCTACATCATTGCCTCCAGCACTGAAGCAGATAACTGGATTGATCCCATTACCATTCATGATGTTGTCAAGCCAGCTAACAATATCCTCCATCCCAGCGTCAGGAAAGCAAACCCTTTGTCTACTACTCCTATCCTTCAAGCAGCAGGCCCTATCCATGTACCTAACCTAACTATCGCCAACAACAACAATGTTTTTACCTTCCTTGGTTCGTCGTGACGCTCCCAGCAGTCGATTTACATTCATCGCTTAGCACGGAGAATGCATTCGATGTTTCCACAGCAATCTCTTTCTTCTTCATCGTTTCCACCTTTCCCTTCGTCTTCTTGATCTTCAGCTTGGTTCCATGCTGTTCGGACTCTGCCCAGGTTCCTTTCTTGACCTGAGGACTCACAACAGGAGGATCCAACGAATCCTCTTGCTTTCTTCCTTCAAGCACCATATTTCTAGAATCGCTACCCTTAATTCCTCCTTAACCTTTTGGTAAAGTTGCTCAATGGAGGGCATCGTGGTTCAGTCCACAGAGATACATTAGACACGTCCTCACCGAGCTAAGTACAGGTCACTATGTTTCATAAAAAGCAGTTTTGAAAATAATATGAATATTTCCTTTGGTTTAAATAAATTATATTCATTTACAATTAATTAATTTGGGGAGAATTTAATAATACAATAAACAAATAATAAACCTTAATTCTTTGGTAGAGTTCTAGGGTTGGGCAAATATTTTGTTAGTGGGATGGATTGCGAAAGACCTGCCTAGTATGGGCCAACAGGCTTGCTGCAGTGTTCCTCCTTTCTTATGAGTCGGGTGTCGTCAAGTGTCAGGTGTTGCTTTGTAATAAACAAGTAATAGATCTTAATTGTTGGATAGATTATTAGGAGTCGTCACGCATGTGTGAAGTGTTGCTTTGTTGTGGGATGTGATGGTGAGGTGTAGTCTTGACCCTTTATATGCCTTCCTGTGATGTATTGCTTTTATAGTTCCTTGATAATGTGAGAAGTCACGAAAGAGCTTAGAATTTCACTATTCTTTCGCAGTGTTTGTTTTGCATATATATATATATATATATATATATATATATATATATATATATATATATATATATATATATATATATATATATATATATATATATATATATATATATGTCGTGCCGAATATGTAAAACTGGCCAATTAGCAAGAACTCATTTAAAATTAAGTCCTTTCTTAAATTTTCTCTTGTACATTATAAGATATATTTTTTTCATTAATATTGATGTAAAAAATTATAATTTTGCACCAAAAGGAACTTAGAAAACTTACCTAACCTTATTATAAAAAGAACAATTTATTTTAGCCTAACCCAACTAAATGTATTTTAGATTTGTTTACAATAATTTAATACTAAACAAACCCAGTGAAATATATTTTTTTCGTTAGGTTCTGAATGATTTTGGCGAAATTATTGCATACACAAATTTTCACTTGTCCTATATGGCAAGATGAGCGTTGCTATTTAAGCCAAGATCGCAAGTTCTGCCTATTCTGCACGACATATACATATATATATATGTATATAAATATAATATATATAATATATATATATTTAATATATATATTATATATATATATATATATATATATATATATAATATATATATATATATATATATATATATATATATATATATTATTATCACACTGGCCGATTCCCACCAAGGCAGGGTGGCCCGAAAAAGAAAAACTTTCACCATCATTCACTCCATCACTGTCTTGCCAGAAGGGTGCTTTACACTACAGTTTTTAAACTGCAACATTAACACCCCTCCTTCAGAGTGCAGGCACTGTACTTCCCATCTCCAGGACTCAAGTCCGGCCTGCCGGTTTCCCTGAACCCCTTCAAAATTTTACTTTGCTCACACTCCAAACAGCACGTCAAGTATTAAAAACCATTCGTCTCCATTCACTCCTATCAAACACGCTCACGCACACGCACGCCTGCTGGAAGTCCAAGCCCCTTGCACACAAAACCTCCTTTACCCCCTCCCTCCAACCTTTCCTAGGTATATATATATATATATATATATATATATATATATATATATTAATATATATATATATATATATATTTTATATATATATATAATATATATATATATATATATATATATATATATATATATCTATATATATATATATATATATATATATATATATATATATATATATATATATATTTATATATATATATATATATAATATATATATATATTAATTAATATATATATATGAACTATATATATATATAAAATTTTATATATATATATATATATATATATAATAAATATATTATTATATATATACATATATATATATATATATATATATATATATATATATAATATATATATATATATATATATATATATATATATATATATATATATATAATATATATATATATATATATAATATATATATATATATATATATATATATATATATATATATATATATAATATATATACATATATATATATTATTATATAATATTATATATATATATATATATATATAATATTATATATATATGTATATATATGTCGTGCCGAATATGATAAAACTGGTCAATTAGCAAGAACTCATTTAAAATTAAATCCTTTCTAAAATTTTCTCTTATACGTTTAAAGATATATTTTTTTTCATTAATATTAATGAAAAAAAATTTAGTTTTGCTCCAAAGGAATCTTAGAAAACTTACCTAACCTTATCATAACAAGAGCAATTTATTTTAGCCTAACCCAACTAAATATATTATAGATTTGTTTAAAACAATTTAATACTAAATAAACACAGTGAAATATATTTTCTCGTTAGGTTCAGAATGATTTTGGCGATATTATTACATACACAAATTTTCACTTGTCCTATATGGCAAGATGAACGTTGCTATTTAAGCCAAAATCGCAAGTTCTGCCTATTCGGCACGACATATATATATATATATATATATATATATATATATATATATATATATATATAATATATATATATATATATATATATATATAATATATATATATATATATATATATATGTAATGTATATATATAATTGTAACCACGAATGAGTGGTATTGATCAGTAGCAACACTGCACTAGCCAAGGATTCGAACCCATGTTGTACTGGCCCGTTTCATGGTGAGCTGGAACCACATGACTCCTTAACCCCCAGGACCTCTCAATCCTACAAAGATGGCGCAGCCAGTAGAGCTAGCAATTTTACTGCCATCCTAGGAATGTGTGAAAGAGACTACTTAGTAGGAACAATTCAGTCTGAAGGCCATAAGGTGGTAATTGCAGTAATGTACAACCCACTACAGAACTGCAGGAGCCCAAGAGAAGAATAAGATGAGAGCAACAGAGCAATGGTCGACACACTAGCCGAGGTGGCCAGAAGAACTCACATGAGGGGAGCAAAGTTACTAGTTTTGGAAGATTTCAGTTTAAAGAAGATTGACTGGGAAAACCTGAAGCCCCATGGGGGGTCCCAAAACATGAAGAGCCAAGATGATGGATGTGGTACTAGAGAACCCCATACATCAACATATTAGAGACACTACCAGAGAGAGAGAGGTGAGGATGACCCAGCAAGACTGGACCTTGTATTCACCTTGAATAGTTCGAATATCGAGCATATCAAGTATGAAAGGCCACTTGGAGCTAATTATCATGTGGTTCTGTACTTTGATTACGTAGTTGACCTACAAGTGGAGAGAGTAGCAGGAATAAGATAGGAAAAAACAAACAACAAAAGGGGGGATTACACAGGCATGAGGAACTTCCTGCAAGTCGTTCAGTAGGTGAGAGAACTGGCAGGAAAACCAGTGCAAGAAATGATGGACTATATGACAACAAAATGTAAGGAGGCAGAGGAGAGGTTTGTTTCCAAGGGAAACAGAAATAACATTAAGACCAGAACGAGTTCTTGGTGAAGGGAAGCAAAAACTAAGCACACTAGAGAATGCAAAAGATTCAGAAGAAAAGGACCCAGGAAAATAAAGAGGTCAGCTGAAGAGCCAGAAACGACCATGTACAAATAAGAAGGGAGACTCGGCGACAATTCGAAAATGATATAGCATCGAAAGTCAATCTGACCCGAAGCTGTTGTATAGCCTCATCAGGAGGAAAACAACAGTCAAGGACCAGGTAATCAGGCTGGGGAAGGATGGAGAAGGACTTCACAAGAAACGGTAAAGAGGTATGTGAGAGCTGAACTTGAGATTTAAAGAAGTATTTACAATGGAAACAGATAAGACTCCAGGAATTCAGAACAGGGGACTGCACCAACAAGTGCTGGATGTGGTACACATAACCGAGGAGGAGGTTAATAAGCTGCTATGTAAACTTAATACCTCAGAGGTGGTGGGACCAGACAACATCTCTCCATGGGTCCTTAGATAGGGAGCAGAGATACTGAGTGTGCCACTAACAATGATCTTCAACACATCCATTGAAAGTGGGCAACTACCTGAGGAATGGAAGACGGCAAATGTAGTCTCAATTTTTAAAAATGGACACAGACACGAGGTATGAAACTACAGACGTGTGTCACTAACGTGTATAGTATGCAAAGTCATGCACACGATCATAAGAAGGAGAGTGGTGGAGCACCTGGAAAGAAACAAGCATATAATCAACAACAAAACGGTTTCAAGGAAGGAAAATCCTGTGTCACAAACCTACTGGAGGTTTATGACAAAGTGACAGAAGTAAGACAAGAGACAGAGAGGGGGGTGGATCGACTGCATTTTCTTGCACTGCAAGAAGGCCTTCGACACAGTTCTTCACAAGAGGTTAATGCAGAAGCTAGAGGATCAGGCACACATAACAGGAAAGGCACTGCAATGAATCGGAGAATATCTGACAGAGATGCAACAACGAGTAATGGTATGTGACGAGGTGTCATACTGGGCGCCTGTGACAAGCGGGGTTCCACACGGGTCAGTCCTAGAACCAGTGTTTTTTGGTATATGTGAATGACATAACGGAAGAGATAGACTCAGAAGTGTCCTTGTTTACAGATGATGTCAAATTAATGAGGAGAATCAAATCGATCAAGGATCAGGCAGGACTATAAAGAGACTTGGACAGGCTACAACCCTGTCTAGGTCTTGAGGTATGTATAATACCGAGAACATCTCCTGAGGCGCTCATCAATCAGATAACTGCCGCGGCATATGGGCATCTGGCAAACTTAAGGACAGTGTTCCGATACCTCAGTATGGAATCGTTCAAGACTCTGTATACAATGTACGTCACGCCAGTACTGGAGTATGCAGTACCGGTTTGGAATCCAAACCTGGTCAAGTACGACTAGAAATTAAAGAAAGTGCAAAGGTTTGCAACAAGACTGGTTCCAGAGTTAAGGGGATTGTCCTACGAAAAAAGGTTAAGGGAAATTGTCCTGATGACACTGGAGGACAGGAGGGTCACGGGAGACACGATACCAACATATGAACTACTGCGCGAAATAGACATGGTGGACAAAGACAGGATGTTCCAGAGATGGGACACAGAAGCAAAGGGTCACAATTGTAAGCTGAAGACTCCTATGAGTCATAGAGATGTGAAGTATTTCTTCAGTCATAGATTTGTCAGGCAGTAGAATAGCCTAGAAAGTGACGTAGTGGAGGCAGAAACTACAAATAGTTTTAAAACGAGGTTTGGTAAAGCTCATGGAGCAGGGAGAGAGAGAACCTAGTAGCAATCAGTAAAGAGGCGGGGCCCCTGCAACAAAAATAGGTGAGTACACACACACACACACACACACACACACAAAAAAAAAAAAAAAAAAAAAAAAAAAAAAAAAAAAAAAAAAAAATGGTGGGGACTCGCAGGAATCAGGGATCAGATGAGAATGGTTCTGGTAGGGAGGAGTGGATGGAGGAGCAGTAGAAAAAGATGGAACAAGAGTGGGAGAGAAAATTAGGAGAGCTTTCTGAAAAAATGGGGAAAGAGCTTTCTGCGAAATTGGAAAAGAGGTTGGAGAAGGAGACGAAGAATTGGGAGGCACAAGTCGAAACTGCAGTACCCAGGATAAGGGTCCTAGAAGTTGAGTTAAACAGGCTGAAGCGAGTTACAGGGGCAGTGACCAGAGAAGACACAGCTGAGAGGCCGAACAGGAAGGAAGGAGATATGAATTATGCTAAGGACATATCAGCCTGCCAAGAAGGGCCAAGGAGTGAAATGGAAGAGCAGCTGGGTACAGATGGAGAGGGTGATAGGTCGAATGCTGAGGCACAACCATGCTACCATGAGCCACTGGAAAAATCAAAGGAGAAAATGACCACATACAGACAGGATCCAGAGTCACAGAGGGAGAGGCAATGGGAGGAGGAAAGGGCAAAATCAGTGTTTATCCATGGGCTTCAGGAGAGAGGAAAGGACACACACTGAAAGATGGCAGGAATAAAGAAAGGAGATTGAGAAAATCATCACGGAAATAGGTAAAGAAGACATGGACGAGATTGTAAATTGTCAGAGAATAGGGGGGTACTTGAAGGAGAGAAACCGACCGATCAAGCTGATTCTCAAGACAGAAACAGTGCGGAACAGGATCCTCCTAAAGAAACCACAGTTGAAATACTCGGAAGAGTACAAGAGGGTGTTCCTAGACAGTGACAGAACACAAACAGAACGACAGCAGCCGAGGGAGAGGACAAAAAAGCGAAAGGCGCTAGACAAAGGAGACAAAGATGGAACCAGCAGAGGTGAGTCAGAGCAGAACAGAGCAACGAGGGCAAGCACACACAACTATCCTCAGAACCCCACAACCTATCACACCATCCCAACACACACTACAATCCATACCCACAGCTTCCACCCAACACCCAGCTATAAAATTCCACAGTATGCTACCAGGTCTCCCACCCTAACAGGTCCCCCAAACCACAGTGTTGGAAAGGAAACTGAAGGTAAGGTACACAAACACTGATGGAATAACAAATAAGTGGGAGGAGTGGCACGAAAGAGTCAAAGAGGCATCACCGGACATCATAGCTCTCACAGAAATCAAGCTTACGGGTATGATAACAGATGCCATCTTTCCAACGGGATACCAGATCCTTAGGAAAGACAGAGGGAACAGGGGGGGTGGAGGAGTGGCACTGCTGATCAAAAATCGATGGAATTTTGATAAGCTGGAGAGAGGAGACAGTGGAGAAGAAAGTGATTACATAGCGGGAACGTTTCACTCTGGAGGTCCCAAGGTGGTAATTGCAGTGATGTATAACCCACCACAGAACAGCAGGAGGCTAAGGCAAGGGTATGATGAGAGCAATAGAGCGATGGTTGACACACTGGCTGCAGTGGCCAGAAGAGCTCATGCATGCAGGGCAAAGCTCCTGATCATGGGTGACTTTAATCACAAGAAGATCGATTTGGAGAACTTGGAGCCACATGGGGGCCAAGATACATGGAGGGCTTAGATGATGGAGGTGGTACTGGAAAACTTCATGTACCAACACGTAAGGGACACTACAAGAGAGAGAGGAGAGGATGAACCAGCAAGACTGGACTTAGTATTCACCTTTAGTAGTGCAGATATTGAGGACATCACATATGAAAGACCCCTTGGGGCCGGCGATCATGTGGTTTTAAGCTTCGAATACACAGTAGAGCTACAAGTGGAGGGGGAAGCAGGAAGGCCAAGCCGAATAAAGCCAAACTACAAGAAAGGGGACTACACGGGAATGAGAAACTTCCTGAACGAGGTTCAGTGGACAGAGAACTGGCAGGGAAGCCAGTTAATGAGATGATGGAATATGTAGCAACAATGTGCAAGGAGGCTGAGAAGAGGTTTGTACCCAAGGGAAACAGGAATAATGAAAAAGCCAGGATGAGCCCATGGTTCACCAAAAGATGCAGGGAGGCAAAAACCAAGTGTGCTAGGGAATGGAAGAAATATAAAAGGCAAAGGACCCAGGAGAATAAAGAGAGCAGTCGTAGAGCCAGAAACGAATATGCACAGATAAGAAGGGAGACCCAACGACAATATGAAAACGTCATTGCAGCTAAAGCCAAATCTGACCCGAAACTGTTATACTGCCACATCAGGAGGAAAACACAGTCAAGGACCAAGTAATCAGGCTAAGGAAGGAAGGAGGAGAGACAACAATAAATGACTGTGAAGTATGTGAGGAACTCAACAAGAGATTCAAAGAAGTGTTTACAGAGGAGACAGAAGGGGCTGCAGAAAGACGGAGAGGTGGGGCACACCACCAAGTGCTGGACACAGTACACACAACCGAGGAAGAAGTAACTCCTAGTAACTGCAGTAACTGCTAGCTTCTGAGTGAGCTAGATACCTCAAAGGCAATGGGGCGACATAATATCTCCCAATGGGTCTTAAGAGAGGGAGCAGAGGCGCTACATGTACCCCTAACAACAATATTCAATACATCTATCGAAACAGGGAGATTGCCTGAGGCTCGGAAGACAGCAAATGTACTCCCAATCTTTAAAAAAGGAGACAGACATGAAGCACTAAACTACAGACCAGTGTCACTGACATGTATAGTATGCAAAATCATGGAGAAGATTATCAGGAGAAGAGTGGTGGAACACCTAGATAGGAATGATCTCATCAACAGCAGCCAACATGGTTTCAGGGACGGAAAATCCTGTGTCACAAACCTACTGGAGTTCCATGACATGGTGACAGCAGTAAGACAAGAGAGAGAGGGGTGGGTGGATTGAATTTTCTTGGACTGCAAGAAGGCGTTTGACACAGTTCCACACAAGAGATTAGTGCAAAAACTGGAGGACCAAGCAGGGATAACAGGGAAGGCACTACAATGGATCAGGGAATACTTGTCAGGAAGACAGCAGCGAGTCATGGTACGTGGCGAGGTGCCAGAGTGGGCACCTGCGACCAGCGGGGTCCCACAGGGGTCAGTCCTAGGACCAGTGCTGTTTCTGGTATTTGTGAACGACATGATGGAAGGAATAGACTCCGAGACGTCCCTGTTTGCAGATGACTTGAAGTTGATGAGAAGAATTCATTCGATCGAAGACCAGGCAGAACTACAAAGGGATCTGGACAGGCTGCAGACCTGGTCCAGCAATTGGCTCCTGGAGTTCAATCCCACCAAGTGCAAAGTCATGAAGATTGGGGAAGGGCAAAGAAGAACGCTGATGGCGTACAGTCTTGGGGGCCAGAGACTACAAACCTCACTCAAAGAAAAAGATCTTGGGGTGAGTATAACACCAGGCACATCTCCTGAAGCTCACATCAACCAAATAACGGCTGCAGCATATGGGCGCCTAGCAAACCTCAGAACAGCATTCGGACATCTTAGTAAGGAATCGTTCAGGACCCTGTACACCATGTACGTTAGGCCCATATTTTAGTATGCGGCACCAGTTTGGAACCCACACCTAGCCAAGCACGTAAAGAAACTAGAGAAAGTGCAAAGGTTTGCAACAAGACTAGTCCCAGAGTTAAGGGGTATGTCCTATAAGGAGAGATTAAGGGAAATCGACCTGATGGCATTGGAAGACAGGACAGATAGGGGGGACATGATAACGATATACAAAATACTGATAGGAATTGACAAGGTGGACAAAGACAGGATGTTCCAGAGATTGGACACAGCAACAAGGGGACGCAGTTGGAAGTTGAAGACACAGATGAATCATAGGGATGTTAGGAAGTATTTCTTCAGCCACAGAGTATTCAGGAAGTGGAATAGTTTTGGAAGAGATGTAGTGGAGGAAGGATCCATACATAGCTTTAAGCAGAGGAATGATGAAGCTCACGGTTCAGGGAGAGTGACCTAGTAGTGACCAGTGGAGAGGCAGGGCCAGAAGCTATGACTCGACGCCCTGTAACCTCAACTAGGTGAGTACAACTAGGTGAGTACACACACACACACATACAGTGGGTGCAGACGTGGGGGCACAAGGCTCCGAGAACCTTAGTGTTTTTAAGGAGTGCAGTAACTGCTAGCAGTAATGAGTGGTAGTGACAACATCAGTAAACAATCCTACGAGTGATAACTTAAGTTATTAGTTAAAAAAAAAAGTCGAGAGGAAGCCTGAAATCGTTAATATTTCAAAGTGCCAAACCGTTAGTGGCTAGTAGGCACCTGTTGCCACACAGATTCAAATATACAAAGATCAAAGTGAGTGTGGAAGCGGGTGTTCAAGAATTACCAGCGTTTGGATAACAAGTGAAATGTGGGGCACCATACAGTGAAAGGGAAAACGTTAATAAGCAAAAGGAGAAAGGAAAAATAAAACATATAATAAGGGAAAGTGGCAAGGTAGGCCTGCTGAAGCAGTGACGTCACAACAAGTGGCATACCGTTATTCAAATAAAGTGAAGTGTATATAATGTGAAGTGTATACTATCATAAGTGAAAAGTGAAATCACGTGAGGAACGCAGGATGTATGAGCATTTATGGTTATAAACATCACGGGTGAAGGATCTCCAAAATAAGTGATAGAAGGCCTATGTACGACGACTACGTCATCAGCATCTGGCAACCTGTCACCGCACTGCTGCCAGCGCAAGCATCACTCACCTATTGTGGTTGCAAGTTGTGAGATTCTGGTCTCTGCATCATTGTTAGATACTGGTCACTCACTCCTGCAAGCTATTACCAGAATTAGGGTATAAATAGCATAGATAAGGTGAAGATAGTGTTGACGAGAGTGTGAGGTGTAGAGCAGACTAGCGAGGGGTAACGTAGGGGTAATGTAGTATTACTGCTGGTAGTTATTAGCAGTATGAATACTTAGGAAGCTAGGAAGTCCTCTCTCAATGTGAGCAAGGAATAGGATAATAACCAGCAATAACTGATACTTAAATCCAGAAAGGGCAATAAGTGGAGAGTAGCATTACTAGGAAAGACAACTGGGTCTAAATATGAGCCTACACGACAGAGAGGCATAACAGATCTTTCAGCCACAACAACCCCTCCCCTACCCCCCTAACCATCTCTCACTTACACACATACACACACACACACACACACACAAGGGTAGACACTTATAGAAGCTTTAGACCCTAGTACCAATTTCCGCCAAACACACGAACACACACACATATGCACACATATACACACATACACACACCTCTACTAGGCGAATACACACACACACAAAACACCCCACACACACACAACACACACACACACACAACACACAAAACACACACACCATACACACATACACATACACCCTTATTAGGCGAGTACACCACACACATGTACACACATACACATACACACACACACACATGCACACACATGCACACACAACACGTGTAAGGACCCCATTATCAAGGGGTCATTTCTACCCTCAGCCTTTTTTCCCCTCCCCTCCCTTCTAATCCCATAAACACACACCTCCCCGCTTCTAAGTGTCACTCATCCTTCTTTCCCCCTCCCCCCCCTCCCCTTAACCCCATCCCTCTCTCTCCCACACATGCACCCCACACATACACAAGCACACATACACAAGCACATGTACACTTGACACAAACACGTACTCCCCCTTCCCCTAACCATCTCTCCCCTTCCCCCTAGCCACCTGCCCCTCCCCCAAACCATCTAACCCCCTCCCCCAACCACCTCTCTCCCTCCAATAACCATCCTCCCCCTCCCCCACAACCACCCATCCCCACTCCCCCTAACCATCTCTGCCCCTTCCTTCTGTGGTGCAATGGGGCAACCTAAAACTAGGATGAGAACAAAGGGCCCGAAGGACGAATCTGGGAGGGAGGACTGGGAGGCAGAGCTCGAAAAAAGGGAGGAAGATTGGGGTAGGAGGCTAGATGAGCATGCAAGGAAGATGGAGGAGAGGTTAGCAGCAGAATGCAAAAGGTGGGAGCACCATGCCACAGTAGCAGAAGCCAAGATACAGAGATTAGAAGAGGAGCTGAGAAATCTGAAACAGCCTACAGACAAAGATAATACAGAAGTCGCATCAGCAATGTTTACATCAGACACAGACAAAGGGTCTGAAGGGAGCATGGAAGCTAAACTGCATGCACAGGTCCTGTCAAACTCTCATGGGGCCAAAACAAAGACAGGGAGCACACTAGGACAGAATGAGAAGTTGGAAGACATTGATGGAACTAGGACATGTGCAGAGACCTTACCAGACACTTGTGGGGGCCAGAAACAGGTGAGCAGGAAGGACAAACCAATGAGCATAGGGGCCACAGCTAGGGAACAGTCTGAAGGAAGGAACACTCCATGGGAAGGAACTAAAAGACCTCAGAGGATGCAATGGGAGTCACAGTGGGAGGTGGAAAGGGAGAGATCAGTGTTTGTCTATGGGCTTGACGAAGCTGAAGGGAAAACTTATGATGAAAGGAAGCAGGAGGAGAAGAAAAGCGATTTAAGGTATCATGATGGTGATAGGCGAGGGAGACATGACCCAGGTGGCAAATTTTCGGAGAATTGGGTGGTTCACAAAGAAAAGGAACCGGCCTCTCAAAGTAATTTTCAAGGCAGAATCAACTCCAACCATGATCCTGCAGGAGAAAGCACGGCTGAGAGGCAAACAGGAGTTCATGAGTGTGTACCTCGATCGAGACAGAACACAGGAGGAAAGGATGATACTGAAAGAGAGAGTGCAAAAAACGAAAGGAGGAATGGGAGGAAATAAAAAAAGGAGAGCAGAATAACTCAGGAACAGGGGGAAGGACAAGCACACCCCCAGAAACACCTGCAGAAGGACTCCAGCCACGACACCCCCAAGGCAACGAACAATCCAAACCAACCATCACACCCCAATCCCTCTGTTCCCACCCCCCGCACCAAGAACCCTACTCCTACAGCAACCCCCTATGGGAGCTCTTCCTCCCACCTCCACTGCAACCCCCACAGGCCCCATCAGGGCTCCTGCTCTCCCAACCCCAGCATTCCCCCAGGACCACAGTTACAGTATTAGAACGAAGTTGAAGGTTGGTACACAAATGTGGATGGATTAACGAATAAATATGAGGAATGGCAAAGAAAGAATCAATGAGAAGTCCCCAGACATCATAGCAGTTACAGAAACAAAACCACAGAGACAATAACAGATGCAATCTTCCCACCAGGGGTACCAGATCATGAGGAAAAGTAGAAGGGGAAGAGGGGGAGGAGGGGTTGCTCTGCTCGTAAAAAAACAGATGGAAATTCGAGAAAATGGGAGGCATAGACGAGACAGGAGACAGGGACTACATAGTAGGTACACTTCAGTCTGGGGAGCACAAGGTTGTCATTGCAGTGATGTATAATCCACCACAGAACCGCAGGAGGCCAAGGGAGGAATATGAAGAGAGCAACAGAGCAATGGTGGACACACTTGCTGAGGTGGCAAGAAGAGCTCACTCCAGCAGAGCAAAGTTGCTGGTTATGGGGGATTTCAACCACAGGGAGATTGACTGGGAAAACCTGGAGCCACATGGGGGTCCCGAAACGTGGAGAGCCGAGATGTTGGATGTGGTGCTGGAAAACCTCATGCACAAACATGTTAAGGACACTACCAGAGTGAGATGGGAGGATGAACCAGCAAGATTGTACCTTGTGTTCACCCTGGGCAGTTCAGGCATTGAGGACATCACATATGAGAGTCCCCTAGGAGGTAGTGACAACGTGGTTCTGTGCTTTGAATACATAGTAGAGTTGCAAGTGGAGAGAGTAACAGGAGTTGAATGGGAAAAGCCTGACTATAAAAGAGGGGACTACATAGGGTTGAGGAACTTCCTACATGAGGTTCCGTGGGACAGAGAACTTGCTGGAAAGCCAGTAAATGAAATGATGGAATATGTAACAACAAAATGTTAGGAGGCAGTGGAAAGGTTTATTCCCAAGGGCAACAGAAACAATGGGAAGACCAGAACGAGCCCCTGGTTTACCCGACGGTGTTAGGAGGCAAAAACGAAGTGCAATAGAGAATGGAAATTGTACAGAAGGCAGAGAACACATGAAAATAGGGAGATTAGTCGAAGAGTCAGGAACGAGTATGCACAGGTAAGGAGGGAGGCCCAGCGACAGTATGAAAATAACATAGCGTCGAAAATAAAGACTGACCCGAAACTGTTGTATAGCCACATCAGGAGGAAGACAACAGTCAAAGACCAGGTGATCAGACTGAGGACAGAAGGTGGAGAACTCACAAGAAATGATCAGGTGGTATGTGAGGGGCTAAACAGGAGATTTAAGGAAGTTTTTACAGTAGAGACAGGAAGGGGTCTTGGAAGACAGCACAGAAGGGAACATCAAGAGGGAATATACCATCAAGTGTTGGATGACATACGAACAACCGAGGAGGAGATGCAGAAGCTGCTAAGTGACCTTGATACCTCAAAGGCGATTGGACCGGACAACATCTCCCCATGGGCCCTTAGAGAAGGAGCAGAGATGTTGTGCATGCCCCTAACAACAATCTTCAACACATCCCTGGAAACTGGGCAACTACCTGAGAAATGGAAGACAACAAATGTATTCCCCATATTTAAGAAAGGAAACAGAAACGAGGCACTAAACTACAGACCTGTGTCTCTGACATGTATTGTGTGCAAAGTCATGGAGAAGATTATCAGGAGGAGAGTGGTGGAACACCTGGAACGGAACAAGATTATAAATGAAAACCAGCATGGGTTCATGGAAGGCAAATCCTGTGTCACAAACCTTCTGGAGTTTTATGACAAGGTAACAGAAGACACCAGAGAGAGATGAGGGTTGACTGCATTTTCCTAGACTGCAGGAAGGCCTTTGACACAGTTCCCCACAAGAGATTAGTGCAGAAGCTGGAGGATCAGGCGCATATAACAGGGAGGGCACTGCAATGGATCATGGAATACCTGACAGGGAGGCAACAACGAGTCATGGTACGTGAAGAGGTATCACAGTGGGCGCCTGTGACGAGCGGGGTCCCACAGGGGTTATTTCTAGGACCAGTGCTATTTTTGATATATGCGAACGACATGATAGAAGGAATAGACTCTGAAGCGTCCCTATTCGCAGATGATGTGAAGTTGATGAGAAGAATTAAATCGGATGAGGATGAGGCAGGACGGAAAAGAGACCTGGACAGGCTAGACATGTGGTCCAGAAACTGGCTTCTCGAATTCAACCGTGCCAAATGCAAAGTCATGAAGATTGGGGAGGGGCAAAGAAGACCGCAGACAGAGTATAGGCTAGGTGGACAAAGACTACAGACCTCACTCAGGGAGAAAGACCTTGGGGTGACCATAACACTGAGCACGTCACCAGAGGCACACATCAACCAAATAACTGCTGCAGCAAACGGGAGCCTCGCAAACCTGTGAATAGCATTCCGATACCTTAATAAGGAATCGTTCAAGACACTGTACACTGTGTATGTTAGGCCCATACTGGAGTATGCAGCACCAGTCTGGAACCCACACCTGGTCAAGCACGTCAAGAAGTTAGAGAAAGTACAAAGGTTTGCAACAAGGCTAGTCCCAGAGCTCAGGGGAATGTCGTACGAGGATAGGTTGAGGGAAATTGGACTGACGACAGTGGAGGACAGAAGGGTCAGGGGAGACATGATAACCATATACATGATACTGCGGGGAATAGACAAGGTGGACAGAGATAGGATGTTCCAGAGAGGGGACACAGAAACAAGGGGTCACAACTGGAAGTTGAAGACTCAGACGAGTCACAGGGACGTTAGGAAGTATTTCTTCCGTCAGAGTCGTCAGGAAGTGGAATAGCCTAGCAAGTGAAGTAGTGGAGGCAGGAACCATACATAGTTTTAAGTAGAGGTATGACAAAGCTCAGGATGCAGAGAGGGAGAGGACCTAGTAGCGATCAGTGAAGAGGCGGGGCCAGGAGCTGAGTCTCGACCCCTGCAACCACAATTAGGTGAGTGTACACACACACACACACACACACACACACATTAACTTCGCGTCATCTGCAAACAGGGACACTTCTGAGTCTATCCCTTACGTCATGTCGTTCACATATACCATGAACAGCACTGGTCCCAGGACTGACCCCTGTGTGACCCCGCTCGTCACTGGCGTCCACTGTGATACCTCATCACGGACCATGACTCACTATTGCCTCCCTGTTAGGTATTCTCTGATCCATTGCAGTGCCCTTCCTGTTATACGTGCCTGTTCCTCCAGCTTCTGTACTAATCTCATGTGAGGAACTGTGTCAAAGGCCTTCGTGCAGTCCAAGAAAATGCAATGTGTGTGTGTGTGTGTGTGTGTGTGTGTGTGTGTGTGTGTGTGTGTGTGTGTGTGTGTGTGTGTGTGTGCGTGTGTGTGTGTGTGTACTCACCTATTTGTACTCACCTATTTGTGGTTGCAGGGGTCGAGTCCTAGCTCCTGGCCCCGCCTCTTCACCGGTTGCTACTAGACCCTCTCTCTCCCCGCTCCATGGCTTTATCAAACCTCGCTTAAAACTGTGTATGGTTCCTGCCTCCACTACGTCATTTTTAGGCTATTCCACTGCCTTACAACTCTATGACTGAAGAAATACTTCCTACTATCTCTCTGACTCATTTGTGTCTTCAACTTCCAATTGTGGCCTCTTGTTCTGTGTCCCCCCCCTGGAACATCTGTCCTTGTCCACCTTGTCTATTCCACGCGTATTTTATATGTCGTTTATCATGTCTCCCCTGACCCTCCTGTCCTCCAGTGTCGTCAGGCCGATTTCCCTTAATCTTTCTTCATAGGAATTCCCCTTAGCTCTGGAATAACCCTTTTTGCAAACCTTTGTACTTTCTCTAGTTTCTTGACGTGCTTTATCAAGTGGGGTTCCAAACAGGTGCTGCATACTCCAGTATGGGCCTGACATACACGGTGTACAGTGTCTTGAATGATTCCTTACTAAGGTGTCGGAATGCTGTTCTCAGGTTTGCCAGGCGCCATATGCTTTCAGCAGTTATCTGATTTTATGTGTGCTTTTCCGGAGACATGCTAGGTGTTTTACTCACCCCAAGATCTTTCTCCTTGAGTGAGGTTTTTCAGTCTTTGGCACCTAGCCCATACTCTGTCTGTGGTCTTCTGTGCCCTTCCCCTATTTCATGACTTTGCATTTGGCAGGATTAAATTCGGAAGCCATTTGCTGGACCAGGTGTCCAGTCTGTCCAGGTCTCTTTGAAGTCCTGCCTGGTCCTATCAGATTTAATTCTCCCCATTAACTTCACATCATCTGCCCAAAAAGGGACACTTCTGAGTCTAACCCTTCCGTCATGTCGTTCACATATACCAAAAATAGCACTGGTCCTAGGACCGACCCCTGTGGGACCCCGCTCGTCACAGGTGCCCACTGTGATCATCATTACGTACCATGACTCGTTGTTGGGCCCCCCTGTCAGGTTTCTCTTTATCCATTGCAGTGCCCTTCCTGTTTTATGCACCTGATTTCTCTTTGCTTCTGCACTTTAATCTCTTGTGAGGAAAATGTGTCAAAGGCCTTCTTGCAGTCCAAGAAGATGCAATCAACCCACCCCTCTCTCTCTTGTCTTTCTTTGTTATTTTATCTAAAACTCCAGAAGGTTTGTGACACAGGATTTGCCTTTCCGTGAATCCGTGCGGGTTGGCATTTTTACCCCGGTTTCCGTTCCAGGTGCTCCACCACTCTCCTCCTGAAAAATTTTCCCAAAATTTTTGGCTACTATACACGTCAATGACACAGGCCTATATTTAGTGCCTCTTTTCTGTCTCCTTTTTTAAAAAATGGAACTACATTTGCCGTTTTCCAAAACCTCGGGTTGTTGCCCAGTTTCCAGGGTTTGTTTTTTTAAAGATTGTGGTAATGGTACCCCAAACCCTATCTGCTCCTTTCTAAGGACCCTGGAAGATGTTGTCCGGCCCCCATTCCCTTTGGGGTATCGATGCCCCTTTAGCAGTTTTTTCACCCCTCCCCTCATCTGTATTTATGTCGTCCAACACTTGTTTGGTGTTTTCCCTTTGGTGTCCCCACTGGTCGGGTCCCCCCCCAGGGGTCCTTCCTGTCTTATTTAAAAATTACTTCCTTAAATCTCGTGTTGAGCTCCTCACTACCTTTTTGATCGTTTCTTGTGAGTTCTCCATTTTTCCCTTTCCACCCTTTACCCCCTGGCCCCTTGGGACTTTTGTTTTCCCCCCTTTTTGTGGCTATACACGGTTTGGGGTTTCAGATTTGACTTTCGATCTATGTCTTTTTCATACGTCGCGGGGCCTCCCCCCTTACCCCTGCGCATACCGTTTTCTGGCTTTTTTATAATTCCTTGTTTTCCGGGTCCTATGCCTCCTTTTCCCTTTTTCCATTCTCTGTTGCCTTATTTTTTTTGCCCCCCTTTACCTTGGGGTTTAAACCCAAAGGACTCTTTTTGGTTTTTCCTATTATTTTTTTTCCCCTTTGGGAAAAAAATTTTCCCTCTGCCCCTTGCACTTTGTTGCCCCCATTTTCCATCATCTCTTTAAACCTGATTTTCCTACCATTTCTCTGTCCCACTAAACCCTCCTGCGGGAATTTTCTCATCCCCTGTGTAGCCCCCCCTTTTTAGTTTGGCCTGCCCCCTTTTCATTTCCCTTTTAAACCTTTTTCCACTTGTAACTTCTATATAGTAAAAAACTCAAACCACATGACGCTACCCCAAAGGGGGCCCCTCTTGTAAGTGATGTCCTCGATGTTGAACTGCTCGGGGTAAAACACAAATCCAGCTTGCGGGCTCTCCCCCCCTCTCTCTGGTTTTTCCCCTGACTTTTTGATGCATGAGGTTTTCAAGTACCACACCCTTAAATCTTGGCTCTCCTTTGTTTCGGGACCCCTTTGGGGCTCCGGGTTTTTCCCCCAGTCGATCCCCCTGGGGTTTTTGAAATCCCCCCCTTTTACCAGAAAATTTTTGCCCGCTCGAGTGAGCTCTTTTTGGGCCACCTCAGCCAGTTTTGCCCAAACCATCCCCCTGTTGTTTTCTTGGGACCCCCTCTCTTGGCCCCCCTGCGTTCGTGGGGGGTTTAAATCACCCCCAATAAATACTTTATGTTCCCAGACTGAATTGTCCCTACAATGTAGTCTTTTTTCTCCAATCATGCCCAAATTCCCTTTCCCTTTTTCCCCCAAACCCCATTGGTTTTTTAAATGAGCATGAAAACCCCTCCTCCCCCCTACCCCTTTTCTATCTTTCCCGGATCTGATACCCCTTTTGGGGGAAGATTGTTCTTTTTATTGTCTCAGCGAGTTTTTTTTCTGGGGACTGTTTATATGTTGGGGATTTTTTAAAAACTGTTTTAATTTCTTTTTCCCATTTCCTCATGTTTTTTTCGTTTTTTTCCACCCCGCGTTTTTTTTCCCCAAAACCTTTAGTTTCTTTTTATCTTTTTGGGGTCTGCAGTATTTTGGGGGTTGGGGGAGCGGAGCCTTGGGGGGGCCCTATAGGGGCTGTGGGTGGGTGGGGTTGTGTTGATGGGGGGGGGGTCAAATGCCCATAAGGGGAGCTGTTGGGGGGAAGGTTTGTATAGGGGGGTTTGGGTTTAAAGGGGGAACAGGGGTTTGGAGTATGGTTCCCTCATTTGGGGTTGGGAAATTTTCGCGGGTGGGGGGTTCTTTTGGTGGGGTTTCCCGGGTGGGTGTTTTTGCCCTTCCTCCTGTTTTCTGGTCCTGCTCCATTTTCATTGCTTTCGTTCCCCCTTGGTTTTCTGTACCCTCTTTTTTTCAGTGTAGCCCTTTTTCTTTTTGTTTTTCGGGGTCGGGGTTTCGAGGTATCCCTCTCTGGTCCCCCTTTTTGTCCCTCAGCCCTTGCTTTCTTTTCCCAAAAAATCCGGGTTTTCGAACTGATTCTTCCTTGAAATTACTCGACGGGGCCGACCCTTTTTCCAAATCGAAAAACCCCCCCAAATTTCGGGAAAAATTTGCCCACCGGGGTTCTTTTTGGGCCCTCCCCTATTGTTTTCATGATCCTTCAATCATTTTTTTTTTTCCCATGTTTTATTTTTTAAAAAATTTGGGCCCCCCGGGCTTCTTGGAGCCCGTACCCAAAAACGACCTCGCCCTTTCCCCCTTTCCCAGGGAGCCCTCCATCGCTTCTGGGGGGTTTCTTTTCCCTTTCCCCTTGACATTTTCTTCCTTCATCCCTGTATATCGAAACTTCTTTCTCAGTAAAACTGTCTTTCCTGACCACTTTTTCCCTTTGAAATGCGGGTTGGGCCCTTGTTAAAATCTCTGCAATAAAAAAACCTTATTGTTTCGGACCTGCCCCCTTGATTTTAGTTTTCATCTTTTTTCCCGGGCCCCCACGGGGGTCTGATGGAGCCTTCTGTACGGCAATGTTTCTCCGTTTTGCTTACCACCCCCTTGCTGCCCTGATTTAAATTTTTCCTTTCATTGTCTTCAGACCTGTCGTTTAATCTCATTGGCTCTCGTTTTTTTCCCGGGCCCCACGTGGGTTTGATAGGGCCTTCTGTACGGCATGTCTCCGTTTTTGGGTTTTCCACCCCCTTGTCTGCCCGGACTTTGAATTTCCTGATGTCACTTTTAAATTTTTTTTTTTTTTTTTTTTTTTTTTTAAAAAAACCCCCCCCGGGTAAAAATGCCCCCCTTCCCCCCCCCTTTCCCTTTCCCCTTTTTTCCAAATTTAAATTTCCCCCCCCCTTTTTTCCCCCTTTTTTTTTTTTTCCCCCCCCTTTTTTTTTCCCCAAAATTTTTTTTTTTTTAAACCCCCTTTTTTTTTTTTTTTTTTTTTTTTTTTTTTTTTTTTTTTTTTTTTTCCCCCGACAGAGGGGGGGGGGGGGGGGGGGGGGGAGGGGAAAAAGGGGGAAAGAGGGAAGGGGGAAAGGGGAAAAAAAAAGGGGGGAAAAGGGGGGGAAAAAAGGGGGAAAAAAAAAAAAGGGGGGAGGGGGAGGGGGGGGGGGGGGAAAAAAAGGGGGGGGAGAAAAAGGGGGGGGGAAAAGGGGAGGGGGAGGGAAAAAAAAGGAGAGGGGGGAAAAGGGGGGGGAAAAAGGGAAAAAAGGGGGGGAGGGGAAAAAAAGGGGAAAAAAAAAAGGGGGGGGGGGGAAAAAAGGGGGGGGGGGGGAGAGGGGGGAAAAGGGGGAGGGAGAGGGAGAGGGAGAGGGGGGAGAGGGGGAGAGGAGAGAGGGGGGGGGGGGGGGGGGGGGGAGAGAGAGGGAAAAAAGGGGGGGGGGGGGGGGGGGGAGGGGAGGGAGAGGAAGAGGGGGGGGAAAAGGGAGGGGGGGAAAAGGGGGAAGGGGGGGGGGGGGAAAGGGGGGGGGGGGAGAGGGAGAGGGGGGGGGGGGGGGGGGGAAGGGGGGGGAGAGGGAAAAAGGGGGGGGGGGGGGGGGGGGAAAAAGGGGGGGGGGGGGGGGGAGGGAGAGAAAAGGGGGGGGAGGGGAGGAGGGAAAAAGGGGGAGGGGGGAAGGGGGGAGAGAGAGGGGGGAAAAAAAGGGGGGGGGGAGGGAGAGAAAGGAGGGGGGGGGGGGGGGGGAAAAAAAGGGGGGGGGAGAGGGGGGAAGGGGGGGGAAAGGGGGAGAAAGGGGGAAAGGAGGGGGGGGAGAGAGGGAAGGGGGGGGGGAGGGGGGGAAAAAGGGGGGAAAAAAAGGGGGGGGGGGGGCGGGGGGGGGGGAAGGGGGGGGAAAAGGGGGGGGGGGGGGGGGGGGGGGGGGAGGGGGGGGGGGGGGAAAAAGGGGGGGGGGGGGGAAAGGGGGGGGGGGTTTTTTTTGGGGGGGGGGGGGGGGGGGGGGGGGGGGGGGGGGGGGGGTTTTTTTGGGGGGGGGGGGGGGGGGGTTTTTTTGGGGGGGGGGGGGGGGGGGGGGGGGGGGGGGGGGGGGGCCCCCCCCCCGGGGGGGGGGGGGGGTTTTTTTTTTTTTTGGGGGGGGGGGGGGGGGGGGGGAAAATTTTTGGGGGGGGGGGTTTTTTTGGGGGGGGGGGGGGGGGGGGGGAAAAAAAAAGGGGGGGGGTTTTTTTTTTTTTTTTTTTTTGGGGGGGGGGGGGGGGGGGGGGGGGGGGGGAAAGAAAAGGGGAGAGGAAGGAGAGGGGGAGAGGGGAGAGGGAGAGGGGAGAGAGGGGGAGAGAGAGGGGGGAAAAGGGGAGAGAGGGGGGAAGAGGGAGAGGAGAGGGAGAGAGAGGAGGGAGGAGAGAGAGGGAGAAGAGGAGAGGGGAGAGAGGGGGGGAGAGGGAGAAAGGAAGAGGGAGAGGAGAAGGGGAAAAGGAGGGGGAAAAGGGAGAGAGAGGGAGGGGAGGAGGAGAGGGAGGGAGGAGAGAGGGGGAGAGGAGGAGGGAGAGAGGAGGGAGAGATGAGGGAAAGAAGAGAGAGGGAGAGAGAGAGAGGGGAGAGAGAGGAGAGGGGAGAGAGAGGGAGAGAGAGAGAGGGAGAGAGAGAGAGGGAGAGAGAGAGAGAGGGAGAGGGAGGAGTGGGGAGAGAGAGAGAGAGAGAGAGAGAGAGAGAGAGAGAGAGAGAGAGTGAGGAAGAGGAGAGAGAGAGGATGAGGAGAGAGAGAGGAGAGAGAGGAGAGAGAAGAGGGCGAGAGAGAGGAGAGGAGAGAGAGAGAATAGGAGGAGGGAGGAGGGAGGGAGAGAGATGAGTGAGAGGAGAGGAGGAGGGAGAGAGGGGAGAGAGGGGAGAGGGAGAGGGAAGAGAGAGGAGGGGAGAGAGGAGGAGAGGGAGAGAGGGGAGAGAGAGGGAGAGAGAGGGGAGAGAGGGAGGAGAGAGAGAGGAGAGGGAGAGGGAGAGGGAGAGAGAGGGAGGAGAGGGAGAGAGGGGAGAGAGGAGGAGGGAGGAGAGGGAGAGGGAGAGAGAGGGAGAGGGGAGGAGGAGAGAGAAGGAGAGAGGAGGAGAGAGTAGAGATGAGAGAGAGAGGGATGAGAAGAGGAGAGAGAGGAGAGGAGAGGAGGAGAGAGAGAGAGAGAGGGAGAGAAGGAGAGGAGAGGAGGGAGAGAGAGAGGAGAGGGAGGAGAGAGAGAGGAGGAGAGAGAGAGAGAGGATGAGAGATGAGAGGAGAGAGTGAGTGAGTGAGTGAGTGAGTGAGTGAGTGAGTGAGTGAGCGAGTAGGGGGAGGGAGGGGGGAAAAGGTAGGGCGTGAGGGTCTGTGGGGGTCTGTGGGGGAGGCGGTCAAATTCCAAGGATCAGCTGTGTGTACTCACCTAGTTGTGGTTTCAGGGGTCGAGACCCAGCTTCCGGCCCCCAGTGTGTATGTGTGTGCGCGCGTTCGTGTGTGTGAGCACGTCAGTTGTTTATATGTCCCAGAAATACAACTCACTTCTGTGTACCCGTAATACTAATGAGATACCATTAACCCATTAACACTGAGAGTAGTTCTAATAATTATAATACTAGCGTGTGTTAACAAGTCACTCTTTCACCCAGTTAAGCCCTACCTTTTACTACATGTGTACCCAATACTTGCTTCTCAGATTGTACTGTCTTTGTGTCCTAAAACATTATCTCTCGAAACTGTTGTCAGGGCTGTAGTCCCATTAGTCCTTGCTCCTACAAATTTTATCTTCCTACTACTGCTAGGTGTTGTGTGTATGATAATAGCTCTGGAGCAGGGTTTAGATAGCGAGCTACCAGCGTCCGCAGGGCCGGCTCTACCCTCAGAGTTCCCGCCACCACAAACAAGTGATTTGTACGTTACTCAGAGGGGACGTCCATCCAGATGCCTGATGTACGATGCTCGCTGTACGATGCTCGCTGTACGATGACTCGTACACCTCGCCCTTCCGCCGCTGACTTCTTTCGGACTATACTTTTCTCATGCCCTTTTGAGTCCTCATTTACCACACTTATCACTTGTATACTGCTACTTTTATAATTTACAC
This sequence comes from Cherax quadricarinatus, assembly GCF_026875155.1. Taxonomy (NCBI): domain Eukaryota; kingdom Metazoa; phylum Arthropoda; class Malacostraca; order Decapoda; family Parastacidae; genus Cherax; species Cherax quadricarinatus. Next base: position 7,901,839 of record NC_069399.1, read on the forward strand.
TTCACTTTTGGTAAGTACACTACTTATTTGTGATGACACCCAACCTGTTATGGGCGGCGCTACTCCCTCAGGCCTACTGCTGCCACACCTCTGCTTATATATATTTGTGTATACATATATATATCCCCTTTCTGGTAGCTTGTTCACGCTGTGTGCTACATCACATTTTGTCGTTACCACCCTCTCTTAATTCTATTTGGTCTTTTCTCTTTAGTCACTCGCTTTGTACTTTGTATATGTGTAACAATGTGGAAAACAGGTGCCCACTAGGCCTCAACGAACTGGCACTTTGAAATTTTGTTGTATAATTTCAGGCTTTCTCTCGCCTTTACTTTATTTATTTTTTCTAATACATTGGTTATCACTTGTAGGGTTGTTCACTGACGTTGTCACTAACACTGGTTGCTTCTAGCTGCTAAAACACGCCCTAAAAGCACTAAGATCCTCGGAGCCTGGCGCTTGTGACCACTACACTGTCTCCACCGTGTGTGTGTGTGTGTGTGTGTGTGTGTGTGTGTGTGTGTGTGTGTGTGTGTGTGTGTGTGTGTGTGTGTGTGTGTTTGTTGTGTGTGTGTGTGTAGTGTGTGTGTGTGTGTGTGTGTGTGTGTGTGTGTGTGTGTGTTGTGTGTGTGTGTGTGTGGTGTTATCCTGATGTAGATTAGTTAAAATGAACAATTTAAAAAAATTCAATAAAAAATTAAATAAAAATTGCACCATACTTCCTCTCTCAATCTATAAATACATAGATGGCAATACAACAAATTCCTCTCACTTCAAAGTTACGGTGCTATGCATCTAGTACAGTGGTTCCCCAACTTTTTCAGACAACCGGCCCCCATGGCTCCCAGGGGACAACCCTAGTTCTCCCCCTCCACACACACACACACACACATACGAACACACTTCTTTCATGGTATTGTGTTTGCTGCAAATTCAAAACAACACCTAATCTAATACTCAAAAAAAAAAAAAGGATTAATTTCACAATAAAAATGAACATTGTAAACCATTGTAAACTACATTGTCTTCACAGTTAAAGTAAGATTTACGTGCTTGATGTCGGGACATCAACATAATGCAAGTTTCGATGTTAAACTAAAATGAAAGCCTTAGGAATCACAGCCTTAACACAGCACAACTTTAACACAGCAAGACTTCCACAACCTCTGGCATCCCTCCATCAATACCACTCAATCATATCTCTATTATATTATACTTTAGAATTCACATTACAAGACTGAAGATAACTTTCCATTGCGTACACACTTAAAGCTTCTGCCCTTGCAGTCATGAAAGTGTGATCATCAGCAGTATCCACGGCGTCTGCTGTCTGATCTGCCTGGCCTGTGGCGTGTGGAACTTCTGAACAAACGTTCAGACTCCGACTACGGACCACAAAATAAAATAAAACTATGCTTTCGTGTATAATTCTATGTTAGTTTTTTCTCTGTAAAACATTTGTGTTACTTAAGTGTTCGTAACTTAGATTTTGTCACATAGATTTTGTAAAACAAACGCTCCTTTGGTTCTGATGCCACCTTGCCGCCTCACTACCGCCCGTTTTCTCCTCAACGTCTCCTTGAATCTTTTCACCGCCCTCAGAGAGGCACTACGGTCCACTTTGGGAATCACTGATCTAGTCTAAATCTTCGGTGCACTGAAAAGAGTAAAATGAAGGTGTCAGTCTGGGGATCCTTGAGTATAGTAATATGAAGACGTGTTATTCTGAGTAACTCAGAACATGGTAACAGAAACATGAACCTGCTGAATTTATAATACGATTTTTTTTTGTCAACCTGGGGTCAGCTGAATGCAATAACAAGTTAGTGAGTCATTCTGTATTATGCTTAATATATAAACAGTCTGATTATGTTGAACATAGTAACATGAACCTTGTGTGAGTCTGGTGTATGTTGAACACTGTCATGAAGCTTGTGTCAGTCTCAAGAATGCTGAACATTATTTTTTTATTATCACATCGGCCGTTTACCACCAAGCCATGGTGACCCGATTATGAAGAAACAGTTTCATCATAACTCACCACATGACTTTCTTGCTAGAGGCGTGCCGACACTACAGTTCAGAAAGTGCAACATATCTTCACCCGTTCTTCAGAGTGTACGCACTGTGTCCGGCTAAACGGTTCCCATGAATCCTTTCACAACCCAGCAGCACGTCAAGTCATAAAAAACATTTGTCTTAATTCTCCCCTGTCTTACAAGCTCACGCATGCGTGATGGAGTTTAAACCCCTTTCACACAAAACCTTTTTTGCCCCCCTCCCTCCAACATTTCCTAGGACGACCTACCCTGCCTTCATTCCACTACCGATTTATACACCCTTCATGTCATTCTATTTTACTCCATCCTATCTAAATGTCAGAACCACCTCAGCAACCGCTCCTCAGCCCTCTGGATAGTTTTTAAAAAAACCTGCACCTCCTTCTAATCTCTATGCTACTGATTCTCTGTATAATATTTACACTACACATTGCCCTTAGACACGACATCTTCAGTGCCTCAGTCTTCTCCTTGTCGCAATATTCACCACCCATGCTTCACACTCATATGAGAACGTTGGTACCACCATGCTTTCATACAGACACCTCAGTTCACCACTCACCTTTTTTCCCTCGTCAATTCTATGGTTCACCTCGTCTTTCCTAGACTCATCTGCTGGTAAGTCCACTCCCAAATATTTTAACACATTTACTTCCTCTTTACTCCGTCCCTCTATTCTGATAACCCATCTTTCAATATCTATTTTTTTTTTTTTTGTTAACCACATCACCTTGCTCTTTCGTATATTCACTTTTAATTCTCGTATTTTATATATCTTCACAAATTCGTTCGCCCACCTCTGTAATCTCTCTTGAGAATCACCCAGAGTCATCAGCAAAAAACATCTGTGACAACTCCCATTCTGTGGTAGAACTTTTTTTCTTTTAATTCCTAACCTTTTCCCAACACCGGAGCATTCACTGTTCTTATATCCCGTTCTATATGCATGTGTGTTAACCAGCCATTGTGATGTCACACATCCCTCTCTATGGCCTACTTTTACTGGGAAATAATCTCCCTCTTACCTACATACTCTAACCTGAGCTTCACTACTCTCATCAGGCTCTTTACTGCTTTCAATAACCTACCACCTATTCAATACACTTGCAGCATTTGTTACATTGCCTGTGTCAGTCTAGTGAATGTTGAACAAAGTAATATGAACCTTGTGTAAGTGTATTAAATGGTGAACATAGTAGCATGAAGCTTGTGTCAGTCTGGTGAATGTTGAAGATAGTAACATGAAGCTTGTGTAAGTCTGGTGAATGTTGAAGATAGTAACATGAAGCTTGTGTCAGTCTGGTGTATGTTGAAGATGGTAACATGAAGCTTGTGTCAGTCTGGTGTATGTTGAAGATAGTAACATGAAGCTTGTGTCAGTCTGGTGTATGATGAAGATGGTAACATGAAGCTTGTGTCAGTCTGATGTATGTTGAAGATAGTAACATGAAGCTTGTGTCAGTCTGGTGTATGTTGAAGATAGTAACTTGAAGCTTGTGTCAGTCTGGTGTATGTTGAAGATGGTAACATGAAGCTTGTGTCAGTCTGGTATATGTTGAAGATAGTAACATGAAGCTTGTGTCAGTCTGGTGTATGTTGAAGATAGTAACTTGAAGCTTGTGTCAGTCTGGTGTATGTTGAAGATAGTAACTTGAAGCTTGTGTCAGTCTGGTGTATGTTGAAGATAGTAACTTGAAGCTTCTGTCAGTCTGGTGTATGTTGAAGATGGTAACATGAAGCTTATGTCAGTCTGGTGTATGTTGAAGATAGTAACATGAAGCTTGTGTCAGTCTGGTGTATGTTGAAGATAGTAACTTGAAGCTTGTGTCAGTCTGGTGTATGTTGAAGATAGCAACTTGAAGCTTGTGTCAGTCTGGTGTATGTTGAAGATAGTAACTTGAAGCTTGTGTCAGTCTGGTGTATGTTGAAGATGGTAACATGAAGCTTGTGTCAGTCTGGTGTATGTTGAAGATAGTAACTTGAAGCTTGTGTCAGTCTGGTGTATGTTGAAGATAGTAACTTGAAGCTTGTGTCAGTTCTGGTGTATGTTGAAGATAGTAACTTGAAGCTTGTGTCAGTCTGGTGTATGTTGAAGATGGTAACATGAAGCTTGTGTCAGTCTGGTGTACGTTGAAGATAGTAACATGAAGCTTGTGTCAGTCTGGTGTATGTTGAAGATAGTAACATGAAGCTTGTGTCAGTCTGGTGTATGTTGAAGATAGTAACTTGAAGCTTGTGTCAGTCTGGTGTATGTTGAAGATGGTAACATGAAGCTTGTGTCAGTCTGGTGTATGTTGAAGATAGTAACTTGAAGCTTGTGTCAGTCTGGTGTATGTTGAAGATAGTAACTTGAAGCTTGTGTCAGATTAGGGAATGCTGAACATAATAGCATGAAGCTTGTGGTGGTCTTTTGAAAAATGAACATAAAAACATGAATCATATACAAGTTCGGGTTATTATAAACATGGAAACTTGCAACAACATGCCATTTCAAGTAATGTTTATGTATTACAAAATTACTACTCTCATTTGTAGCACTTTTATCCTTCACTTATTTTATTAGAGCTTTTCATGGGGAAAAAACTTAGTTCATTAAGATTAGCTTAGGCAACCTCTGGAGCTTTTGGTCATCTGACCGAGGCCTTCCGTTGGCTTTCCGGGTCCACTCCTAAAAAAATAAAATTAACGATTAATCAATTAATAGCCAAAGAAAAAAAATAATTAAAAAACATTTACAGAATTTTTCATATGCAATATAATTATACATAAATTAGTCCACACAATAAAATATTCTACAAAATACTAAAAGAAAACAGTAAAATATATACATTAGTTTGAAAACAAAAAACTTACAAAATCGTAAATGCTCTTATGAGAATATATTATGTCCAAAATATCTAGAGGAAAGATTTTTGGGATGGATTTTTCAAGTTATTAAGGTGAGAGGATATTTATGTGTAAATTAGAGAGCACGAGAATGCTAAGGAGATAGAGTGGTGAGAGGAGGGAGAGTGGTGAGAGCAAGTGGAATGATGAGAAGGAGAGAGAGGAGAGAGGAAAAATAGTCGCCAGTAAAGGGAGAGATTTTAGAAGGTGAATAATGAGGGATGGGAATTAAAGGAAGAGAAAAAATATGGAGAGGAGGCAAAACATTGAAAAAGAGGAGCAAACAAGGATAGAGAGTGTGAGAAACATTAATGTACAATGAAAACATAAAATTATTCCGTCATGGTTAGGAGATATCAATTCTAATAATTTAGGAGCTAATCTGCCTATTTTTCAACGTACGACATACTGTCACACTGTGTAGATAATTGCTTCAGATGGAATGTTGCTCATTACATAGTATACTTGTGCCTGTGATGTTATATATGTTATATTATATATATATATATATATATTATATATATATATATATATATATATATATATATATATATATATTGTATATTTTTATACGTATATACTTCTAAGCTGTTGTATTCTGGACACCTCTGCATGGGAGGTGAAAGTGTTGAATGATGATGAAAGTATTTTCTTTTTGAGGATTTTATTTCTCTTTGGGTAACCCTGCCTCGGTGGGAGACGGCCCGACTTGTTGAAATATATATATATATATATATTATATATATATATATATATATATATATATATATATATATTATATATATATATATATATATAAATATTATATATATATATAAATTAATAACAACACTGTGCTAGTCAAGGATTCGAACCCATGTTGAACTGGCCTGCCTCATGGTAAGCGAGAACCACATGACGCTTTAAACCACAGGACCACCCAACCCTACAAGAATGGCGCAGCCAGCACACAGCTAGCTGTTGGGCCACCATCCGAGGGCATACGGAATGTGGGAGCTTCTAAGCTAATTTCATTCTCATCCCTGTTTGGTGTACTAGTCTCACGAGCAGTATTTATATTTTATTGTAACCACGGACGAGTGATATTGATCAATAACAATGCTGAGTAAGCCAAGGATTCTAACCCATTCTTGTAGGGTTCGGTGGTTCTGCGGTTTAAGCATCATGTGGTTCTCGCTTACCATGAGGCAGGCCAGTACAACATGGGTTTGAATCCTTGGCTAGCACAGTGTTGCTATTGATCAAAACCACTCGTTCGTGGTTACAATAATATATATATATATATATATATATATATATATTATATATATATATATATATATATATATATATATATATGTCGTGCCGAATAGGCAGAACTTGCTATCTAGGCTTAAATAGCAACACTCATCTTTCCATGTAGGACAAGCGAAAATTTGTGTATGCAATAATTTCGCCAAAATCATTCTGAACCTAACGAAAAAATATATTAGATTGTGTTTGTTTAGTATCAAATTATTGTAAATAAATCTAAAATATATTTAGCTGGGTTATGCTAAAATAAATTGTTCTTGTTATAATAAGGTTAGGTAAGTTTTCTAAGATTCTTTTGGTGCAAAATTATAAATTTTTACATCAACATTAATGAAAAAAATATATCTTTAAACGTATAAGAGAAAACTTTAGAAATGACTTAATTTTAAATGAGTTCTTGCTAACTGACCAGTTTTACATATTCGGCCACACATATATATAACATATATATATATATTATATTATACATAAT
>NC_069399.1:7916549-7951549 GCF_026875155.1 Cherax quadricarinatus
ATCTTGTTTCATAAAAAGCAGTTTTGACAATAATATGAATATTTCCTTTGGTTTATATAAATTAGATCCATTTATAATTAATAGAATTTGGGAAGAATTTAATAATACACTGGACAAATAATAATTTTTAAATTTTCTTGGGTAAAATAGTTTGTGGGTGAGTTGTGCAAAGGACCTATCCAGTTGGGTCGGCGCACGTCAGGTGTTTAACCGTTGTGGGATCTGATAGTGAGGTGTTGGCCAGACCCCTTATGTAGCTTCCTTGGATGCTTTACTTTCATAGTTCCTTGATAATGTGAGCAGTCACGAAAGTGCTTGGAATTTCTCTATTCTTTCAGAGTGGTTGTTTTGCATATTCTGAAATCACTTGTTTACTGTGATCTAATTGCATATATATGCATATATATATATATATATATATATATATATTATTATATATATATATATATATATATATATATATATATATATATATATATATATATATATATATATATTTTAATATATATATATATATATATATATATGTATATATTATTGTGACCCCTGAATGGGTCACAATGTATATAATGTATATTACCTGTTCATATAATTTTACATTGCTTATATTTGCGATAATAACTAAATCGTAAATATATTGCTTTATATTATTATTTGTCTTAGTTATATTATTAGGTAGGATGTAACATTTATATATATTATTCAGAGCTCATAAATCAAGTCTTGATTGTCTAACTACTGTAATTATCGCCCGTTGCTCGTTACGCTGCCAGCTTCTCTGTGTTGCTGGGCAGTAGCAGTCCACGGAGAGTCACGTGACCAGGGAGGGTGATCACACCTTAACTGAGTGAGACTGTCTTGCTTTGACTCACCCTCTTTTCTGTTTTGGCTTGGCTTCCGACAAGACGTGCCTAGCTATCTCTAGCTGGCCCTTGTTGGAAGATCGTCTCTGTCGCTTTCTTGTTGTTGGTTCTGAGGAACTCTGTTCACAGAACGTTGCCTAGATTTACTGATTTTCGACGTTGTACTGAGGTTGTGTGTCTTATAGACACTCTGAGAAACTCAGGTCCTGAGCTGTAGCTTCTGACCTAATTTGTACTGGTATCTGTGTACTATCACAGTCGGGGATTTTCTAATGCTGAGCTTAGATTCAGTAGTATGGGAGTTTTGTGACTTTTGTGGAGGATCTGCAGATGGTCCCTACTTAGTGTCGTTATATTATCTCCTTGTTCCTGATTCTGTGTTGCTGTTGCTTGTTATATTGCTGTTCAGGTTAACAGTCGCCTTATTGTTCAAGCAAGCTGTTCTGATTGCCAGGTTGGTCAAGAAGTTAGTTTATGTGAGGACTTTTAGTCAGTCACTGGTTAAGTGTAGTAGAGTTTTGAGACATAGCAAACTACTTAGAGCACTTACACACATACACACAAACTTACTTGTATATATTTGTATTATGTTATTAAATGTTAATGTACCAGACGGTACTTAAAAGCCAGAAAGATGTGATATGTGCCTTCAGCATAATACTACTGTACACGAGAGAAGTGTAGGAGCTTGTATCCTATATTATATTCAGTTCATTACTTTAATTTACGTTGATAATATATGCCTAGACAATTTTATTATTAATAAACTTATTAAATTTTAGTTTCTTTAGTTAGTAGCCTACCAGTTGTAATCCTGAAGCACTATTGAATCTTACTGAATTCTAACGGATAACTGGACCATGATACTGACTACTTGTTACAAAAACTCAGTAACAGGCTGGATGCTAGAAGGGCAGTCCTTTCTAGTATTCACTGGAGATCTCTATGCTTATTAGATATCGTGTTTTTTTGTAACACACACACACACACACACACACACACACACACACCACACCACACACACACACACACACACACACACACACACACAAACACACACACAAACACACACACAAACACACACACAAACACACACACAAACACACACACAATATATATATATATATATATATATATATAAATATATATATATATATATATATAATTATATTATATATATTTATGTCGTGCCGAATAGCAGAACTTGCGATCTTGGCTTAAATAGCAACGCTCATCTTGCCATATAGGACAAGCGAAAATTTGTGTATGCAATAATTTCGCCAAAATCATTCTTAACTTAAGGAAAAATAATACATTTCACTGTGTTTGTTTAGTATTAAATTATTGAAAATAAATCTAAAATATATTTAGTTGAGTAAAGCTAAAATAAATTTTTCTTGTTATAATAAGGCTAGGTAAGTTTTCTAAGATTCTTTAGGTGCAAAATTAAAAAAAATTACATTAACGTTAATGAAAAAAATATATCTTTAAATGTATAAGAGAATATTTTAGAAAGGACTTAATTTTAAATGGGTTCTTGCTAATTGACCAGTTTTACATATTCGGCACGACATATATATATATATATATATATATTTATATATATATATATATTAATATATATATATATATATATATATTATATATATATATATGTATATATATATATATATATATATATATATATATATATATATATATATATATTATATATATATATATATATATATATATAATATTATATATATCTATATATATATATATATATATAATATATATATATATTATATATATATATGCAATTTTATGGTTCACCTCATCTTTCATCTGCTGACATGCCCACTCCTAAATATCAGAATTCACTCACCTCCATTCTCTCTTCCTCCAGTTTGATAACTAATCTTTCATAGCCTAATTTTCCGGTTATCCTCATCAACTTACTGTTTCCTATATGTTCACAGTGTCATCAGCAAAGAGCAACTGTAACAACTCTCACTTTGTGTTAGATTCTTTATCTTTTAACCCCACACTTCTTGCTAACACCCGAGCATTCATTTCCCTTACATCCCCGTCTATAAACATACTGAACAACGATGGTGACATTACACATCCTTTCGTAATGCTTACTTTTACTTGAAAATAATCTCCTTCTCTCCTACATACTCTAACCTGAGCCTCTGTATCCTCGTAAAATCTCTTCACTGCTGATAGTAACCTACCTCCTATACATTACACCTGCAACATCTGCCACGTTGCGCTTGTAGACCAAGTGGAGAGCAGGTTTTCTCTTAATTTTCCTGCATGGGGAAACGAGTAATTACTCTCGTTTAATCTTCACTGTGTAGTTGATCAGAAATTCTAGCAAGAAGAGAGCCATGCATGGAGATGCCTGGTACACATGTGGTCCTAATAAAGTTTTTTGTGAGGAAGGAAGAGTCCACTAGCCCCTTCCGGGAGGGCTAAGTCCCTCAGAGAGCTAAAGGGGCTGAAAGATACCCCATCTATTTCTGGACAATTTTCTCCATATTGGTGAGCCGGTGAAAGGTTGCCATAGGTGAACTATTTATCTCTTAACATTTTGATTTTTTCACTAGCCCACTAAGTTTGTTTTCAACACTATGTAATTCTAATGGCAGTAGTTTATCCACTGTCCACTTATTCACTACACCTTCGCTCAAAACCTCAGGGGGCGACGAGGGACATCAATTTTTTTTTTGTCCAATTCCAATGAAATTTTTAATGTGATTTAAGCAACATTTGAAACTTGCACACTGTATTTGTAGATACTTTTTGCTTTAAAAGATAGATAGAAAATAGGTGTGGGGGGGGGGATTTGAGCTAAATATCAATAGATTGCGCAATAAAAAAAATGTTGAAGTTTGTGTGTGTGTTTTTTGTAAGGATTTTTTGGGGTATAGATCAATAAAAACAACACGGTAAACTATACCGTAAATCCTCGTTTTATTTAAGTAGAACCATCATTCCTCAACAACGTGTGCAAAAATCATGACGTGATGAATGGTTTTGAAAACAGACAAGTTGAAGAATTGAGACACTTATGCAACATATGGGAATATTTACTGAAGAAACGTTTCGCCACACAGTGGCTTTATTAGTCTTATACAAAGCAGGAAGGTATAAGGAGAGGATAAATTTAAGGCAATCTTTGAGCAAAGACCTACTTAGACTAGTGGATGGTTCCATTATGACCCCGCCTCCTTCTGCTTCGCCTCACCTGACTACAGCATATAAGCCACTGCTACGGCCCTGTGCCGTACTTTCTACAAGATTGATGGACTGAACACAACGACTCCAGATTGAGGGACTGATTACCTCAAACTCCTCCTCTCCTTATAACTTCCTGCTTTGTATAAGACTGATGAAGCCACTGTGTGGCGAAATGTTTCCTCAATAAAGATTCCCATATGTTGCATAGGTGTCTCAGTTCTTCAAAAATCATGACACTCCTATAAATAGTTTTTGCAAAAACAGGAAAAAAGGGTCACGGCGTGCCAAAAGTTTTAGCACACACCTTTCCACACTTGTAGGCAGCCCACAGGCGACCGATCCACAATCACTCTGCACACTAACATGGAGTCCAAAGAGAAGATGTCATGTAATGTATTTCGGAGGAAACAATCACAAAAATCATAATGTATGGAGTAAAAAAAACGAATTGGCATCATGAACAAAAAATTTAAATTTTTGGAAAAGATACTTAGAAATATGATAGAGAGAAACTGAGTGCATCAACATGTTGCCAGAGTTATGCACTATTTTTCGATAAGAAAACTTTTTTTTCCAAAATTTTTCATTTTTTTTCCTTCTGGGAATTCCATCATCGCCTCCTCCAACTGTGCTGATGGTTTCATTTGCATCAGGATGTATGGTTACTATTTTTCCAAAAGGCCATTGAGACCTTGGACCATCATTGTCACTAATCACTGTCACCAGGTCTAAAGGACATGTGATTTTCAGGAACACCAGCTCCATAGAAGTGTTCTCTCAGTAAGGTGAGATAGTCTTCTCAACAAATTTTCTCCCAACATTCAATTACTTTTTTAAGGTGTTTGAATTTATGTCTGAGTTGCTCAGAATCGTCCATGGTTTCTTTATCATTCATGGGAGGAACTGGTTCGAGCCTTCTGCCATGGAGTAAATGAGACGGACTTACCACTTTCAAATTGTCCAGATCATCGGTAACTTAATATTTTCTACTTCACTTACGACTATCCAAAAATCTTCTAAGTCGATTTGCTGACAATGAAGAGTCTTAAACAACATTTTATGATGCCTGCCACCCTTTCGTGAAATCCACCTTGTCATGGAGCAAAGGAGGAATGCATCTCCAACAACAACTGCGTTGATTCCGCACCTGTTGTACCTCTGGTTGATCAAAGATCTTGCATGTATAAGCAGTACCAGCAACAAAGTTCGTTGCATTGTCAGAAATTATCAGTCTGGGAGACGCCCTTCTAGCTGTAAACCTTCTTAATAGTTTGATAAAAGTTTCAGCAGAGATGTCAGTGGCTACTTCTAGATGTACTGCTCTAGTTGTAGCACAAGTGAACAAACAGATGTACACCTTGACAGGAACTTTGTCAACAGTTTTAGTTAGAATTATTGGTCCAGTTTAATCTACACCTGTCACCTCAAATGGAGTGACATGACATACTCGCTCAGCATGATATGGAGATGAACCTGGATACTGATGTACTCACATATCGAAGTGACGACAAGTAATGCAGTCCCTTAATTGTTTTTTCTCTCTTTGTCGACCTTGTGGTTGGATTGTCGTATATGACAAAGTGTCAGCTACCCTACCATGTAACACGTTACTGTGGGCGTTTTTAACAATCAGTTTAGTTAGCCAATGATTTTTGGGTGTCAGAATTGTTTCATTGGGTAGTAAATAATTATGAATTCTTCCTCGACATCTTGTAATCTTTCGTGAGTCGTGATAAAGTTCTAAAAAGTGAATCATATTAGATTTCTTTGGGGATTTATCATGAGTTTCCAGAAATTTGTACTTTGTAGAGAAGACATCTTTCTGTATTTGTTTTACCCAATATTTGATTGGTTCAGAAAATTAGTAATTACGATTTGTCAATTTAATGAATTTGAAGACAAGAGTTGTAACTCTTAAGAGTTTACCTAAAGATAAGAACATAAGAACATAAGAACGAAGGAACACTGCAGAAGGCCTACTGGCGCATGCGAGGCAGGTCCAAGTCTCCTAACGGCTTAAGCCAATGCACCCAACCTAGTCAGGTCAGGTCACATTGACTTAAGGGAGGAACACGGCAACCGACCTGGTAGCACAAGCTATCAGGTCTAACTCACACCCACCCACATCTATTCGTGTATTTATCCAACCTATTTTTAAAGCTACACAACGTTCTGGCCTCTATAACTGTACTCGGGAGTTTGTTCCACTCATCCACAACTCTATTACCAAACCAGTACTTTCCTATATCCTTCCTGAATCTGAATTTTTCCAACTTAAAACCATTGCTGCGAGTCCTGTCTAGGCTAGATATTTTCAGCACACTATTTACATCCCCTTTATTTATTCCTGTCTTCCACTTATACACCTCAATCATATCCCCCCTAATTCTACGTCTTTCTAGAGAGTGCAGTTTCAGGGCCCTTAGTCTATCCTCATAGGGAAGGTTTCTGATACATGGGATCAACTTTGTCATCCTCCTTTGTACATTTTCCAGAGAATTTATATCCATTCTGTAATACGGTGACCAAAACTGTGCAGCATAATCTAAATGACGCCTAACCAAGGATGTATGGAGTTGAAGAACAACCTGAGGACTCCTATTATTTATGCTTCTTGATATGAAGCCAAGGATTCTATTAGCTTTATTGCGAACACTTATGCACTGTTGTCTTGGTTTCAGATTACTGCTAACCAGAACTCCTAAATCTTTTTCGCAATCCGTAATATTAAGATCTACATTATTTAGTTTATATGTGGCATGGTTATTGTCCTGTCCAACATTTAGAACTTTGCATTTGTCTATATTAAACTGCATCTGCCACTTCTCCGACCACTGCATCAGTCTATTCAAATCTTCCTGGAGTGCTCGAATGTCCTCGTCAGAATGAATTCGACGGCCTATTTTGGTGTCCTCGGCAAACTTGCCGATGTCGCTCTTTATGCCCTCATCTATGTCGTTTATGTAGATTGTGAACAGCAGGGGGCCCAACACTGACCCCTGTGGAACACCGCTCGTGACGCTTCCCCACTCTGATTTCTCCCCATTTATGCAAACTCTCTGCTGCCTATTTGTCAACCATGCCTCTATCCAGGAAAAAATTTCTCCTCCTATTCCATGTGCTTTAATTTTCCTCAATAGTCTCTGATGTGGGACCCTGTCAATAGCCTTACTGAAGTCCATATACACAATATCATATTCATTACCATGATCTACCTCCTCAAATACCTTAGTGAAAAAAGTTAATAAATTCGTAAGGCAGGAACGCCCCTTTGTAAAACCATGCTGAGATTCTTTGATTAATTTATGCTTTTCAAGGTGGCTACGAACTGCCTCGGCAATTATTGACCCGAGGAACTTTTGAGTGGGCCTATCTTGTCCCTGATCTTACTTCTGTATACCTGAAAGAATCCTTTTGGGTTAGTCTTCGATTCTCTTGCAACTTTAACCTCATAATCTCTTTTTGCTTTTCTAATTCCCTTTTTTATTTCTCTCTCTAACTGAATATATCGATTTCTTAATTGCCCCTCTCCTCTTTTGATTTGCCTATATATGCCTCTCTTTTGACCAATCAGATATTTTAATCTATTGTTCATCCATTTAGGATCATTTTTGTTTGATCTGATTTCCCTATTTGGAACATAATTTGACTGAGCAGCTAGAACTATGCCCTGGAAAGCATCATATCGGCAACCATCACCACCTACCTGACCCTTAGTCAGGTCATTCCAGTTCAGCCCACCTAAGTAATTTTTCAGTCCTATGAAATCAGCCAAGCGAAAGTCAGGGACGGAGACTTGATTGCCATTATTAGGGGAATTCCATGATATATTAAAACTGAGTGATTTGTGATCACTTTCCCCAAGCTCATCATTAACCTCAAGATTATTAATTAGTGTTTCCCTACTGGCAAGAACCAAGTCAAGGAGGTTATTTCCCCTAGTTGGCTCTGTCACAAACTGTTTTAAAAAACAATCCTGGATCGTATCTAGAAAGTCACCTGACTCTAAATTTCCTGTCAAATTGCTCCAGTCAATCTGTCTATAGTTGAAATCTCCCATTAGCACAACATTTTCGCATGTAGATGCCTTACGAATTTCGTCCCATAGAAGTTTACTGCACTCCCTATCAAGATTTGTTTCCCTGTAAATCACACCCAAAATTAGTTTTTCTCGGCCCTCGAGAAGCTGTAACCAAACAGATTCAGTGGCTGACGCTTCTAATTTAATATCTTGTCTAACACAACAATTTAAATTGTCTCTGGCGTACATCGCTACTCCACCACCTTTCCTGTTGACCCTGTCAGTGTACAATAATTTATAGCCTAGTATGTGACATTCAGAGGGCATCTCTCTATCTTTCAGATTGAGCCAGGTCTCTGTTATAGCAATAATATCTATGTTTCCTGCACTTGCAATTAATCTTAGTTCATCTATCTTATTTCTTACACTCCTGCTATTAGTATAGTAAACCTTAAGGGAGCTAGTCCCTTGCTGCCCTCTGCTGTCCCCCTTTGTTTGCTGACCTGATCTATTGTCTTTATTTATAACTTCATGCTGAATGCCTTTTATACATTTACTGTTTCCAACCCAAGTGTTGCAACCTGCTTGTTTCCCACACACACCCATACCTCTATCTTCCATCAGTTTAAAATCATAGGCATTTCACCAATGGCCTTCTCAATCGAGTCTGCAAGTGCTACCACCCCAGCCCCAGAGAGATGTACCCCATCCCTTGCATACATATCATGTTTGCCATAAAAGTTGTTCCAGTTGTCAATGAATGGGATTGCAAGTTCCTTGCAGTATCTGTCTAGCCACCAATTTACACCAATTGCCCTAGACAACCATTCATTTCCTACTCCCCTTCTAGGCAAGATGCTACATATGATTGGGATCCCTCCCTTAGACTTAATGATATCTATAGCTGACCTGTACTTATCTAGCAGCTCTTCTCTCCTACCCTTCCCAATATCATTTCCACCAGCACTGAGACAGATAATGGGCTTGTTCCCATTACCTGACATGATATTATCCAGCCTGTTGACAATGTCCCCAACACCAGCTCCAGGGAAGCACACTCTATCTCTCATCTTCTTATTCCTATTACAAAAAGCACGGTCAATATATCTTACCTGAGAGTCACCAATCACAAGAATGCGCTTACCTCCATTAGCAGGGGCAGTAGTACCCTTACCTTCACTGGCCACTGAAGTACATTCATCCTGAAGAACAGAGAAGCGATTTCCTACCTTCAGATCTTCACTCTTAACTTTCCTTACTCTGATGCGCCTCCCATTACTGTGAACCACTCGCCACTTGTAGCAGGTGCTGGACTGCACCTCACTGCTGGTAGCCGTTGC
Organism: Cherax quadricarinatus; assembly: GCF_026875155.1. Classification (NCBI taxonomy): domain Eukaryota; kingdom Metazoa; phylum Arthropoda; class Malacostraca; order Decapoda; family Parastacidae; genus Cherax; species Cherax quadricarinatus. The sequence continues at coordinate 7,926,002 of NC_069399.1, forward strand.
TACCTCCCCAACTACAGCCTCCTCACAGCGAGAGACAGACTGCACCTCACTGCTAGAAGCCTCATTCCCCACAACTCCAGCCACCTCACACTCTCTCCCAGACCCATTGAGGTGGACCTTCAGCCTCCCAATCCCCTCCTGGAGAAGCAAGGCCTCCTCCTTCAACTCTCCAACCTCAATTTTTAAAACACTGCAGAAGCAGCCATGCTTTGTATCCGTCCACGCTAATCCCCAAAGCAGCTCAGGGATTGTGACCTCACGTGACGACTGACCACTGACCACTGACGACTGACCACTGACCACTGAGTATATAGATCCATCAATGATTATTTCAGGTGTGTTTGCTGTACTGAATCAGATTATTTCTGCTGTGTTCAATCAGACTGTTTCTGTGAGTTTTCGCTGAAGCCAGTTATTTTCATTAGAAAGCCAGTTCGGTCCGTGGAGCCATAATTTGTTATTCACAATTTTTTTGAGTGGGACACCACGTGACAACATGTCAGCTGGATTCTCATGGGTAGAAACGTGGAGAAAGAGATAGTCTCTCTGCATCTTTCTTATTTCTGCTACTCTATTGTGTATATAGGCCAACTTACTCTTGTTATTTCGAAACCACTGTTGAGCTGCTTCATTATCACTCCAGATCACTTTTTTTTCAATAGTGAGATGATCGAGCACTTTGTTCAGGTAGCTAATTTTGTATCTAAGTAGAGTGCTATTAGCTCCAATTGTGGTACTGTTCGGACCTTCAGGAGTGCTATCCTGGCCTTTGAAGTAATTAGTAAACTTCCTTCAGCTTTACTCTTATGAGCTACAACACCATAATCTTTGCTTGACGCATTACAGAGCACATGTAATGTGTACTTGTTTCCCTTTTGACCTATATGTCTCAGAAATTAAATTTGATGAAGTTGTTTCAATTCCGTGGTTATTTCATCCCATGCTTGGCTCATTTCTAAAGTCAAGTTCTCATCCCAATCTATTTTGAGCTTCCATGCATCTTGCACAAACATTTTACCTTTCATGGTGATTGGTAAGACGTGTTTTACGGGATCAAAACATTGTGATGCTCTGACAGTAAACTACGTTAGGAGAGTCTACTGCATGTTTTTTGTTTATTTCTTTGAGCCTCAAAGTGTCATCCTGTGTGTTCCAATCAAGTCAAGTAGGTTGTTTGCAATCAGGAATTTCAGCTTCAGGGAAATCTTCTATGATAAGTTCCCTTAAGTGAGTTGAATTATTATTCTGCATCCTTATAGCCGTATTTGCTTCTATCATTTCCTTGTTAGCTTCTCTGTTTAAGAATGTCAAATCCTCCTCTTTATTCACAGTACCTTGAAGACTGTCCACATAAAAACTTTTATTGAAGGTATCTTTGAAGGGACTTTCAGATTCCTTCAGATTTCTAGCAAGAATGGAGAGGATGTTGCACCAAACAAAACTGACTTGAAATGATATGTTTTCGCTGGACTTTGGGGAACATGCGGATGTTCAGGCCACATGACTCGAATATAATCTCTGTTTCTTGTAATCCTACTCTAAAGAAAGCTTTAGAAATATCAGCCGTGTAGACATATGGATTTGCGCAAAATTTCATAAGCACATCTCCAAGCTTCTCAGTTACTGAGGGTTCTGTCATCATACAGTCATTAGCACGTGCGCTCCAATTATATACAACACGTAATCGAGTGGTTTCAGAACCCTTTCTGATTCCGTGGTGCGGGAGATAATGAGCTTCTCTCTTCAACTTGTCTTCGACAAGTTGATATTATTGTACAAATGCTCTTGAATGGTATTGTTATATACTGTCAGGAGTTGTGTGTGTACTCACCTAGTTGTGGTTGCAAGGGTCGAGTCATAGCTCTGTGTGTGAGTGTACTCACCTAGTTGTGGTTGCGGTTGTCTATTCACAGCTCCTGCCCCCGCCTCTTCAACTAGCCGCTACCCGGTCACTCTTCCCGCTCCGTGCGCTTAATTAAACCTCTTCTTAAAGTTATGTATGGATCCTGCCTCCACTACATCACTACCCAGGCTATTCCATTTCCTGACAACTCTGTGATTGAAGAAATATTTCCTAACATCCCTGTGATTCAAATGAGTCTTCAACTTCCAACTGTGACCCCTTGTTGTTGTGCCCCATCTCTGGAACATCCTGTCTCTGTCCACCTTGTCTATACCTCTCAGCATTTTATATGTCCTTATCATATTCCCCTAACTCTCCTGTCTTCCAGTGTCGTTAGGTCGATTTCCCTTAACCTCTCCTCGTAGGACATACCCTTTAGCTCCGGGACTAGTCTTGTTGCAAACCTTTGCACTTTCTCTAGTTTTCTTACATGCTTGGCTAGGTGAGCATTCTACACGGGCGCTGCATATTCCAATATGGGCATAACGTACACAGTGTACAGGGTCCTGAACGACACCTTATTTAGATGTCGGAAAGCTGTACATAGGTTTATCAGGCACCCACATGCTACAGCAGTTATTTGGCTGATGTGCGCCTCTAGAGATGTTCCCGGTATTATAGTCACAACAAGATCCTCTCCCTTAAGTGAGGTTTATAAGCTCTGGTTCCCTAGACTGTACTCCGTCTGTGGTCTTCATCGCCCTTTCCCAGTCTTCATGACTTTGCACATGGTGGAGGTGAACTCCAGGAGCCAGTTTCTGGAACAGTTCTGCACTCTGTCCAGATCCCTCTGTAGTTCTGCCTGGTCTTTGTCTGATTGAGTTCTTATCATCAACTTCACATCATCTGCAAACAGGGACACTTCGGAGTCTATTCCTTTCGTCATGTCGTTCACAAATACAAGAAACAGCACCGGTTCTGGAACTGATCCCTGTGGCACCCCGCTCGATACCGACGCCCACTCTGACACCTCGCTATGTACCATGACTCGCTGTTGCCTTCCTGACAGGTATTCCCTGATCCACTGTAGTGCCTTCCCTATTATCCCTGCCTGGTCCTCCAGCTTCTACACTAATCTCTTGTGTGGAACTGTGTCAAACGCCTTCTTACAGTCCAAGAAAATGTAATCTACCCACCCCTCTCTCTCTTGTCTTAGAGCCGTCACCCTGTCATAGAACTCCATAGGTTTGTGATGCAGGATTTCCCGTCCCTGAAACCGTGCTGGCTGTCGTTGATAAGCTCATTCCTTTCTAGGTGCTCCACCACTCTTCTCCTGATAATTTTCTCCATGGCCTTACATACTATACACGTCAGTGACATTGGTCTATAGGTCAATGCTTCGTGTCTGTCTCCTTTTTTAAAAACTGGGACTACATTTGCTCTCTTCCATACTTCCGGTAGTCATCCTGTTTCGATAATGTGTTGAAGACAGTTGTTAGTTGTAAACAAAGCACCTCTGCTCCCTCTCTCAGAACCCATGGAGAGATGTTATCCGGCCCTATATCCTTTGAGGTATCTAGCTTGCTTAACGCCTCTTCACTTCTTCCTCTGTTGTACGTATTTTGTCCAGTACTTGAGAGTGTACCCCACCTCTCTGCCTTTCTGGAGGCCCTTCTCTCTACTCTGTGAACACATCTTTGAATCTCCTTTTGAGCTCCTCGCATACTTCGTGGTCGTTTTCTGTGACTTCCCCTCTTTCCTACCTCAGCCTTATTACCTGGTCCTTGACTATTATATTCCTCCTGATGTGGCTGTACAACTGTTTTAGGTCAGATTTGGCTTTCACTGCAATGTCATTCTCATATTGCCTTTGGGCCTCCCGTCTTACCTGTGCATATTCATTTCTGGCTCTACGACTGGTCTCCTTATTCTCCTGGGTTCTGTGCCTTCTATACGTGTTCCATTCCCTAGCACACTTGGTTTTGGCCTCCATGCACCTTTGGGTGAACCATGGGCTAATTCTGGCTTTTTCATTATTCATGTTACCCTTGGGTACGAACCTCTCCTCAATGGTGGCCCGGTGGCCTGGTGGCTAAAGCTCCCGCTTCACACACGGAGGGCCCGGGTTCGATTCCCGGCGGGTGGAAACATTTCGACGCATTTCCTTACACCTGTTGTCCTGTTCACCTAGCAGCAAATAGGTACCTGGGTGTTAGTCGACTGGTGTGGGTCGCATCCTGGGGGACAAGATTGAGGACCCCAATGGAAATAAGTTAGACAGTCCTCGATGACGCACTGACTTTCTTGGGTTATCCTGGGTGGCTAACCCTTCGGGGTTAAAAATCCGAACGAAATCTCATCTTATCTTATCTTGTTTCAGCTTCCATGCATATTGCTGTCACATATTCCATCATCTCATCCACTGACTTCCCAGTTCTCTGTCCTACTGAACCCCATTGAGGAAGATCTTCATGGTTGCATAGTCCCCTTTCTTGCAGTATGGCTTCATTCGTCCAGCCCTTCCTGCTTGCCCCTCCACTTGTAACTCTACTGTGTATTCGAAGCTTAAAAATACATGCTAACCGGCCCCTAAGGGCCTTTCATACGTGATGTCCTCAATATCTGCACTACTCAAGGTGAATACTAGGTCCAGTCTCACTGATTCATTCTCTCCTCTCTCCCTGGTAGTGTCCCTTACGTGTTGGTACATGAGGTTTTACAGTACCTCCTCCATCATCTTAGCCCTCCACGTTTCTTGGCCCCCATGTGGGTCCAGGTTCTCCCAATCGATTTCCATGTGGTTGAAGTCACTCGTGATCAGTAGCTTTGCCCTGCTAGCATGAGCCCTTCTGGCCACTTCAGCCAGTGTGTCAACCATCGCTATATTACTCTCATCATACTCTTGCCTTGGTCTCCTTCTGCTCTGTGGTGGATTATACATCACAGCAATTGCCACCTTGGGACCTCCAGACTGAAGCGTTAGTACTATGTAATCTCTTGTTTCTCCTCTGTCTCCTCTCTCCAGCTCATCAAAATCCCATCGATTTTTGACCAGCAGTGCCACTTCTCCATCTCCTTTGTTCTCTCTGTCTTTCCTCAGGATCTGATATCCCGTTGGAAAGATGGCATCTGTTATCACCCCTGTGGGCTTGGTTTCTGTGAGGGCTATGATGTCCGGTGATGCCTCTTTGACTCTTTCGTGCCACTCCTCTCACTAATTTGTTATTCCATCAGTGTTGGTGTACCATACCTTCAGTTTCCTCTCCAGCAATGTGATCTGGGGAGTCTGTGAGGGTGGGGGACCTGGAAGTGTACTGTGGGATTCTACAGCGTAGTGTGGGGTGGGGGTTGTGAGTGTGGATTGTGGTCTATGCTGGGATAATGTGATTGGTTTTGGGGTTCTGGTGGTGGTTCGATGTGTGCTTCCTCTTGTTGCTCTGCCCTGCTCTAGTTATTCTTTGCTGATTCTGTTCTTGTCTCTCCTAGCTCCTTTCACTTTTGTGTCCTCTCCATCAGCTGCTGTCATTCTGTTTTTGTTTTGTGTTGGTCTATGAACACCCTCTTGTATGTTGCCGAATCATCCAACCATGGCTTCTCATGGGGTATCCTGTTCCACATTGTTTCTGTCCTGAAAATCAGCTTGATCAATCCTTTTCTCTCCTTCAGGTAACCCCCTATTCTCTGAAAATTTACAGTCTCAGACATTTCCTCTTCCCCATATTTCTTTGATGAGGTTCTCAATCTCCTGTCTTTCTGCCCACCGTCTTTCAGTGTGTGTCCTTCCCTCACTCTTCTGAAGCCCATGAATAAACACTGACTTCGCCCTCTCCTCCTATTGCCATAGAAGTAGTTAGCCATAGAAGTTGTTAGGTCTAAGGGAGGGATCCCAGTCACATGTAGCATCTTGCCTAGAAAGGGAGTGGGCAATGAATGGATGTCTAGGGCAATTGGTATAAATTGCTGGCTAGACAGGTACTGCAAGGAACTTGCAATCCCATTCATTGATAACTGGGACCTATTCTTTGACAAACGTGATATGTATGCAAGGGATGGGGTTCATCTCTCTGGGGATGGAGTGGTTGCATTAGCCAATTCGATTTAGAGGGTAATTGATGACTTGTCTAGGAATTTAAAATGATAGATTATAGAGGTATGGGTGTTTGTGGGAAACGATAAGGCTGCAGTATTAGAGTTGAAAACAGCAGTTATTACCGGGATACCTCAGGGATATGTTTAAAAGACAATATTCAAAATAAAGTTGCTAGTAATGGCAAATCAATTGATCAACAAGCAAAGAGATATAGCAGAGGGCAACGAGTGACTAGCTCCCTTAAGGTTTACTATACATATAGTAGGAGTCTAAGAAATAAGATAGATGAGATAAGATTACTTGCAAGTGTAAGTAATATGGATATTATTGGTATAACAGAGACCTGGTTCAACCTGAAAGATAGAGAAATGCCTTCTGAATGCAACATACAGGGTTATAAACTATTCCACGTTGAAAGGGTCAAGAGGAAGGGTGGTGGAGTGGCGATGTATGTCAGAGAAAATTTAAATTGTTGTCTTACACATGATATAAGATTAGAAACATCGAACACAGAATCTGTTTGGCTACAGTTTCTCGAGGGTCGTGACAAATTAATTTTGGGTGTGATTTATGGGCCCCCAAACCTTGATAGGGAGTGCAGTAAGCTGTTATGGGACGAAATTCATTAGGCATCTAGATATGAAAATGTTGTGATAATGGGAGATTTTAACTTTAGATAAATTAATTGGAACAATATGACAGGAAATCTTGAGTCTAGTGACTTTCTTGATACGGCTCAGGATTGCTTTTTAAAACAGGTTGTGACAGAACCAACTAGAGGAAACAGTCTGCTTGACTTGGTTCTTGCCAACAAAGAGTCACTAATTAATAATCTTGAGGTTAATGATGAGCTTGGGGAAAGTGACCACAAATCACTTAGTTTCAATATATAATGAAATTACCCAGATAACTGCAATCAAATATCTGTTCCAGATTTTCACTTGCCCGACTTCATGGTACCCGGGTGGGCTAAATTGGGATGTTCTGACTATGGGTCAGGTAGGTGATCTTGGTTGCCAATATAATGTTTTTCAGAGCGTAGTTCTAGCTGCCCACACAATTTTTGTTCCGAGTAGGGAAATTAGATCTAACAAAAATGATAACAAATGGAAGAACTATAGATTAAAACATCTCATTGGTCAAAAGAGAGGCATATATAGGCGTATCAAAAGAGGGGATGGGCAGGTAAGAAATCAATATATTCAGTTTAAGAGAGAAATATAGAAAGGAATAATAAAAGCAAAAAGGGATTATGAGGCTAAGGTCGTAAGGGATTCAATGACTAACCCAAAAGGGTTCTTTCAGGTATATAGAAGTAAAATTAGGGACAAGATTGGCCCACTTAAGAGTAACTCTGGTCAGATCACTGACAGTGATAGGGATATGTGTGAAATTATCAATACCTACTTCCTCTCAGTTTTCACCCAGGAAAATACTAGCGATATTCCTGAAATAATACATTATGTAGAACAGGACGATAATAAACTACGCACGGTTGCGGTAACTAGTGACATGGTCCTCAGACAAATAGAGAAATTAAAACCTAACAAATCCCCAGGCCCTGATGAACTGTTTGCAAGGGTGTTAAAGGAATGTAAAGAGGAACTTAGCATACCTTTAGCTAATCTTTTTAACATATCACAACAAACTGGCATAGTGCCTGATAAATGGAAAATGGGAAATGTAATACCTATTTACAAGGCAGGTGACAGGTCCTTGGCTTCGAACTATAGACCAATAAGCCTTACCTCCATAGTGGGAAAATTTATGGAATCAATAATTGCCGAAGCAATTCGCATCCATCTTGATAGGCACAGATTGATTAATGAATCTCAACACGGTTTTACAAAGGGGCGTTCCTGTCTTACGAATTTACTAACTTTTTTTACTAAGGTGCTTGAGGAGGTAGATCACGGTAATGAATATGATATTTTGTATATGGGCTTCAGTGAGGCTTTCGATAGAATTCCACATAAGAGGCTGTTGAGGAAACTTAAGGCACACGGAATAGGAAGAGAATTTTTTTCCTGGGTAGAGGCATGGCTGACAAATAGGCAGCAGAGAGTTTGCATAAAATGTGGAGAAATCAGAATGGGGGCACGTCACAAGCGGTGTTCCTCAGGGGTCAGTGTTTGGCCCGTTGTTGTTCACAATTTACATAAACGACATAGATGAGGGAATAAATAGCGACATAAGCAAATTTGCTGATTACAGCAAAATAGGCCGTCCAATTCATTCTAATGAGGACACTTGAGCACTCCAGGATGATTTGAATAGATTGATGCAATGGTCGGAGAAGTGACAGATGCAGTTTAATTTAGACAAATGCAAAGTTCTAAATGTTGGACGGGAAAATAACCATGCGTCATATAAACTAAATAATGTAGATCTTAATACTACTGATTGCGAAAAGGATTTAGGAGTTCTGGTTAGCAGTAATCTAAAACCAAGACAACAGTGCATTAGTGTTCGCAATAAAGCTAACAGAATTCTTGGCTTCATATCTAGAAGTATAAATAACAGAAGTCCTGTATAACCTGTATAACCTTGGTTAGGCATCATTTAGACTATGCTCCTCAGTTCTGGTCTCTGTATTACAGAATGGATATAAATGTTGTGGAAAACGTACAGAGGAGGATGACAAAGATGATCCCATGAATCAGAAATCTTCCCTATGAGGATGGGCTGAGGGCCATGAATCTGCACTCTCTCAAAAGGCGTAGAATTAGGGGGGATATGGTCGAGGTGTATAAATGAAAAACGAATAAATAAATGGGATGTAAATAGCGTGCTGAAAATTTCCAGCCAAGACAGGATTCGCAGCAATGGTTTCAAGTTGGAAAAATTCAGATTCAGGTAGGATATAGGAAAGCACTGGTTTAGTAATAGAGCTGTGGATGAGTGGAACGAACTCCCGAGTACAGTTATTGAGGCTAAAACATTGTGTAGTTTTGAAAATAGGTTAGATAAATACATGAGTGAGTGTGGGTGGGTGTGAGTAGGACCTGACTAGATTGTGCTGCTGGGTATGGTGCCGTGTTCCTTCCTTGAGTGGAGGTGACCAGACTGGGTGGGTCACTGAGCTAATTCCAGGGGAGGGGGCATGGACCTGCTCCGCATGGGTCAGTAGGCCTGTTGCAGTGTTCCTTCTTTCTCATGTTCTTATGTTCTTATGACAACCAGCTACCAGTGATCGTAGGGCCGGCTCTATCACTCAAACTTCCACTTTTATCACAAACATAAGTGTTTTGTATGTTACGCTTCAGATGTATCGTCCATCCCGTTGCTCGCTGTACGATGACTCTCCTGCTCCTTGCCCTTCCAACTCTGTCCTTCTCTTTAATTATTTTAATCTCATTGCCCTTTTGAATCCTTATTTGCCACACTTATCACTTGCATATTTCTACTTTTGGTAAATTACACTTCATTTTTGGTAAGTAATATTTCTTATTTGTAATGACACCCAAGCTGCTATGGCTGCACTACTTCCTGGAAGCCTACTGCTTCCACCTTCTCTAGTTATATATATATTTTTGGTTTCCTGTTCTCGCTAGCTTGTTCACTCTTGCTGCATGCTACCATACAGTGTGTGTGTGTGTGTGTGTGTGTGTGTACGCACCTATTTGTACTCACCTATTTGTGGTTGCAGGGGTCGATTCACAGCTCCTGGCCCCGCCTCTTCGCTGATTGCTACTAGGTCCTCTCTCTCCCTGCTCCATGAGCTCTATCATACCTCGCCTTAAAACTATGTATGGTTCCCGCCTCCACTACGTCACTTTCTAGGCTATTCCACGGCCTGACTACTCTATGACTGAAGAAATACTTCCTAACATCCCTTTGATTCATCTGAGTCTTCAGCTTCCAATTGTGACCTCTTGTGTCTGTGTCCCTTCTCTGGAACATCCCGTCTTTGTCCACCTTGTCAATTCCGCGCAGTATTTTATATGTCGTTATCATGTCTCCCCTGACCCTCCTGTCCTCCAGTGTCGTCAGGCCGATTTCCCTCAACCTTTCTTCGTAGGACAATCCCGTAGCTCTGGGACTAGTCTTGTTGCAAACCTTTGCACTTTCTCTAATTTCTTGACGTGCTTGACTAGGTGTGGATTCCAAACTGGTGCTGCATACTCCAGTATGGGCCTGACATAAATGGTATACAGAGTCTTAAACGAATCCTTACTGAGTATCGGAACGCTATCCGTAGGTTTGCCAGGCGCCCGTATGCTGCAGCAGTTATCTGATTGATGTGCGCCTCAGGAGATATGCTCGGTGTTATACTCACCCCAGGTCTTTTTCCTTGAGTGAGGTTTGCAGTCTTTGGCCATCTAAACTATATTGTGTCTGCGGTCTTCTTTGCCCTTCCCCAATCTTCATGACTTTGCATTTGGCAGGGTTAAATTCAAGGAGCCAGTTGCTGGACAGGCTTGTAGCCTGTCCAGGTCTCTTTGTAGTCCTGCCTGATCCTCATCCGATTTGATTCTTCTCATTAACTTCGCATCATCTGCAAACAAGGACACTTCTGAGTCTATCCCTTCAGTTATGTCGTTCACATATACCAAGAACAGCACAGGTCCTAGGACTGACCCCTGTGGAACCCCGCTTGTCACAGGCGCCCACTCTGACACCTCGTCGCGTACCATGACTCGTTGTTGCCTCCCTGACAGGTATTCTCTGATCCATTGCAGTGCCTTTCCTGTTATGTGTGCCTGATCCTCTAGCTTTTGCAGTAACCTCTTGTGAGGAACTGTGTCGAAGGCCTTCTTGCAGTCCAAGAATATGCAGTCGATCCACCCCTCTCTCTCTTGTCTTACTTCTGTCACCTTGTCATAAAACTCTAGTAGGTTTGTGACACAGGATTTTCCTTCCTGAAACCGTGTGGTTGTCAATTATATACTTGTTTCTTTCCAGGTGCCCCACCACTCTCCTCCTGATGATCTTCTCCATGATCTTGCATACTATACACGTTAGTGATACAGGTCTGTAGTTTAGTGCCTCATGTCTGTCTCCCTTTTTAAAAATTGGGACTACATTTGCCATTTTCCATTACCTCAGGGAGTTGCCCAGTTTCAAGTGATGTGTTGAAGATCTTTGTTAATGGCTCACACAATATCTTGCTCCCTCTTTAAGGACCCATGGAGAGATGTTGTCTGGTCCCACCGCCTTTGAGGTGTCAAGTTCGCATAGCAGCTTCTTCACCTCCTCCTTGGTTATATGTACCTCATCCAGCACTTGCGGGTGTGCCCCCCTGTTCTGATTTCCTGGAGTCCTACTGGGTTCCACTGTAAAATACCTCTTTAAATCTTGTGTTGAGCTCCTGACATACCTCTTGGTCGTTCTTGTGAATTCCCATCACCCTTCCTCAGTCTGATTACCTGGTCCTGACTGTTGTTTTCCTCCTGATGTGGCTGTACAACAGCTTCGGGTCAGTCTTTACTTTTGATGCTATGTCATTTTCATATTGTCTCTGAGCCTCCTCTTATTTGTGCATATTGTTCCTGGCTCTTCGGCTGATTTCTTTATTTTCCTGAGTTCTCTGTCTTCTGTACCTTTTCCATTCTCTTGTACACCTAGTTTTTGCCTCCCTACACCTTTGGGTGAACCAAGGACTCGTTCTGTTCTTCCCATTATTTCTGTTTCCCTTGGGAACAAACCTCTCCTCTGCCTCCTTGCATTTTGTTGCTACATAGTCCTCATTTCTTGTACTGGTTTTCCTGTCAGTTCCCTCTCCCACTGAATATCTTGAAGGAAGTTCCTCATGCCTGAGTAATTTCCCCTTTTGTAGTTTGGTTTTTCCCAGCCTATTCCTGCTACTCTCTCCACTTGGAGCTCAACTATGTAGTCGAAGCACAGAACCACATGATCACTAGCTCCCAGAGGCCTTTCATACATGATACCCTCCGATGTCCGAACTACTCATGGTGAATACAAGGTCCAGTCTTGCTGGTTCATCCTCTCCTCTCTCTTGGTAGTGTCTCTAACATGTTGATGCATGAGGTTTTCCAGTACCACATCCATCATCTGGCTCTCCATGTTTCGGGACCCCCATGGGCTCCAGGTTTTCCCAGTCAATCTCCTTGTGATTGAAATCACCCATAACTAGTAACTTTGCTCCTCCCATGTGTGCTCTCCTGGCCACCTCGGCTAGTGTGTCGATCATTGCTCTGTTGCTCTCATCATATTCTTCTCTTGGCCTCCTGCAGTTCTGTGGTGGGTTGTACATTACTGCAATTATCACCTTATGTCCCTCAGACTGGATTGTTCCTACTAAGTAGTCCCTTTCGCCCATGCCATCCTTCTTCCATTTTCTCAAAATCCCACTGGTTTTTAATGAGCAGTGCAACTCCTCCTCCCCCTCTCCTCCCTCTGTCTTTCCTGAGGATTTGGTATCCGGATGGAAAGATTGAATCTGTTATTATTCTGGTGAGTTTGTTTCTGTGAGTGCTATTATGTCTGGGGATGTCTCTTTGATTCTTTCGTGCCACTCCTCATACTTGTTTGTTATTCCATCTGCATTTGTATACCATACCTTCAACTTCTTTTCTAAGACTGTGGTCTGGGAGGTATATTGGGGTTGGGGAAGTGGGGAGACCTGGTAAGGAACTATGGGTTGTTGCTGTAGGGGTGGAGTTTGTAATGTAGTGGGTGGAGGCATTGGATGTGGCATGGGTGTTTTTGATTTAGAGTGTTTGGTTGCACTGGGGTTGACCTGGTTGGGAGGCTTCTATAGGAAGTTGTGAGGGAGGCTGTATTTGATCTTCTTCCTGGGTCTGGGATCTCCTGTCTGTCTTCTCCATCCCCTCTCTTTCTCCTTTCGCCTTTGTAACATCTCTCTCAGTTTCTGCCTTTCTTCTTGTGATCTGTCGCGGTCGAGATACACCTTCCTGTATGCCGGCATGTCCCTTAATCGTGCTTTCTCCTGCAGGATCCTGGTCCGAGTCGCTTCTGCCTTGAAGGTCACTTTCACTGGCCGGGTTCTTTTTTTTACAAACCCCCCCTATTCTCCGAAAATTTTCCAGCTGGGTCATGTCGTCTTCTCCTATTGCTTTCATGATGCTTTCAATTGCTTTTTTTTCCCCTTGTTTTCTTGCTTCATATGTTCCCCTTCAGCTTCCTGGAGCCCATACACAAAGACTGACCTCACCCTTTCATTCTCCCACTGCTTATCCCTGTGTATCCCCTCATTTAATTTGGTTTCCTGCACTGCAGCTTTCCTTTCTTCAGTTTCACTGGCTAATGTACTTGGGCTCAGTGGCCTGTCATTTTCCCTTCTCGGCTTTCCTTGGGCTCTGTTGTTGTCTGTTAGGGCTCACATAAAGCTTAGCTCTTTTATTTACTACAGTCTCCTGTGATAGAGCCTCCCCATGCAGTTGTGCCCCTTCTTTCCCTACAGTCCCCTTATTTGTGGCTGAGGTAGCAGTCTCTGTTGTCAATCCCAAAATATTTCTTAGTTTCTTTAGGCTGTTTCAGATTTTTTAGTTCCTCTTCTAAACTCTGTATCCTAGCCTCTGCTGCTTTGATATGCAGCTCCCACTTCCTGCTTTCCATATCTATCCTCTCTTCCATTCTCATGCTAAGTTCTTCTAGTTTCTTTTCCCATTCATGATCTCTTTTTATGAGCTCTGCTGCCCAATCTTCCTTTGCAGCTTCCTCCTTCTGTCCCTTGGTTTTTCTTGTTGCTCTCTGACAACCCATTTTTGTTTTATTCTGATTGCCTCAGAAACCTATGTAGTTCTGTATGTTAGGTTAGTAGTGTGTATGTCAGAGTGTGGGGGGGGGAGGTAGCGAGGAACTGTGGCTATGTGGGAGAGGAGTGGGGAGGGGTCAGGAGGGTCTGGGTGAACGGGGGAGGGGAGGGTGAACGAGGGAGGGGAGGGATCAGGGAAGAAGTGAGGTTGTCGGTGGTGAGGGGGGGGGAGTGTATGTGTGTGTGTGTGTGTGTGAGTCTGGATATGTGTGTGTGTGTGTGTGTGTGTGTGTGTGTGTGTGTGTGTAATCTTGTGTGGAATTATGTGTGGAATTATGTGTGGGTTTATTATGTACTGAAAGGTAGGTGGCTTTGGGTTGTAGTGTAGTCTCAGTGGTCCTTTCTGCCCACAACTTCTTGTGACCTGACCCCCAAACCTCCTGGGCTTGACCGGCACGTACTTACAGTGTGTGTGTGTGGGGGGGGGAGGTATGCAGGGAGATACTGTTAATACATACCAGTAATTCTGGGTTATAGAAAGCGATAATTGCTACTAGGGTCTAAAGCTTCAATAAGTGTCTGCCCTTGTGTGTGTGTGAGGGAGGGGTGGTTATGGGGGGGGGGTTGATCCGTTATACCTCTCTGTTCTGTCTTTCCTAGAAATGCTACACTCTTCGCTTATTGTCCTTTCTGGATTTAAGTATCGATTATTGCTGTTATTATCCTATTCCTTGTTCACGTTTAGATAGGACTTCCTAGCTTCCTAAGTGTTCTCACTACTAATAACTACTGTAATAGCTTGCAGGAGTGAGTGACCAGTATCTAACAGCGATGCAAGACCAAGCCAAGCCAAAAATGCGACATGCAAACCACAATATAGGTGATACTTGCGCTGGCAACGGTCGTGCCAAGTTGCCAGATGCTGATGACGTAGTCTTCGTACGTAGCCTAAATCCCTATTTTGGAGATCCTTCATCCGTGATGATTATAACCACATGTGCTCATACGTCCCTCGTTCCTCACGCGATTTCACTTTTTACTTATGATATTATACACTTCACATTATATACATTTCACTTTATATGTATAATGGCACTCAACTTGTCGTGACGTCACTGCTTCAGGCCTACCGCTGCCTAGTAGACCAAAACGTTTGGATAATTTTGGATAATGGATAATTTCAGGCTTTCTCACGACTTTTTCTAACTAATAACTTTAGCTATCACTCGTATTATTGCTCACTGACGATGTCACTACCACTGATTACTGTTAGCAGTCACTGCACCCTTAAAAACACTAGGATTCTCGGAGCCTTGTGTGCCCACGTCTGCACCCACGGACCCACGCGTTGTGTGTCCGTGTGTGTGTGTGTGTGTGTGTGTGTGTGTGTGTGTGTGTGTGTGTGTGTGTGTGTGTGTGTGTGTGTGTGTGTGTGTGTGTGTGTGTGTGTGTGTGTGTGTGTGAGTGTATGTGAAGAAATAATGTATTACTTGTATTGCGTTTCCGAATCAGAGAACAAATTTGAAATTAAATAGCAACATTTTTCCTTTCATCACGAGCAGATGGATATGAAAAGTGGAAATAAAGGTCGTAAGTATTGTATACATATGGGTTAGAATACGAGGAATGTTATTTGAAGTTGATGAGGCAGATTTACTTAGTACGATTAAGAAGTCCGGGGAGAAACATAATGTGAACTTGGAAGTACAGCAGTATCAGCGATAGGAAAGACTAATATTTAGAAGTGTGTGATCAAATTGATTCTATGGCACCCAATACCATCACATGTCAATATAGCTAGTGTGAAGCTTTTTGTTAACTAGTGTCTTAAATGTAATGCGCAACCACTTACGAGATGAGTAATCTGTTGGGCCTCGACAGTACCTGTTTCCCCAATGGCGGTGATATGAATAATGTGAAAGTACACTGGCCAGGGAATGGTTTTGACGACCTGATAGTTTAACAGGTGGAGTGACCAACTGATGATATGTCAACAAAACTTAAGGATGCTCGTGTCCTGTGGTCACAGGAGTTTGAAACAACGATGGAATGAAATAATGACGTTCATGGTCATCAGAATATGTAAATCACTTCAGCACGGCATAAGAGTGACAAAACCTTACAATGGTAACGAATAATAGTAACGCAAGAACAATCAGGAGTCTAGGAAAAAATACACCAACGGTGAAACGTGACGGTACAGAGGAATCTTGGTTGATAAATGATAAAAAAAAAAATCTTCCATGGAACTGAAAATATCACCTCCAATATTGCATTTGGAAAAGGAAATAAGAGACATAGCATCGAGTGAATGTCAAATGGATATTAAATCGATAAAACCGATACACCATGTAAATAATGCATTTGATTCAAGGAACATGGTTCAAACAGGACAAGTCAGTGTTCAAGTACATCAGCAGCAGGAGGATACCAGCGATATTCCAGAAATGATAAATTATGTAGAACAGGACGATAATAAACTGCGCACGATTAGGGTCACAAGTGACATGGTCCTTAGGCAAATAGATAAATTAAAACCTAACAAATCCCCAGGCCCTGATGAACTGTATGCAAGGGTTCTAAAGGAATGTAAAGAGGAGCTTAGCAAACCTTTGGCTAATATTTTCAACATATCACTACAAACTGGCATGGTGCCAGATAAGTGGAAAATGGCAAATGTGATACCTATTTTCAAAGCAGGTGACGGGTCTTTAGCTTCGAACTATAGACCAATAAGCCTAACCTCCATAGTGGGAAAATTTATGGAATCAATAATTGCCGAGGCAGTTCGTAGCCACCTTGAAAAGCATAAATTAATCAACAAATCTCAGCATGGTTTTACAAAGGGGCGTTCCTGCCTTACGAATTTATTAACTTTTTTCACTAAAGTATTTGAGGAGGTAGATCATGGTAATGAATATGATATTGTGTATATGGACTTCGGTAAGGCTTTTGACAAGGTCCCACATCAGAGACTATTGAGGAAAATTAAGGCACATGGAATAGGAGAAATTTTTTTCCTTTATAGAGGCATGGTTGACAAATAGGCAGCAGAGAGTTTGCATAAATGGGGAGAAATCAAAGTGGGGAAGCGTCACGTGCGGTGTTCCACAGGGGTCAGTGTTGGGCCCCCTGCTGTTCACAATCTACATAAACGACATAGATGAGGGCATAAAGAGCGACATCAGCAAATTTGCCGATGACACCAAAATAAGCCGTCGAATTCATTCTGACGAGGACATTCGAGCACTCCAGAAAGATTTGAATAGACTGATGCAGTGGTCGGAGAAGTGGCAGATGCAGTTTAATATAGACAAAATGCAAAGTTCTAAATGTTGGACAGGACAATAACCATGTCACATATAAACTAAATAATGTAGATCTTAATCTTACGGATTGCGAAAAAGATTTAGGAGTTCTGGTTAGCAGTAATCTGAAACCAAGACAACAGTGCATAAGTGTTCGCAATAATGCTAGTAGAATCCTTGGCTTCATATCAAGAAGCATAAATAATAGGAGTCCTCAGGTTGTTCTTCAACTCTATACATCCTTGGTTAGGCCTCATTTAGATTATGATGCACAGTTTTGGTCACCGTATTACAGAATGGATATAAATGCTTTGGAAAATGTACAAAGGAGGATGACAAAGTTGATCCCATGTATCAGAAACCTTCCCTATGAGGATAGACTAAGGGCCCTGAATCTGCACTCTCTAGAAAGACGTAGAATTAGGGGGGATATGATTGAGGTGTATAAATGGAAGACAGGAATAAATAAAGGGGATGCAAATAGTGTGCTGAAAATATCTAGCCTAGACAGGACTCGTAGCAATGGTTTTAAGTTGGAAAAATTCAGATTCAGGAAGGATATAGGAAAGTATGGTTTGGTAATAGAGTTGTGGATGAGTGGAACAAACTCCCCATTCACAGTTAGAGGCCAGAACGTTCTGTAGCTTTAAAAATAGGTTCGATAAATACATGAGTGGACGTGGGTGGGTGTGAGTTGGACCTGATAGCTTGTGCTACCAGGTCGGTTGCCGTGTTCCTCCCTTAAGTCAATGTGACCTGGCCTGACTAGGTTGGGGGCATTGGCTTAAGCCGGTAGGGGACTTGGATAAGACACATATGCAACAGTTAGACAACTTTATTCCGAAACGTTTCGCCTACACAGTAGGCTTCTTCAGTCGAATACAGAAAGTAGGTAGGAACAGTAGAGATGTGAAGACGATGTAATCAGTGATGGACTGATTACATCGTCTTCACATCTCTACTGTTCCTGCCTACTTTCTGTATTCGACTGAAGAAGCCTACTGTGTAGGCGAAACGTTTCGGAATAAAGTTGTCTAACTGTTGCATATGTGTCTTACCTAACAACCTGTGGGTTTTGGGTATACCATTTTGATGTTCAGAGGACTTGGCCCTGCCTCGCATGGGGAAAGTAGGCCTGCTGCCGTTTTTCCTTCGTTCTTTTGTTTTTAAATTTTTCTTTTTTAAACAGACAGATAGTAATGTAGCAACGAGTGTGAGTGTAGCAAGGTCTCATAAACAGCCATCTAGAGTATCGACATTTCATACGATAACGTTTACGAATCAGAAAATTCCGTCTGGGACTCCCAAAAAAGATGTGCAGACAAAAAAAAGGGCAATTCAAGAAAAAACTAAATTTAAGAAGGCAAAAAAGGAAACCCCCCACAAGCAACTTGGCAATAAAAGTCTTTTTTCCCAATATGAATAGTATAATTTACCACTAAAGAAACATTGGTGGTGCAATGTTTACAAAAGATTTTTTTTCAGCATAGCGCGGGTGCGGAACCATAATGTAAATGGGGGAGTAAATTTCCCAATGTTGTGGGATATACAGTAGAGCATATGGTCCCCGTTTTTAATTTTATTAAAGGCGGTTTTTGGCGATATTCATGAAAAGGGACCTGCCCCGCTTGTGTTTTGTATCAGTGTATGAGTAATAGCTTATCACAACCCTGGTATCCGGGGTACCGCGAAAGACCGCTAGTTTTGCTAGACGCACATATTACATGGGATCTTAAATTTAAAAGTGGTGAAAGTCCGGGGTGTGTTTTTTGGTACAGGATATCCCAAATTTGAATTTTAAATGGTAAAAATTTCACCTTTTGCGAATTGTTAACATACAAAACATGAATAAAATTTTTAAAAAAATATATATATTATATTAAATATATAAATATATATATTTTTTATAAATATAAATATTTTATTTATATATATAAAATAAAAATATAAATATTATATATATAAAATTTATATAAAATTATATATACTATATATATATATATTTTAAATAATATATATAAAAATATATATATTATATATTATATATATATATACATAAAATATATATAATATATATATTTTATATATATAAATATTAAAATATATATAAAATTTAAATATGAATAAGATCACAAAAAACGGTGTTTTCCCAGAATATGCAAAACAACCACTCTGAAAGAAAAGAAAAATTCCAAGCCCCCTTTCGTGACCTCACATTATAAAGGAAACTATGAAAGTAAAGAAACCAAGGAAGCAAAAAAAGGGGGTTGGCCAGCATTTTCAACATTTCAGGTCACTTGTTTATCTAGGCGGGGAAATATTGCTGCCCCCACTAACAGACCTTTAAAAGGCAGGTGAAATTGCCCCGACCTAAAAAAATGTACGGGGAAACTTTCCGGCGGCCAAAAAACGGAGTTAAAAAACCTCAATTTTTGGGGGCCCGCTTGAGGTTCCTAAACCTGTTTTTCCCGGGAAACGAAGGAGGGAGAGAAAAAAGTTTATTTTACACCGGGAAAAACCCTAGGGGGGACGTCCCGAATTTGGGCACACGAAAATCACTACTACAAAGGGAAAAGCCCTTGGGGCAAACGATGAAAACCATCCCCCCAATGAAAAGCGGGGGCCCCCAATAGCACGTTAAGAGACCATCCCAAAAAGGGTTGGGGGCCCAAAAGACTGTTAAAATGCCCCCCACCCACACATAAGGGGGACCCCCAAACCCAGACCCCTGGCAGTCCCCAAATTTGGGGCACTGGAAAAGCACCTTAAAGTCTTTTTTCCGAATGGGGGCGGGCTGGGGGCTCGTCTTGGTTTGCGTGCAGCCAGCGCAAACGGGCCTGGTTGATCAGGGTCTGAAAAAACCAGGAAGCCTGGTCAAAGACCGGGCCGGGGGGGCGTTGCCCCCCGGAACTCTCTCCAGGTAAACCCGGGGAAAAACCTCCGCACCTAAACAATCAAAATCCCACAACTTTTAAACACCTGGGCGCCGCCCAATTTTGGAAAGGTCCTTTGAAACAACTCACCCCCAAATATTCCCCCCAAAAGAAAATTTAAAAATTTTTTTTGCCCAAAGGTATTTTTAAAAATTTTTTCCCCAAATTCTTTTAAATTTAATAAATGGATCTAATTTATTTTAAACCAAGGAAATTTTATATTTTTCCCTCAAAACGCTTTTTATGAAAAAAGATTCAATTATATTCTGTGACCAGGACTTGTTTGATAACTTTCTCAACTTTTTGAAAATCAATTGGATGGTTTTTAAAATCTTTACAGAATAAATAGAGCTTTGGGAAAATTTCTTGTCCGTTCAAAAGCTAAAATTTTTGTTTTTTTAAAATTTATTTCGAGTTTTTTAAAACCAGTTTGACCGTAAAAAAACTTTTCCCAAAAATTTTTTAAAAAGGGAAATTTTTAAATGGACAAACCCAAATCACTTTTTGGGGGGGAAATTTCCCTTTATAAAAAGTTTTTTAATGTATCAAGATTTTTGAATAAAATTTTAAATTTAAAAAAGTCTTAAAGAAAGAAGGAATTTCAACCAATTTTTCATGGAAAGGGGAGAACCAACATATTTTTATTTGGGAATTAGGGGGTTTTGCCCCTTTTTGGATTGTAAAAATTTTTTTAGCAACTTTAAAAAAGTTTTTATAAATTCATTTCATGGGTTTTTTTAAATCATTACCTATTTCTTAAATTTTGGATTTTTCCTCATCTAGGGAAACCCAGGACAAAAAAATTCAAAAAAGCTCTCAAAAACATTGATGAGAAACAGACATTTTCCCACTCTATTTTGATGCGAGGAAAAATTAGGGGCCCTTTAGGCAAATTTAAATTTGTAGGTTTTCGAAAATTTTAAAAATTTGAATTCATTATTCCCCTTAAATAAAAAAAAACATCTAAAAAAGGGCAATAGTTATTTTTTTTAACTCAACATTTAAATTTTTAAAAGAAGGGGGGAAAGCTTTTTAAATTTTTCCCTAGGAAATGGTGTATATTTACTTTTTTTGGGGCATAAGACAAAAAATATCATAAAAATATCTAAACCATTTAGCTTTTTTGGGGAGGTTTGGTGTTAAGAAACCCTTGTTTAAAAAATTCCCAAGTATGGGTTTTTACTAAAAAAACGGGTGAAAAGGGGTTTTTTCCCATTGCCATCCCAAAACCCTTCTGGGGGTTTTAAAACTTTTTTTTTAAATACAAATTTTGCATCAACAATGCCAAAGTTTAATAATTTTTAATGACAGTAGGAACTGGAAATTTGGTAAATCATAGTTAACGATTCTTAAAGTAAGAAATTTAAATAAATCATCAACAGGAACTTTCGTAAAAAAAGGAAGTAACATCAAAAACAAACCCCAGGGTTAAAAATCTTTTAAAGCCCAGTCAAAAAGGCTTTTTTTATCAACCAAGCCCAATTGTTTTTTTAACATTAAATTAGAAATTTTGCCAAAAATGGGGCTCAAAAAAATCAACAAGCCATTTTTTTTTAATTTATATGAAACGGGACCCTATGGGGGTAAAAAATTGGTTGACTGGATTCCCGGGGTTTGTGTGTTTTTTTTATCCTTTCATGTAAGGCAAAGGGGATGGATTAGTGGAAGAAAAATTTGTTTAAACTAATTCATCTTTGCCTTCAGTAGAAGTTTTTTTTTTTTAAATTAAAATTTGCGGGTTAAACCCGGTTTCTAGGGGTTTTTTCCCCTAAGTTTAGAATGGGTTTTTCAGTATCATCAAAGAGTTTTTTTCTTTTTTTCCCTTGTTAATCTTTTTCTTTCTAATTATATTGCATTTATTTTTTTGTTTTAGTAAGAACACCAAACAAAAAAATTTTCCCAAAGTCCACTATTTTTCCTCGCATCAAGATAAAGTAAAAATGTTGTTTTCTAAATAAATTTTTTTGAGAGCTTTACAAAATTTGTAGTCCGGTTTCATAGATGAGGAAATACCCAAAAAATTTATGAAAGGTTAATGATTTAAAATACCCAAAAATGTAATTGATAAAATTTTTTAAAGTTGCTAGAAATACTTTTTCCCAACCCAAAAAAGGGAAAACCCCAGCCTTATTCAACTAAAAATATGTTGGTTCCCCTTTACCATAAAAACTTTTTTGTTTATGCCTTCTCTTTTAAAAGAATTTTTAAATTTTAAAAGTTTATTAAAAAAATTCTTGATACAGAAAAAAAAAATTTTGATAAAAAAATTCCCCCCAAAAATGCTGATGGAGTGTCTATAAGTTTCCCCTTGAAAAATTTTTTGCGAAAAAGTTTTTTACGGTCAAACTGGTAAAAATCTCAAAACAAAGAAAAAAACAAAAATTAAATATAGCATTAGAACTGGACAAGTTTCCCAAATTGCTCCTATTTTTTTCATGAAAGGGTTTTTTTAAACCCACCCAAAAGTTTTCAAAAATTTTTGAGAAAGTAAATCAATCAAGTCCATGGCGACGGGAAATATAATTGAATCTTTTTTTCATAAAAAGCAGTTTTGACAAAAATATAAATTTTTTTCCCTTTTGGGTTTTTAAAAAATTAGTTTCCATTTATAATTAATAAAAGGGGGGGAAAAATTTACAAAATTACACTGGACAAAAAATTTTTTTAATTTTTTTTTGGGTTTTGAATAGTTTGGGGGGTGGTTTTTAAAAGGAAAACCCTATCCAAGTTGGGTCGGCGCGCGTCAGGTTTTTAAACAGATGGGGGACTGTTAGTGAGGTGCGGGGCCAGACCCCTTATATAGCTTCCTTGGTGTTTACTTTCTTTGTTCCTTGATAATGTGAGTGTCACGAAACCCTTTGGGAAAATTTCCTTCCCTTTCAGAGTGGTTGTTTTGCATTTTTCGGAAATCACCTGTTTTACTGGGGACCCTTATTGCTTTAAAAGGGATACCCCCAAGACTTTTTCCAAAATTGTTCTCGATAAGCTTTCCTAATCATATATTTTTTGGTTTTCACATTTTTTCTGCACTAAACAAGTCCCACAATTAAAAAAATTCGAAAAAATTTTCTTAAAAAATTGTTTTAAAGAACAATTTCCTCCCCAAGCTTTTTAAAAACCCAATAGACCCTTGACTTGTAGATCGCCCTTTTTTGATGATTTTATGAAATTATTTTTTCAAAAAAAAAACATATTGAAAAAACTAAAATACAGGAGAAGGAAGCTTTCCCAAAATATTGGGAAACAAAAATACTTTTTTTAAAAAGGGCCCTTTCCCATCAGAAGGGAAAAACACAGTATTTTGGGATCATTGCTATAATAAACCAGAAGAAAATTTTTAATGAATCAAGACAAACTACAAAAAAATTAGAAAAATTTTTTAATTTAAAATAGGATTGGAAAAAGCCCTGTAAAAAACAAATTTTTTAATTAACTTATCAGATTTAAATTTTGACAAACATACAACTTTCTGCTCTAAAAATTTTGGGCCCCAAAATTTTGCAAAATTTTAAAAAAACTTAAAAATGTTGGGAAAATTTCAAAAGCCCCTTTTTTAAATTTTTAAAAAATTTTCTGATTTTTCCCCTGATGAAATTAAAAATTTTTGTAAAAGGGGGTTTGGGATATAGCTCTATGTTTTAAAAACCCAAAAATTCCCCAATTGCCCTCAAAGAATTTTTAAATCTTTTTTATACACTAATAACAATAAAAAATTTTCGGCCCCTTTCTAAAGCAGGGCAAAATAAATGCAATAGTAATTAAGAAAGAAAATGATTTACCAAGAAAAAATGGGAAAAATCTCTTAGATATACTGAAACCCCATTCTAAAACTTAGGAAAAAACCCCTAGAAAACCCTTAACAGCCAAATTTTAATAAAACAAAAATTTTACTGAAAGGCAAAGACGAATTAGTCAAACAATTTACTTCCACTAATCCTTTTTTGCCCTTTCATGTATGGATAATTTAAAAAACCCCAAAAACCCGGGAATCCAGTTTAGACCAATTTTACCTCCATAGGGGGCAAATTTTTATAAATTATCCAAATGGCTTGTTTTATATTTTTAGCCCCATTGTTTTGGCCCAAAATTTTTTAAATTTTTAAAGTTTTAAAAAAAACATAGACTTGGTTTAAAAAATTAAAGGGTCCTTGACTGACTTAATGATTTTTTAAAATGGTTTTTGTTTTTTATTTTAAATTTCCCTTTTTTAAAGAAAGTTCCCGTTCATGATTTATTAAGGGTTTTTTATCTGAAAAAATTCCCTTTTAAATATGATTTTTCCATTGCCAAATTCTACTATCATTTAAACTTATTTTAAATTTGCATTGTTTTATGCAAAAATTTTTATTTTAATTTTTTAAGTTTTACACTCAGAAGTTTTGGGATGGGCAAGGAAAATCCCCCTTTTTTCCCCGTTCCCTTTGTAAAAACCCATAATGGGGAAATTTTTTTAAAACCCAAAGGGTTAAATTAAACCCAAACCCCCTAAAGAGCCCAAATGGTTTAGTTTTTTGATGATATTTTTTGTTTTTATGCCCAAAAAAGTAGATATACACCATTTTTTAGGAAAAATTTAAAAAGCTAGGCCCCCTTCTATAAACTTTACTGTTTTAGTTTGAAGAAAATTTAAATCATTGCCTTTTTTAGATGTTTTTTAATTTTTTTTAAGGGGAAAAATGAATTCAAAAATTTTAAAAATTTTTAGAAAAACCTACAAAAAACTGTTTTCCATGTCCAAAATTTTTCCCCGCATCAAGTTTGAGTCCAAAGTGTCTGTTTTTTCATCAATGCTTTTTTTAGAGCTTTAAAAAATTTTAGTCCTGAGTTCATAATGAGGAAATATCCAAAATTTTGAAATTTGGGAATGGGTTTAAAATACCCAAAAAAATGTAATTGATAAATTTTTAAAGTTGTAGAAATACTTTTAAATCCAAAAAAAGGGCCCAAAAAAGCCTTAAATTTAACTAAAAAAAATTTTTTGGTTTTTTCCCCTTTCCCTGAAAAAATTGGTTTTTTATATGCCTTCCCCTTCTTAAGACTTTTTTAAAATTAAAGTTTTTTTCCCAAAAACTTGATACAGTAAAAAAAAATTTTGATAAAGAAATTTCCCCCCCAAAAAGTGAAGGATGTGTCTATAAGATTCCCTTTTAAAAATTTGCGGGTAAAAAATTTATTACGGTCAAACTGGTTAAAAAACTCCCAACAATGATTTTAAAAAACATAAAATTAAACCCTTAGAACTGAAAAAAAGATTCCAAAGCCCCCAATTTTTTTCATGTAAGAGATTTTAAACCCCTCCAATTGATTTTCAAAAAAATTGAGAAAGTAGTAAACAATCAAGGGCCCTGGTCCCACAGGAATTAATTTAATCTTTTTTTCTAAAAAAACAGTTTTTAGAAAAAAATGAATAATTTTCCCTTTTGGGTTTTTATAAAATTTTGATTTCCCTTTATAAAATTTAAAAGAATTTTGGGGGAAAAAAAAAATACACGGACAAATAATTTTTAAATTTTTTTGGGTAAAAATAGTTTGTTTGGGGGGGAGTTGTGCAAAAAAGGGCCTACCAAGGGTTGGGGGCGGCCCAGGGGTCCCGGGGTTTTTTTCCCTTGTGGGATCTGATAGTGAGGTGCTGGGCCCGACCCCTTATAAGCTTCCCCTTGGGGTGCTTTACTTTTATATTCCTTGATAAAGTG
>NC_069399.1:7956549-7964911 GCF_026875155.1 Cherax quadricarinatus
CTTAGACAGGACATCTCCACTGCCTCCAACCGTCTCCTCGCTGCTGCATTTACCACCCAAGCTTCACATCCATATAAGAGTGTTGGTACTACTATACTTTCATACATTCCCTTCTTTGCCTCCATAGATAACGTTTTTTGACTCCACATATACCTCAACGCACCACTCACCTTTTTTCCCTCATCAATTCTATGATTAACCTCATCCTTCATATATATATACGTCGTGCCGACGTATATATATATATATATATATATATGTAAAGGAGACCAGCCAAGGGGCTGGTCTCCTTTACCGCCTCTGCTACCCCACCCTTCAATTGCAAACCACTGGTAACATTCGTAGGATATCCTTTCAACCTCAACTCACATCCAGCCTGTGATTATGCTCCTGCAAAAAACAAATGTCAACATCAAACCTCCGTAAAAACCACACCAACCACATTTTCCTGACCTCTATCTTAAGGACATTAACATTAAGTGTGACACATCTGAATGTTATAGAAGGGGCGGCTTTTCCCTATGCCGCTGGGGTTTACTCACTGCACTTTTCACATTACGTGTACCTGCTTTTTCACCCGTTTTTTCCTGTGCACTCACCCCCCCCCCTCCCTTGTCCACTGTGCAACTCAGTCGCACCTCTACCACTATGAGCCATCGGCTCCCACACCGCTGCCCACGATTTCTTCCCCGGCCTCTGCCCCGAGGTGATGACCTCGTCTATCTCCGATGCCCCTGCAGTTCTTTTCCTAGAACTTCCGCTTACACACATATCAACATCAGGCGAATCCTCCTGGTGTACCTCCACGTCCACCACACGCTCCAGTTCTTCCTTGCTCAGGCTTTCTCCGCGTTTTGTTGTCCCTCCTGTGCTTCGTCCTCACAGAAACTGAAGACGCCTTCTGCACAGGACTCCTCCCCATCCAAAAAATCCTTGAGCACATCCGCCAATAAACCATCCTAGGTCAAAGCGTCCTGGACTAAAGATTCCTCAGGCGTCATCTTCGTCTCCCCCGACGCGCCTGGGAGAGGGACACACGTCTCCGCCGCCGCCCCCTCCCTTTCGACCTCGCTCCAAAGGTCAGTCCTCCGTCCTCCCGAAGCACCCGAGTCAGGCTCCAAGTCGCACGGCTGCTGAATCACAGATGAAGGCCCCGGAACTCGAGGAGCCTGCCTCCGAGGACACTGGTTTGCCATGTGCTCATAGGAGCTACACAAACGACATGCTTTCCTCTGACCAGCATAGTACACAAAAACCTGTGTCCTATAACCGGCCAACGTAACGTAGGATGGTATAGGTCTTGTTAAAGACATTTTGAGGGAGTAAAAACCCTCCGGCAGCCCTTCATACGGGCCATCCCTCCACACTACCATGGGTGCAGAATGCACTGTCCCGTAACTGCTGAAAAACTCCTGTAGACTATACGCTGTCGCCTCGAAGGGTACATTTCGTACCTTCACCCATGTGAAGTAAATAGAGACGTCATGTAAAAAGACCTCAACCGCAGAATTAGAACACATGCGTTGTTCCTGGTAACTCTCGACGATTCTTGTGTAGAAGCCGGCTCGTACAAATTTCGCGAAGATTCTTGTCAATCCATTCAGTGCGACGCCATACAATTCCTCATTGGGAATACCATATGCGTCCCTTATGATCCCAGGGAGTAGGACGTTCATCGTAGCGCCACTTAATGTGCCAAGAACCAGCTCAATGCAGACTGTGTTCCGCCATCTTGGTATCCAAGTACTCAACTCACCACCAGGTGTCAAAATGGGGTAGTCTCAGAAAGCATCCTCTCGCCCCGCAGGTTGAGAGACGAATGACACGACAAGTGAGGCAAGTACTAACCTATAGTGGGGAGGTTCACAATGAACACGACCAGTGAGACAAGTACTAATTTATAGTGGGGAGGTTCACAGTGAACACGACATGTGAGGCAAGTACTAATCTATAGTGGGGAGGTTCACAATGAACACGACCAGTGAGACAAGTACTAATTTATAGTGGGGAGGTTCACAGTGAACACGACATGTGAGGCAAGTACTAATCTATAGTGGGGAGGTTCACAGTGAACACGACCAGTGAGACAAGTACTAATTTATAGTGGTGAGTTTCACAGTGAACACGACAAGTGAGACAAGTACTAATCTATAGTGGTGAGGTTCACAGTGAACACGACAAGTGAGACAAATACTAATCTATATTGGGGAGGTTAACAGTGAACACGTCAAGTGAGACAAGTACTAGTGAGGCTCACAGGGAAAATGACTAGTAGACAAGTACTAAGTAACAATAGTGAGGTTCACAAGGAACATAAAAAGGGATTTGTTCCTCGGTAAAAGTCAGATTTGGGGAAAAATAAATGAATCTTTTTTTACTTAACTGTATCATAAAAATTGCGCACAAATTTTGAAACTCGTTGATGTAGCTTTTATTAGAATATTTAATTTCTAAGTTGGTTTATGGTTTTGTATTATTCTCACTTGGTGACAACATTCTCCTACTGCGTAGTAAAGTCTCATGAAATATTAGTCTTGTTGTATCGACTGTTTATACTTTTTTTTGTTATGAGTAAAGACAATCAGTTGGAATCACCTGACAACGCTGTGTCTCATGACAAAGAGCAACCACCTCATATTTATTTATTTATTTTTTTTCTAATATTTATGCAGTATTGTTTTGTCATTGTTTTTTTTATGGTGAAAGAAAAGATCACGTTTCTCATAGTAATCAGCATTGAAGGAAATTTGTGGCCTCTTGTGCTGTAATAAATTACTTTGTATATTAAATTCACTTTTCATTCATACTATTTAATATAAATAACAAAACATATTGCATTATATAAACTGTTATCTTTTCTACACACATAAAATTTTAGTGAAAAAGGTTTGCATACGTTATGACGGGGGTGAAGTTGGAGGTGAGGGACGTAGTCTGACCGTGATTCACTTCCTTCTCATCTCTCACAGTTAGTGAACACTAATCGTTTCTCAACTGTTGTTTAGAGAAATTTTAACTTTATTTTTTTTTGTTTTGGTGAATTAACACAAATTATGAAAGTTAATGGTATCAGTTATGTTACAAAAATGATAATTAAAAAAATATTAAAATTACCTAAATGTTTATTGTTCACTTAAATGTTTCTTTTTGTTGATAATCATGTTGCAACTGATACTAAGAAGGAGTAACATCTTATTCGACTGTGTTTCACTTTTGCTTTTCGATTTCATCGAGTCATTTCCCTATCTTCATTTTGACATTGAAAATAGATGGAAGTTATTTTTTCCTAACAAGTTTGTGCTTGACATACGAGCAATAATATGGTCAGGGATTCCTTGGCCAGAGTTAAGACTTGCAGCAGAAATGTCCAAATATCTCCACAGTAGGATGTTACTGCGATGATAGGCTTGCATTTTTACATATGGGATGACTGGATATGCTACATGAGAAGAGGATTCATTATTCACTTGGAGCACTATATGAATTTTATCTGTTCTTCATGAACAGATAATGACATTCTCTCATACTATAACGGTGAGTTGCAATGATGAACCTTAGCCTTACTGTAATGCTCTAGAAATGTATCGTTCCTTTTACAGCTTTCGAAAAGTCAGTGCAGTTTTCCAAGAGGAATAAATTTCGTTTCGTTGTGACAGCTATTTCCATAACGCGGTTTCAGCGTTAACTCCTGCAAAATCCCGAAGGCTTTAACACATCACACTTTCTTCCTGGCTTGGAGAGGTTAAGTTTCTTGAGAGGCTCAAAGATGGAATTCATGTAGTAAATTCTTGCCAGCTAATGCATATCACCCAACTTCTGTCTCTTAGCGTGATCGTTCACGAACAAAATTTGCAGCTCATCTTTCAACTTGTGCACTTGGGAGAGAACTTTGCTCCTTGACAACCATCTCATCTCTTCTCTGCATGCAAGATTAGTTTCTTGTAAATGGAGACCAAGCCATCACAGAGGTTCGTGAACATGCGTGTAGATTCTGGATAAGCACGAATTCTATTTCTATTAATAAGTTTTGTAGAAGTATATACAAATTGCAGCTGATAAAAACACACACACAAACAGTACTTGGATAGCTTTATAATTGATGGTTTTGTCTGCATAGATGTTTTTCAAGTACAATATATTATACCTGGCAGGAGTAATTGCTGCTTGTAAATACGACGAATAGTACCGAGCCTTGTCACCAATGGTCACCCAAGCCTGTCAAGTCACCCCTTGTCCTAGCCTGTGTCACCCCAGGAGAACTAGTGTCCCCGGATGTAAAGCAGTGATTTTCGTGTAATGTTCTATGTGTTCCATGCTGTTTCTTTACATTGTTTTGTGCATCTTATTCTTAGTCTAGTATGTCCAGCTCTGTTTTACTTCATTGTCTCGTGTATTGAATTTTTTTCCTGTATCGTGAAAGAGCATTTTTAGTGACCTCTATGCTGAATGAATCAACAATGTCTTCCTGGAGCAGATGTACCACAAGTGAAAGAGGAGTTGGAGGAAGCCAGAGGAGAGGTTCGACTACCATGGGCCGGGCTGCGGGGGCGTTGATCCCGAAACTCCCTCCAGTCATATTTTCAAGGTATAAAGTCTGCCTAAAACAAATGGAACTGTGGCAATCCTCTGGTGGCGAGTCCTTTGGAAAACGAAGGAAGTTGACCAGCCGAACTGTAAAAGGGAAGGAAAGGAGGGAGGAAGAGGTGATGTGCCAAAATGACTGGAAGCTGGTGGGAAGGAAAGGACTGAACCTAAAAGCCAGGAAGGTCAAAAAGACTGCTGTGGAAACCACAGATTTCTCCTCTCTGCTGCTTAATGAACGACACAATGAAATACCATTAGTAAAGTTAGAGCATTGTCTATGTTGATTACAGTTAGATTAAATTTATGGACGGTCGTTTTTATTTGAAAGATTAGAGCAGGAAGCAAACAATTTTCTGTCTTAGGTCAAAGTGGAGATCATCGTTAACCATATTTATTGCATTATGAAAGGTAATGGGCTCAACCCTATTATGTGAGTCATTGTTGAAGGTAATAATGACGGTAAGCGTAGAAGTGAGGATTTGATTAGCAAGTACAGGGCAGAATTACGAGGAAAGTAGGAATCTCTGTAATATGTGGCACTTTGTCATGAAGGTGAATTAGAAATGAATGATTATCCCCAGCAAGTGATGTTATTTGCTGGCTGGATGAGCACTGTGAGGATACTGCTGTGCCATTCATCGACAATTAAGACTATTTCGATGACAGAAATGACATGGAACCCAGAGGCGGGGTTCACTTTTCTTAGACTAGAACGGCAGCTTTAGTTAGGGCAGTCATGGTTCCTCTTAGCTCATTGAGCATTGAGTGAATAAATTTATTGTGGAGCTTTTGATTTAAGCTTCAATATATATCAGACTGATAATATCAAGTTACATTGAGTAAAAATATAAATAGTAGAAAGGCAAAGATGGACAGGGAGAAAAACATAGAAGAACAATGTTCTTAATGAGTTCTGTATAAAAAGATGCACGAATTCAGATTGGCTGCATGTTGAGGAAACGAGATTTTTTTCTGTAACTTAGACATTAGCCAAGTTGAAGAGTCAAGACGTAATTAAGGAGTGCCGAATTTAGAGGCGCAATTTGTTTAATGCGGAAAAATAACGGGAAGTAGGGTGAGTTCACTATATCTCTAAGAAAATTTGGCATGAGATGGAGGGAGGGAAGACTCTGTATGAGTAAAATTTGGTATACCCCAGTGGAATATATGCAAGTTGCCTGATTATTCATGTTTTTTTTTTTCCTTTTTCAGGCATACCGATTTTATTTCACTCATAAATTGAGAATACCTAATTCAATAGGCTTCAAATTTTTAAAACTTTACGAAAACGAGGAACAGATTTTTGAAATTTTAGCATCTTCACTTGTTCTAATAACCGAAGTTGAAGATTGAGACACTTATGCACCATATGGGAATCTTTATTTAGGAAGTTGTTGAACACATTCCCACTGTTATGGTAGTAAGACTTACGTTCAACAGTTAGTATCTTTATTCCGAAACGTTTCTCCTAAACAGTAGGCTTATGCAGAACAATACAGAGAAGCCAGAAGAATTAGCAAAGATGTAATCAGTTGATCAGCCTCAAAGATGTAGATTTGAGGTGGTGAGTCCCTCAACTTGGTGGAGAATTCTGGTTTAAAGTCTGGAACAATGTGAAACTGAAACAACAGAATGGAGACTTATATACTGTCAAGGTGAGGCGGAGAAAATCTTGACGACGGAAAAGGCGTAGCCCTCTAGTAGAAGAGAGTAATCATTGAGGCACTGCAGCAAACCTACTGGGCAGGTTCCCTATTAATTCAATAATTCTCACTCGTAATTGCTTATCAGGCAATAAAGTTGTCGTAAATGGCCTCTATACAATATACCACTATGATGGATTTTCTGACACTATGACCATAACGGTATACGATACTGAAAAATTGATAAGTAAGACAAATGTGCAACAGTTAGGTACCTTTATTTGTAAGAAGTTTCGCCTACACAGAAGGCTTCTTCAGTCAAATACAGAGGGGGCAGCAGAAGCAGTAGTGCTGTAATCAGTCCGTTAATCTTAAGACGACTTCGAGGGTGAGGGATTGACCATCTCAGTACAACGCCTTCAAGGGTGATGGACAGATTGCATCTCTTCTGCTTCTGCTGCTTCCTCTGTATTCAACTGAAGAAGCCTAATGTGTAGTGGAAACGTTTTGGAATTAGGATTTCTAACTCTTGCACATGTGTCTTACTTATCAAAGATAGTACCTGGAAAATGACGCAGGTGATCGGCCTTATTGTTCACCACTTGTGTCTTCCTGAACCCAAGGGTCACACTGCCATAGTGTGTGATTAATCCCAGTTTGACATGTTTTTGAATAATGATATTCCTTTTTTATTCAGTAACTATGGCTTCTCAATATTATTGACAATGCAGTATATAAAAAGGTAGATAACCCATAAGTTGAATCTGAGTACGTACAATATTTTAAATTTTACTATTGTAGTTAATATAACTGTAATCGTTGGAATCAGATCAGTGAACTGGAAAATATTTCTAATCACTTTCAAACTCTTACAACTGTTGGGATTTGTTTACGTTCAGCTTGTTAATCACCCTGAAGTGCGTATATTTCAATTTATTATCGTATTGAAGATTGAGACACTTACGCAACATATGGGAATCTTCATTTAGGAAACATTTCGCCACACTGGCCTCATCAGTCCAATACAAAGCAGAAAGGTGTAAGGAGAGGAGGAGTTTGAGGTAATCAGTCCCTCAGCCTGGAGTCGATTTGTTCAGTCCATCAATCTTGTAGAATGTACAGCAAAGGGCCGTAGACGTGGCATATATACTGTAGTCAGGTGAGACGAAGCAGGAAGAAGCGGGGTCATAGTGGTACCATCGTATTATCGTATTATAATAGGAAGTATGTTTATATTAATTTTGAGCGCACAGGATTGTAGACAATTTTACGTACAAATGGGTTTTAATATGGTTTTAAATTTAACGAGAGAATGTGTTCTATTTTTCCTGATATTCTCAGCATCATTTACCTTTGCTATCTCACAAATTTTCATTTATTACTCGACAACGCCTAATTCCGTCGGCCTCATAATTTTCAAAGCTTGTGTAATATATATTGGCCAAGATCCTTGAAAGTAATTCCATGCCTGGGTCCCCTACGCTTAGTGCTACATAACTTATTAATTTTTTTCTAATCAGCTACAAAATTTCAACACGTGTGTGTGGTAACGAACCTCTTAGATGCTATTCTGACGCTTTTACTCTCGAAACTGTATAGTAGAATTTACTTTACCTTATTGCATTATTTTGCCTGGTGCTGTGGAGGGGTTCTTGATCCAGGGAACTGGACGTATCATATCCTTGCTTTGGTGGAATTTTAATACCTACCCTCACTACCGGCGCCATATGAAACCATCGGGTTTGGCGCTTTCCTCTGATTAAAAAAATGTGTACTGCATCAATCTTCAATGCATCTTATGAAATACTTAGAAATTTTATGGGATTTAGCTGTGAAGGCACAACTTTTACTGAATTCTGCGTAATAACTTAAAAATGCATCTTGCGATCAGCTTGAAACTTTTTTTTAATTACGATGTCTTTTCCTAAAAAGAAAGATTTTCTTGATGTTAGGTTGTGTTAGTTATAATTGATATTTAATAATAATATTAGTGTCTGTGAAATTATAGAAGAAAGTCTCGTCTGATCATATACACTACGCAACGATAGACTTTTTATTTTTTAAGAAAAAATAAATTTTATATTCTCTTAAGCACATATAAGATCTGAATGATATCAAGACCATTGTTAAACATT
>NC_069399.1:7965411-7983678 GCF_026875155.1 Cherax quadricarinatus
CTTGTTGTGACCATTGGGGTACATCCATTTGCTGCTTCTTCCTGTCAGGGTCGACAGAACCATCTATGAAAACACTGCAAAAAGTCCCCCCTCGCCATGCCATGCTTGTCTCAGTTGTTTGCTGGGGGTGTCTTGACTGCAAGGACCTTAAAAGGGGGTTAGCTGAAATGATGCAAACATCGCTGATCGGGGCGCCAGGGAGGTGGTGGATTGTACCCAGCAACGGGAAAGGTCACAACTCTTCTCACAGAGCAGCTGTACAGGCAGCAGCTTCCGCCCAGCAGCACAAAACGAACGAATCTAGGAGTAGTCCGTGAAGAGTGGGGGAAATCTTGTGTCATGGTTGTAAATATCCGTCTCCTTAGTGGGGTACCTTGCGCCGGTGCAGAATCGTGGCCAAACTTTGCAGGCGTTTATGTATCTTACTCTGTCAGCCAAGGAACGAAGCCGGGGCCTCAGATCTGAGACATACTGTGTTGGTCCAGATGGGGCGCCAAGCATAGTTCTTATCGCCGGGTTTTGTACGACCTCCACCCTTTGCCTGCTCTGCGGGAAGAGATGAGCTAAAGCCGGTGCACCGTAGTCAATGAAGCGAGCGTAAGCTTGTATATAGTACAAGTGAAGTACATCTTTGCTTGCCCCTGCACGGTGCCTCGTCATGGCTCTCATGGCGTTTGAGTCTGAGTAGAGCACGTGACCTGACATACTCGGCCTGTTTCTGAAAGGTCAGCTTTTTATCAATGTAGATTCCCAAGTACAGGTAGGAGCCTGTCCACTCAAGTTCTATATCCTGAATACGTAATCTATTCACAGGAAATCTGGTCCCTTGAACATCATTGCAAGAGATTTCTCGGCCGAGATCTTGAGGCATAGTTCCTTGCAAGACTGCGTAATTAGGTCCAAAGCTCTCTGAGCCTGTCGTTCTAAATTGCCTTTCCCATTCACTACGAGTGCAAGATCATCAGCATAGCTGAGGAGCTGTGTACCACTATGAAAGGGAAGGCTCTCAAGTTCCTGCATAAGGATGTTAAACAGGGTAGGACTGAGCACACCTCCTTGTGGCGTACCGTTTTCCAGGGTTTTAAAGGAAGAGTAGTGTCGAACCAGACCTTAGACGCCGACGGTGCCTAGAAGCCTCACTAATCGCCGTCACCAACACTATATAGAACGCAACACTGGAAACTACAAAATTTCAAAAACATTGGCATATATGATACTTAAGCACCACCAACCCAACAACACAGGAGTCGAGAGTAAGACACATGTGCAACATCTGGGTATCTTTATTGTAGACGTTTCGCCCCTCCAGTGCTTTATCAATACAAATTCCAGGACATAACTTGAAGACAGTAGAACTATGTACAGAAGATGAGGTAATCAGTCCCTCAACCTAGGAGTAGGTGCGAACAGCACCATAGTCGTGGAGATTCTGAAGCAGAAGAAAGAATCCTGGGACTTATATAGTAACGTCAGTGTGAAGCAGACGTTAACTATATAAGCGCCAGGATTCTTTCTTCTGCTTCAGAATCTCCACGACTATGGTGCTGTTCGCACCTACTCCTAGGTTGAGGGACTGATTACCTCATCTTCTGTACATAGTTCTACTGTCTTCAAGTTATGTCCTGGAATTTGTATTGATAAAGCCACTGGATGGCGAAACGTCTACAATAAAGATACCCAGATGTTGCACATGTGTCTTACTCTCATCTTGTCGGTATTATATACCATTCGTACACAACACAGGAGTCACATGATTTCATCGTCTACCCGTCCTCATCAGAGGCAGAGGTTGTTTTGATAAGGACCTGCCTCGCATGGGCCAGTAGGCCTTCTACAGTGTTCCTCCATTCTTATGTTCTTATGACATTCCTCAGGTCACGTGCGTCACACCTCACTCTCCGCCTATATATATAATGCCTTTCTACCTCTGTATGTTAGAAGTGATCAAGGTCCCAGGACCGAAACGTTTTGTAATAAATATGTCATAGTGTTTGCTTACGTGTCTTTCTAAACCAACTTGTCGGTATTTATTACCAAGGTTTATACCATATATATATATATATATATATATATATATATATATATATATATATATATATATATATATATATATATATATATATATATATATATATATTATATATATATATATATATATATTATTATTATTATTATTTTTACTATGTGATTATTATTAACAAACATTTTCACCATCAACGGCTACATCGTTGTCTTGCCAGATGTGTGCTTATACTGTACTGCAGATGTTCGAGCTACAACATCCCAATCCGTCCTTTAGAGTGCAGGCACTGTACCTCACCTCCAGGAAGTACAGTGAATCCCTTCATAAGTGTTAACTCGCTACATACTCCAACAGGACTACTATACAAAAGGGTCACACACGCCTGTTGGATGTCCAATCCCTCGCATACAAGTATTCGTTTATGTCCTTTTCCGTTCCCTCTTTCGGGAGAGCGCTAAACCTGTAGGGGTCTTAGAGTGAATAGGGAAATGGAGACAGTTAGGTTAGCTTCAATGAAAGGAGGTATAAATTCAATTCCTTGGAACAAGATCCCTTCACTGATCTGAATGGAGTTACGTAAACTGAAAATGTGGCCACACTAGTCACCTATTCCGTCCACCTCACAATTCAATCGTTAGTTATTTTCTTACGAGTGTGGTGTTGTTGATTTGACAATTTTGCGTTAATGTGTTGCCAGCCTTGCTTGTTACCTGATAATATTGCCTCACCTGTCAACTAGTTCTATCACCACAAGAATAGTCATATATCGTCACTACTACACTCCAGTAGCTCACAAACAGCTCAGCAGTAACCCTTCCCTTCCCTCGTTGTCAGCCCCTAGAGCACCACATCAGAATATTTTATCTCTTCGTAAGCTGTGCACGGCTGCCTTGCAGAGCGGCTTATGGTGAAAGTTCAAAATTGTGGCACTTTTATGTCTTTGGGGATAGCATGGTCTGCCTCCAATTTCACCTCCACCAATCCCACTTCTCATCCCTTGAGACTCTTTAAAGTTTTAATTACATGACAACGTTTATCTTTACAGACCTATAATAATGGGGTGAGGCGACTCTCTCACCTCCTATCTCTGTGGTGTATCCCAAATCATTAACCAAACAGCAAATATGTCTCAAATGTTGTACATTCAAACTTTAAATAGATTTAAGGAGGAACGTATCAAGTTCTGAAGATTTTACTTGTGGAGGAGAAATAAAGACATATGCCATCAACAAGTATTCAGAAAGATATGGTTACAAGACTCTATTTTGTTCACGAAACAAAGTCTATTAAAAAAAAAATAATATTGAAGTATTACATTTCGCTCTTGTCAAATCAACCAAAATAGAACTGAAGTCATTCATTTGGAAATGCTTAGTACGAAAGAGGGTTGATAAAATGAGGGTAAAATATAAGTGCTACGAGGAAAGAGGGTTGAAAAATTTTGAGTGGTAAAAGGAAATTGGGCTGATGTAAAATATCAGAGTTCGTACGTTGGGTAATAGGAGGCGAGCAATAAAATTATCTAGATGAAATTTTAAATATGCGCAGGCAGATAAATATATCCAAGTATTACATCACCTCAGTCCTGTGTGCCTGAATACACGCAATAATAATAGAAGAGAGAGCAGCATTAGTGTTGAATGCAGTGAAATATTAGCATTAACCATATGATGGAAACAAACCATACCACGGACGGGGATAGAACCCGCGATCAGAGAGTCTCAAAACTCCAGACCGTCACGTTAGCCACTGGACCAGCTAGCCACCATAAGATTCATCCAACTAGGTATATTTCTACACCATAGGAAGGTTAGCATAGGCACCACTGTGACCACAAATGCAAGATTTTACAGACGAATCTCCAGCTAGCGTGGCCGTGACGAACTCTAGCTCCAGTCCCCTCAAAGCCGTCAGCATGACTCACGAAATCGTAACGACACGATTGCAAACAAACCATACCACGGGCGGGGATAGAACCCGCGATCGTAGAGTCTCAAAACTCCAGACCGTCGCGTTAGCGACGGTCTGGAGTTTTGAGACTAAAATACACCTACACATTAAGCTTGAAGTTGCACAGAAACAGAGTTAACATGTTATCAGCGTTAGAGCGTTGAATTTAATAAGATGAGGCACTCAGTCATCAGATCTGAAGAGCGGCATCACATTCAGTGGGGCACAAGGATGATTAATGACACTCTTATGAAGCATCTTGAATTTCTACTTCTAAAATCACAGAACACAAGGCTAGCAAACATTAAAACTATTGTACATATGATGCTGCTCCATGCTGATTCCCCGCTGCCACGTGACGCGGCATTTAGTTGACCTGACGTCTTCACCTTCACCAGTGACCTGCTCTCTTTACTTTTTATTGTGTTCTCTCATTTTCTCGAATCATTTTAGGCTGAACATAATCCTATATTCAATAGGAACTACATATATTTTTTTTAAAGTGGTCATGCAGGCACAGTAATGAGTACATTACATAGATTTCACCTAATATATCCTATTAAAGTCATACACTTTGACTTATTTCCAATCAGAAGAAACATTTTCGAGTTATTTCACACACACAAAAAAATAATTTATTTAATAATGGTGGAACTTCAAAACTTACACAACTTATAAGAAAGAGAAAAGCTGCCTATGAAGAAAATATATCTACATGAAAACTCTGTAGAGAAAATGCAATTTTAATTTACTGAAAAAATGTTCAGAGCTATTTTATTTT
Source organism: Cherax quadricarinatus (assembly GCF_026875155.1). Taxonomy (NCBI): domain Eukaryota; kingdom Metazoa; phylum Arthropoda; class Malacostraca; order Decapoda; family Parastacidae; genus Cherax; species Cherax quadricarinatus. Next base: position 7,970,166 of record NC_069399.1, read on the forward strand.
AATCAAGGGCTGCATCACTCTTGAAGATTGAGACACTTATGCAGCATATGGGAATCTTTATTCAGGAAACGTTTCGCCACACAGTGGCTTCATCAGTCCAATACAAAGAGGAAGGCGTAAGGAGAGGAGGAGTACGAGGTAATCAGTCCCTCAGCCTGGAGTCGATGTGTTCAGTCCATCAATCTTGTAGAATGTTGGACTGAACACATCGACTCCAGGCTGAGGGACTGATTACCTCATACTCCTCCTCTCCTTACGCCTTCCTCTTTGTATTGGACTGATGAAGCCACTGTGTGGCGAAACGTTTCCTGAATAAAGATTCCCATATGTTGCATAAGTGTCTCAATCTTCAACTTGTCGGTTTATCAAACCATTCATCACAACTGCATCACTCTTGATACAAGGAAGAGGAGAATAAATCCAGTTCCTTGTATCAAAAGCCCTTCACCTGCATAACTGTATGCCTTAGACGAGACATGCTCCAATTATTTAATAGATAATAATACATTATTGTGACAAGATTAAAAATGGAAAGAGGAATTTACAGTCATTATTAACAATAAAAACATTCTTCGAACAGGATACACAAGTTAAAATTCTGAAGCTGAGCAGAAGTTTTGAATGGTCTGGGAATGGTTTATAAAACTGAAAGGGCGGCACCAACACTTGCCAAATTACACACGAAACTTTCGCTATTAATAATTCGCCATGAATATTGAGACACTTATGTAACATATGGGAATCTTCATGAAGGAAACGTTTCGCCACACAGTGGCTTAATCATACAAAGGAGAATGGTGAAGAACAGGAGTTCGAGGTAATCCAACCCTCAGCCTTGAGTCGATGTAATGAGTCCATCAATCATGAAAAGAATACAGCATATGTGCGAAGTGGCTTATTTACTATAGATAGGAGAGGTGAAACAGTCGTAGGAGGTATCACACTTGACTAATCAAAATCTGGAAGTAGGTCTTCCTACAAAGGTTGGACATTTATTGAAGAATTCCTTGTATCAAGATCCCATGATGTTGATTGAGGGACTGACTACATCGACTCAAGGCTGAGGGACTGATTACCTCAAACTCCTCCTGTTCTTCACGATTCTCCTTTGTATGGACTGATGAAGCCATTGTGTGGCGAAACGTTGCCTTAATAATGATTCCCATATGTTACATAAGTGTCTCAATATTCAACTTGTTGGTTTTCAAACCATTTGTCACAGTAATTCACCATGGTCGAAAACTTGAAGCTGATCACGTAATGTTTTCTATATTTCTGAGTGAAAGTGGTGAGTGAAGTTAGAGTGTTGCAAGAACACTGTACCTTGCAATGTGACAGGTTGTCTTATTACCTCATACAGAAATATGATAACAAACGGCTCACTGAATGCGTTGAACTTGAAAACTGAATAAAAAGGAGTTATAAATATTTTTCAATTTATTTTTATGATGCACTTCCTTTCAATTTAAAATTTTGTACCATCCCGAAAGAAAAATAAACATGAGTCAGTGTTTCTTTTTAAATCCAGTTTAATATATTCTGCCTATAAGATAGGCAAATTGACATCTACACATCAGATTCAGTAAACAACTATTTACTTTAGAAGCCGATCAGATCATTAATTCTCTAATTATTACTTTTTTAAATAAAGTGACAAATTACATTTTACACAATACAAAACGAATCACAAACTTCCTTTAATAAAACCCACCAAAACCGAATTTTTTAAAGCTATTAGAAAGTGCATTATCCAGTTGTGAGGAAAAAGTTCAACAGATAGGAGTTGCGAGCGAGTATATGGTAACGATAGTTTGACTGCCAGCTGCTTGTTAAGGTAGGGTCAGTCTAGCTCCCACTATCCCCTCCTCCCCTTTTTCCCCACACAGAAAGGTGACGTGTGGGGCTCCGGCCAAACAGTAATCACTCGACTCACAGCTCCCAGCACAACTGTAAGTAAAAGCCTCTGCTCCTATTCTAGTGGATATTGGTTGAAAGCTTCACTTTTGACCAATAATAAACTTAGTCCTTTCAGTTTTAAGCTCCACATAAGACTTTTCGATAATCACTACCTTTTTAAAGCATCTTGCACTTATCATGGAGAGTGATTTCTTAAGCAGTGGGTAACCTGTCTCTATTTCCAGCTTGGAATGACAGATCGGGTCACCTGCCAACCAACGAGAAGTGTTGAAGGAGACGGACTGAAACAGCCCATGAGACATCATTCATAATCTACCTACCTGATTAATTGTACAGGACACTACCCCTCATCTTTGCAGCGGTAAAGAACCTGAGTTCCTGTCATCTGGACTGACTATTCAAGGCTATAGACTCTGTGAAGAACTAGTCATTGGGTTGTCACCAACACCTGTGACCCCCCCCCCCCCTCCACATCATCAGCAACGGCTACAATTTCTACAAGACGGTGTCAACCTCAACCAGACACCCCAGTATAACTGTACATATTAGCGTTGAATTCAAATGTCATTTTTCCATTTAATTTTTCATTTTTCTGTCAAATAGGATACACAATCATTTTTTCAATGTTTTATCTTGCATTACTAAATAATAAAGTGTTTATCTTTGTGAATTATTATTTCTTTTTCTATTCATTAATTTTCCTGAGGAGGAGCCAGCCTTGGTAATATTGTCTGAAGTTGTTACAGGGCTGAGTAAGCCTTCACAAGTGGCGACCTTGCCAGGATCAACTCTACTGAATCAAGATTCAACTGCATCTCGAATCTACCATTGGAACTTCAACGCCGCTTACCACAGACGGTAACCACCAGCCCTGAGTAATCATTTTCTATGGTAGGACTACAGTACAGGTATTTAAAAGATTTGGTGATTGTTATAGTCTCAATTTATTGTAAGTCAAGTCAAGGCAGGATATACTAGTTAATTCTGTCGCCTTTATTCTTGAGCTTGAAACGATTTGGAGGAATAGACTCTAGGGACCCGAGATTTTCCAGTGAAAAGTTATTTCATTGAGCTCTTTATTATATCAAGGGAACTGTCGTAGGACACTCTTGATTTGTTGGTGAGAAGATTGGATGGCCAGGGGACCCCATTCTACTTACTGTTTGCTCAGAGCCGGCATAGAACCCTCCGTTTTCATTCACACATACTGTTTAATCGAAGCAGGGATCGAACCCTCCGATTTATTTACAGTTTAAGCGGAGCAGGAATTGAACCCTCCGTTTTCTTTGATATATCCGTTTCATTTTCCCCTGGTAGTTTAAGTTATTCTTGCAAGTATGGAGGAATACCTGTTTTGGATGAGCACTGGGAGTAAGTTAGGAATGACGTGGAAAAATTTAGAAGCTTTCATTAGTGCTAAGATCCAGGAAAGAATAGAGAAGGAAAGAGTTGAGAGAGAAGAAAGACAGAAAGAGAAAGATAGGAGAAAAAGGAGAGAGATCGAATTGAAAGAGAGAACCAAGAAAGGCAGTTAGAAAGAGAGAGGATAAAAATGAGAGAGATTGAATTGAAAGAGAAAATCAAGAAAGAGAAAGAGAGGAGAAAATGGAGTTTGATAGACTTGATTGTGAGGAGAGAGCTAGAGTACGTGAGGAGCAAGCTAAAATATGTGAGGAACAAGTTAGGCTAAGAGAACTTGAGGAAAGAGCAAAAGATAGAGAACATGAGTTAAGAGAAAGAGAAAAAGATCGCGAGGTAGAGAAATCTCGCCTTGAATTAGAGAATAAAAAGTTAACTTTTACACAACAACAATTAGAGGAAGGAGTAATTGAACATCATGCAGCTAGTGCACATATTCCAACACCTAATTTACCTCCCTTCACAGAGGGTGAAGACATTACTTCATACATTATCAGGTTTGAAAATACCGCTACCCTCTGTGAATGGCCTGCTGACACCTGGGCTACCAGGTTAGGTATGTTATTTTCTGGTACAGCTTTGAATATCTATGCAACTTTGTCGCAGGACATCATATGTAACAATAACTTACTGAAGAAGACAATTCTTAAAGCATATCAAAAAACCACTAATTCTTACAGGAAAGATTTCAGGTATGCCACCTTACAGCCTGGCCAAAACTTTCAGCAGTTGCAAGTAACACTCTTTCGTTTGTTCGACTTTTGGATAGAGAGTTCAGGAATTGATCACAGTTATGAATCTCTTAGAGACTTCATGGTTGCTGACCAGTTCCTGACAGCTCTTCCTCACCAGATACGAACATTCATTAGAGAACGTAACCTGATTAAAGCTGATGAAGTTGCTGAGGCCGCTGACTTGTATGCTGAGTTTCACAATTCCTATAAAGACCAAAAGGGATCGAACCCTAAGGGAAAGGGTTCACCAGATCAAAAGAAAACAAAGCCTCTAATAGAAAGCAAAGTAACTTCTTTTATTCCCGTTTGTCATTTATGTGGTGTTAAGGGACATAAACGCCCAGATTGTCCTAAGAAGGTCCAAAAAGTTGGAAGATGTTTTAAAGACGGTAATGACCAAGCACCCTTCTGTTCAGGAACACTTAATGGACTTAATTTATCTACCATTTTAAGAGACACTGGATGCACATGCAGAGTCATTTCTGATAAGCTGTTCCCTAACCTTAAAGAAACTCATTTCTCTCCTATACTTCCAGACTACTTAGGCCGTACAGACACTTTTCCTACCATCCGTTGTTACATTAGGTCTAAATGGTTCACAGGTTGGTCTGAAGCTATATTAGCTCCCATCACTTCTTGCTACGCACTAATAGGTAATATAAAAGGTGCCATTCTTCCTTCTGAGGTTGACCTTTCATCACCAAAGATGGACATCAGTTTTTCAGCTCCTCTTCCTGTAGAGTCAGAGAAGCCCCTCGAAAGTTCAGATGAGGCAATGTCTCGGGATATTCATGTGGGGTTAGAAACCAGTGATACTACTCTCGAAAGCGAGATAGTAGAATCACCGGTTCACTTGTTAGATGAAAGTGAGGATATCACCTCTGATACTATAAATGTCTTGACTAGGGCTCAGACCAAAGGCCAGGCTTCTCCTACTATCCATCCTTTGATTTTCCCTGACTTTAAGCCTTTATATATATCGAAGGACTCCTTTGTCAATTTACAACATAATTGCCCTTCTCTTCAGAATTGCCATAATGCCGCTAGACAAAATCAAGTTATCCAAAGGAAAAACTTTTCATATAAATTTGAATATATAAAAGATATTTTGTATAAATCAGTATTCAATTTAAATTCAGATGAGATAGACTATTCCATTTTAGTTGTTCCAAGTCAATGCAGAGACTGTTCTTAAAATGCCTCATGTCCTGCCAGTGGCCGGACATTTCTCGGATCGTAAAACCTTAAATAAAACTAGGGAAACTTATTTTTGGCCCAAAATGTCCTCAGATGTCACTACCTATTGTAGATCGTGTAAAGTATGACAACTGTCATCCTCCCGAAGTACCCGGCGAGTACCTATGGTCAAAATGCCTATCTTTACGGTACCGTTTGAAAGAGTAGCTATTGACATCGTTGGCCCTTTATCACCACTTTCATCTGGGGACATAGATATGTATTAACATTAGTTGATTATGCTTCGAGTTTCCCTGAAGCCGTACCCTTAAAGACCATAACTACTACAGAGGTGGCTGAAGCCCTTTTGTCCATCTTCTCCAGAGTGGGAATCCCTAGAGAAATTTTGTCTGACCGTGGGACACAATTCACATCTGACTTAATGCAACATCTCTACCAACTTCTGGGAGTGAAGCCTCTCTTCACCACACCCTATCATCCCAGCTGTAATGGGAGGATTGAGCGCCAGCATTCGGTTCTCAAATCCATTTTACGGAAACTTTGCTCCCTTAAACCTAAGGAGTGGCATCGTTACCTACCCTGTGCTTTGTTTGCCATGAGGGAAGTTCCCAGTGACTCTTTAGGGTTTTCACCTTTTGAACTTCTCTATGGTAGACAGGCCAGAGGTCCATTGTCCATCCTTCATGACTTGTGGACTAATGAGGACGTGAATGCTGAGGTTCAGTCTTCTTATCAGTTTCTCCTTAACCTTAGATCCAAACTTGAGGAGACCTCTGACATAGTTTCGAAAAACTTAAGCTTGTCAATGGACCAGTACAAAACCTATTTTGATTCCAAAAGTCAGAGGAGAAATTTTAAAGAAGGGGATGAAGTTCTGGTACTTTTGCCTATCAAGTCAAATAAATTATTAGGAGCGTGGAAAGGTCCATATAAGGTATTAAAAATTTGTCGGAAAGTTGACTACCTCATAGAAGTCAAGGGGAAACCTATCTTGATCGTATCAACATCCTTAAGAAATATTACCGAAGAAATTCGGTTAACTGCCTGAATAACTTTGATTTAGTTTTTCCACACGAACTTGATAAGACAACTGAATGTAAGGTGTGTGTAATTGACACCTCTAACTTAGACTATAATGAAGAACTACATGACTTGGTGACTCTTGACCACTCGGGCGCAACCAACATTAATATTAATGAGTCTTTGGATTACCAAAGAGACATGATATAATGTTGAGAACTTGAAGTTCTGTTTTTGCTATCAATAAATTTATTAGGAGTGGAAAGGTCCATAAGGTATTAAAAATTTGCCCGGAAAGTTGACTACTCATAAATCAAGGGGAAACTATCTTGATCGTATCAACCTTAATGAATTTACCGAAGAAATTCGGTAACTGCCTGAATAACTTTGATTAGTTTTTCCACACGAACTTGATAAGACAACTGAATGTAGGTTTGTATTGACCTTAACTAGACTTAATGAAGAACTACATGACTTGGTGACTCATTGACCATCGGCGCACAACATTGATTAATGGTCTTTGGATGGACCATAAGAGGACATGAACTACTTCAATGCGTGAGACTTCTCAGACGTCTTTGCTCATTCAGGTTACCTTCCTGGTAGTTATCGTTGACTTAGTCACGGCTAATTCTATACCGTAATTTTACAGTTCCAGTTACTTAGGAGCATTGGTAGACAGTAAAAATTATTAAAACTAATGATCATTGAACCTTCAGTATTTGCATATTGCTCACCAGTAGTCATGGTTAAGAAGGAGGATAATTCATATAGACTTGCTATTGACTTCAGAGGCCTTAATGCTATAACTCGGTGGGATGCTGAGCCTATGCCCTTAATAGATAACGTTCTACACAAATTTTAGGACTCTTCTTTTCAGAGATTGATATTGCACAGGCATATCATAAAGTAATGTTAGATCCTTCTTCTAAGCAGTACACCGCTTTTCCTACACACCAAGGACTGATGCAGTATAGAACTATGCCCTTCGGTTTGGTAACTGCCTGTGCTACCTACGTGAGGCTGATGAAAAAGGTCTTGGGTAATATGCCATATGTTTCAGTTTATTTTCATAACATTTACGTAATGACATCGACGTGGAGTAAGCATATCCAAACATTAACATCAGTTTTATGTAGGTTATGCTCACCTGGCCTCACTGCCAAGCCAAAGAAATGCTTCCTTGGGTATAACAAGATTAGATGTCTCGGACTGATCCTTTCTAATAACATTTGCAGCCTCTTCCCAGTAAGATCGAAGCTTTATTAGAGTTTAAATTCCCCAAAACCAAGAAGCTCATGCATAGCTTACTTGATACTGCAAATTTTTATGCACAGTTTATCCCGAACCTTACTGATCTTACAGGCATCTTATCCGACTTCCTTAAAAAGTCTGTGAAGGAACTTCTTGAACTTTCCAACGTAGCTCGAGAAAAGTTTAATGAGATTAAGAATATCTTCTCAAAAGACCCTATACTTAGGATCCCAGATATTAACAAAACATTTTCTATACGAACTGATGCCTCCAGTACCTGCTTAGGTGTGGTGTTACTACAATACCATGATGGTACTCCCTTTCCTGTATGCTTCCTAAGCTGGAAACTCCTTCCTGCAGAAACGAGATACTCCACCATAGAAAAGGAATGTTTCTCCCTTGTGTGGGGTATCTCCAAGCTTAAATTTTATTTACTGGGAAAAGAATTCATTTTAGAGACGGATCACAAACCTTTGATATACCTAGAAACTTTTAAAGGAACCAACATTCGCCTCTTGAGGTGGACATTGGCACTCCAAGCTTTTAAGTTTCATATTGTATATATCAATGGTTCATCCAATTATTTCTCTGATTGGTTAAGTCGTGACAGTCAGTAGAAGATTTGGTGCCTTGCGCGACTTCAACATGTTAGAACTTTCTCCTCGCCTATTCTTCTTATATTCCTTGACTGTAAGTCTTGGTATGGGGGAGTGTGAGGGAAAAGTTCAACAGATAGGAGTAACGAGCAAGTATAAGGTAACGATAGTTTGACTGCCAGCTGCTTGTTAAGGTAGGGTGAGTCTCGCTCCTGCTATCCCCTCCCCCCCCCCCTTTTTTCCCCACCCCGAAAGGTGACATTTGGAGCTCCGGCCAAACAGTAATCACTCGACTCACAGCTCCCAGCACAACTGTAAGTAAAAGCCTCTACTCCTATTCTAGTGGATATTGGTTGAAAGCTTCACTTTTGACCAATAATAAACTTCGTCCTTTCAGTTTTACGCTCCACATAAGACTTTTCGATAATCACCACCTTTTTAAAGCATCTTGCACTTATCATGGAGAGTGATTTTTAAGCAGTGGGTAACCTGTCTCTCTTTCCAGCTTGGAATGACAGATCGGGTCACCTGCCAACCAACGAGAAGTTTTGAAGGAGACGGACTGAAACAGCCCATGAGACGTCATTCATAATCTACCTACCTGATTAATTGTACAGGACACTACCCGTCATCTTTGCAGTGGTAAAGAACCTGAGTTCCTGTCATCTGGACTGACTATTCAAGGCTATAGACTCTGTGAAGAACTAGTCATTGGGTTGTCACCAACACCTGTGACCCCCCCCCCCTCCACATCATCAGCAACGGCTACAATTTCTACAAGACGGTGTCAACCTCAACCAGACACCCCAGTATAACTGTACATATTAGCGTTGAATTCATTAATAAATAATAAAGTGTTTATCTTTGTGAATTATTATTTCTTTTTCTATTCATTAATTTTCTTGAGGATGAGCCAGCCTTGGTAATATTGTCTGAAGTTGTTACAGGGCTGAGTAAGCCTTCACACAGTAATTGCTCTGAATTCCATAATTCTATTTTTAACCTAGTGAGTATAACTTTAAATTTTCATTTATAAAGCCTAAATTTATCTGGCATCATCATTCTTATGTAATACATCAGCGGTGACATTTTGAAGGCGCTTGGAAGAGGCATTGTTTGATTATTGAACAGATATCAGTATCTCAATATATATTCAAATTGGCAAATTGAAAGCAATGGCGTCCAATAACAAAGCGAACCTTGTCTTCAGCACAGCTCACCAGTGATATGAATATGATACTTATCTTGACTCACGAAATCGTAATGACACGACTGCAAACAAACCGCGGTACGAGTGGGGATTGCACTCACGGCTAGTGAATCGTAAAACTCCAGATCGCTGCGTTAGCCACTGGGCCAGCTGAATCTTATTGTAGCCAGATGGCCCAGTGGCTAACGCGTCGGTCTGGAGTTTTATGACTCTCTCCCCGCGAGTTTAATCTCCGTCCCAACCGTAGTTGGATGCCTGTTTAATAGACATTCTTCAGTTATTATTCGCATTGCTATGAATTAAGCTTTTAAAATTATTTTAAATATATTGACAAATTTGTGCCTAAATGAAAATTAACTTATTGAGTAATGTCCAATCTGTAAGATGCATGAGCCATTAAATAAGATCATTCAAAATAAGTTAACAAATATGGCTGATTTAACTAGTAAAAATACATCACAGCACACCTGTTGACACCAATAGTTGCATGAAACATTTCCCTCGTATCATAAAACTTGGTTCAAAATCTGAGTCCGATCACATGAGGCGTTGTCAAGTAATAAGTAAAAGTTCGGAGCAAGTTAAAAGAAAAAAAAAGCGAAGAAAAATTTCAGAGGAAAAAAAAAGGGGATTCCTAATAATGATCTTCACTGCAAATAAAAGCTGTCTTATTACAGTGACTAAGTCAAGAATTCGTTAAACAAATAATAATAATAATAATAATAATAGTTACTATTATTATTATTATTATTATTATTATTTTCGTAAACACGTATCTACGAAGGGAAACCAGTAAGAGGTTGCCCTTTTTTTTGTTATTTCCATTTATTTCGGTCATATCTCCAGAAGGCCTCATCGTAACGTCTACAAAAGTTTCATCACTTGTGTATGGTAGAGATGGAAAAATTCCTGGAACAATTGGCATGTCTACGTTGAATGTTTTTCCAGCATCCTGGAATGGCTCACATATATTCAGATATCCTCGCTGGCGTAGCTTTAAACATTAAAAAAAAGTGTACCTAGAAAAATGTGAACGAGCAGTGGACATTTGAGACATATAATATGTAAAATAGTGTACAGTTTCTGTTCTCTTTAAATTTCCTTTAACAATTTTTAGTTTGTCTTCTGAATGCCTTCAGTATTTAATGACTGATATTTTTTAATTCCTGGAAAATACTCAAGGAGTATTTTGCGTTTCTTTTGCGTTCAGGCAAATTTGACCAAGTAGCAAAATAAATGAAAACTTAGACTTGTTGGAATTTGTACCATAACTGAAGAATGACTCATCTGATCGGCTTCATATTTTCGCGCTTCTGTTGGTTAGCATGAGTTCCAAGGTAACAATTGTTTGAACGAATAGTCACGTGACTTTTTTATTTAATAACAAACTAACATTTCTTCTGATTGACCTTTAAATGTTGTGAATGCACTGTATAAGAAGGATGATTCCCCAAGAACGCAGTCACAGTTGGTGTGAATTGGAAATTTTAATGAAATAGTTAAAACACTTTGAATTACTGGAGTCAGATCAGTTACTGAAGAATGCCTTTTCTGATTGACTTCAAACCTTATCATTTGAGGACTTTATTAAAACACAGCTTTTCACTCAGTTTCACATGTGTAAATTTCAATTTGTCAATATTATTGAAAAACAATCTTTCCCGTGTGAAAACTAGCAATGCCTCCACTTATTAGAATAAAATTAGATCTTAATAAAGACAAAATATAATATTCTTCTTATTATATCATATTAGACAGTTTTAAAGGGAATTTAAATGAATAAATGAAATATTAAATAAAAATAAAACTTTGCTGTTTTATAAATTTTCCAAATTTCAAGAGGAGAAACTTTGAAATTAGGACACATGTGCAACATCTGGGTATCTTTATTGTAGACGTTTCGCCATCCAGTGGTTTTATCAATACAAATTCTAGGACATAACTTGGAATCTCCACGACTATGGTGCTGTTCGCACCTACTGCTAGGTTGAGGGACTGATTACCTCATCTTCTGTACATAGTTCTACTGTCTTCAAGTTATGTCCTGGAATTTGTATTGATAAAGCCACTGGATGGCGAAACGTCTACAATAAAGATACCCAGATGTTGCACATGTGTCCTAATTTCATCTTGTCGGTATTATATACTATTCTTACACAGGAGAAACTTTCCAGTTTGTAATAACATTTTCAGTGACGTTGTCGTTTGTCCTGTCTTAAATTTTCTATTGTTGCTCGAATATGACTTATTCGATTGGCTTCTAATATTCAAGGATTATTTAATGTATCTTAAGACTGATGAGACTGTGTATGAGGCTTTCCTGTGGGGCCCTTCAAGGGAGGTTCCTTAACGCTGGTCAGAGGCTCTTGATCTTGGGAATTGGATCTGTGCTCCAGTTCTCTGAATTAAACCTGAATACCTTCCATCCCCTCCTACCTCCCCCTCCCCCCCACAGGCTCTATGGAATCCTACGGGTTTAGCGCTTCCCCTTAATAATAATAATAATAATAATAATAATAATAATAATAATAATAATTTCCTGTGGAGAATGATAAATATATTATTCCCAGATTTGTTTGTGTGTGAAAGGTTGAGAGAAGCTCTTCAGATCGGCTTCAAAGTTTCAACTCTCGTGAAATCCTCCTGAGAGGTCGGTATATTTAATGGTGTATGTAGATACCATTTTGCCTTTTAATCTCTGAATGGCATGCTATAAATAGTAGTAGAGGTAATGGAATATAACACCGACAATATGTTGATGAATAAAACATATCAAACCAAACACTAAACTAGAAAGGATCATAGAGCGCTGCAGGTTTAAATGTACTGAGGAAGGATATTTATTATGAAGACGTTTCGCCAGCCAATTTCTTTTTCAGTTCAAAACAGATTATATGAAGGTGATGAAACCGGAGACAGTAGGAAACTAGGTAATCAGTCCCTCTGCGTGGATGAAGGTGTTCACCACCGACCACTGTTGCCCTGATGAATCAGAAGCACAGGCAGGTGCAGTAGTAAAAGGCATAATTAGTGGCCTGACCTACTTCCACTAGTGAATCCGATCACTGACGAACTAGTGCTTAGTAGTAATGAATTTTAATTAAATAATGAAGTAAATAATTAGATGCTTTATTTATGTTATGCTAATTACTTTTTTTTCCATTAACGCAGGTGTAAATTTGTGTTACAGTAAACATGAGTAGTGATACTCACACATAACATAGTGATGCTCAGAATGAAGATGAATAGTGAGACTCACAATGAAGATGAATAGTGAGACTCACAATAAAGATGAATAGTGAGACTCACAATGAACACGAAAAGTAACGATCACATTAAATAGTAAATGAAGCCGCTGCTTCACAGTGGCACTGTCAACACCTCTGACTGTTGAGAAGTGTTGACCGCAAGGCAGTAACACAAGAAGAAATCCGACTATTTCAATTGGTCTCAGTTATGGATCATTCCTGTCGAGCTACTTGCATTTGTAATAAATTAACAAATACATAGAGAGGATGGAACGAAGTAGAATGACTTCGAGAGTATATAGATCTGCGGTGGAGGGAAAGTGGAGTAGGTGTCGGCCTAGGAAAGGGTGGAGGGAGGGGGTAAAGGAGGTTTTGTGTGCGAGCGGCTTGGACTTCCAGCAAGTGTGCGTGAGCGTGTTAGACAGGAGCGAATGGAGACAAATGGAATTTAGGATTTGACGTGCTGTTGGAGTATAAGCAAGGAAACAATTATGAAGGGATACAGGGAAACCTGCAGACCGGACTTGAGTCCTGGAGATGGGAAGTATAGTGTCTGCACTCTGAAGGATGGATGTTGATGTTGCAGTTTTATAACTATAGTGTAGGCGTGCCTCTGGCAGGACAGTGATGGAGGGAATGATGATAAAGTTCTTTTTCGGACCACCCTGCCTTGGTGGGAAACGGCTGATGTGTTAATAATACATACATACACACACACATACACTCACACACACATATATATACACACACATATGTATATATATATATATATATATATATATATATATATATATATATATATATATATATATATATATATATATATATATATATATATATAATATATATGTCGTGCCGAATATGTAAAACTGGTCAATTAGCAAGAACTCATTTAAAATTAAGTCCTTCTAAAATTTC
>NC_069399.1:7984178-8005122 GCF_026875155.1 Cherax quadricarinatus
ATATATTGACACACATACATGTGCAATGTCGAAAAGTAGATGCATCATTAACACTGGCACTAATATATATGCACCCGCATAAAACACACGTTTATATGACCAAACATAAATATGCATGGACACATACATATATACAAATGCATTTTTACTTATACACTCATATACATATGTATAAGCATGCAGCTGCACACATATACACACACAAAAAAATCATATGTAAATTCACGAATCCATATATGCATATACATCTATGTGAAAATAATTGTGAACTTACAAGCGCTTTCATGATTTCTCACATTATCAAGGGACTGTAAAAATAAAAGATCAACAGAAAGGCATATACTTATGAAATTACACCTCGTGCTCAACTTATAACACCTGAACTTTTAATGATGATGTAGGTAGGTAGTCAAGAACCAGTCAGATACAGCATCCATTCTACTCAGTCTTTAAGATTTTAACTTGTCTAATGTATCTTAAATTCTTCCCAAATTTTGTTAATTATAAATGATTCCAATTTGTTTAAATCATAAACATTATTCATATTAATTTCAAAACTATTTTTTAAATGAAATTTTATGAAATTACAATGAATATTTCTCTTAATTTATGCAAACTGGATTCGATTATAATTAATACAATTTTCGGAAGGATTTAAGAAACATTAGACAAGTTAAAATCTTAAAGCTTGGGTAGAATGTAAGCTGTGTTTGACTGGTCCTTGACTACCTACCTACAAGGCTACAATATCATAGAAAGGTCAGGTGCTGTAAGTTGATTGCAAGGTGTAATTTCGTCTTTATACACATTTCTGTTGATTTTTTAATTATACAGATTTAAAGCCTATCGGTAATGACTTTTTCAAGTATCTGATCTAATTCCAACGACTGCAGGTTTTTTATGTTAATACAATTTTAAACTTACAGTATATCAGTGTGAAGGTATCGCACTTGATCTTTCTCACTGAAATTATCTCCACTAGTGTTCTGAAGCCGATCAGAAGTTTATTTCAGTATTGTAGTAGTTATTAAATTATTTAGTTATTGAAGTATACTTTAGTTACTGGATGGAAATAATTATGACCACTTACTGGAAGTTAACTTCCAGGGTGATCCAGGGGTCAACGACCCCGTGGATATTTAGGACTTATGCACACCAATAACAAAGTGAACACTACATTCAGAAAACAAAGGAATCATCAAAGCTGAAAATTTTAAGCCGATCAAAAGGGGCTTTGTCCAGCTATCGTCCAGATTCCAATGATTCAAACATTTTTATAGTTGTATTATATTAAAAAACTGCCTGTACACTATGCAAATATAATTGGAACTATTTTCTCAGAACGACGCATCAGCTACTAATTTTTTTTAACACATCGGCCGTTTCCCACCACGGCAGGGTGGCCCGAAAAAAAAGAAAAATTTCATAATCATTCACTCCATCACTGTTTTACCAGAGGAGCGCATGCACTACAGTTATAAAACTGCAACATTAACACCTTTCCTTCAGAGTGCCGGCACTGTAGTTCCCATATCCAGGAATTCCTTCATAAATGTTATCTTGCTTACACTCCAACAGCACGTCAAGTCCTGTAAACCATTTGTCTTTATTTGCTCCTATCTAACACGCTCACGCACGTTTTATGGAAGTCCAAGCCCCTCGCACACAAAACCTCCTTTACCCCCTCCCTCCAACCTTTCCTAGGCCGACCCCTACCCCGCCTTCCTTCCACTACAGATTTATACACTCTCGAAGTCATTCTATTTCGTTCCCACCTTTCTACATGTCCAAACCATTTCAATAACCCCTCCTCAGCCCTCTGGATAATAAATTTGATAATCCCATACCTCCTCCTAATCTCCAAACTACGAATTCTCTGCATTATATTCACACCACACATTGCTCTCAGACATGATTTCTCCACTGCTTCCAGCCTTCTCCTTGTTGCAACATTCACCACCCATGTATAACACCCATACAAGAACGTTGGTATATACTCTCATACATTACCCTCTTTGCTTTTAGGATAAAATTCTTTTTTTCCCCAAATCCCATGCAAAACTCACATTTTTCCCTCGTCAAATTCTATGATTCACCCCATCTTTCATAGACCCATTGCTGAAATTCCCCTCCCAAAAATTGAAAACCCTTCACCCCCTACAACCAATCTAATTTCCCAAACAACCGTTCCCATTTTTTTTTTTTTCCTCTCACCCTTTCCCCCGTCCCTTTAAACATTTTAATTTTCCGTCTTTTACATATGCCACCAAACTCATCAACCAACCTCTGCAACTTCTATTTAGCTACTAAATATTGGAGTTATTTAACAAGTAGATTTCAATATATTTAACATGATTAAACATAATAATAGAGCACATAACACAGGGCCAAAATAACCCATGAACATCAAGAAAACATACGAAAACAATGCACACGAAATATTTTATTTAAAATCGTTAACAACAACTTGGATTATTTCTCTAATGGTCGAGTATAAAATCCCCAAACGTTCTGATGAGAGCCGCGGCACTCACCACTCGGCTACGATTTTCAAAATAAATTAGCAAATGTGCATTTTCCAAATACAATATCATTCTTTATTTCTTCAAAATATGTACCTTCATCGAGGTGTAAAGACAAGCTGTAGAAATTTCTGAAAGTTACTGCCAAATTAGCTCCCTCACGTCTCAAATTCAAAACAGGAATATTTGCTATAGATATACTTCAGGTTAATTGTTGAATTTAATCAGATGAAATGTTCACTAGTCTTTACATGATGGATAATTTACTGAAAGTGGCTAATTAAAATTTAGTTAGCTCAATATTTAATGTGAATGTAAGGGTACCAAATTTTTTTAAAAATTATAATAATATTTCAAATTTGTAGCTACACAGACGTACCTTCTGAGAAGTTATCCGTCAAATGCATCCGTGTTAGTGTTTTGAAGCTTGTCAGAACAGGCATTGTTTTGTTACTGAATAGCTGTCACTAACTCAGTTTAATTAATGAAAAATGAAGCTCAGTAAGAACATGAGTCTTATATTCAGAAGAGCCTGCTATTTAGAAAAGGCATTCTTTAGTATATCAGAGATTCCATTAATTAATTTTTCAATATTTTTAAATATGATGAATTTAAACTGTCTTTAAGTTACATCAACCACAGAACACTGAACCCGTTCAAAAGTTGAATACATATTTAATCTGATTTAACTGAAGAAACTTTGTCCACTATTTTACACAAATCTGATAAATATACACCTACACACTTCAGTGACTCTTTTTTGAATACCAGAACTTGGACAGAAGAGACTTCGAAAGTCATCGGAATTGTGCCATGAAACTTGGAAGGGCTCTAAAATATTGGTCATAATCACTAGCAGAATCCAAAAGTAGCAGGTTCCTTTTACCCCGTTTAGTCAACGATCAATGAAAGTTAAGGGCAACAGGACAAGATGTTCTAAGATAAGCGAAAGTTTGCAGGAGGGAGGAAAAAAATCTAGTAACCACTTAAATATGTCTTTATCGGTATAGGTAATTAGTAACTTTGCAGTCCAGTAACAAATCAAACTTTTCTCTAACTTAAATATACCTGCATTGAAGTTGATCAGGGGAGGCATTCTCAAGCTAATGTATACAATTTTATATCCCAGTTTGTTCACATAACAACTGTGTAGCAATCCAATAATCCCTCTAGGTAATATACAACAGTGTTGAAAGTTCAAGTTCTGTCACAAAAGGCAAATTTTCACAGTATAATTGTAAATAATTCTTCAGAGAAAAAGACTCGCAGGTAACCACTTAATGTATTGCTTTTGTATGATATCTCGAAACATTTATTATTATAATCAAAAAGAAGCGCTAAGTCACAAGGGCTATACAGCGCTGCAGGGTAGAGAAGGAAGCGAGGGTATTGGGCGGCAGAAGGGGGGAGGGATGATCAGTAGGTTACAGAAAACAGCGGGGCAGGGGATAGTGCGGGGGTAGAGGGCAGCAAGTGACTGAGATAGAAAGAGCTGAAGGTATCATCAGGTTTGTGAAGTTAAGTCAGTTGTTGTCAAAAAGTCAATGAGAGAGTCCGGATGAAAGGTGGGTCCATCAGCGAGATGGGAAGGTAAAGACAGAGCAGCGGAGTGAAGACGACGTTGGAGGTATATTCTGTGTGCTCGTTGATAAAGTGGGCAGTCTAATAGAATGGGCTGACCGATAATGGAACCTGACAATTCTCACAGAGAGGAGCAGGGCGCCTCTCCATGGATATCCATGAGAAAAGACGATTTATGGCAATGTGAAGATGGAAGAGAGTAGTCACCCAGCCTCGACACAGGTGACAAGAACACGGCCAGTAACCTATACTCGCTTTAATAGATTGAACTTTGTTACCGAGCAAAGTAGACCAACATTGTTGCCAATGGGTGTGAAGGTGGGTAGCTATTGCAGCAAAATAGTCCGTAAATGGAGCACCTCTATATGAAACTGGTAGGTCATGTACTGCTGACCGCGCAGCAGTGTCTGCCTGTTCATTGCCCTGTACGTCAACATGACCAGGGACCCAACCAAAAACAATATCTTTATACTTGGTAGAGATGTGACGTAGCCAAAGTTGGATACGGAGGACTAAGGGGTGAGGTGTATCAAATTTCTGTATAGCCTGTAAAGCACTAAGGGAGTCTGAGACAACCACAAATGATGACACAGGCATAGATGCAATTCGGATAAGTGCTGCAAGAATAGCATACAATTCAGCAGTAAAAATACTAGCCGAAGATAGTAAATGCCCTCGTACGACGCTGTCCGAAACACTGCTACGAATCCTACGCCGTCAGAAGACTTAGAGCCATCTGTGTACACTGCAATGGCATGAGAATGAGAGTGGAAGTGGTCAAGAAAAAGAGAGTGGGAAGCTACCATAGACAGTTGGGCTTTCGAGCAAGGGAGTGAGAAAAAACAGACTCGAAGAGCTGGAACTTCCCAGGGGGGTAAGGAAAAGTGAGATGCTACATGAACATAGAAAGGTGGTAATTGAAAAGAAGACAAGAGCGAATGTAGGCGAAGAGAGAAGGGATGGAGCAAACAGGGGCGGCAAACAAATAAAGAATGTCTACTAATGTCGGTGACCATTCTATAAATGGAAGGATTGCAGAGATCATCAGAGCGTTTCATAGTAGTGAAGGCCATGGGCATCATGGCGATCGGATAAGGATGGAACGTTCGCTTCTTCATAGAGGCTCTCAACAGGGGAAGAGCGAAAAGCACCAAGGCATAAACGTAATCCTTGGTGATGAATGGGGTTGAGGCTATAGAGAGTAGCAGGAGAGGCCGCTGAATAGATCTGGTCACCATAATCAAGTTTCGATAAAATGAGGGTGGAATGTAGGCAAAGGAGAGTTCGACGATCAACTCCCCATGAAAGTTGAGCAAGGGTTTTAAGAAGGTTCAGCCGGCTGTGACAAGTTTCCTTCAGAGAGGTAATGTGAGGTTTCCAGGATAACCTACGGTCAAAGAGGAGGCCTAGAAACGACTGTATCACGTTCAGGGATACGGGACCATAGAGGTACAAAGGATGATCGGAGATGACAGAGGTCTAGTGAAAGTAATTTGGTGAGTTTTTTGGGACTGGAAAATTTAAAAACCCCTGTGTGGTGGCCCAATTGGAAACACGGTTGACTGCATGCTGGAGAGAAACTGTAATGGGGTGACAGTCAGCTCCTGCACAGGCAATAGCGAAGTCATCAACATAGAGTGATGACCAAATATTGGATGGAAGACTAGAGGCCAAATCATTTATAGCAAGGAAAAAAAGTGTTGTGCTCAGAAACACCATCCCTGGGGGACACCTTCAGCTTGGATAAAGTCCGGGGAGAGCACATTATTAACCAGAACACGGAAATGTCTGTCAGTTAAAAAGTTCTTAAGGAAGGATGGTAGATTGCCTCAGAGGCCTAAGGAGTGGGCTTGGGCCAAAATATTATACCTCCAGGTTGTGTCATATGCCTTCTCAAGGTCAAAAAATATGGCAATAACTGAGTGTTTATTCGCAAAAGCATTACGAACATACGTATCCAAACGCAGTAAGGGGTCTATGGTAAAACGGCCCTTACGAAAGCCATATTGACGAGTGGAGAGAAAAATATATGAGTGTGAGGGGCTGGGTTTGATTGGTGTCATTGGGTATGGGAGTTGTTTCTTGGGTAGCTTTGGGTAGAGATCGTTTTTGATAAGGACCTGCCTCGCATGGGCCAGTAGGCCTTCTGCAGTGTTCCTCCATTCTTATGTTCTAAATACCACACTAAACATCTGTTTACCAGGCGTTCCATCACTTTGCAAACTGCACTGGTAAAAGCAATGGGACGATAGTGGGAGGCTTCATGTCCCGTAGTACTGGTTTGCGGAAAGGGAGAACAATGGCAGATTTCCACAGCTGTGGAAGAACTCCTTGTGACCAAATAAGATTGAAAAGGCGTAATAAGACTGCAAGGGCTGACTGATGTAAATGTTGTAGCATACGAATATGAATGTCGTCGGGCCCAGCTGCCGATGATCGGCAAGCTGAGTGTGTTGCCTCCAGTTCCTGAAGTGTAAAAGGCACATTATACTGTTCTTCTCTGAGAGAAGAAAGGTCCAAGGGTGCTAACTCTCTGGCAGACTTTGAAGAAAGAAACGAGGGGCATAGATGGAGCCCCTGAGAAATACGGACTAGATGATTGCCAATTTCATTGGCAACATCTAGTGGGTTTGCTATATCAACACCGGCAACCCGCAGAACAGGAGCCGGGTCAGGAGAATATTTACCACTCAGTTTTCGTACTTTTTTCCAGACTGCACTTATAGAGGAAGCAGAGGTGATGGTGGAGACATAATCTCGCCAGCAAGTGCGTTTAGCGTCACGGATGACACGGCGAGTGATCGCACACTTCTACTTAAAATCAATAAGTCTCTCCGTGGTTCTCTTGTACTGGTACCTTCCCCACGCAGCGCATTTCAAACGTACTGCACGAGCACAAGCAGCAGGCCACCAAGGCACGCATTTC
Source organism: Cherax quadricarinatus (assembly GCF_026875155.1). Classification (NCBI taxonomy): domain Eukaryota; kingdom Metazoa; phylum Arthropoda; class Malacostraca; order Decapoda; family Parastacidae; genus Cherax; species Cherax quadricarinatus. The sequence goes on from NC_069399.1 coordinate 7,991,208, forward strand.
TGAGAATGCCTGCCCGAAGTTTGGGGTTTAGAATGAGAAGCTGCAGTTAAAATGAAGGACGAGAAGAGATGTAAAAGCTCATCAATGGAGGACGAAGAAGGAACCTCACTAAAAACAGTTAGTTGGGAGTAAAGGTTCTAATTTGCCTGATCAAATTGCCAGCGTGGGTTACGAAGAGGTGGTGAATATGAAGGGGAAGTAAGAATGACTGGGAAATGATCACTGTCATGTAAATCCGGGAGAACAGACCAGGTGAAGTCTAATGTGGCAGAGGAAGAGCAGACTGAGAGATCGATGCAAGAGAGAGTATCAGTCCGAGGATCAAAATGGGTGTGAGTACCTGTATTTAAAACATGGAGGGGGCGGGTGGCAAGAAAAGCCTCTAACTGAATGCCACGGGAATCACAGGGAAAACCCCCCAGAGGAAATGATGGGCCTTAAAATCGCCAAGTAACAGAAGTGGTGGCGGTAATGACGAAACAAGAAAGGCAATATCCGGGATAGATAATGCCCGAGAAGGAGAGAGATATAAAGAACAGAGTGTATACCAGCTATGCAAGTGGATATGGGCTGCTTTGTAATGCAGTAAAGTACTAACAAATAGCTGATGGTACGGAATATCAGTGCATAGAAGGGTCCTTTCATTAAAGGTCCCATCAGGAAAAGGATCTGAAGAATACAATAAATTATAGCCTGAGATGGGATAGATAACAGCAGAGTGTAATTTTGGTTCCTGAAAGCAAACACCAACAGGGGAAAAGTGGGAGAGCAACATCTGAAGCTCACCCCGATTACCCCTGAGGCTGCATATATTCCACTGTAAATAGGCTATGATTGGCAATGATAAAGATACCTGAAGTCCACAGGTAAGGGTACCTACGGACTAGAGGGGTTAGAAAAGTCCATATGCGGTGGCAAAGGAAAACGTTCAAGCAGCGAAGGAATGGTGCGCTGTGAAGAAAGGAGTTGTGCAGATGGAGAAGAGGAAAAAGAAGGAACAGAGGGTGAATCAGTGTCCATTCATGGTTTGGTCTCTGCAATATATTCAGAGATTGCTTCAAGTGTTTTGGAGTTCAGAGACGTCGTATGGGAGACAATATTGGAGATGGAAGGAGGAGGAGTTTGAGTAAAGATCGGAACTGTAATAGACTGTACTATGGTAGAGGGGGGGGGGCGAAAGGGTGGAGGGAACTGGAGAAGTGTGGGAGTGGACAGAAGAGGCAGAAACCTGGGAGGTGGCAGAAGAGGAAGAAACTTGGGAGGGGACAGGGGAGGAAGGCACAGTACGCGGAGGAGGATGAACCTCCACACTTGTAACGGAGCCAGCGAAACGGGAAGACCCAGGTACAGAGACCAGGAAGGTAAAATGTGGAGATGGATGAAGGGATGGAGGGGTTAAAGGAGATTTGCTGGACCTCTCAGAAGTAGAGGGACGACTGGGAGGAGGTGTCGTACCAGGTCTTGTCGATACCAGGGTTTGTGAGGGAGAACACGAGGAAGTGAGGACAGACTGAGTTGTTGAAGTAGGGAGGTCTGAGCCCAGGACAGCAAAAGAATTAGATACAGGAGTGACTATGGGACTGGCAACTGCAGAGGAGGCTGCAGAAGATGGGACACCAGAAGTGGGGGGACGTTTCGAAACACGAGAATAAGAAACACAGGGTAGTCTCCCCTGGAGGTCGAGATGAGAAACTGCCATAGCATAAGGGAGATCTTCTGTCTCTTTGAGGCAACGAATTTCCCGCTCATTTAAGTAGACCTGGCAATAGCGAGAGTACAAAGGGTGAGCCTCATGACAATTAAGGCAAGAGGGAGTTCGACTGCAAGACGTATTAGAATGGCCATCAGCACCACAGACTGGGCATCCTGTTATAGATCTGCAATATTTTACTGGGTGGCCAAATTGCCAGCAATTCCTACACTGTTGCGGTGTAGGGATCACCTTCCGAACTTGTAACTGATGTCCAACCACGGGCAGGAAGAACATAAGTGTCTACCTTGAGAATTGGGAGATCTTGGAGTTCTAGCTGTTCGAGAATGTCATTGAAACATGTCTGAAAATTCTGTTGGACTATGGTATGGGGCAGAATAACAGTACCACTACAAGAATTGAGGGAATGATGTTTTTTGATAGTGATAGGAATAGTTTCGATATGTGAAAGAAGAGAAAGATCATGAGCTTGGGTAGAATTCTGGACTGTGATGATGCACGTACCGCTCTTAAGAGCATGAAATGAAATATCTCTACCAACGTGGTGTAGGAGTGCTTTGCCAATACTGTTGTCGGAAAGATAGGCAGTAGAAGAAGTCGGTCTTAAAGTAAAGAATTTAATCTACTGTGTGGTCCAAAACTGAGTGTGGAGAGGGAGTGCATGACGTGTCGGTCTTTTCCGAGTAGAATGGGAAGGTAACGAAGTTACATCATCAGGAGATTGTCGCTGGCGTTTAGAAGTGGGACCAGAGTCGGTCCGACGTGGGATGGGCTGGCGATTCGAAAATCACCGCACCATAGAGGGAGAGGCTGGAAGCATAGTCATAGGAGTGCGGAGGTCAGACAAATCGAAGGAGTCAGTCGAAACCCCAGCACCTGAAGCGGGTGATGAAACAGCACCGGCAAGAGGTACAGGGGCCTTAGGAATGTCCGAAGAGTGGCCAAAATACGAGGCGAGGTCAGAACGGGGTGCGGTAACAATATGGGGCCCGGGGGTAGCGGGGTCATGGATCGGGTGATCCATGGTTAGGTTACTTCTTTCTTTTTGTTTTTAAGAAAAAAAAGAGAAGAAAAGAAAACAAAAATAAAAAAAAAGAATAAAAAATGGGGGGACCGGGGAGGGATAGTTCGTAGGAGGAATGAAAGGGCCAGAAATCTCCCTCTTCTCCCAAGAGGACCTCAGCACCGCAAGTAGCGCAGATGCAGCATGGAACCCGTGCCATACCCTACCCTTCATGCCAGTAAACCAGCAATCTGGGATAGCAACCTCACATCTGCCGAGCTACCTCGGTGGACAAAAGAGAGGGCGGCCAGATATCCGCCACAAAGCATACCTCCTTCGGCCACCACCCCCGGAATCCGAAAGGTGGCTTCCAGAGATACACATGTCGCCCAAAAGACACCCAAAGCCACCCTCCGGAATACCGGAGAGGGATCGAGACATCCCCAGACGATCCAGGTTCTACAGCAAACTACGCCATTGCCAAGAACCTCAACGGAATGGGATGGACCCCGGTACCCTTTCCCCTACCTAGGAACTAGCGCGCCAGTGGGAAAAATCCCAAAGGCCAAAAAAGGAAGGGCAAAAGGGAGGGGTGGGGAGGAGGAGGAGGAATGGAAAAAGGGGAGGATGGGGAGGATGGGATAGGGAAAGGGGGATTGGGGAGTAATTAGGTTCGGTCTGAGGAAGGAGACGGACAGGTCTAATTCCTCAGGCCAAGAGCCTCTTCCAAACGCCAAGGAGCCCCCCTTGGAGATATCTAGAAACAGAAGAAAACTAAGCAAGAGGAGTTATTGGTTCAAATTTGTGGTTAGTAACCATTTCCATATTGCCCTTCTACATTATGCAAAAAAAATCATTATCAAAAATCATTATCAAAGGTGGAAATAAAGTATTCTAGAAGGGGGTGTTATTGAAAGGTTCCATGCTTTCTTTTCTTTCTTCCTCTAACTTTTCGAATTTATTTTGCTCTTAACTAAAAAATGCCTCATTCAATCCTCTTCAAATTTTCAACACTTGTGTATGGTAAAGAGCCTCAATTTCTTGTTACAACTGGTATGACTCAGGAAATCGTAATGACACGATTGCAAAGAAACCATACCACTGGCGGGGATAGAACCCGCGATCAGAGAGTCATAAAACTCCAGGCCTACGCGCTAGTTCTAACCCGCCGGTGGTATGGTTTACAACAGGCACGATCATGTGCCATAAGACCAAAGTTGTTGAATCCATTACCAGTAAACCTGAATAACTTGGATGATTTAAAAAATCATTGGTGGTGGTAGCCTCTAATGTTAAAATAAAAAAAAGACTGGGAATAGTACAATATACAATTTTAAGTCTAAAAATGTGTGAAAATTGTATCACAGTTAAAACACGATAGATTTAATTTTGCTTCTCCTGATCAGCTTGAATATTTCAGTGACTGATGCATCTTATGGACAGGATAGTGCCTCTTATGTTTCGTTTGCGTGAAGCTAAATTTGCTGATATATTAAAATAATAACAAAATAGCACAATTGGAGTCCATGCCAAAATGACTCATCTGATCGGCTTCAAATTTGCACCAGTTGTGGCTTCCTCTTCACAAGCTCAAGCTGCCATTAGGTGGCATAAGTTCCAGTCTACCAATTTTACTGAAAAAAATAGTGGTATTTTATGTCTAGCGAATGCCTCTTTTGACTGAGTTAAAAATATTATTGGCTCTGCATTTTGTAATGATAACCCATAAGTTTAGTACGAATAGTTGCTAATCTGAAATTTTACTGAGACAGTTAACAAACTTGGAATCGTTGGAATCAGATTAATTACCGAAGAATGTCTTTTCTGATGGGCTTTGACCTTTTGCCATTAATGGACTTTATTAAAACACTTTGTTATTCACTTTGTTTTATGTAAATATCGATTTAACAAATTTATTAAGCAAGTTCTTTTACAATAATGAGAAAATGCCTCTCATAATCGGTTTTTAATTAACCCTTAATGATCATGTATCTTTTTTTTTTCTTTAGTTGTGCGAGTGCCATTTGTTTGTCAGTATTAAAGTGCATCTCTCAAAATATCAAAATAAAAAAATTCTTTTTATAGAAGAGTACAGAATTTTAAATAAATGTAAATGAGAAAAGCAAATTTAAACAAAACAAAAATTCTCTCGTTTTTGTTGTTTTTAAGTAACATTTTACACATTTTCGTTTCACTTATCACAAATTTTCCTTTATTACTCGAGATTCATGGGATTATTTACATGCATAGGATGAAGACTGAGACACTTGTGCAACATCTCAGAATGTTTACCGAGGAAACGCTTCGCCAGTCAGTGGCTTCTTCAGTTTAAGCCAATGTGTTCAGTCACCATTCTTGAGAAACATAAAAACATATACACTAACTGGGTTATATACTTCTTCCAGGTGAGTAGAAGCAGGAGGAGGCGTAGTCACTAGTGGATAAATCCACTAGTTTAAGTAGCTCGTGCCTGCAAGTTAGCCTTACATAAAACTAACTTACTTTGTTAAAAGATGGTCAGTCTTAAAAAAAAAAGTTTGGATTGATTTTAGCCTGTATAGGTCCCAATTCACATTTTTGGAAGAATTTGACAAACTGAAACACTGCTTATCATGCAATAATTTCTGAGTACCACAATTGATTACCTTTAAGTCTTCCATGAACATAAAGTAATTATGCAACTACTAATCGGCTTGAAGCTTAATGTGTAATTTCGAAAAATGATTCCTTTAATTTTATTGAAAAAGCTTAGGTATTAGTTTCCATATGATGATTTACGAGTGTCAGTTCTATTTCCCATGAAATCAAATCTAATATTATACTGCATTATCAACTTTTGCCGCACTAAGTAATATTCCAAAGGCTGTGCTTGAGGCACCGGGCTCTGAGATTTTGGAAAACTGTGATGCCTTCCTTTGGTTCAGCAGCGACCTCAATACACCTAGTTGATTTTCAAGTGTCTCTCAATCTGCTGCACTACACAACCCCCCCTTTCATATATATATATATATATATATATATATATATATATATATATATATATATATATATATATATATATATATATATATATATATGCAAAACAACCACTCTGAAAGAATAGAGAAATTCCAAGCGCTTTCGTGACTACTCACATTATCAAGGAACTATGAAAGTGAAGCATCCAAGGAAGCTATATAAGGGGTCCGGCCAGCACCTCACTATCAGATCCCACAACGGTTAAACACGTGACGCGCGGCGAGCCAACTTGGATAGGTCCTTTGCACAACTCACCCCCAAGCTATTTATTTGTCCAGTGTATTATTAAATTCTTCCCAAATTCTATTAATTATAAATGGATCTAATTTATATAAACCAAAGGAAATATTCATATTATTGTCAAAACTGCTTTTTATGAAACAAGATTCAAAAAGCAGTTTTGACAATAATATGAATATTTCCTTTGGTTTATATAAATTAGATCCATTTATAATTAATAGAATTTGGGAAGAATTTAATAATACACTGGACAAATAAATAGCTTGGGGTGAGTTGTGCAAAGGACCTATCCAAGTTGGCTCGCCGCGCGTCACGTGTTTAACCATTGTGGGATCTGACAGTGAGGTGCTGGCCGGACCCCTTATATAGCTTCCTTGGATGCTTCACTTTCATAGTTCCTTGATAATGTGAGTAGTCACGAAAGCGCTTGGAATTTCTCTATTCTTTCAGAGTGGTTGTTTTGCATATTTTGAAATCACCTGTTTACTGTGATCTTATTGCATATATACATATATATATATATATATATATATATATATATATATATATATAATATATATATATATATATATATATATATATATATATATATATAATATATTATATACGAGAAAGAGCCACCGCCCTTTCTCGTACATAAATTAGGTTATCTTGCATTTGCGCTTTTCAGTGACTAGTTAATGATTCAAGTTGGACCGAAACGTCGTCATATGTTTTAGTCTCATATATGCGGGTTACTTGTGTATTGTGCCTTTTTATTCCTTATTATCTGAAGTATTATAGGGGTTTACATTTTAAGCCGAATAAATGGTAAATATATTTCCTTAGCAGCATTTTTCTAGTCAGTTTTTCCACCAATCAGTTACAGAGGATCGTCGGGGAGCCTTGGGAAGGAGAAATAGAAAACTTTTTAAGTTCAACCTTAGAAAGATTCCCTCCTGGGTACACATAATTGCCAATTAAACTCGAGAGTAAAGCAAGGATGCCAGGATGTAAGATTTTAGCATTTTTGTTCTCTCCACTTTCACACCAAAGATCAAGTTCCGCGGAATTCTGACAAAACTAAATTAAACCGTGTTCTTTTTAACTAGTTTAAATTTCATTTAAAAATATCTGTGAACATAATAATGATATAAATAACATTATTATGTTCACAAATATTTTTATATGAAATTTAAACTAAGGAGTGAGAAAACTGATGCTTAACTCACTGCTAAAATGACATAAAATACAACAGCGTTATCTCCAGTACTATTGTTGTTACAAATTCTACTAGAATTACTATTTCTTTTACGACTACACTAGCTACTACTGCTTTATTATACTGATACATTATATATGTTAATATTTCTACTTCAACAACTACCGCCTCTTTTACCTCTGCAGTGTTACTACAGTGTGTTGCTACATATACTGCTACGATTATTCTTATTAGTACTGCTTCTGCTATTTGAATTTTCCTCTGTTTTGATATGTATATATATATATATATAATATATATATATATATATATATATATATATATATATATATATATATATATATATATATGTCGTGCCGAATAGGCAGAACTTGCGATCTTGGCTTAAATAGCAACGCTCATCTTGTCATATAGGGCAAGCGAAAATTTGTGTATGCAGTAATTTCGCCAAAATCATTCTGAACCTAACGAAAAAAATGTATTTCACTGCGTTTGTTTAGTATTAAATTACTGTAAACAAATCTAAAATATATTCAGGTGGGTTAGGCTAAAATAAATTGCTCTTGTTATGATAAGATTAGGTAAGTTTTCTAAGATTCTTTTGTTGCAAAATTATAATTTTTTACATTATCATTAATGAAAAAAATATACCTTTAAACGTATAAAAGAAAATTTCTGAAAGGACTTAATTTTAAATGAATTCTTGCTAATTGACCAGTTTTACATATTCGGCACGACATATATATATATATATATATATATATATATATATATATATATATATATATATATATATATATATATATATATATATATATAATATATATATATATATTATAATATATATATATGATGTGTGTGTGTGTTTGTGTGTGTGTTTGTGTGTGTGTGTGTGTGTGTTTACTCGCCTAGTTGAGGTTGCAGGGGTCGAGTCCAAGCTCCTGGCCCCTGTGTGTGTGTGTGTGTTGTGTGTGTCAATAAAAACAGTGCGAGTAGCCGGGGGCTCGAACCTGTGTTGTTTAAGCCCGCCTCATTGTGGACAAAAATTGACGACACTAACCCACTGGACAATCCAACTGGATTGGATGGTTCAGTGGGTTAGAGCTCAACATGAGCTCTAACACGAGGGCTGGAACACGGGTTCGAGCCCTCGGCTAGTCGCAGTGTTGTTATTGATTAAATGCCAATTCGTTCGTGGTTACAATATTATATATATATATGTTTGTGTGTGTGCAATAAATAATTGAGCATTTCTACTGTACTTATTATCAAAAAGCTCCTAAATAAAGTAGAAAAAGAGCTCTATAAAAAAATTCAGTGGTGAACTAAACAAAATCATAATATAAGCAAAACTCACTCCATTAACACTGAAATTTTCATCCACATGTACATACAAATAAAAACGAACCTCTTTGAAAAATTTTATAAGCCAGATGAGTTGACTCTTTTCCTAATGGGATATATGCAGACTGGTCATTTAGTCCTATCAGGGACTGATTACCTCTTCTTTTGTACATAGTTCTACTGTCTTTCCTTTATGTCCTCAAATTTGTATTGATAAGCCACTGAATGGCGAAACGTCTATCATAAAGATACCAAAATGTTACGTATGTGTCTAATTCTTCATCTCGTCGATATTTTATACGGTACCCGCACAAATCTCTAGGCAGACGAGTTGTGTGCTGCTGTGGCAATCGTTTTGCTTGTGTTGATTCATTCCTTCTAACACAGGAAGAGGCAGAGGGTATTAAAAATATTTGCACTTGTCGATATTCACTATTCCTATACTATGCACAGTTGATTATTGGTAATAATATTAATAATACCGACCTTTATTAGGGTCTTAGAGGGGCATTTAAAACGTGTTGAATCTCGATTAACTCGCACTAGTGGAAAGATTGGTGATACCTTGAAGACTCTTCCTGAAGAACAGCGAGAAAGTATACGTTTTTGGTTACTAAAGACTTGATCATATTTATTGTACACTGCTGTTCACAGATATATGCTTCAGTAACCGATGCTACGTTGAGAATGAATGAGCCCAGAAACGACGACTTGTAAACCCGTAGAACAAAGTTCCTTAACACTTATAGAACATTCTGTCTGTACACTACGCTATACTATGTTAATATTATTTGTTGTGGACCACATAGAGAAAAATCCTGTATCTGTGTACTACTTTACACTTCGCCAAAATTATTTTTTGTCCACCACTTAAAAAAATTTAATCTGTAGACCACTCTAGTCTATGTCAGCTTTTTATAGAGTACAAACAACATTCAAGAATAAATTACTTTTGCAAATGATATTAACAAAGGACTGTACTAAACAACAACAACAACAAAATAGATTAAATACTTCGGTCATTATTTGTGACTTTATTCATCATGTAACTTATATTAGTAACGCATTTATTTATCAGTGTCTACTTCACATAACAAAATTAAGATAGTACAAAGGAAATGAAAGTAAAGTAATGTAAGGAAGAGTGAGAGTGAGAAGAGAAGAGAGGAAAAAGAACAATTACAATGTCAGGGGAAAGGGAAGGATAGTGGGTGGATGGAGGGGGCTGAGAGGTAAAGAAGGGTGAACAGAGATGGAAGGAGAGTAGGGAAAGAGGAAATGTGGATGGTGTGAAAGATGGAAGGATGTTGAGGGGAAAATAATTAGTAATAAAGACTGAGCTGTTTCTTTGTCACCAGAGTTCTTATATTTGGTTGAGAGGTAGAGAGGGCAAATCGAAGATCAGATCCAGCATCCAACTTAGATCAGTGTTGGGTTTTCATTACCAATACTGTTGAGAGCCCGCACTCACATATAGAATCAAGGCTTGTTAAAATAAGATCACCAACTTTCCAAAAAAACTTTGCTTATCTTCACCCAGAATGCTAAGTTTTTCTTCTATTAATCTGTCGTGGGTGGTAGTACTATTGACGAGGTTCAAGAAACGTTTGAGGAAAATCATCAACCCGACATCTGAAAATATTTCTTGTAAGTGTCAAGGCAACAGCATTAAACTCTTATTTTAAAGAAGTATTGCAGATGCTCTGAAATATTGCCTTGCAGGCTGTTAAACTGGATTATTACTGAGAGTGTGAGTGAGATTGTGGAAAGCAGAGACATGTTTAGTATCTGCCTTTTCCATCCAGAGCTCAAATTATTACATTGAAAGACCGTACTCAGTCAGCATGGTTAATCATTGATGAGAGTAAGACACATGTGCAACATCTGGGTATCTTTATTGTAGACGTTTCGCCATCCAGTGGCTTTATCAATACAAATTCTAGGACATAACTTGAAGACAGTAGAACTATGTACAGAAGATGAGGTAATCAGTCCCTCAAACTAGGAGTAGGTGCGAACAGCACCATAGTCGTGGAGATTCTGAAGCAGAAGAAAGAATCCTGGCGCTTATATAGTAACGTCAGGTGTAGCAGACGAGGGCATATTCACTGGTAGGCGGGATTCCCCAGTGGAAGTAGGTCCTTCCCAAAGAGATGGGTTAGTTGTAGAAGTAGTTGTCGTAGTCGTGAAGGTTATGTACATGTCCTCAGAATTAAGATTCCATGATGTTGCAGTGTCTGACAAGTTGTGTACAAGTTGAGGGACTGATTACCTCATCTTCTGTACATAGTTCTACTGTCTTCAAGTTATGTCCTAGAATTTGTATTGATAAAGCCACTGGATGGCGAAACGTCTACAATAAAGATACCCAGATGTTGCACATGTGTCTTACTCTCATCTTGTCGGTATTATATACCATTTCGTACACAACTTGTCAGACACTGCAACATCATGGAATCTTAATTCTGAGGACATGTACATAACCTTCACGACTACGACAACTACTTCTACAACTAACCCATCTCTTTGGGAAGGACCTACTTCCACTGGGGAATCCCGCCTACCAGTGAATATGCCCTCGTCTGCTACACCTGACGTTACTATATAAGCGCCAGGATTCTTTCTTCTGCTTCAGAATCTCCACGACTATGGTGCTGTTCGCACCTACTCCTAGTTTGAGGGACTGATTACCTCATCTTCTGTACATAGTTCTACTGTCTTCAAGTTATGTCCTAGAATTTGTATTGATAAAGCCACTGGATGGCGAAACGTCTACAATAAAGATACCCAGATGTTGCACATGTGTCTTACTCTCATCTTGTCGGTATTATATACCATTTCGTACACATGGTTAATCATTGTTTTCTCTTTTCCGTAAAATTTCAGATTTAATTAATTTTGCATTTAATTAAGGTAGGCAAGAGATAACACAAAGCTTTCACTGCTAAATGAAGCTTGAGGATCAACTTTCTCTGGTACTTCCATGACTGTGCTCATTTCTGCCAGTAATTTCAGAACACGGGCCAGCATGTTGCCTCTGGTTAACTAGAAAACTTGCGTATATATGAGATCCTGAAAAGCTGAATCCAGGTCTTGGTACAGGTTTATGAAGTGAAGTGAGTTCAGATAACTTCTTTTGATGTTATTCACAATCTTTATGGCAGTTTGCAACACCATAGGAAAACCTCGAGAAATAGGTCTGGAAGCAAGTGCCTGATGAAGAATCATGCAGAGATTACCTACTATCGTGAACCAAGCACTTCATAAGTACCATTAATGCAAACCTTCTTTTCTCATTAATTTTGTCAAATACTCCAATCTTCAAAATACTCGTGACGTGAACTGATCTTTATCCTCTCCTGTATTTACTTCTTCAGCTATCCTATATTTTCTTTGCCTTCCTGTCTTCTCCCTAGTGGGTACTGTTCATAAGATCATAAGAACATAAGAAAGGAGGAACACTGCAGGAGGCCTGTGGCCCATAATAGGCAGGTCCTTTACAATTCAAACCCACTAACAAAACATTTGCCCCAAACCCCAAATTTTTAATGCCACCCCAAAAAATAAGCTCTGATGTGAAAGCCCACTCAAATCCAACCCCTCCCACTCATGTACTTATCCAACCTAGATTTGAAAACACCCAAAGTCCTAGCCTCAATAACCCAACTAGGTAGACTGTTCCACTCATCAAAATACCCTATTTTCCCAAAACCCAAAACTTTCTATGTCCTTTTAAATCTAAACTTATCTAATTTTAAAAACCCTTACTGCGGGTTCTCTCTTGGAGAGACATCCTCAGACCTTATTAATATCCCCTTTATTAATACCTATTTTTCCCCTTATACACTTCGATAGGGCTCCCTCATTCTTCGTCTAACAAGTGAATGTAACTTAAGAGTCTTCAATCTTTCTTCATAAGGAAAATTTCTAATGCTATGTATTAATTTTTAGTCATCCTACGCTGAATGTTTTCTAACGAATTTATGTCCATTTTGTAATACGGAGACCAGAACTGAGCTGCATAATCTAGGTGAGGCCTTACTAATGATGTATAAAGCTGCAGTATGACCTCTGGACTTCTGTTTGCTTACACTTCTTGATATAAATCCCAGTAATCTATTTGCCTTATTACGTACGCTTAGGCATTGCTGTCTTGGTTTAAGGTTGCTGCTCACCATAACCCCCAAGTCCTTTTCGCAAACTGTATGGCTAAGTTCTACATCATTTAACTTATAAGACTAGGGTATGGGCACTCCCAAGCTTCAGAACCTTGCATTTATCAACATTGAACTGCATCTGCCACTTTTCTGACCAAGAATAGAGTTTGTTTAAATCCTCCTGAAGTTCCATAACATCTACGTTTGAATCAATTATCCTACTATCTTTGTGTCATCGGCGAATTTGCTCATATCACTAGTAATTCCCTCATCAAGATCATTGATATATATTATAAACAACAACGGGCCCAAGACTGATCCCTGTGGAACGCCATTCGTCACAGATCCCCACTCGGATTTAACCCATTTATGGACACTCTCTGCTTCCTGTCAGTGAGCCATGACTCGATCCACGAGAGCACTTTTCCCCCAATGCCATGAGCTGCCACTTTCTTTAACAGTCTATGGTGCGGAACTCTATCAAAAGCCTTACTAAAATCTAAGTAAATAATATCAAATTCTTTATTGTGGTCAACAACCTCAAAAGCTTTACTGAAGAAAGTTAATAAATTAGTTAGAAAAGACCGGCCTCTTGTGAATCCATGCTGAGTATCATTAATCAAGCTATGCTTATCGAGATGGCTTCTTATAATCTCAGCTATAATTGACTCTAGTAATTTGCCTACAATTGAGGTCAGGCTTATTGGGCGGTAATTTGACGGTAACGACTTGTCCCCTGTTTTAAAAATAGGAGTTACATTAGCCATCTTCCACATATCAGACACTACACCTGTTTGAAGAGATAAATTAAAAATATTAGTTAATGGTTCACAGAGTTCCATTTTGCATTCCTTAAGAATCCTTGAAAAAAACCTCATCAGGACCCGGCGACTTATTTGCTTCAGTCTGTCTATCTGCTTCACAACCACCTCACTAGTGACTGTGATGTTACATAATTTATCTTCTTCTAGCCCACTGTAAAAATTAATTACTGGAATATTGTTAGTGTCTTCCTGTGTAAAAACTGAGAGAAAATAATTATTTAAAATCAAGCACATTTCATTCTCTTTGTCAGTAAGGTGCCCATAGTTATTTTTAAGGGGACCTATCTTATCTCTAACTTTTGTTCTATAGACCTGGAAAAAAACTTTTTGGGTTAGTTTTAGAATCCTTAGCAACTTTAATTTCTAGTCCTTTTCTTTCTTATCCCTTTTTAATGTCCCTTTAATGTCAATATACTG
>NC_069399.1:8005622-8055611 GCF_026875155.1 Cherax quadricarinatus
AAAATTTTTCACTCTCGAAATCATTCTATTTCGTTCCCCCCCTTTTACATGTAAAAACCCATTTCAATAACCCTCCTCACCCGGATAAAAATTTTTGATAATCCCATACCCCCCAACCCAAACACGAATTTCTGCATTATATTCACAGCACACTTTCTCTAGACATGATTTCTCCACTGCTTCAGCCTTCCCCTGTTGCAACTTTCACCCCCATGTGTAACCCCCCATCAAGAACGTTGGTATATACCCTTACTTTTCCCCTTTGCTTTATGGATAAAATTCTTTGTCTCCAAGACCCCTCGTGCACAATCCCCCATTTTCCCCTCGTCAATTCTAGATTCCCTCATCTTTCTAGACCCATCGCTGAAATGTCCACTCCCAAAAATATCTGAATACATTCCCCCCTCTACCAATCTAATGTCCAATAAACCCTTTTTCCATTTTTTTTTTTCCTCACCCCTTACCTGTCCTATAATATTTTTAATTTCCGTCTTTTAATATCCCACCAAACTCATAAACCCAAACCTCTGCAATTTTTCTTTAGCTACTAAATATTGGGTTATTTAAAAATAGATTTCATATTTTAACATTTTTTAAAATAAAAAATTAAAATAAAAAAAAACGGGGGCCAAAATAACCATGAACATCAAAAAAACATACAAAAATAAACACGAAATATTTTATTTAAAATCGTTAACAACAACTTGGATTATTTCTCTAATGGTCGAGTATAAAATCCCCAAACGTTGTGATGAGAGCCGCGGCACTCACCACTCGGCTACGATTTTCAAAATAAATTAGCAAATGTGCATTTTCCAAATACAATATCATTCTTTATTTCTTAAAAATATGTACCTTCATCGAGGTGTAAAGACAAGCTGTAGAAATTTCTGAAAGTTACTGCCAAATTAGCTCCCTCACGTCTCAAATTCAAAACAGGAATATTTGCTATAGATATACTTCAGGTTAATTGTTGAATTGAATCAGATGAAATATTCACTAGTCTTTACATGATGGATAATTTACTGAAAGTGGCTAATTAAAATTTATTTAGCTCAATATTTAATGTGAATGTAAGGGTACCAATTTTTTTTTAAAATTATAATAATATTTCAAATTTGTAGCTACACAGACGTACCTTCTGAGAAGTTATCCGTCAAATGCATCCGTGTTAGTGTTTTGAAGCTAGTCAGAACAGGCATTGTTTTGTTACTGAATAGCTGTCACTAACTCAGTTTAATTAATGAAAAATGAAGCTTAGTAAGAACATGAGTCTTATATTCAGAAGAGCCTGCTATTTAGAAAAGGCATTCTTTAGTATATCAGAGATTCCATTAATTAATTTTTCAATATTTTTAAATATGATAAATTTAAACTGTCTTTAAGTTACATCAACCACAGAACACTGAACCCGTTCGAAAGTTGAATACATATTTAATCTGATTTAACTGTAGAAACTTTGTCCACTATTTTACATAAATCTGATAAATATACACCTACACACTTCAGTGACTCTTTTTTGAATACCAGAACTTGGGCAGAAGAGACTTCGAAAGTCATCAGAATTGTGCCATGAAACTTGGAAGGGCTCTAGAATATTGTTCATAATCACTAG
This sequence comes from Cherax quadricarinatus, assembly GCF_026875155.1. Classification (NCBI taxonomy): domain Eukaryota; kingdom Metazoa; phylum Arthropoda; class Malacostraca; order Decapoda; family Parastacidae; genus Cherax; species Cherax quadricarinatus. The sequence continues at coordinate 8,007,238 of NC_069399.1, forward strand.
CACAATCCAAAAGTAGCAGGTTCCTTTTACCCCGTTTAGTCAACGATCAATGAAAGTTAAGGGCAACATGACAAGATGTTCTAAGATAAGCGAAAGTTTGCAGGAGGGAGGAAAAAAAATCTAGTAACCACTTAAATGTGTCTTTATCGGTATAGGTAATTAGTAACTTTGCAGTCCAGTAACAAATCGAACTTTTCTCTAACTTAAATATACCTGCATTGAAGTTGATCAGGGGAGGCATTCTCAAGTTACTGTATACAATTTTATATCCCAGTTTGTTCACATAACAACTGTGTAGCAATCCAATAATCCCTCTAGGTAATATACAACAGTGTTGAAAGTTCAAGTTCTGTCACAAAAGGCAAATTTTCACAATATAATTGTAAAAAAAAAGAAGCGCTAAGCCACAAGGGCTATACAGCGCTGCAGGGTAGGGAAGGAAGCGAGGGTATTGGGCGGCAGAAAGGGGAAGGGATGATCAGTAGGTTACAGAAAACAGCGGGGCAGGGGATAGTGCGGGGGTAGAGATTGAGGTAGAAAGGGCTGAAGGTATCATCAGAGTTTGTGAAGTAAGTCAGTTGTTGTCGAAAAGTCAATGAGAGAGTCCGGATGAAAGGTGGGTCCATCAGCGAGAAGGGAAGGTAAAGAGAGAGCAGCGGAGCGAAGACGACGTTGGAGGTATATTCTGCATGCTCGTTGATAAAGTGGGCAGTCTAATAGAATGTGGCTAACCGATAATGGAACCTGACAATTCTCACAGAGAGGAGCAGGGCGCCTCTCCATGAGATAACCATGAGTAAGACGAGTATGGCCAATGCGAATTCGGGAGAGAGTAGTCTCCCAACCTCGACACTGGTGACAAGAGCACGGCCAGTAACCTATACTCGGTTAAATAGATTGAACTTTGTTACCGAGCAAAGTAGACCAACGTTGTTGCCAACGGGTGTGAAGGTGGGTAGCTATTGCAGCAAAATAGTCCGTAAATGGAACACCTCTATATGAAACTGGTAGGTCATGTACTGCTGACCGCGCAGCAGTGTCTGCCTGTTCATTGCCCTGTACGTCAACATGACCAGGGACCCAGCAAAAAACAATATCTTTATTCTTGGTAGAGATGCGGCGTAGCCAAAGTTGGATACGGAGGACTAAGGGGTGAGGTGTATCAAATTTCTGTATAGCCTGTAAAGCACTAAGGGAGTCTAAGACAACCACAAATGATGACACAGGCATAGATGCAATACGGATAAGTGCTGCAAGAATGGCATACAATTCAGCAGTAAAAATACTAGCCGAAGATAGTAAATGCCCTCGTACGACGCTGTCCGAAACACTGCTGCGAATCCTACGCCGTCAGAAGACTTAGAGCCATCTGTGTACACTGCAATGGCATGAGAATGAGAGTGGAAGTGGTCAAGAAAAAGAGAGTGGGAAGCTACCGTAGACAGTTGGGCTTTCGAGCAAGGGAGTGAGAAAGAACAGACTCGAAGAGCTGGAACTTCCCTGGGGGTAGGGAAAAGTGAGATGCTACATGAACACAGAAAGGTGGTAATTGAAAAGAAGACAAGAGCGAATGTAGGCGAAGAGAGAAGGGATGGAGCAAACAGGGGCGGCGAACAAATAAAGAATGTCTACTTATATCGGTGACCATTCTATAAATGAAAGGATTGCAGAGATCATCAGAGCGTACATAGCAGCGAAGGCAATGGGCATCACGGCGATCGGATAAGGATGGAACGTTCGCTTCTTCACAGAGGCTCTCAACAGGGGAAGAGCGAAAAGCACCAAGGCATAAACGTAATCCTTGGTGATGAAAGGGGTTGAGGCTATAGAGAGTAGCAGGAGAGGCCACTGAATAGATCTGGTCACCATAATCAAGTTTCGATAAAATGAGGGTGGAATGTAGGCAAAGGAGAGTTCGACGATCAACTCCCCATGAAAGTTGAGCAAGGGTTTTAAGAAGGTTCAGCCGGCTGTGACAAGTTGCCTTCAGAGAGGTAATGTGAGGTTTCCAGGGTAACCTACGGTCAAAGAGGAGGCCTAGAAACCTGACTGTATCACGTTCAGGGATACGGGAGCCATAGAGGAACAAAGGATGATCGGAGATGACAGAGCGTCTAGTGAAAGTAATTTGGTGAGTTTTGGTACTGGAAAATTTAAACCCATGTGTGGTGGCCCAATTGGAAACACGGTCGACCGTATGCTGGAGAGAAACAGTAATGAGGTGACAGACAGCGCCTGCACAGGCAATAGTGAAGTCATCAACATAGAGTGATGACGAAATATTGGATGGAAGACTAGAGGCCAAATCATTTATAGCAAGGAAAAAAAGTGTTGTGCTCAGAACACATCCCTGGGGGACACCTTCAGCTTGGATAAAGTCCGGGGAGAGCACATTATTAACCAGAACACGGAAATGTCTGTCAGTTAAAAAGTTCTTAAGGAAAGATGGTAGATTGCCTCAGAGGCCTAAGGAGTGGGCTTGGGCCAAAATATTATACCTCCAAGTTGTGTCATATGCCTTCTCAAGGTCAAAAAATATGGCAATAACTGAGTGGTTATTTGCAAAAGCATTACGAACATACGTATCCAAGCGTAGTAAGGGGTCTATGGTAAAACGGCCCTTACGAAAGCCATATTGACGAGTGGAGAGACTGTTGTGTGTCTCTAAATACCACACTAAACATTTTTTTACCATGCGTTCCATCACTTTGCAAACTGCACAGGTAAGAGCAATGGGACGATAGTGGGAGGCTTCATGTCCCGTAGTACCCGGTGTGCGGAAAGGGAGAACAATGGCAGATTTCCACAGCTGTGGAAGAACTCCTTGTGACCAAATAAGATTGAAAAGGCGTAATAAGACTGCAATGGCTGACTGATGTAAATGTTGTAGGATACGAATATGAATGTCGTCGGGCCCAGCTGCCGATGATCGGCAAGCTGAGTGTTGCCTCCAGTTCCTGAAGTGTAAAAGGCACATTATACTCTTCTTCTCTGAGAGAAGAAAAGTCCAAGGGTGCTAACTCTCTGGCAGACTTTGAGGAAAGAAACGAGGGGCATAGATGGAGCCCCTGAGAAATACGGACTAGATGATTGCCAATTTCATTGGCAACATCTAGTGGGTTTGCTATATCAACACCGGCAACCCACAGAACAAGAGCCGGGTCAGGAGAATATTTACCACTCAGTTTTCGTACTTTTTTCCAGACTGCACTCATAGAGGAAGCAGAGGTGATGGTGGAGACATAATCTCACCAGCAAGTGCGTTTAGCGTCAAGGATGACACGGCGAGTGATCGCACGCTTCTGCTTAAAATCAATAAGTCTCCCCGTGGTTCTATTGTGCTGGTACCTGCCCCACGCAGCGCAATTCAAACGTACTGCACGAGCACAAACAGGAGACCACCAAGGCACGCATTTCAGAGAATGCCTGCCCGAAGTTTGGGGTATAGAATGAGAAGCTGCGGTTAAAACGGAGGACGAGAAGAGGTGTAAAAGCTCATCAATAGAGGATGAAGAAGGAACTTCACTAAAAACAGTTAGTTGGGAGTAAAGGTTCCAATTTGCCTGATCAAATTGCCAGCGTGGGTTACGAAGAGATGGTGAATATGAAGGGGAAGTAAGAATGACTGGGAAATGATCGCTGTCATGTAAATCCGGGAGAACAGACCAGGTGAAGTCTAATGTGGCAGAGGAAGAGCAGACTGAGAGATCGATGCAAGAGAGAGTATGAGTCCGAGGATCAAAATGGGTGTGAGTACCTGTATTTAAAACATGGAGGGGGTGGGTAGCAAGAAAAGCCTCTAACTGAATGCCACGGGAATCACAGGGAAATCACCCCAGAGGAAATGATGGGCATTAAAATTGCCAAGTAACAGAAGTGGTGGCGGTAATGACGAAACAAGAAAGGCAATATCCGGGATAGATAATGCCCGAGAAGGAGAGAGATATAAAGAACAGAGTGTATACCACCTATGTAAGTGGATACGGGCTGCTGCGTAATGCAGTGAAGTACGAACAAATAGCTGATGGTATGGAATATCAGTGTGTAGAAGAAGGGCACTTTCATTAAAGGTCCCATCAGGAAAAGGATCTGAAGAATACAATAAATTATAGCTTGAGATGGGATAGGTAACAGCAGAGTGTAATTTTGGTTCCTGAAAGCAAACACCAACAGGGGAAAACTGGGAGAGCAACATCTGAAGCTCACCCCGATTACCCCTGAGGCCGCGTATATTCCACTGTAAATAGGCCATGATAGGCAATGATAAAGATACTTGAAGTCCACAGGTAAGGGTACCTACGGACTAGAGGGGTTAGAAAAGTCCACATGCGGTGGCAAAGGAAAACGTTCAAGCAGCGAAGGAACGGTGCGCTGTGAAGAAAGGAGTTGCGCAGATGGAGAAGAGGAAAGAGAAGGAACAGGGGGTGAATCAGTGTCCATTGATGGTTTGGTCTCTGCAATATATTCAGAGATTGCTTCAAGTGTTTTGGAGTTCAGAGACGTCGTATGGGAGACAATATTGGAGATGGAAGGAGGAGGAGTTTGAGTAAAGATCGGAACTGTAATGGGCTGTACCATGGTAGATGGGGGGGGGCGAAAGGGTGGAGGGAACTGGAGAAGTGTGGGAGTGGACAGAAGAGGCAGAAACCTGGGAGGTGGCAGAAGAGGAAGAAACTTGGGAGGGGACAGGGGAGGAAGGCACAGTACGCGGAGGAGGATGAACCTCTACACTTGTAATGGAGCCAGTGAAACGGGAAGACCCAGGTACAGAGACCAGGAAAGTAAAATGTGGTATGGATGAAGGGATGGAGGGGTTAAAGGAGATTTGTTGGACCTCTGAGAAGTAGAGGGACGATTGGGAGGAGGTGTCGTACCAGGTCTTGTCGATACCGGGGTTTGTGAGGGAGAACACGAGGAAGTGAGGACAGACTGAGGTGTTGAAGTAGGGAGGTCTGAGCCCAGGACAGCAAAAGAATTAGATACAGGAGTGACTATGGGACTGGCAACTGCAGAGGAGGCTGCAGAAGATGAGACCCCAGAAGTGAGTGGACGTTTCGGAACACGAGAATAAGAAACACAGGGTAGTCTCCCTTGGAGGTGGAGATGAGAAACTGCCATAGCATAAGGGGGATCTTCTGTCTCTTTGAGGCAACGAATTTTCCGCTCATTTAAGTAGACCTGGCAATAGCGAGAGTACAAAGGGTGAGCCTCATGACAATTAAGGCAAGAGGGAGTTCGACTGCAAGACGTATTAGAATGGTCATCGGCACCACAGACTGGGCATCCTGTTATAGATCTGCAATATTTTGCTGGGTGGCCAAATTGCCTGCAATTCCTACACTGTTGTGGTGTAGGGATCACCTTCCGAACTTGTAACTCATGTCCAACTACATAAACAGAGGATGGGAGTTCATGACTGTCAAAAGTTAAACGGGCCACGTTGCTAGGGTATCGTCTTTGCCCGCGGGCAGGAAGAACATAAGTGTCCACCTTTAGAATTGGGAGATCTAGGAGTTCTAGCTGTTCGAGAATGTTATTGAAACATGTCTGGAAATTCTGTTGGACTATGGTATGGGGCAGAATAACAGTACCACTACAAGAATGAGGGAATGATGTTTTTCGATAGTGATAGGAATAGTTTCAATATGTGAAAGAAGAGAAAGATCATGAGCTTGGGTAGAATTCTGGACTGTGATGATGCATGTACCGCTCTTAAGAGCATGAAAGGAAATATCTCTACCAACGTGGTGTAGGAGCGCTTTGCCAATACTATGGTCGGAAAGATAAACAGTAGAAGAAGTCGGTCTTAAAGTAAAGAATTTAATCTACTGTGTGGTCCAAAACTGAGTGTGGAGAGGGAGTGCATGACGTGTCTGTCTTTTCCGAGTAGAATGGGAAGGTAACGAAGTAACATCATCAGGAGATTGTCGCTGGCGTTTAGAAATTGGACCAGAGTCGGTCCGACGTGGGACGGGCTGGCGATTCGAAAATCGCCGCACCATAGAGGGAGAGGCCGGAAGCATAGTCAAAGGAGTGCGGAGGTCAGACAAATCGAAGGAGTCAGTCGAAACCCCGGCACCTGAAGCGGGTGATGAAACAGCACCAGCAAGAGGTACAGGGGCCTTAGGAATGTCCGAAGAGTGGCCAAAAGACGAGGCGAGGTCAGAACGGGGTGCAGTAACAATAAGGGGCCCGGGGGTAGCGGGGTCATGGATCGGGTGCTCCATGGTTAGGTTACTTCTTTCTTTTTGTTTTTAAGAAAAAAAAGAAAGAAGATAAGAAAACAAAAATAAAAAAAAGAATAAAAAAAGGGGGAACCGGGGAGGGATAGTTCCTAGGCAGAATGAAAGGGCCAGAAATCTCCCTCCGTGCCCAAGAGGACCTCAGCACCGCAAGTAGCGCAGATGCAGCATGGAACCCGTGCCATACCCTACCCTTCATGCCAGTAAACCAGCAATCCGGGATAGCAACCTCACATCTGCCAAGCTACCTCGGTGGACAAAAGAGAGGGCGGCCAGATATCCGACACAAAGCATACCTCCTTCGGCCACCACCCCCGGAATCCGAAAGGTAACTTCCAGAGATACACTCGTCGCCCGAAAGACACCCAAAGCCACCCTCCGGGATACCGGAGAGGGATCGGGACATCCCCAGGCGATCCAGATTCTACAGCAAACTACGCCACCGCCAAGAACCTCAACAGAATGGGATGGACCCCTGTACCCTTTCCCCTACTTAGGAACTAGTGCGCCTGTGGGAAAAATCCCAAAGGCCAAAAAAGGAAGGGCAAAAGGGAGGGGTGGGGAGGAGGAGGAGGAAAGGAAAAAGGGGAGGATGGGGAGGATGGGATAGGGAAAGGGGGATTGGGGGGCAATTAGGTTCGGACTGAGGAAGGAGACGGACAGGTCTAATTCCTCAGATCAAGAGCCTCTTCCAAACGCCAAGGAGCCCCCCTTGAAGATATCTAGAAACAGAAGAAAGCTAAACAAGAGGGGTTATTGGTTCAAATTTGTGGTTAGTAACCATTTCCATATTGCCCTTCTACATTATGCAAAATAAATCATTATCAAAAATCATTATCAAAGGTGGAAATTAAGTATTCTAGAAGGGGGTGTTATTGAAAGGTTCCATGCTTTCTTTTCTTTCTTCCTCTAACTTTTCGAATTTATTTTGCTCTTAACTAAAAAATGCCTCATTCAATCTCTTCAAATTTTCAACACTTGTGTATGGTAAAGAGGCTCAATTTCTTGTTACAACTGGTATGACTCAGGAAATCGTAATGACACGATTGCAAAGAAACCATACCACTGGCGGGGATAGAACCCGCGATCAGAGAGTCATAAAACTCCAGGCCTACGCGCTAGTTCTAACCCGCCCGTGGTATGGTTTACAACAGGCATGATCATGTGCCATAAGACCAAAGTTGTTGAATCCATTACCAGTAAACCTGAATAACTTGGATGATTTAAAAAATCATTGGTGGTGGTAGCCTCTAAAGTTAAAAAAAAAAAAGACTGGGAATAGTACAATATACAATTTTATGTCTAAAAATGTGTAGAAATTGTATCACAGTTAAAACACGATAGATTTAATTTTGCTTCTCCTGATCAGCTTGAATATTTCAGTGACTGATGCATCTTATGGACAGGATAGTGCCTCTTATGTTTCGTTTGCGTGAAGCTAAATTTGCTGATATATTAAAATAATAACAAAATAGTACAATTAGAGTCCATGCCAAAATGACTCATCTGATCGGCTTCAAATTTGCACCAGTTATGTGGCTTCCTCTCCACAAGCTCAAGCTGCCATTAGGTGGCATAAGTTCCAGTCTGCCAATTTTACTGCAAAAATAGTGGTATTTTATGTCTAGCGAATGCCTCTTCTGATTGAGTTAAAAATATTATTGGCTCTGCATTTTGTAATGATAACCCATAAGTTTAGTACGAATAGTTGCTAATCTGAAATTTTACTGAGACAGTTAACAAACTTGGAATCGTTGGAATCAGATTAATTACCGAAGAATGTCTTTTCTGATGGGCTTTGACCTTTTGCCATTAATGGATTTCATTAAAACACTTTGTTATTCACTTTGTTTTATGTAAATATCGATTTATCAAATTTATTAAGCAAGTTCTTTTACAATAATGAGAAAATGCCTCTCATAATCGGTTTTTAACCCTTAATGATCATGTATCTTTTTTTTTTTCTTTAGTTGTGCGAGTGCAATTTGTTTGTCAGTATTAAAGTGCGTCTCTCAAAATATCAAAATAAAATATTTCTTGTTATAGGAGAGTAGAGAATTTTAAATAAATGTAAATGAGAAAAGCAAATTTAAACAAAACAAAAATTCTCTCGTTTTTGTTGTTTTTAAGTAACATTTTACACATTTTCGTTTCACTTATCACAAATTTTCCTTTATTACTCGAGATTCATGGGATTATTTACATGCATAGGATGAAGACTGAGACACTTGTGCAACATCTCAGAATGTTTACCGAGGAAACGCTTCGCCAGTCAGTGGCTTCTTCAGTTTAAACCAATGTGTTCAGTCACCATTCTTGAGAAACATAAAAACATATACACTAACTGGGTTATATACTTCTTCCAGGTGAGCAGAAGCAGGAGGAGGCGTAGTCACTAGTGGATAAATCCACTAGTTTAAGTAGCTCGTGCCTGCAAGTTAGCCTTACATAAAACTAACTTACTTTGTTAAAAGATGGTCAGTCTTAAAAAAAAAAGTTTGGATTGATTTTAGCCTGTATAGGTCCCAATTCACATTTTTGGAAGAATTGGGACAAACTGAAACACTGCTTATCATGCAATAATTTCTGAGTACCACAATTGATTACCTTTAAGTCTTCCATGAACATAAAGTAATTATGCAACTACTAATCGGCTTGAAGCTTAATGTGTAATTTCGAAAAAATGATCCCTTTAATTTTATTGAAAAAGCTTAGGTATTAGTTTCCATATGATGATTTACGAGTGTCAGTTCTATTTCCCATGAAATCAAATCTAATATTAAACTGCATTATCAACTTTTGCCGCACTAAGTAATATTCCAAAGGCTGTGCTTGAGGCACCGGACTCTGAGATTTTGGAAAACTGTGATGCCTTCCTTTGGTTCAGCAGCGACCTCAATACACCTAGTTGATTTTCAAGTGTCTCTCAATCTGCTGCACTACACAACCCCCCCCCCCTTTCATATATATATATATATATATATTTATATATATATATATATATATATTATATATATATATATATATATATATATATATATATATATATATATATATATATATATATATATATATATATATTATATATATATATATATATATATATATATATATATACGAGAAAGGGCCACCGCCCCTTTCTCGTACATAAATTAGGCTATCTCGCATTTGCGCTTTTCAGTGACTAGTTAATGATTCAAGTTGGACCGAACATCGTCATATGTTTTAGTCTCATATATGCGGGTTACTTGTGTATTGTGCCTTTTTATTCCTTATTATCTGAAGTATTATAGGGGTTTACATTTTAAGCCGAATAAATGGTAAATATATTTCCTTAGCAGCATTTTTCTAGTCAGTTTTTCCACAATCAGTTACAGAGGATCGTCGGGGAGCCTTGGGAAGGAGAAATAGAAAACTTTTAAGTTCAACCTTAGAAAGATTCCCTCCTGGGTACACATAATTGCCAATTAAACTCGAGAGTAAAGCAAGGATGCCAGGATGTAAGATTTTAGCATTTTTGTTCTCTCCACTTTCACACCAAAGATCAAGTTCCGCGGAATTCTGACAAAACTAAATTAAACCGTGTTCTTTTTAACTAGTTTAAATTTCATTTAAAAATATCTGTGAACATAATAATGATATAAATAACATTAATATGTTCACAAACATTTTTATATGAAATTTAAACTAATGAGTGAGAAAACTGATGCTTAACTTACTGCTAAAATGACATAAAATACAACAGCGTTATCTCCAGTACTATTGTTGCTACAAATTCTACTAGAATTACTATTTCTTTTACGGCTACACTAGCTACTACTGCTTTATTATACTGATACATTATATATGTTAATATTTCTACTTCAACAACTACCGCCTCTTTTACCTCTGCAGTGTTACTACAGTGTGTTGCTACATATACTGCTACGATTATTCTTATTAGTACTGCTTCTGCTATTTGAATTTTCCTCTGTTTTGATATGTATATATATATATATATATATATATATATATATATATATATATATATATATATATATATATCCAGTAACCGGCCTTGAAGAAGAAGGATGGGGGAATCATACCCATTGCGGTTGGAAACACTCTTCACCGTCTCGTTGCCAAAGCAGCAGTAAGAAACATTCGCGTAGAAGCTGCCAGTTTACTCCAGCCACACCAACTGGGCTTTGGGGTCCCTCAAGGCAGTGAAGCTGCAGCTCATGCGGCAAGGGCCTACATCAGAGTCCTACCAGAAGACAAGGCCATAGTCAAACTTGATTTTAGAAGTGCCTTTAATATGGTAAAGAGAGATGCTGTCTTGCCAGCTGTTCGGGATCGCTTCCCCAGTCTTTTTCCGTTCATTTCAGCCGGCTACAGCACACCCTCAATTCTTTTGTTTGGAGAACATGAAATTCTCTCATCAGAAGGTGTTCAGCAGGGTGACCCACTCGCTCCACTTCTCTTCTGCTTGGCAGTAAGAGAACTAACTTCCAGCCTACGCAGCGAGCTCAACATCTGGTACCTGGATGATGACACTCTGGCAGTCCCTGGTAGGGGACCTACAACTGGTGAAAACACAGGGAGAAGACTTGGGACTCATCCTCAATCCCTCCAAGTGTGAAATCATCACAGCAAACCAGGAAATAATCAATGCTGTGCGAAGAATTCTCCCAGAAGTCTCTACTACCACTCCGTCCAACAGTACCCTCTTGGGAGCACCGCTGGGTCACCAGGCCATCGACACAGTCCTCAACGACAAATTGAATGACCTGACGAGAATGGAGGAGAGAATAAGCAATCTTGATGCCCATGATGCTCTGTATCTCCTCACAAGGTGCCTTACTATTCCAAGACTCACTTACTTCCTTAGGTGTGCACCCTCTTTTGACATCCCAACACTTGACGAATATGACGCACACCTGAGGTCAACCCTTAAGAAGGCACTGAACCTGTCACTAGAGGATCAGCAATGGGATCAGGCAACCCTCCCAGTACGACTGGGAGGTATAGGGGTGCGTAAAGCAACGCATGTTGCTTTACCTGATTTTCTGTCTTCGTGTTTGGCTTCCAGTGCATTAGTCAAGAAGATTGTTCCCGAACGCTTGAGAGACATGGTAGGAGCTCAAGACCCCAGGTTTACTGAAGCAGCGATTCGGTGGGACACCCTTACAGATTCCTCCAGTAGACCAGTTCCTCCCAAAAAACACAAACAGTCCCACTGGGACAAACCGATCATGGAAAAAATCGCCAACACAATGCTCTCCAACGCCTCAGGAAAGGACAAAGCTCGTCTCCTGGCAGTGAAGGCACCACACTCAGGAGATTTCCTGTTTGCTGTTCCCAATTCCTCCTTGGACACTCGACTAGACCCACAGGCCATTCGGATTGGTGTTGCTCGTCGCCTAGCCGCCCCCATCCTCACCGAACATAGGTGTATTTGCGGCAGGGCGACAGCTGATCAATTCGGACTTCATGGTCTCGTGAGTCACACAGCAGAAGGGAAGTATGCCAAGCATGAGGAGGTCAATGACATCATAAAGAGAAGCCTCGCCACAGCCCGTTGCCCAGCTCAACGGGAACCCCAAGTGCAGAGGTCTGACGGAAGTCTAAAGCGTCCTGATGGAGCCACTATGCTACCTTGGAAGGATGGAAAGCAGATTGCCTGGGACTACACATGTGCCGCCACATTGGCAGACACCTACTTGCCATACTCCGTAGTGGAAGGGGGTGGAGCTGCCAGCCACAGGGAGACTCAGAAGATCCGCAAATATGAAGACCTTCCCCCTTGCTATAACTTCATTCCAATAGGGTCGGAGACCCTTGTAGCATGGGGCAAGTGTGCTCTAAAGTTCCTCAAAGAGCTAGGTGAAAAGCTCATCATAGAAACCAAGGACCACAGGGCGACCAGCTTCCTCTTTCAGAGACTCAGTGTTGCTATCCAGAGAGGAAATGCCTGCAGCATTCTGGGCACGCGGCCCACCGCCGGGGAGCTGGACGAAATATTCGAGATGTAGCTCTGAGTTACCTATGTTGTTTTACTTTGTATCATATTTTTGTGAATGTTTTGTCAATGTTTTGTCTTTAAATAAAAAATATATATATAATATAGGGGGTGGTAGGAGAAAATTCTCAAACAGCTTCAGGGAGAATCTTGAGTTTTCCCTGAAGCAAGTTTATTCAAATTGCCGAAGCAGTACTAATAAGAATAATCGTAGCAGTATATATATACATTTATATATAATATATATATATAATATATATATATATATATATATATATATATATATATATATATATATATATATAATATATATATTTTATATATATTTCTTTCTTTCAACACACCAGCCGTATCCCACCGAGGGCGGGGTGGCCCAAAAGGAAAAACAAAAGTTTCTCCTTTACATTTAGTAATATATACAGCAGAAGGGGTTACTAGCCCCTTGCTCCCGGCATTTTAGTCGCCTCTTACAACACGCATGGCTTACGGAGGAAGAATTCTGTTCCACTTCCCCATGGAGATAAGAAGAAATAAACAAGAACAAGAACTAGAAACAAAATAGAAGAAAAACCCAGAGGGGTGTGTATATATATGCTTGTACATGTATGTGTAGTGTTACCTAAGTGTAAGTAGAAGTAGCAAGACATACCTGAAATCTTGCATGTTCATGAGACAGAAAAATGGACACCAGCAATCCTACCATCATGTAAAACAATTACAGGCTTTCGTTTTACACTCACTTGGCAGGACGGTAGTACCTCCCTGGGAGGTTGCTGTCTACCAACCTACTACCTATATATATATATATATATATATATATATATATATATATATATATATATATATATATATATTTTATATATATATATATATATAATATATGTATATATATATATATATATATATAAATATATATATATATATATATATATATATATATATATATATATATATATATATATATATATATATATATATATATATATATATCGTGACGAATAGGCAGAACTTGCGATCTTCGCTTAAATAGCAAGGCTCATCTTGCCATATAGGGCAAGCGAAAATTTGTGTATGCAGTAATTTCGCCAAAATCATTCTGAACCTAACGGAAAAAAATATATTTCACTGCGTTTGTTTAGTATTAAATTATTGTAAACAAATCTAAAATATATTCAGTTGGGTTAGGCTAAAATAAATTGCTCTTGTTATAATAAGGTTAGGTAAGTTTTCTAAGATTCTTTTGTTGCAAAATTATAATTTTTTACATTATCATTAATGAAAAAAATATATCTTTAAAAGTATAAGAGAAAATTTCAGAAAGGACTTAATTTTAAATGAGTTCTTGCTAAATGACCAGTTTTACATATTCGGCACGGCATATATATATATGTATATATATATATATATATATATTATATATATATATATTATATATATATATATATATATATATATATATATATATTTATATATGTGTGTGTGTGTGTGTACTCGCCTAGTTGAGGTTACAGGGGTCGAGTCCAAGCTTCTGGCCCCTGTGTGTGTGTGTGTGTGTGTGTGTGTGTGTGTTGTGTGTGTCAATAAAAACACTGCGAGTAGCCGGGGCTCGAAAAAAAACAATTACAATGTCAGGGGAAAGGGAAGGATAGTGGGTGGATGGAGGGGGCTGAGAGGTAAAGAAGGGTGAACAGAGATGGAAGAAGAGTAAGGGAAGAGGAAATGTGGATGGTGTAAAAGATGTAAGGATGTTGAGGGGAAAATAATTAGGGATAAAGACTGAGCTGTTTCTTTGTCACCAGAGTTCTTATATTTGGTAGAGAGGTAGAGAGTGCAAATCGAAGATCAGATCCAACATCCAACTTAGATCAGTGTTGTGTTTTCATTACCAATACTGTTGAGAGCCCGGACTCACATATAGAATCAAGGCTTGTAAAAAATAAGATCACCAACTTTCCAAAAAAACTTTGCTTATCTTCACCCAGAATGCTAAGTTTTTCTTCTATTAATCTGTCGTGGGTGGTAGTACTATTGACGAGGTTCAAGAAACGTTTGAGGAAAATCATCAACCCGACATCTGAAAATATTTCTTGTAAGTGTCAAGGCAACAGCATTAAACTCTTATTTTAAAGAAGTATTGCAGATGCTCTGAAATATTGCCTTGCAGGCTGTTAAACTGGATTATTACTGAGAGTGTGAGTGAGATTGTGGAAAGCAGAGACATGTTTAGTATCTGCCTTTTCCATCCAGAGCTCAAATTATTACATTGAAAGACCGTACTCAGTCAGCATGGTTAATCATTGTTTGCTCTTTACCGTAAAATTTCAGATTTAATTAATTTTGCATTTAATTAAGGTAGGCAAGAGATAACACAAAGCTTTCACTGCTAAATGAAGCTTGAGGATCAATTTTCTCTGGTACTTCCATGACTGTGCTCATTTCTGCCAGTAATTTCAGAACACGGGCCAGCATGTTGCCTCTGGTTAACTAGAAAACTTGCGTATATATGAGATCCTGAAAAGCTGAATCCAGGTCTTGGTACAGGTTTATGAAGTGAAGTGAGTTCAGATAACTTCTTTTGATGTTATTCACAATCTTTATGGCAGTTTGCAACACCATAGGAAAACCTCGAGAAATAGGTCTGGAAGCAAGTGCCTGATGAAGAATCATGCAGAGATTACCTACTATCGTGAACCAAGCACTTCATAAGTACCATTAATGCAAACCTTCTTTTCTCATTAACTTGTCAAATACTCCAATCTTCAAAATACTCGTGACGTGAACTGATCTTTATCCTCTCCTGTATTTACTTCTTCAGCTATCCTATATTTTCTTTGCCTTCCTGTCTTCTGCCTAGGTGGGTACTGTTCATAAGAACATAAGAACATAAGAAAGGAGGAACACTGCAGGAGGCCTGCTGGCCCATACTAGGCAGGTCCTTTACAATTCATCCCACTAACAAAACATTTGCCCAACCCAATTTTCAATGCCACCCAAGAAATAAGCTCTGATGTGAAAGTCCCACTCAAATCCAACCCCTCCCACTCATGTACTTATCCAACCTAGATTTGAAACTACCCAAAGTCCTAGCCTCAATAACCCAACTAGGTAGACGGTTCCACTCATCAACTACCCTATTTCCAAACCAATACTTTCCTATGTCCTTTCTAAATCTAAAACTTATCTAATTTAAATCCATTACTGCGGGTTCTCTCTTGGAGAGACAATCCTCAAGACCTTATTAATATCCCCTTTATTAATACCTATCTTCCACTTTATACACTTCGATCAGGTTCCCCTCATTCTTCGTCTAACAAGTGAATGTAACTTAAGAGTCTTCAATCTTTCTTCATAAGGAAGATTTCTAATGCTATGTATTAATTTAGGTCATCCTACGCTGAATGTTTTCTAACGATTTATGTCCATTTTGTAATACGGAGACCAGAACTGAGCTGCATAATCTAGGTGAGGCCTTACTAATGATGTATAAAGCTGCAGTATGACCTCTGGACTTCTGTTGCTTACACTTCTTGATATAAATCCCAGTAATCTATTTGCCTTATTACGTACGCTTAGGCATTGCTGTCTTTGTTTAAGGTGCTGCTCACCATAACCCCCAAGTCCTTTTCGCAAACTGTATGGCTAAGTTCTACATCATTTAACTTATAAGTACTAGGGTTATGGGCACTCCCAAGCTTCAGAACCTTGCATTTATCAACATTGAACTGCATCTGCCACTTTTCTGACCAAGAATAGAGTTTGTTTAAATCCTCCTGAAGTTCCATAACATCTACGTTTGAATCAATTATCCTACCTATCTTTGTGTCATCGGCGAATTTGCTCATATCACTAGTAATTCCCTCATCAAGATCATTGATATATATTATAAACAACAACGGGCCCAAGACTGATCCCTGTGGAACGCCATTCGTCACAGATCCCCACTCGGATTTAACCCCATTTATGGACACTCTCTGCTTCCTGTCAGTGAGCCATGACTCGATCCACGAGAGCACTTTTCCCCCAATGCCATGAGCTGCCACTTTCTTTAACAGTCTATGGTGCGGAACTCTATTAAAAGCCTTACTAAAATCTAAGTAAATAATATCAAATTCTTTATTGTGGTCAACAACCTCAAAAGCTTTACTGAAGAAAGTTAATAAATTAGTTAGAAAAGACCGGCCTCTTGTGAATCCATGCTGAGTATCATTAATCAAGCTATGCTTATCGAGATGGCTTCTTATAATCTCAGCTATAATTGACTCTAGTAATTTGCCTACAATTGAGGTCAGGCTTATTGGGCGGTAATTTGACGGTAACGACTTGTCCCCTGTTTTAAAAATAGGAGTTACATTAGCCATCTTCCACATATCAGACACTACACCTGTTTGAAGAGATAAATTAAAAATATTAGTTAATGGTTCACAGAGTTCCATTTTGCATTCCTTAAGAATCCTTGAAAAAAACCTCATCAGGACCCGGCGACTTATTTTGCTTCAGTCTGTCTATCTGCTTCACAACCACCTCACTAGTGACTGTGATGTTACATAATTTATCTTCTTCTAGCCCACTGTAAAAATTAATTACTGGAATATTGTTAGTGTCTTCCTGTGTAAAAACTGAGAGAAAATAATTATTTAAAATCAAGCACATTTCATTCTCTTTGTCAGTAAGGTGCCCATAGTTATTTTTAAGGGGACCTATCTTATCTCTAACTTTTGTTCTATAGACCTGGAAAAAACTTTTTGGGTTAGTTTTAGAATCCTTAGCAACTTTAATTTCATAGTCCCTTTTAGCTTTTCTTATCCCCTTTTTAATGTCCCTCTTAATGTCAATATACTGATTCATAAGATAAACCCTCACCTCTTTTGATACGCCTATAAAATTCCTTTCTTATGCCCTAGTAGATATTTGAGCCTATTATTCACCATTTTGGGTCATTTCTATTTGATCTAATTTCTTTATAGGGGATAAACGCTCTTTGAGCAGCATGTATAGTGTTCAGAAAACTGTCATATTGACAGCTCTCTTCGTTACCCCAGTCAACAGATGATAAGTGTTCTCTAAGCCCATCGTAATCTGCTAAGCGAAAATCTGGGACTGTTACTGAGCTATCGCTACTATCGTACTTCCATTCAATGCTAAATGTAATTGATTTGTGGTCGCTAGCACCCAGTTCCTCTGAAATTTCTAAATTATTAACAAGGGATTCATTGTTTGCCATAACTAAGTCAAGCAGGTTATTTCCCCTTGTAGGTTCTGTCACAAACTGCTTCAAAAAACAATCCTGAAATACTTCTAAAAGTCGTATGATTCTAAATTCCCAGTCAAGAAATTCCAATCAACATGACTAAAGTTAAAGTCTCTAGAATTACTTCATTATCGTGCCTTGTGGCCTTAACAATTTCCTCCATAGTAGTTTCCCTTGGTCCCTATCTAAGTTTGGGGGACGGTATATCACTCCTAAAATCAGTTTTTCATGCCCCTCTGAAAATTCTATCCAAACAGACTTTGTATGTGTTACTTCAGACTTAATACCCGTTTTTATGCAACAGTTCAAGCGATCTCGGTACATACAATGCCACCCCCACCCCCCCTCCCAATACTTCTATCTTCTTGGAACAATTTAAAACCCTGAATATGACATTCCCCAGGCATGTCCCGACTTTTTGAATTAAACCACGTCTCAGTTAAGGCAAATACATCAATGTTACCTACACTAGCAACTAATCTCAAACTCGTCCATCTTATTCCTTGCACTACGGCAATTAGCATAATAAACATTGAAAGACTCTCCTTTCTCTTTACCCTTCCTGCTCATGTCTATTTTTCTACTAAACCTATTACTGTCCTTTATCACCCAAGGTCCTGGCTTTTCAATATCTATCTCGTTCTTATTATTACTAGTTCCCCTAGAACTCGTAATATTACTACACTGGGACTTCACTGTTTTCCTGCCAAAACCCATACCACTAACTATTCCTAGTGTAAAGTCCTAACTGCTCCCTCCACTGCAGTTGCCAGTGCTCCCACCCCACACCTAGATAAGTGAACCCCATCCCTAGCAATACATGTCATTTCTGCCATAGAAGAGGTCCCAGTTGTCAATGAATGTTACGCATTTTCCTTACAGTATTTGTCCAGCAGCAATTGACACCAATTGCCCTGGACAACCATTCATTTCCAACTCCCCTCTTTGGCAAAATACCACATATGAGAGGGTTCCCACCCTTACTTCTAATTATTTCTATTGCTGACCTATACCTGCTAATCAGGTCCTCACTCCTACGTCTGCCAACATCGTTGCCTCCAGCACTGAGACAGATAATAGGATTGCTCCCATTACCTCTCATGATGTCATCCAGACGGCTAACAATATCCTCCATCCAGCCCCAGGAAAGCAAACTCTCTGTCTCCTACTCCTGTCCTTCAAGCAGAACGCCCTATCCATATACCTAACTTGGCTATCCCCAACAACAACAATATCGTACCTTCCTTAATGTCTTTCGTCATGGACGTTCCCAGTAGTCGACTCACATTCGTCGGGTAGCACTGAGAATGTATTGGATGTTTCCACAACAGTTTCCCACGGCAGTCTCTTTCTTCTTCATCGTTTTCTACCTTTCCATTTGTCTTCTTGATCGTCAACTTCTTTCCCTGCTGTCCAGCCACTGACCAGTTTCCCTTCTTGACCTGAGGACTCAAAACAGGAGGACTACTCCGAATCTTTTTGTTTTCCTCGGTCAGTCGCCGAATTTCCATATTCGCCAACCTCAATTCTTCCTTAAGCTGTTGGTAAAGTTGCTCGATGGAGGGCATCTTGCTTCAATTCTAGAGAGCGCGCAAACAGGTCTTCACAGAGCCAAGTACACGTCAACACTGCGCAAAAGCCAACTCAATCAGGAGCTACTGCGCAGCACGTCCGCACGGCCCAACAGCGATGCGAACAATGAGTTCAATGGGTTTTGTCCCTCTGGGGTCCTGTCCGTACCCGCTGGGCCATTAGCTATCCAGCAGTGCTCCTCAGTTCTCGTGTTCCCATGGAATACCTCCACTGTGACCACTACTACTGCTACTACTACCTTCAGCAAGCTTGTCCCACAATACCCTCAGTCATCCTGTCCAACAACTCTCCTTAGCTAGCTTCACTACTATTACTATTTCTTCGCTAACACTCAATTCTCTGTACCTTTTTTCACTACCACTAGTGCATTCTTATTGACTCCTCTATCACTGTTACTCTACTACTACTACTACTACTGCTAATAATAATAATAATAATAATTCTACTACTAACACTTCTCTTACAATAACTACTATTACTATTGCTACTTTTACTATTACATCTAATATAATGTCACTTCCTCCTGCTTTATGACTCTAGTCCCTCTCCCCGAACTCGAATATAGTCTGGCTCCTTTTGCTTCTCGATCAAGACATCTCTCAGACGCTTCGTGTTTACTACACTTCCAGGAAATTTGAGTCGCTCTGTCACTCGGGCCTCATACCAGCGAGAACACTGACCCTGACACCTACTGAACAAAAGTAGCGCTGTACCTCAGCTACTGGGTGTCGACGACGATTGTAGCTAACTGCTACACCACTTGTGCTCAAGAAGACTCACTATGGCTTTGTCGCAGGGCTGTCCCCGCCATAGGGCTGTAAACGGTACTCCACGTAACTCGAATGGTCACCGTGCCCCTGCCACAGGGCTGTAAACGGTATATCTCTTGAACATAATCCGACACTCCTTTGAGAGCCACTGCTGGGTCACTACAAGGTGAAGACCCTGGCCAGGACCCGTCCTTGCAAACCTACCTGAACCTACTTCTTACTTCTCTTTGCGTCAGTTGTCCAAGTCGGACCGAAACGTCGTCATAAGTTTTATTCTCGTATGTGCGGGTTATTTGTGTATTGTTCCAGTCATGGTACTGTGCTTTTTTATTGTTTCGAGTTGATCCTGTGACAGGACTACCTTTTCAAAAGAGGCTTAAAATAAGCTCATAATACTGTCAGCATTAGTAGTTGTTACAGGTTCATGGGTAAAGAGAAATTCCTGTACAGTTGAAATTTCATACTAACAGCAGAGGAAAAACCTAGAAGTTATGAACAAGAGATTGCATCTGTTGTTTCCTCAACTTGCAGTGAAAATATCTGTTTTATTATTCTCAACAACTGATAAAACAATGTCTGCTGATATATCAGACTCGGGATATAACTGTATCACCTGACAGTGATGCCTTCCAAACCTTAGCTCAGCTTGGTTTCATAAAAACCAGAATAACAGAAGCAATGATACAAGGCTTGATTAAAGTCTTTCAACAAGTTAGTTGCTTTTTACATGCGCCATCATCGTAGAAACTTTATGTGAAGCCACAGTAATACTTTTGTTATGTTGTCAAAAGGATCCATTTACTCTAGGCTGGTTTTTTTTTTAAACCAGCACATTTTAGTTTGAGTTACCCAGAAGGGTTTATCTGCTCCCTATTGATGAAGTTTGGTAAGAAGAAGCTTGAGCTAAACTGCCTTCATTGTGATACTTATTAATTAATACCGTAGCACAGATAATGCGCTGAGTAAGTTGAAGACCATCTTTTGTTAAGTAAATGAACCCGTGTAGAAGTTAAAATTTAATATATAAAGAGAGGACACTTTATAAGGTAACTCTGTACACCTGCTCGGTAATGCAAATATCTAATCAGCCAATCACGTGGCAGCACCTCATTACCTTAAAGCATGCAGACATGGTCAAGAGGTTCAGTTGTTGTTTAAGACCAAAAATCAGAATACTGAAGAAATGTGATCTAAGTGACTTTGACAGTAGAATAATTGTTAGAGCCAGAAGGGGTATTTTGATTATCTTAGGAACTGCTGATCTGGGATTTTCACTCACAGCAGTCTCTAGATTTCACAGAGAATGGAGTGAAAAAACATAAAACATCCAGTATGGAACAGTTCTGTGAGCGACGCCTTGTTACCGAGAGAGAGGTAAGAGGAGAATGGCCAGACTGGTTCAGGTTGACAGGAAGGCGACGTAACACAAATAACCAAGTGTTACAGCAGTAGTATGCAGAAGAGCAACTCTGAATGCACAGCTCCAAAAAAATATTGAAGTGGAAGGCGTAGAGCAGCAGAAGACCACTCTGGATTCCACATCTGTCAGGTAAAAACAGAAAACTGATGCTTGAGTGAGCATAGGCAATTGAAACTTGTAAAACCGCTACCTAGTATGAATAATCGTAAATTCGGTTGCTACATGCAGATTATAAGGTCAGAATTTGTGGTAATGTTTTGGGATGTGGTGGAACGGGAGACTGGCACCATGAATGTGCAGCCTGATAAATATACAGTAACTGTCTAATGAATTCATGTCAACATGAACCAGGATCTGTAAGAAATATTTCCAGCACCTTTTTCAGTTCACGTCAGGATGAATTAAGAATGTTTTAGGGGCAGAATGGGGCCCTACCCAGTACTAGAAGAATGTGTCAAATATAGTTACCATTGAGTGAATATCCTTTTCATTGTTGCAGGATTTCCTGACACCCTGAAGCAGAGAGAAACCTTAATTCAAATAATACGCTCATACACTACTCTTACAAACATAACATTAAGTAAACTATTACTGAAGTAACCATTTCTAAACCACTCATTAACATCAATAAGGTTGTCTATCCCAGGGATATTATGAAATGGACTATGAACATAAATGCAGTAGTATTTTTTTTTATTTAAAACACAGAACAAATACAAGAATGTATAAGAGTATAATCAAATTAAAAACTATACTGGATATTAACAATAACCTCTATTACAGTACAGAAAATAAACACTATAGATAATGGCCATATTACAACCAGATACACAACCCACAACATATACTGAAAACCCCTCATTTTACAATAAAAAAAAATTATTATTGCCAGTGCAGACACACAGCTGACACTTCTCCCCCCCCCCTTAAAATATTTACATTCACCGTTCTAAGAAACATACCTTAATTATCCTAACATTTAGGATCATACTCTAACCTCATCAAAAACTTAATGAGTATTTACCAAAAGTTGGTGGTGCATGAACAACAAACCACAAAAACATAAAATTACAGACTAAAATAGATATGAACATTACATTCCTATACACATACACCTTTATAAGCAGAAGAATATACACCAACAATATATATAATATCAATAACAAAAAAAGGCACAATACCCTGACTGGAACGATACACAAATAACCCGCACATAGAAGAGAAGAGCTTACGACGACGTTTCGGTCCGACATGGACCATTTACAAAGTCACACTAACCAGAAGTGGAGCAGGACGGCTATATATACACAGGAAGAGGTAGTGGTGGTGGTAGTAGTAGTAGTAGTAGTGGTAGTAGTAGTAGTAGTAGTAGTAGTAGTGGTAGTAGTGGGGAATTAAGGAGGAGGAGCCAGTCAAATATTGAGACACAAAGTTCGATAAAACGTCGCCGCCATAATCCTTCTCACACTTCCCCACCCTCCTTTCCCCTCATACCCCACAAAACATATATGTAGTCCACGATTATATATGCTAAACCCCTTGCCACACCCTCATCCACTCCACTCATGTCAAGACTCAACGCTCGCAATACCGACACACCATGACCCCCCACCCTTGCCACTACCTTACACATCCATACCCTGATGCACTCCAAACCTTCACAAAAATAGACAACATGATACGCAGTCTCTTTCCAACTGCATCTGCTACATCCCCCACCCTCGATGGCCCTCCTATCTCGAAGCATCGCTCCCGTTGGCAAAATGCAATGTAGAAAACGATACATAACCTCACGCGCTCTAGGTCGTATCCTTAATTTACTAAATCTTTGCCATATTACATCCCATGCATACATGGGGTAGATCCCTTCAGCCGGCGCCACTACATGTCCCTCTAACAATTTGCACAAAGTTCCCACCTTTACTTTTCCCGGTTCCCTGGCTAACACTAAAGCATGTAACACTTTTTCACATTCCTTCATTTCCGCTCCTCCATACCATTTCCGTAGGTAATCGTGTACCTTATCTAGCTGCCCCCCCTTCCATCCACCTGCACGCATCACTTCCCTCTTAATGAGCACACATTTCACGCTCTTTCTCAAGTCCAACAAACCCAACCCTCCCTTACATACTGGCAATGTCACTACCTCCCTTCGCAGCCAGTTGCACCCTGAACCTCGCAAGCATTTGAACACCATTCTAAGAATACTCGTTATAGCCGTTCCTGTTAACGGCCACACTGCCGAAACAAACCAGACTTTACTATATAGTAATACATTGATGACAATTGCTCGTTGCCTAAGGGTTAAATGGTGAGGTCGCAGCATTCCCAAACATCGCTGCACCTGTTCCACCATCCTATTCGAATTGTTGACCCATGCAGCATTCAGGTCAGCCTCATATATGACACCACAGATTTTTAGACTCCCAGTCTGATGCTGCACGACATCACATCCCCATTCTAATCTCACTGCCCATTCTCCCAGCCCCATTATCATTGACTTCTCCAGATTTGCCTTCATCCCAGTAGCTCTCCCAAACATGTGCACAACTTCCCCCAAAAGTTTTAACCGTGTCTCCTCACAAACCAGAATAGTCATATCGTCAACATAGCCCACCAAACCAGGCCAAGGCTTCTGCTCACCATCCCCCCTCCCCATTCCTTAGACGATCCTCCACCATCCTATAAAAAGGATCCTGAACACATGCAAACAATAGTTGTGATAATGGACATCCCTGCCAAAGACCCCACTCCATGTTGACTCCCTCCCCCACACACCCATTGATTTGCACCCTTACCTTCGCTCCTGAGTACAACGTATCCACCCACCCCACTATTTCTTCGCCAAACACCTGTCTGAGGAGAATATCCCTCAAAGCCCTTCTTTCCACACTGTCATAAGCCTCTTGCCAATCCAATGCCAATAACGCCCCTCTGCCCCCTTCCATGTCCTCCAGGAACCCCGTTTATGATCCCGTGGCCCTCGACCATTGACCTACTTGGCAACCCAAACTACGACTCAAACACCACCCTCCCCACAACACATTTAAGCCTATTCCCAAGAATTTTCGCGAACAGTTTATAATCAGCACAAAGCAACGAAATGGCTTGGTAATCCCAAAGGGTACTCTGCTTTTTACCCTTCGGGACCAACACCACCACCGCCGTTGCCTAAAATTCTCCTATCTTACTTCCGTCTTTCATGGCATTCATTAACCTTACTAGGAAACCCCTTAGCAGACCCCAGTGTTGTACATAAAATTCGCTTGGTAAACCATCTATCCTGGGTGCCTTTTCCTTCCTCATGTCCATAAGGGCTCTCCATATTTCCTCCTCAATGACCCCACCCAGTGCCTCCAGATCACTCCTCCCCAGTTTGCACGGCACATACTCACATACCTGCCCAAGAACCTAGCCATCCACCTCACTATTTTTCCCGTATTCCTCAAACCATCTATCTGCATATGCACTCATCGCCGTTGTTTCCCATAATACCTGACCCTCTCTAAAACCCCCCACCGAAGAAATGGCTTGCAATCCCGGTATTGTAGTCGTTTGCTGTCCTACCTTCTGTCCTCGCAGCACACAAGCCGATGGCTTGTCGCCCCAGAGTACTTCATCCAACCCTGCTTGCACCCGTACCGCTGCAAAACGCACTTCTTGCAAATTCTTTATCCTGTCCTTCAACATTTGTGTATCCTCCACTGGGTAAACCCCCGCCACCGCCTCCCCCTCCTGTGTAACAATCCCGTAATCTAGACTCTAAATAATTTGACAAACCATACCGCAATTGATTAATGCGTTTGCCCTCCCTCACATAAAATTGATGTATTCTTACCTTAGCCACACTATCCCACCATCCTACCACATCCTCCTCAGTCCTTCCCTCCGAACAGAGCTGTTCCCAAAATACTGCAAAACCATCCACTCCTTCCCCATCCCCCAAAACCATCATATTCAGTTTCCAATAGCTTCCCTTCCTATGAGCCAAAGCTTCCCACCCCACCTCCACTTTTACCACCCTATGATCGGAAGACACCATCACAATAGTTTTAAAAGACTCTACCAAAACCTTCTGAGATAAATATATCATGTCCAAACGAGCCGCGTATCCCCGCCTTATAAAAGTATGTTCCACCTCCCACAGACCTCCTCAAAAGCATCACATAACTGAAGATCTCTAAGCAGGCCCCCTAAGACTGAGGAAAAATATCCCGCTCTTCTGGGTTCTACTTCTGCCCTCTTAACTACACAATTCCAATCCCCCCCCCCACAATCGCCACAGACGGTAACGTGCGTAGGAAGTACACAAGTTCCTCCAGCACAAAATCCATCTTCACTTTCACTTCACTTTCTGCTGGGGCATACACACACACAAAAGCCACTTTCTCTCCCATCAACCATCCTTCCACACGTAATATTCTCCCCCCTCCCCCTCTTTCCTGTGCAATACAAACGTGCTCGCCTCCCTGATCAACGCACCCACTCCTCCTTTTAAACGCTCAGAAGGCAACACATAAGCC
Source organism: Cherax quadricarinatus (assembly GCF_026875155.1). NCBI lineage: Eukaryota > Metazoa > Arthropoda > Malacostraca > Decapoda > Parastacidae > Cherax > Cherax quadricarinatus. Next base: position 8,033,035 of record NC_069399.1, read on the forward strand.
TGGTACCCAGGCATCACTAATTCACGACCAAGTTTAAAATTATGTTCCTGTATAAAAGCCACGTCAACCTTGTATCTATTCAAAAACATCCGGAAGTACTCACGTTTTACATCATCACACAGACCATTAATATTTATAGTTACACGCCTGAGGCCGGTTTAAGGTTTCCCTCCCTGACTCATTTCAAGACTCTTCCCTTTCTGACCATTCCCCTGAGCATTGCCTTTGCCACGTACTCCACCCTCCTTCCCAAGCCCCCCTTCTGTTGTGGCCCTCTCTTAGAGCTACTCTGGGTACCATAACCCCATGCTTTTTTCCCTGGCCTTTGGGCCGGCGTCAGAACATCGTCTGAATCTGACGCCACCGCCCTTTTCCTCGTTCCTCCCTCCGTCTCCATATCTGTGTCCTGGGAGTCCTCACAATGGACTTCCACCTCTACCACCCTGAATTCGCCTCCATGTCCTTCCATGGCACTCGCACTGTCCATCACAGGTGCCACCTGGTCCTCCTTCCTCCCGCACACACCTCCTTCCGCCCCGATCCCAGGTTCCTGCTCGCTGCGACTCTCCACCTCCGTAGACTGTAACATAGCCTGTAACACCGTCTCTAACTCCTCCTCAATAGCTTTCACTTCTGTGCCCACTTGCACCTCTTCACTCGACAACTGTACTGTCAATGGGCTGGGTGATTCATGAATCACCATGTCCCCTTCCGATTCCACAGGAGGAGCCACTACCTCTTCACTCCTCATGCGACCATGCCCTCCTCCTTGCCTCCGTTCTTCCTCAGGCATCGTTTTCTCATGCGCAGGTGCTCCGCCTCTTGCCGGCCCAGGATCCCAATTCTGCTTGCCACAATCTGCCGCCATATGGTCATATTCGCCACACAGTCGGCACGTACGCCTCCCCAGCATACGCTACCATTACCTGGGTTTTAAACTCCTCGAGATATACATACGAGGGTATAGGATGTCTCACCGTCATCTTGAGATTGAAAGTACCCTCAGGAAATCCTGCATAAGCTCCTTTTACCCATTTTCCAGGTTGGGCTAGATGTACAGTCCCATATCTTTCGAAAACAATTCTGTTATCTGCTTCATCAGACTCAAAGGCACGTTGCGGAGCTTGACCCACGAGTAATGTCTTGATACATCCGTCAACCTGACCCTCACTGCCGGTGTTACGTTAATGCTGACATCTTGGTAACGATCCACCAACGCCTCGTACACTTGAGCTGTTAGCACTTTCACGAATATTCTATAAACACCATTTAGTGCCACTCCATATAAATCCTCGTCGCTGATGCCGTATGTCTCTCTTATAATTTTGGGCAATAACACCTCGACTGACGTAGGCGTTAAAGCCCCACTAATGAGCTCAATGCCCACAGTATTCCCTCTCCGGCACACACCTAGCGCCATATTGTCTTTTGAGTAGCTCGTCTGGGTAAACAGTAGAGGGACGCAAAGCACGACCGCACTCTACCTCATCCAGGCAGTGAATCTCTGTAGTAGTATTAAAAAATAAGAAAATTCTATTTTGTTATAGAATATATACAGTCCAACAATGAATCATCATCTGCGCAGTTTAAACTAAAATGACAGCAAAGATAAAACACACTCCTGTTATATAAGGTGACTAGATTACCACTGACTCTTGTCAAATGTTATCTGAAATATTTCCATTTTCTATTTCCCTGTCTTTAATAATTGCAGCTTTATTGGTAGTCTATTCGCTGTTTATGAGATCTGTTTTTCTAATATAACTAAGAAGATTATAAATAGTTAATTAAAATTATTACTATTTTTCCATCCATCCCAGAATCATGTTGAAACTAGGCAAGGACCATTAGTGGTCCATCGACCACAGGTTAGGAACCACTGCAGTAGCGACTATAGTACAGCCCCTACTTAAAGGTCTTATAGGAATTAGACTGCAGCCTCGCCATCCTACATCTGATGCCAAATTGACTGAATGCGAAATGAATTTCAATAAACAAAGAGATGACCTGGAAATGAGTTTCACCAGCACTCGCGATAATTTTTTTAATTCCTAATTCAGTAACTATCACGTGCATTCCGATAACTTCAGATGTGTAAATGAGTGAGATGAGAACATTTTATATTGGCTCTTCCTTCAACTACTGTTTCTTGAACCATTCATCAACCTTCGAAACAACTGATTCACTTACTTATTGTCTGCATCGCTATTGGGCCGTGCAGACCTCCTGCGCAAACGCACTTCAGTTCCCTGACTGCAGTAGTGTGAGGTGGTGCCTGTCGCGCCTCTGTCGTCAGCCCAGGAGAACTACCATTAGTCAACATGGCGTTCAGTTACAGACGCAGGATTAACACTGTCGGTGTTGAACTTCTCAGTGGGGCAATAACGCCAGCTTCAGCCCAGGTTTTACTACCTAAAATCATCAGAGACACGTATGGCATTCAGGATGGCGAGTTGTACGGAGTAGCATTGAACGGAGTACGTAGATTTTTTGTGAAACTGCTCTCAGCAACGGTTTGCGAGTCGTTGGTCAACCGTTTTCAGGATGTAAGTCTTGATGCAACACCAGCTGGGCGTGTGGGGATGATGATGTATCCAGACTTTAACATGGTTAAACTGCGTAATGCCCCCTTTGAGGCGATGAGACAGAACATCAGAAAAGTTTTTTGAGGAATACGGAACGTTCTTTGGCCCAGAGGAAGTGGGTGAGGGGTTGCCTAACATTTTGCCGGGGGGGCACTTTTAACCAAAAAATGCATTGGGGGACACCCCAAAAACCGTTTTAAACGGGTCCCTAAAGGGAATTCGGGACAAAAGGTCGGGGTTAAAAAAAACCCGGGCAAAGGCGTACTGTGGGGAAAAGATCCATAGCAGCGGAATGTGGGAACGGGCAACGAGCTCCTGGCCCAGGGGCGGAGACACAGCTTCTACACCGGAGGGAGCAGGGGAGATCAACACGTGAAGGGGCGTGGTCGTCTATGACAGAAAAAGTGGATGAGGCGCAAAAGGGGCTGGGGAAGAGGTGAGGCCCACCATTTTTCCGGCCCAGAGACACTTCCCAGGGGGATGGGTTTTTCACAAAAAAGTACAGGGGGAAGTTTTTGGAAATTGAGGGGGAATTTAGCCGGGGGTCGAAGTCCTTGCACCGCCTGGTAGGTGGCTGCCCTGGAAGGTGGTAAAGACGATTAAAAGGTTTGGGGTGCATCAAAAACAGAACTATTGGGACACGGAAGTACGGCGTGACTGGGGTGTCACCGAGATCATTGCCACTGTGTAAGGGGGGTTGGGGTACATTGTGAGGCCCCCCCAGACCAAGCCAGGGGGACGCCTGCCCACAAAAAAAGGAGCCCTGCCGGATTCAGATGATTCCTAACCCAGCGCAGCGGAGGGGAAGCAAAAAATGGGCAGAAGGAAAAGGAGTGGTGGCCATGGGGGAGGGACCGAAAGAAGGGGGGGGGAGAAGGAATGTGCAGGGAAAGGTCCCACAAATTTTTTGGGGCCCAAAGGAAGAGTGAAAGAGGGGGCAGGGGGGGGAAAATTTAATAGGGCCCCCGGGGTATACAATAAACGTTAATGGTTGTGTAAAGTGGGAAAGAGAGAATGGTTTTTAAAAGTTTTTGAATAAAAATTTTGAGTGGGTGTTTGTTCCTTCAAAAGATAATTTTTTAAAGGGGGGTAGGGGTTGGAGATGGAGGGGTTTTGAGGGTAACCCTGCCCTCTGCCCGTTTAAAGGGGGTGGGTAACTAATCAGGGAGGGGAGCCCGTTTTTTTGCAAGAAATGAGGGGGGGGGGGGGGAAGGGGTTGCGCTAGATGGGTTTGGTGGGGGAAAAGTGGGGGGCCTTTATTAGCGTATATGCGCCTGCAGAAATAAATTTCAGGTGAAGCAGGAGTTTGTGTTGAGGACCTTGGTTTTTTTTTTTCCGGCATTTTCCGAGGTGGGAATAAGAACATAAAACAAAGAACGAAGGGAAAACTGCAAAGGCCTACGGCCCATGCAAGGGAGGCCAAGTCCCTACCGGCTTAAGCCAAGCCCCAACATCAGGGCAGGTCACATTGACTTAAGGAGGAACACGGCAACCGACCTGTAGCACAAGCTAACAGTCTAAACTCACACCCACCCACACCAAATCAGTATTTTCCAACCTATTTTTTAAAACACACAAAAGTTCTGGCCTCTATACGGTATTTGGGGTTGTTCCACTCATCCACAACCTATTACCAAACCATACTTTCCATATCCTTTCCCGAATCGAATTTTTCCAAGTGGGGACGTGTACTTAGCTCAGTGGTGACGTTACTTAGCTTGATTGGGGGCGTGACTTATTCAGTGGAGTGTACTTAGCTCCCTGGTGACTTACTTGCTCAGGGGACGTGTACTTAGCTCGTAAGACCTTTTGTTGCCTTTATGGGGACCTGTACTTTGAGTGCGACCCGTACTTAACCTGTGAAGAAGTGTCTTTTTTACTCCCGGGGACGAACCAAGATGCCCTCCTCGACAACTTTACCACAACTTAAGGAGAATTGAGGGCACAAAGATGGAGAACGGCACTGACCAAAGAAAACAAAAGGATTCAGTATCCTCCTGTTTCGAGTCCCGGCAAAAGGGGATCGGGTCAGGGCGGGACACGGGGGACGACGAAGTTGACGACCCAAGAAACAATGGAAGCCAAAAACGATGAAGAAGAAAGAGACTGCTGTGGAAAACTCCCCGGGAAAACCCTCCAACGTTTCTCGGTGCACCCGACGAATTGAAGTCTACTCTGGGATCGTCACGACGAACGACAACAAGGAAGGTAAAATATTGTTGTTGTTGGGGGATACCAGGTTTAGATAATGGATAGGGCTTTCTGCTTAAAGGGACAGGATAGGAGACAAAGGGTATGCTTTCCGGGGGCTGGGAGGGAGGACATTGTTAGCCGGTTAAAACATCATGAACGGAATGGGAAATCCTATTATTTGCCCAGGCGGACAATGATGTTGGCAAGCGTAAAGGGAGGATTTAGTTAAAAGTTCAGGACAGCATAGACATGATTAAAAAGGGGGGGCGCCCTGTTATATGTGGCATTTCCCCAAAAAGAGGTGTTGGTAATGAATGGTGTCCAGAGCAATTGGTTTTAAATTTTTTTGGCGGGAAAACACTGAAAGGGATAACCCGGTACCTTTCATTGACAACTGGACAACTTCTAGGGCCCGAAAGACATGATCCCGGGGTGGGTTCACTTATCCGGGGCAGGTGGGTTTCTTTGCTAACCAGTTGGGGGGGTTTTGGGAACTTAAACTAGGATTAGTTAGAGGTATGGGTTTTTGCGGGAAAACGGAAGTCGCGGGGTAGTAATATGATACTGGGAAACTAGTAATACAAAATGAGGTGGATATTGGAAAGCCAGTGGCATTTTGACAAGGACAGTAATAGGTTTAGGGAAAATAATAGAAAAAAGCGGGAAGGGTAAAGAGAGAGGGGTCATTAAAGTTTATTACACAAATAGCGCAGTGCTAGGAAAAGATGGGGGTTTGAGACTATTTGCTAGTGCGGGTGACATAGAGGGTTTTTCCCATTACTGAGACGGGGTTTAATTCAAAAAGTCGGGACAGCCTGCAGAATTCACTTTCGGGGTTTTAAATTGTTTCCAAGTAGAAAAGTAGGGGAAGGGGGGGGGGTGGCATTGTAGTCCGAGATCGCTGAACTGTTGCAAAAAAGGGGTATTAAGTCGAAGAAACACATACAGAGTCTTTTGGATAGAATTTTCAGAGGGGCATGAAAAATTAAATTTTAGGTGGATATACCGCCCCCCCCAAACTTAGATAGGACAAAGGGAGACAACATGGGAGGAAATTTTTAGGGCCACAAGGCACGATAATGTAGTAATTCTAGGAGATTTTAACTTTAGTCTATTGTTTGGAATTTTCTGACGGGGAATTTTAGAATCATACGATTTTTTAGAAGTAGTTCAGATTGTTTTTTGAAGCAGTTTGTGACAGAACCTAAAAGGGGGAAATAACCTGCTTGACTTAGTTTCGGGCAAACAAGAATCCCTTTTAAAAATTTTAGAAGTTTCAGAGGAACTGGTGCTAGCCCCACAAAATCAATTACATTTGAATTGAATGGAAGTATGATAGAGGATAACTCAAACACCCAAATTTTCGTTAGCAGATTACGATGGCTTAGGAAACTTATCATCTTTTACGGGGAACGAAGGAGCTATAAATATGACATTTTTCTGAACACAATAATGCTGCTCAAAAAACGTTTTTTCCCTTTATAAGAAATTAATCAAATAGAAATGACCCAAAAGGGGATGAATAAAGGCTGAAAATCACTAGGGCAAAAGAAAGGATTTATAGGCGTACAAAAGAGGCGAGGGTCATCTATGAATAAATTATTGCTTTAAGAGGGACTTTAAAAAAGGGAAAGAAAACTAAAAGGGACAGAAATTAAAGTTGCTAGGGATTCTAAAAAACCCAAAAAGTTTTTTCCAGGAATAGAAAAAAAGTCAGAATAAAAAGGGCCCCCCTTAAAAAAATAACTAGGGGCATTTTACTGCAAAGAAATGAAAGTGCTCGTTTTTAAAAAATTATTTTATCTCGGTTTTTACACAGGAAGACACTAATAATTTTCCCGGGAATTTAAATTTTTATAGTGATCAGAAGAAAAAAATTTATGAAACATATAGTCACTATGAAAGGGTTGTGAAGCAGATAGACCGACTGAAGCAAAATAATCCCCGGGTCCTGATGAGGTTTTTTTAAAGGGGTTCTTTAAGGAAGCAAAATGGAAGTCGTGAACCATTAAATAATATTTTTTAATTTACCTCAAACAGGTGTAGTGTCTGATTGTGGAAATGGGAATGTAATTCCTATTTTTAAAACAGGGGGCAAGTCGTTACCGTCAAATTACCGCCCAATAAGCCCGACCCAATTGTAGGGAAGTTGCTAGATCAATTAAATGAATTAAAGAAGCCATCTCGAAAGCATAGCTTATTAATGATACTCAGCATGGATTTACAAGAGGCCCGGGCCCCTTTTCTAACTAATTTATTAACTTTCTTCCCGTAAAACTTTGGGCTGTTTACCACGATAAAGAATTTTTATTGTTTACTTAATTTTAGTAAAAGGGATTTGATAGATTTTTCCCCACCAAAGACTGTTTAAGAAAGTAGCAGCTCAGGCATTGGGGGGAAGGGGGCTCTCGTGGGGCGAGTCATGGCCACAGACAGGATCAGAGAGTGTCCATAAAAGGGGTTAAATCCATGGGGATCAGTAACAAATGGGTTCCACAGGATCATCCTTTTTGGGCCCCTTGTTTTTTATAATATAATCAATGATCTTGATGAAGGAATTGCTAGTGATATGAGCAAATTCGCCGATGACCGAAAATAGGTAGGATAATTGATTCAAACGTAGATGTTTTGGGGGAAATTTAGGAGGGTTTTAAAAAACTCTACTCTTTTTCAGAAAAGTGGCAATGCAGTTCAAGTAGATAAAAGCAAGTTCTGAAGCTCGGGATGCCCATAACCCACACTTATAATTTTAAAAAATGTAGAACTTGCCATACAATTGCGAAAAGGACTTGGGGGTTATGGGAAGCACAACCTTAAACCAAAAACAGCAATGCCTAAGCGACGTAAAAAGGCAAATGATTACTGGGATTTATATCAAGAAGTGTAAGCAACAGAAGTCCAGAGGTCATACTGCAGCTTATACATCATTAGAAAGGGCCTCACCTAGATTATGCAGCTCAATTCTGGTCTCCATATTACAAAATGGACATAAATTCGTTAGAAAACATTCAGCGTAGGATGACAAATTAATACATAGCATTAAAAATCTTCCTTATGAAGAAAGATTGAAGACTCTTAAGTTACATTCACTTGTTAGACAAGAATGAGGGAGACCTGATCGAAGTGTATAAGTGGAAGATAGGTATTAATAAAGGGATATTAACAAGGTCTTGAGGATATTTTCTCCAAGAGAGAACCCGCAGTAATGGATTTAAATTAGATAAGTTTAGTTTTAGAAAGGACATAGGAAAGTATTGGTTTGGAAATAGGGTAGTTGATGAGTGGAACAGTCTACCTATTTGGGTTATTAAGGCTAGGACTTTTGGGTAGTTTCAAATTTAGGTTGATAAGTACATGATGGGAGGGGTTGGATTTGAGTGGGACTTGCACATCGGAGCTTGTTTCTTGGGTGGCATTGAAAATTGGGTTGGGCAAATGTTTTGTTAGTGGGATGAATTGTAAAGGACCTGCCTAGTATGGGCCAACAGGCCTTCTGCAGTGTTCCTCCTTTCTTATGTTCTTATGTTCTTAAGTACTGGTTTTCTAACAGATTTGTAGATGCGTGGAACAGTCTTCCCAGTGGGGTGATAGAGGCTAGGACCTTGGGTAGCTTTAAGAAGAGACTGGACAAATATATGAGTGGGAGGGGCTGGGTTTGATTGGTGTTGGGGGGTGCGGGAGTTGTTTCTTGAGTAGCTTTAGGTAGATGTCGTTTTGATAAGGACCTGCCTCGTATGGGCCAGTAGGCCTTCTGCAGTGTTCCTACATTCTTATGTTCTTATGTTCTTAACTTAAAACCATTGCTGCGAGTCCTGTCTAGGCTAGATATTTTCAGCACACTATTTAACATCCCTTTATTTATTCCTGTCTTCCTATACACCCAATCATATCCCCCCTAATTCTAACGTCTTTCTAGAGAGTGCAGTTAGGTCAGGGCCCTTAGTCTATCCCATAGGGAAAGTTTCTGGATACATGGGAACAACTTTGTCATCCTCCTTTTACATTTTTCGCAGAGATTATATCCATTCTGTAATACGTGACAAAACTGTGCAGCATAATCTAAATGATGGCCTAACAAGGATGTATAAGAGTGAAGAACAACTCTGAGGACCCCTATTAATTATCTTCTTGATATGAAGCCAAGGATTCCTATTAGCTTTATTGTGAACTTTCTTATGCACTGTTTTGTCCATGTTTCAGATTACTGCTAACCAGAACCTCCTAAATCTTTTTTCGCAATCCGTAATATTAAGATCTACATTTATTTAGTTAATATTTGGCATGGTTTATTGTCCTGTCCAACATTTAGAACTATCATTTGTCTATAATAAAAACTGCATCTGCCACTCATGTCTCCCGACCACCTGTCATCAGTCTATCAAATCTTCCTGGAGTGCTCGAATGTCCTCGTCAGAATGAATTCGAGGCCTATTTTGGTGTCATCGGGCAAAGCTTGCGATGTCCGCTCTTTATGCCTCATCTATGTCGGTTTTATGTAGATGTGAACAGCAGGGGGAAGGGGTCCCAACACTGACCCCTGTGGAACACCCGCTCGTGACCGCTTCCCCACTCTGAATTCTCCCATTTATGCAAACACTCTGCTGCCTATTTGTCAACCATGCCTCTATCCAGGAAAAAATTATCTCCTCCTATTTCATGTGCTTTAATTTTCTCAATAGTCCTGATGTGGGAACCGTCAAAAGCCCTTAACTGAAGTCATATACACATATCCTATTCATTACCATGATCTACCTCCTCAAATACCTTGAGTGAAAAAAGTTTAATAAATTGCGTAGGCAAGGACGCCCCTTTGTAAAACCATGCTGAGAGAATCGTTGAATTAATTTATGCTTTTCAAGGTGGCTACGAACTGCCTCCGGCATTTATTGATTCCAAATTTTTCCCACTATGGAGTTGGCTTATTGTCTATAGTTCGAAGCTAAAGGACCTGTCACCTGTTTGAAAATAGGTATCACATTTGCCATTTTCACTTAATCTGGCACCAGTGCCAGTATTAGTGATATGTTGAAAAGATTAGCCAAAGTGTGCTAAGCTCCTCTTTACATTCCTAAGAACCCTCGCATACAGTTCATCAGGGCCTGGGGATTTGTTAGGTTTTAATTATCTATTTGCCCTAAGACCATGTCACTTGTGACCGCTAATATGCATCACAGTTTATTATCGTCCTGTTCTAACATAATTTATCATTACTGGAATAACGCTGTATACTCCTGTGTAAAAAAAAAAACTGAGAGGAAGTATGTGTTAAAAAATCTACACATTTCCTTATCACTGTTTCAGTGAGCTGACCCGAGGAACTTTTGAAGTGTGGGCCTATCTTGTCCCCTGATCTTACTTCTGTATATCTAAAGAATCCTTTTGGTTAGTCTCGATTCTCTTGCAACTTTAACCTCGTAATCTCTTTTTCTTTTCTAATTCCCTTTTTTATTTCTCTCTGTTACTGAATATATCGATTTCTCAATTGCCCCTCTCCTCTTTTGATTTGCCTATATATGCCTCACTTTTGAACCAATCAGATATTTTAATCTATTGGTTATCCATTTAGATCATTTTTGTGATCGATTTCCCTATGTGGAACATAATTTTGACTGAAGCAGCTAGAACTATGCCCTGAAAGCATCATATAGGCAACCATCACCACCTACCTGACCCTTAGACAGGTCATTCCAGTTCACCCGCCTAAGTAATTTTTCAGTCCTAAGAAATCAGCCAAGCGAAAGTCAGGGACGGAGACTGATTGCCATTTATAGGGGAATTCCCATGATATATAAAAAACTGAGTTGATTTTGTGATCACCTTTCCCCCAAGCTCATCATTAACCTCAAGATTATTAATTAGTGTTTTCCCTAACTGGCAAGAACCAGTCAAGGAGGTTATTCCCCTAGTTGGCTCTGTCCACAAACTGTTTTAAAAAAACAATCCTGATCGTATCAAGAAAGTCACCTGACTCTAAATTTCCCTTCAAATTGATCCAGTCAATCTGTCTATAGTTGAAATCTCCCATTAAGCAACAACATTTCGTATGTAGATGCCTTACGAATTTCGTCCCATAGAAAGTTACTCACTCCCAATCAAGAATTGGGCTCTGTAAATCACACCCTAAATTAGTTTTTTCTCGGCCCTCCGAAAGCTGTACCAAACAGATTCAGTGGCTGAACGCTTCTAATTTAATATCCTTGTCTAACACAACAATTTAAATGTCTCTGACATACATCGCTACTCCACCACCTTTCCTGTGAACGCCTGTCAGTGGTGGAATAATTTATAGCCTTGGTATGTGAACATTCAGAGGGCATCTCTCTATCTTTCAATTAAGCCCGTCTCTGTTTATAGCAATAATATCTATGTTTCCTGCACTTGCATTAATCTACTCATCTATCTTATTTCTTACACTTCCTGCTATTAGTAAGTAAACCTTAAGGGAGCTAGGTCCCTTGCTGCCCTCTGCTGTCCCCCTTTGATTTGCTGAACCTGATCTATTGTCTTTATTTATAACTTCATGCTGAAAATGCCTTTTATACATTTTACTTGTTCCAACCCAAGTGTTGCCAACCTGCTTGTTTCCCACACAAACCCAACATCTAATCTTCCTCAGTTTAAAATCATAGCATTTTCAACCAATGGCCTTCTCAATCGAGTCTGTCAAGTGCTACCACCCCACCCCAGAGAGATGTACCCCATCCCTTGCATACATATCATGTTTGCCATAAAAGTTGTTCCAGTTGTCAATGAATGGATAGCAAGTTCCTTGGCAGTATCTGACTAGCCAGCAATTTACACCAATTGCCCCTAAACATCCCGATTCATTTTCCTACTCCCCTTCTAGCAAGAGATGCTACATATATTGGGATCCCCCCTTAGACTTAATGAAATCTATAGCTGACCTGTACTTATCTACAGCTCTTTCTCCTACCCTTCCCAATATCATTTCCCACCAGCACTGAGACAGAAATAATGGGCTTGTTTCCCATTAACTGACGTAATAATTATCCGCCTGTTTGACAATGTCCCCCAAACACCAGCTCCAGGAAGCACACTCAGTCTCTCATCTTCTTATTCCTATTTACAAAAAGCACGGTCAATATATTCTTACCTGAGAGTCCACCAACCACAAGAATGCACTTACCTCCATTAGCAGGGGCAGTAGTACCCTTAACTTCACTGGCCGCACTGAAGTACATTCCATCCTGAAGAACAGAGAAGCGATTTCCTACCTTCAGATCCTTCACTCTTACTATCCTACTCTGATGCGCCTTTCCCATTACTGTTGAACCACTCGCCAACTTGTAGCAGTGCTGGACTGCACCTCACTGCTGGTAGCCGTTGCTACCTCCCCAGCTACAGCCTCCTCACAGCGAGAGACAGACTGCACCCTCATCTGCTAAAGCCCATTCCCCACAACTCCAGGCCACCTCAACACTCTCTCTCACCAGACCCATTGAGGTGGACCTTCAGCAAGCCTCCTAATCTCCTCCTGAAGAAGCAAGACCTCCTCCTTCAACTCTCCAACCTCAATTTTTAAAACACTGCAGAAGCAAGCCATGCTTTGTAACTGTCCACACTAATCCCCAAAGCAGCTCAGGGTCTGTGACCACACGTGACGACTGACCACTGATTGGAACTGCATCATTAGGAGGGCTGATGTGGAACCGAAAGGGGCAGGTTATGTGTCGGTGGCCCTACGAGATTTATTGAGGGATATTAGGTTAAGGGACGCATTCGAGGGGGGGGGCATGGGAGACAGAGCATACATTTGTTAGGAGAGGGTATGCAGCGAGGTTAGATAGAGTGTATCTTTCTCACGGGGTTGTAGTGAGATTTTTCAAAACTGTTGAAGTAGCATGGTCGGATCATAGAGCAGTGTTGGTGGAGGTTGGGTGGGAGGAGCTTGCAGAAATATACAGGAGTTACTTGGAATTAAAATGTAAGTGCATTTGATGATGAGGAGGGGTTAGTGGGATTTTCTGTCCTATGAAGAGCTTAGCGAGGAGGCACAAGGGGAGTGGTTAGATGTCGTACAAATGGTGTGATTGTGTAGCCAAGGAAAGGAATTAGGAAAATCTTATGTGGGGGTGGGGCAACGTATAAATGATTTTTAAAATATGGCCTTTCAAACTATTAGAGGACAGGTTAAGGGGGCTGTTATGGGAAGGGGGCCGTGGGGGGCAACTATCCTATGATGAAATTGTCGAGGTCAAGGGGAGACAGAGGGAGTACAAAATGAGAGGTTTCAAGCGGTAAGGGTGCAGGCAGGGGTAGAGGAGGTGCTTTGGGGAGACAAGCCATCGGCGTGTGTGTTGAGACGTCAAAAACAAAGACAGCGGGTACAGCTATTCCGAGGTTAGAGGTACATGAGATGGCGGGGGGTTATAGAATGGGTCAGGAGATACTAACTACGAAAGGAATGTGTGCGTATGCAGATAAATGGTATGAAGGGTATTGGACAAGTGGGAAGGTGGAGAATGTGGATTTAGAGAAGGTGTGTGAGTATGTGACGTGTAATTTAGGGAATAGTGATAGAAAGGCTTTAGGGGGGTAATAACGGAAGAGGAAATAGAGTTGGCTTTAAGGGGAATGAGGAAGGGCAAAGCACCGGGAATAGACGGTCTCCCGGCTGAATTTTACCTCCAACATTGGGAGGTGATAAGGGGATTCATGGGTAGGTTATTTAATCAGATGAAGGAGAAGGGTGTGATGGGGGACAAGCAAGCAACAGCAGTTGTAGTGTTGGTCCAGAAGGGTAAGGGGCAGCACACCCTCAAGGAGTACCGTGCCATATCTCTGTTATGTGCTGATTATAAGTTGTTCGCTAAAGTCTTGGGTAATCGGTTTAAATGTGTGGTAGGGAGAGTGGTTTCAAAAACGCAGTATGGTTTGCCTGGAAGGTCGATGATTGAGGGTCATGGAATACTGAGAAGTTTTGTGGAGTCAAAAGGGGGGGAAGGGAGGGCGGCGTTGTTGGCCTTAGACTGGCAGGGGGCCTATGACAGGGTGGAAAGGGGAGCATTGGAAGCTATACTTAGGAGGCAGGGTTATGGGGAAGAAATAGTTAATTGGGTAACCACGTTGTACAATGGAGCTAAGATGAGGGTACAGATTAATGGATGCTTGGGGGAGGAGATTGTAATGGGTAGGGGACTTAGGCAGGGGTGTCCCATGTCACAAATGTTGTTTGCGTGCATTCAGGACCCCTTCTATAGAATGGTTGAACGTTGTGTATGTGACACAAGTGGAGGTGTGGGGGAGGTCGGGAAAGTCTGGCCTGGAATAATAGGATATGTAGACGATACAACAGTCCTGGTTCGAGAGGGGATGGCGTTGGGTGTTTTGGATGATGTTGTGCAACAGTTCGGAAATGCAACAGGGATGCAGGTAAATAGAGAGAAGTCAATGATCATGGGGTTGGGTGATGGGGTGGAGGGGGGGGGGGAGATGTAACGTTGTGAGGAAACAAACGGTGTCTTTAAAAATTTGTGGTATCACCTATAAGGATGACTTGGATGCTGCTCGAGAGGAAAACTCGAATAGATTAATGGAAAGGATTCAGGGGCGTCTGGGTGCATTGCGACCTCATCATCTGACTCTCGTACAACGAGTGATTGTTATAAATGTATTATTGTATAGTAAGGTTTGGCACGTAGCAGCCGTGTTCCCATTAACAGGGACGGCGATTGTGGGAATTCTGAGACGAGTGTTCAACTTTTTGTGGGGTTCAAGGTGCGATTGGCTGAGGAGAGAGGTTGTAATGTTACCTGTGCGCCAGGGTGGGTTGGGGTTGATGGATCTGAGAAGGAGGATTAAATGTGTGTTTCTTAAATGGGAGGTTTTGCGCGAAGGTATGAGTGGAGGGCAGCTGGGAAAAATACATGATAGGTTGGGTAAGTTGTATGGTGGTGTGGAGTTGAGGGAATGTGAAACTGTTTTGAGGGCTTTGATGTTGGTTAGAGAACCCAGGAAAATTCGAGTAGGGGTTTTGTGTAGGCTGCTTGAAGAAAGGATTGTTGTACCAGTTGAGGGATTGTTCCCCATGTACGCATGGAAGAGTATTTGGTATAGGTTTAGCAAGTTGAAGTTAAAGCCTAGGGTAAGGGAGGTAACGTATCGTTTTCTGCATGGCATACTACCGTCGGGGGAGGTACTAAGAACCAGAGGGGTAATTGTGGGCGGAAGGTGTGGAATCTGTGGGGAGGATGAGACGGCGTTCCATGCAGTATACTTTTGTGGGGACTGGAGGGTGTTAGGTATTGGTTAAGTAGGGTTGTACAGGGGGTGGGGGGCCGAGGGGTGTCGGTTCTGCGTGCACTAAGCCTAGATGTGGGAGGGTTCGATGAGAGTGTTATAAGAGCTTTGGATTATATAATAGTGGATTATATATATATATCGTGGGTGATGAGGGGGAGGGGGGATTGTGAGGTGCGGAGGCGGGTACTAGCGGTAACGGTTTATCGTACGATGTGTCGTAATAGAGAACTGTATGGGAGGAGGTGGGAGAAGGATTTTTCGGAAGGGTATAGAATGTTAACGTTAGGGTTTCTCATGAATCTACGACTTGGGCTGAGTGAGTAAGGGGGGGGGGTTGGGGATTACATACGAGAAGGGGGAATTCAGGGGGACACAGCGGGGTCGCCTCCTGGGGAGGGGTGAGAGTAAGGTGTATGTGGGTATAGAAGGTGTAGATGTGTGGCATAAGTGTATGTAGCATGCAAGTGGGCACAGAAAACAAAGGTGATATCAAGTAATTACGTAGTAACGAATGGAGAATTCTGTGTTTGATGTGTCAGGGTCGTCATGACCTTCTTCATGTATTAAGTGTGAATGGTGTCAAGATTATAGGTGTAAGACCTTGAAGAGCTTTTGGGCTTATGTAGAGTGTGCGTTTATAGCCTTTATTGGGCATATTTCATGTGCGATAATCGTATCGCAATGAGAGGTTATTTAAATTATGTTGTTTGTGTTTAGTGTTGGGGTTTTTAGCGAGTGTACTGACTTTATTTTAGCATTATATAATGTGCTCATCCAGTTGATGAGAGATGGAACGCTAATGACTTCCATAAATTTGTAATGCCTCGTTAAAAATTTGTAATGGGAGAGTATGGTTTAGTCTCTTACTTTATATAATGTGCTCAGCCGGTGGAAGAGGCTGTATTAATATTTACTAATATTTATTAATATTTATTTAGTATAAGTGTGAGGCTTAGGATTTTCCTTTTTTCTTCAATGCTTAAAGTGGGATTGTAGTGAGGCACGTATGTATGTTTTTAGGTAATTCTTATTGTATAGGGGTTAATTTTGGGAAGTGCATGTATTTTTTTTTTTTAACTGAGATTGTGATGTAGGTCATTCCTCTGATTATCTACTGTGAAGGTTGTGAACCTTTGTCATATGTCAGTCATAGTATGTTAACTATACAAATCTGAAAGGTTTATATAGTTTATATTTTATATAGTTTATATAGTTATATAGTTTATATTGCTTATATTATAGTAGTATGTTATATGGAAAAAATTGTGAGTGTATATTGGTAATCCTTATTTTATTCAGTTACAATGTGTTGTTTAAAACTTGTTAGTGTATTGTTGTGTAGGATGTTAGTGTATGTTTTGTAGGATTGTTAGTGTAATGGTTGTGTAGGATTGTTAGTGTATGTTTTGTGTAGGATTGATTAGTGTATGTTGGTAGGATTGTTAGTGTATGTTTGTAGGAATGTGTAGTGTATGTTTGTGTAGGATTGTTAGTGTATGTTGTGTAGGAATTGTTAGGTTATGTTGGTAGGATTTGTGTATGTATGTTGTGTACTGTTAGTGTATGTTTGTGTAGGATTGTTATTGTATGTTTGTGAGGATTGTAGTGTAAGTTTGTGTAGGAATTGTTGTGTATGTTTGTGTAGGATTGTTTTTAGTGTATGTTGTGTAGGATTGTTAGTGTATGTTGTGTAGGGAATTGTTATGTATGTTGTGTAGGATTGTTAGTGTATGTTGTGTAAGGATTGTTAGTGTATGTTGTGTAGGATTATGTTAGTGATGTTGTGTATGATTGTTAGTGTATGTTGTGTAGGGATTGTTAGTTATGTTGTGTATTGATTGTTATGTATGTTGTGTAGATTGTTAGTGTATGTTGTGTAGGATTGTAGTGTATGTTGTGTTGGATTGTTAGTGTATGTTGTGTAGGATTTGTTAGTGTATGGTTGTGGTAGATTGTTAGTTATGTTGTGTAGGATTGCTAGTGTATGTTGTGTTAGGATTGTTAGTGTATGTTTTGTAGGATTTTAGTGTATGTTGTTAGGATTTGTTAGTGTATGTTGTGTAGATTTAGTGTATGTTGTGTAGGATTGTTTAGTGTATTTGTGTAGGGGGGATTGTTAGTGTAGTGTTTTGTAGGATTGTATTGTATGTTGTGTAGTATTGTTAGTGTATGTTTGTGTAGATTGTTAGTATATGTTTTGTGTAGGATTGTTAGTGTATGTTTGTAGGATTGTTAGTGTATGATGTGTAGATTGTTAGTGTATGTTGGTAGGATTGTTAGTGTATGTTGTGTAGGTTTTGTTAGTGTATGTTGTGTAGGATTGTAGTGTATGTTGTGTAGATTGTAGTGTATGTTGTTAATTGTTATTGTATGTTGTGTAGGATTTGTTAGTGTATGTTTTGTAGGATGTTAGTGTATGTTGTGTAGAATTGTTAGTGTATGTTGTGTAGGATTGTTAGTGTAAATGGTTCTGTATTGATTGTTTCTGTATGTTGGGGTAGGATTGTTAGTGTATGTTCTGAGGATTGTTAGTGTATATGTTCTGTAGATTGAGGAGCCTACTGTACCCATTTTATATCTTTTTATTTAATAGTAAGCCTGTAAAATTATTAAAATAAAATATAAAAAAAAAATTGTCATAACTTAAATAATAATTTAGTGTTCCCATAACATTAATGTGCAAAATATATTACGATTAATTATATTACAGTACATGACAGTATAAAGATTGTGGTTGCAGAGTCGAGTCACAGCTGCTGGCCCCGCCTCTTCGTTGGCCGCTATTAGGTGTACTCACCTATTTGTACTCACCTATTTGTGGTTGCAGGGGTCGAGTCATAGCTCCTGGCCCCGCCTCTTCACTGATTGCTACTAGGTCCTCTCTCTCCCTGCTCCATGAGCTTTATCATACCTCGCCTTAAAACTATGTATGGTTCCCGCCTCCACTACTTCACTTTCTAGACTATTCCACGACTTGACTACTCTATGACTGAAGAAATACTTCCTAACATCCCTTTGATTCATCTGAGTCTTCAACTTCCAATTGTGACCTCTTGTGTCTGTGTCCCATCTCTGGAACATCCTGTCTTTGTCCACCTTGTCTATTCCGCGCAGTATTTTATATGTCGTTATCATGTCTCCCCTGACCCTCCTGGCCTCCAGTGTAGTCAGGCCGATTTCCCTCAACCTTTCTTCGTAGGACAATCCCCGTAGCTCTGGGACTAGTCTTGACGTGCTTGACTAGGTGTGGATTCCAAACTGGTGCTGCATACTCCAGTATGGGCCTGACGTAAATGGTATACGGTGTCTTGAACGACTCCTTACTGAGGTATCGGAACGCTATCCGTAGGTTTGCCAGGCGCCCGTATGCTGCAGCAGTTATCTGATTCATGTGCGCCTCAGGAGATATGCTCGGTGTTATACTCACCCCCAGATCTTTTTCCTTGAGTGAGGTTTGCAGTCTTTGGCCATCTAAACTATATTGTGTCTGCGGTCTTCTTTGCCCTTCCCCAATCTTCATGACTTTGCATTTGGCAGAGTTAAACTCAAGGAGCCAGTTGCTGGACCAGGCTTGTAGCCTGTCCAGGTCTCTTTGTAGTCCTGCCTGATCCTCATCCGATTTGATTCTTCTCATTAACTTCACATCATCTGCAAACAAGGACACTTCTGAGTCTATCCCTTCCGTTATGTCGTTCACATATACCAAGAACAGCACAGGTCCTAGGACTGACCCCTGTGGAACCCCGCTTGTCACAAGCGCCCACTCTGACACCTCGTCACGTACCATAACTCGTTGTTGCTTCCCTGTCAGGTATTCTCTGATCCATTGCAGTGCCTTTCCTGTTATGTGTGCCTGATCTTCTAGCTTTTTCAGTAACCTCTTGTGAGGAACTGTGTCGAAGGCCTTTTTGCAGTCCAAAAAAATGCAGTCGATCCACCCCTCTCTCTCTTGTCTTACTTCTGTCACCTTGTCATAAAACTCTAGTAGGTTTGTGACACAGGATTTTCCTTCCCTGAAACCATGCTGGTTGTCAATTATACACTTGTTTCTTTCCAGGTGCTCCACCACTCTCCTCCTGATGATCTCCATGACCTTGCATACTATACACGTTAGTGATACAGGTCTGTAGTTTAGTGCCTCATGTCTGTCTCCCTTTTTAAAAATTGGGACTACATTTGCCATCTTCCATACCCCAGGGAGTTGCCCAGTTTCAAATGATGTGTTGAAGATCTTTGTTAATGACACACACAATATCTCTGCTCCCTCTTTAAGGACCCACGGAGAGATGTTGTCTGGTCCCACCGCCTTTGAGGTGTCAAGTTCGCATAGCAGCTTCTTCACTTCCTCCTTGGTTATATGTACCTCATCCAGCACTTGCTGGTGTACCCCCCCTGTTCTGATTTCCTGGAGTCCTACTGGTTTCCACTGTAAATACTTCTTTAAATCTCGTGTTGAGCTCCTGACATACCTCTCGGTCGTTGCTTGTGAATTCCCCATCACCCTTCCTCAGTCTGATTACCTGGTCCTTGACTGTTGTTTTCCTCCTGATGTGGCTGTACAACAGCTTCGGGTCAGTCTTGACTTTCGATGCTATGTCATTTTCATATTGTCGCTGAGCCTCCCTTCTTATCTGTGCATATTCATTTCTGGCTCTTCGGCTAATTTCTTTATTTTCCTGAGTTCTCTGTCTTCTGTACCTTTTCCATTCTCTAGTACACCTAGTTTTTTGCCTCCCTACACCTTTGGGTGAACCAAGGACTCGTTCTGTTCTTCCCATTATTTCTGTTTCCCTTGGGAACAAACCTCTCCTCTGCCTCCTTGCATTTTGTTGCCACATAGTCCATCATTTCTTGTACTGGTTTTCCTGTCAGTTCCCTCTCCCACTGAATGTTTTGAAGGAAGTTCCTCATGCCTGAGTAGTTCCCCCTTTTGTAGTTTGGTTTTTTCCCACCCTATTCCTGCTACTCTCTCCACTTGGAGCTCAACTATGTAGTCGAAGCACAGAACCACATGATCACTAGCTCCCAGGGGCCTTTCATACAAGATATCCTCGATGTCTGAACTACTCAAGGTGAATACAAGGTCCAGTCTTGCTGGTTCATCTTCTCCTCTCTCTCTGGTAGTGTCTCTAACATGTTGAGGTTTTCCAGTACTACATCCACCATCTTGGCTCTCCATGTTTCGGAACCCCCATGGGGCTCCAGGTTTTCCCAGTCAATCTCCTTGTGATTGAAATCACCCATAACTAGTAACTTTGCTCCCCCCACGTGTGCTCTCCTGGCCACCTCGGCTAGTGTGTCGACCATGGCTCTGTTGCTCTCACCGTATTCTTCTCTTGGTCTCCTGCAGTTCTGTGGTGGGTTGTACATTACTGCAATTATCACCATATGTCCCTCAGACTGGATTGTTCCTACTAAGTAGTCCCTTTCACCCGTGCCATCCATTCCTTCCATTTTCTCAAAACCCCACTGGCTTTTAATGAGCAGTGCAACTCCTCCTCCCCCTCTCCTCCCTCTGTCTTTCCTGAGGATTTGATATCCGGGTGGAAAGATTGAATCTGTTATTATTCTGGTGAGTTTTGTTTCTGTGAGTGCTATTATGTCTGGGGATGTCTCCTTGATTCTTTCGTGCCACTCCTCATACTTATTTGTTATTCCATCTGCATTTGTATACCATACCTTCAACTTCTTTTCTAAGACTGTGGTCTGGAGGTGTATTGGGGTTGGGGAAGTGGGAGACCTGATAAGGAACTATGGGTGGTTGCTGTGGGGGTGGAGTTTGTAATGTAGTGGGTGGGGGCATTGGATATGGCATGGGTGTTTTGGTTTAGTGTGTTTGGCTGCACTGGGGTTGACCTGGTTGGGAGGCTTCTATAGGAAGCTGTGAGGGAGGTTGTATTTGATCTTCTTCCTGTGTCTGGGATCTCCTGTCTGTCTTCTCCATCCCCTCTCTTTCCTCCTTTCGCCTTTGTACCATCTCTCTCAGTTTCCGCCTTTCGTCTTGTGTTCTGTCGCGGTCGAGATACACCTTCCTGTATGCCGGCATGTCCCTTAATCGTGCTTTCTCCTGCAGTATCCTGTTCCGAGTCGATTCTGCCTTGAAGGTCACTTTCACTGGCCGGGTTCTTTTTTTTACAAATCCCCCTATTCTCCGAAAATTTTCCAGCTGGGTCATGTCGTCTTCTCCGATTACTTTCATGATGCTTTCAATTGCTTTTTTTTCCCCTTGTTTTCTTGCTTCATATGTTCCCCCTTCAACTTCCTGTAGCCCATACACAAAGACTGACCTCACCCTTTCATTCTCCCACTGCATATCCCTGTGTATCCCCTCATTCAATTTGATTTCCTCCATTGCAGCTTTCCTTTCTTCAGTTTCACTAGCTACTGTACATGGGCTCAGTGGCCTGTCATTTTCCCTTCTCGGCTTTCCCTGGGCTCTGTTGTGGTCTGTTAGGGCCTCCACATATAGCTTAGCTCTTTCATTTACTACAGTCTCCACTGATAGAGCTTCTACATGCAGTTTTGCTCCTTCTTTCCCTACAGTCCCCTTATTTGTGGCTGAGGTAGCGGTCTCTGTTGTCAATCCCAAAATGTTCTTTAGTTCTTTAGGCTGTTTCAGATTTTCCAGTTCCTCTTCTAAACTCTGTATCCTGGCCTCTGCTGCTTTGACTTTCACCTCCCACTTCCTGCTTTCCGTGTCTATCCTCTCTTCCATTCTCATGCTAAGTTCATCTAGTTTCTTTTCCCATTCTTGTTCCCTTTTTTTGAGCTCTGCTGCCCGATCTTCCTTTGCAGTTTCCTCCTCCTGCCCCTTGGGTTTTCTTGTTGCTCTCTGGCAACCCATTTTTTTTATCCTGATTGCCTCAGAGTGGGAAACCTATGTAATTCTGTATGTTAGGTTAGTATTGTATATGTCAGAGTGACGGGGGGGGGTAGAGGAGGAACTGTGGCTATATGGGAGAGTAGTGGGGAGGGGGAGTGGGAAGGAGAGTGAAGCAAGTGGGTAAGTGGGTGAGTGGGAGAGGGAGAGGTGGGAGGGGGAGGGTGAAAAGAGGGAGGGGAGGGATCAGGTGAAGGAGTGAGATGTCGGTGGGGGAGGGGGGGAGTGTATGTGTGAGTCTGGCAATATGTGTGTGTGTGGTGTGTGTGTGTGTGTGTGGTGTGTGTGTGTGTGTTGTGTTGTGTGTGTGTTGCGTGTGTGTGTTGCGTGTGTGTGTGGGGGGGGTGTGGGGGGGTGTGGGGGTGTGTGTGGGGGGGTGTGGGTGGGTGTGTGGGTGGGTGTGTGGTGGGGTGTGTGGGTGTGTGGTTGTGTGTGGGTGTGTGTGTGTGGGGTGTTGTGGGTGTGTGTGTGGGGGTGTGTGGGGGGTGTGTGGGTGGGGGGGTGGGTGGGGGTGTGGGTGGGTGTGTGAGTGGGTGTGTGGGTGGGTGTGCGTGGATGTGTGTGGGTGTGCGTGGATGTGTGTGGGTGTGTGTGGTGTGTGTGGGTGTGGGTGGGTGTGTGGGTGTGTGTGGTGTGTGTGTGTTGTGTTGTGTGTG